>CM056824.1:8140472-8812972 GCA_029853015.1 Chelidonichthys spinosus
AGGTGCTGTGTGTGGGTTTTTGGGTGGGAGGTGTTGGATACATTTGAGGGTGAAAGCGTTGAAACCTTTCTGCAGAGTTCACCAAATTCAATTTTTTTTACCTTCCGCGGCAGCAGTGTCTCACAATGTCACGGGTAAACGCAACAAGCACGGGATCACAGTAAGCCGAAGCACGGACCAATCAGCATCTTGTGAGAAGTTACTGGCAGCTAGGGGCGGGGCTTAGGTGTGTGAGTGTGTGATTACACTGTAGAGGTTAGCATAGAGGCTACAGTACATCAGTTATACCAGAACTGTTAAGTATTTCTTGATTGAAAGAAGAGCAAAAAACGGCACAGAAGGCTTTTCTCAATGGAAGATGTTCTTCTCCTGACTGGCTTCAGTCCAATCACCTGCCAAGTGTTTTTAAATGTGTTTTCAGTGACAGCTTCTGAGATGGTTCGGTGAAACAAACCATCTGCCGGATCAGGCTACTTTTAATACCACATGTACTACCCTTTTCACAATCACACTCGTCAAAGAAGAACAGAAAAACCAGTAGAGACAATGAGGTCTGCAATTATTTAGAGAAGCAGTACTTTGATGTGGTGACATGTATACCACCTATTTGTCAGTACTTCTCAGCTTTACATAATCATTTCCAGATACAATAGTTACGGATACTTTAACCTTGTTAAATAATAATTTAGTTCAAAGCTTTTGCTAAAAACGAGTCGTTGAGCTGCCTAGCCGCTGTAGCTAGCCGTATGCAGATGTGTAATGTCTCCCAGCAACCAGATACAAAAACAGCGATAACTAGTGCTATTGTCTACGCCGTTTTCCCACATGTGTGTGTGTGTGTGTGTGTGTGTGTTACCCAGATCTATGAGGATGGCATGTTGCTGCGAGGTGAGCTGTTTCAATAGCTCTTTGTATGGACCTTGATTGGCAGGGGGTCGGGACGGGACCGTCTGCCTGAGCAGGTATTGTTCAGACAGAAACTTCCAGATCTCGCCTCGATGTTGCCTTGGGACACCTGTCGGAGAGGCGAAGGAGGATGAGGGCGGGGTAGTAGAATGGTGGAATGACATGTTGACAAGCTGTCGCTGTAAAATGGATTTTTACCAGCAGTATGCAAATCTTGAGGAGATCTGAGGTCATGACTTGAAAAATGTGGTTCATTTCAGAGTCTAGTCAGAGAAGTCATATCTTGCCTGTAAAAATACCTGTCAGTCAAGTCATTCGGTAGTATGTTCCCTTGATAGTAGAACTAGAAAACGCAAATATGGATGTGTGCAATAGTTCAGAAGGTAAGCCTTGCATCTCTACATAAGACAATTTTAATTCTATGGACTAAATAAAAAACAAGTTTATCTTCAAATCTGTAGTGCCATATTTGGTTGTGAGAGTCGACGAGCCGTGGATGGCAGGGCGTTTCATTTCTAGACCGTGCAACACCATGGGGGAAGATGTTTGAACATGCAACCTTGCAGTTTTACTCCTGTGCAACCACTGTTTTAATGTGATGTCATCACCTTATATCTCAATCAAGCCCTTGATGCTACTTCAGCTTTAACACAGCTTTTCATTGGCCGGTAGCCTTTCTGTGTGTTTGAACTTTGAGCTCTTCCCTGTTGCGTTTGAGTCCAGGGCAGAGGAGATAACCTTCCTGCTCTCTGTGCAGAACATGCTGATACTGGAACACACACAGAAGGTAAAGCCTCTGGTTGTCAAAATGGGAATTCACACCGACTTTACTGTGCACAAATTTTATTTAGCTTTATTTGGCAAACGATCCCTGGCTAAAAAAGGAGAGAAGTTACAAAACATTTTTTTCAATTTTGGAGCTTTACATATTAAGCTTTGGTCAATATTTGCTAATACCTGGTGATTAAAAAAAGAAAAACTTTCCAAGAGGCACTGATATGTATTTGTGGAGCCAAATATGTACCTTGTGCAACGGCAGCATGTATGGTCTCTGTGTCAAATTTGACCTTTGCCCTTGCAGGAGTACCCAGCATCTTCTCCCAGACCAGAGTGACCTCCTTCAGACACGGGGTGATTTCCTCGTAGTCCAGCTTCAGACGCTTGTTCTGCAGATCGCTCTCTGAGGCTACAAACGCGCACACACGCACGCACACGCACACGCACGCACACGCACACGCACACACACACACACACACACACACACACACACACACACTAAATAAGCAGCATTCTCAGGCACAGGAAACCTTTTTTCTCAGGTAGTGAGAACAGTCGTCAACAGGGAATGTGGAAGAAATAACTGCAGGAGCAACGCTGCTGGTTGAGCACCATGTTTAACTTTTCAGTTGTCCTGCAATTACTGAATTTTTCTTCAACCATTTTCATGCAGTGGAAACAAGTTGTGAACACAGCATTGACGCAATCTCCTTTTAAGTTGATCGATGCAACTTGTTTAGCAAACAGCTGCCATTTCAGTTACATCAGTAGTTTGAGAACATTATTGTGAGTCCAACATTCACTTTCGTTTGGCTCTGTGACCATCTGCTGTTTCACTATGTTCACCTACCTGGCTGCAGTTTGGGGCTGAGAGGGTAACACATACAATAAGTAGCTGTTATATCCAATCACATTGTAATTCGGAAGTTTGAGTAAATCAACGAATATCTGAGGCAATATGGCAATATTATAACACATTGCCCTGCTGGCTTTTTTTTCTTTTGCGCAACCAAATGTGACATTCACACATAAATTAAACAGAAAGGCACAAACCGTTGCAACATGTTAACAGTGATCAAAGAAGGTGAGGGCACACCCAGCGCCCCTCATCTGTTCCTCTCTTTCTGACAACACCCTTCCTCTCTTTCCTCCCTAATCTCTTCACCCACAGCCCTTCCTTTTTCTCTCTCTTTTCTGCCTACGCTCAACTCTTTCGTCTCATTCATTCCAACATTTGTCTCATCCGTCAGCCACACTCTCCCTCCCTTGTGGACTTCCCCACCCTTTCCGCTCATCTGTGGTGTCCACCCAGTGACCAGCTGCAACCCCGGCAGAGCTAGAGGGGAGTGACATCATCACTACCGGACAGGAAAGACACAGGGGTCCGTTTCCTGGTTCAATCTGAACTGACACCTTCCTAGTCTACTGAATGGAGGCTTGACTTATGTGGTATGACGCGGTGTTACTGGAGCTGCGATGTTGGGGGGTTACAGCAGACGGTGCTAGAAGTAAAGGGATGGTGTCTGCTCAGGAGACCTTTGGGTGCTCTCCACCTGACAGAAGCCTTTGGGTGCTCTCCGCCTGACAGAAGCCTTTGGGTGCACTCCGCCTGACAGAAGCCTTTGGGTGCACTCGGCTGGATGGAAGCAGATTTACAATAGTCTACTGCAGACAAAAGTAGACAACCCAGGAGAAAAACATTTTTAAAATAACTTGGCACAAGACAAATTGAGAACATCTCTAGAGGTTTTATGGAATGCTAAACATCATGACCCCAGCAATCAAAGTCAGAGAAGTAGCGGGGAGCGACCTGGAGGGCGTAACCTGGATAATAAAAAAAGAAAACTTGGACGGAGCAGATAGCTGACACGCCTGGAGTAAGAATAGATGCCGCTGGAGAGCCATGGCTCTGCTGTCTGTCTGTCTTATCAGCTGTCTGGAGCAGACAGCGAGCGCTCTATCTCCCCACTCTCCAACCTCTCCTCCCGCTCTCCATTTCTCTCCCATTCTCCGCCCATGATAACACACAACAAGATAGGATACCCCACCCTGGAGCTGACAAAGACACACACACACACACACACACACACACTTTCACAGTTGACCCATAAAACAGGCAGCAGTGTGAGAGATAAACACAAAGAATAGAAGACAGGGAGTTGAGCCCTACCCAGACAAATAACGGATAGAAAAGGTGGGGCACAGTCTGTGGAGAGATAAAACAATATTAAACTTATAGAATGATGCCACACGCTGCAGACATGTATGTGTGAGTGCAGCGCGTGTAAGGTCCATGCACGGACTTGTTTTTCTTTCATCAATATTGACCCACATTCTCGCCATCCACACCCTGTTATGTAGGCAATGATTTCTATCTGTGTGATGGATGAAGTGTTGTGTGTGTGAAATAATGGTTTGTATACAGTGCGGGTAGTTAGGGGTGTGGTGCCTGGGTAGGTGTGTGTGTGTTGATTCGTGCCAACTGGGTCAGGAAAGAGGCGGTGTGCTTGGCAAACCCTTACATAAGCCTCCCAGCAAGCGCACGCACACACAGCTATATATCATATAACCTGTTCATTTGTGATGGGACTAAATATTAAAAGAAACAGGTGGGCACTTGATTCCCTCACCTGTGGGTGTGAACACATCTGGACAGGCACGCTGCCAGAAACGGATTTAAGAAAGACGACTTGTCTTGCTTCAGCCTCCAGAGAGACAAACTCATCATTTAATTCAACAGCGTTCCCAAGGAAGTCATGCCAACGGCACTTAATAAAACAAAACTGACGAGGCAATGAAATGTATTGGGATTCAGTAACATCAATGATAGTGGCTTATATAAGGAGTATTATAGATGTGTATTATCTGTATTTACGTTTTTGCTGTTCTTGCTGCCATTTTTGGTTTTTAAAAACCTTAAAGTCTGGAACAGCATTTCCAGAGCATCCATCATCCGTGTGACCTCACGTTGAAGAATTCGATCGTTGAAAGAATTCGATCGTTGAAAAGATGAACTCACGACCTTTTGTAGCTCTGATTGATGAATGGATGTCACGATATCATTGGTTGAAATAGGTTGTCACGCTAATGTAAGCTTGTGTCATATTTTGTTTTCCAGGATGAAAAAAACATTCAAGTCTTTAATTCACCGTGACAGGCATGGCACGGCACACTGTAATGCTAATTATAGGATTATAGGAGATTATACTACTCTTTGCAGTGGATCCTATTTACACTTGTTAACATCCTCAAATATATTCACAGGGCATATTCAATGCCCTTCATCTATCCAACTCACCCTGTAGTTTCTGGTTCTCCATCTCCATCCTCTGCAGCAGGATCTGCTGCAGGATGGCCTTCCTCCAGAGTTCCCTCAGCTCTTCTTTGCTCCTCTTCGTCCTCTCCTCAGGCACTGCCCTTATGGACAAGTCCCCACTTCCTCCAACTCCCACATGGCCCTCAAGGCAGGGATCGCCCCGCTCTGAAGAACACATTATATTATATCAGATCATGCTATATTAGGTGTCCACTGCAGCAGCAAGATACAGCAAAGAAATAACAACAGAGAGAACACTATAAAACAGTGATACATTATGAAATAATAGAAGTTTAAATCATAATAAGTATTTATCAGGTTCTATGAAACGGTAGAGAGGAGAAAGGAAATTTCTATATTCAAGGGATGAAAATTATTTTATCTGGGGGGAAAATTTAAACTCAACCATTTGAACCGTAGTAGTTCATAGTAGAACCATAAAAAAGTCAGTTAAATTTGCAACAATCCCCTTGGACGAAAAACACACACACAAAAAAAAACATGTATTTGACACAGTTGGGTGCAACACGCGTGGAATAAAAAAAAAAGTGTTTGTGTGACTCCACCCCAAAGTACAGGGTGGATCCCAAACCTCAAAATACCGTGTTGTTTAGAGGAAGGACATAACAACCATCCAGATAGCACTCTCTTTCAGCTCCTTAGCTTGGCTTGGGTAAGTCAGACTGATGCTCATTGTTCTAAAGACTCTTCTGATGAGGTTTAGAAGCCGCCAAGATAGGTCAACATGTCAGGAGACAAAGACAACTACGTACTGTAGACACACACACACACACACACACACACACACACACACACACACACACACACACACACACACACACACACACACACTAGTGTTCTTTGTGCCAGGTGAGGTTAACATCCATGTACGCCTTTGTGTCTGTAACGGGTAGACTATCCAAGACGTGCTGAAACCAGCAGTCACTATACAAACACAAGGCTCTTAAGTTCTAAGTGACACACACACACACACACACACACACACACACACACACACACACACACACACACTCCTAAGAGTCTCATGTATTTGTTAGACAAACACAGGCTCCTTGAAAAGAAAACAGCTGAAGAGTTAGCTTTTAGGTGTGAAAAGTGCAGCACACTTCTGCAAAAACGTGCATGCACAAACCTATCCTGTGAGCCCTGTGGAGACTCTCCACTGACTGCTTTAACTCCCTAGCTTCTCACCTTAACCGTAAGAGCTCCGGCACCGTATACGCCTAATCTTAATACTGAAGGCATTTCTTAATGCCAAGATAACCACACACACACCGTCTTACACAAAGTGGCACGATCCACTCCCTGAGCAAACATTTCACCAGACCCATGTCCCGGGACACACGCACACACACACACACACACGCACGCACCACACACAGTATGCAAAGTGGGTCAACAAGGCTGGCGCTTTCCGCTGGCGCTGTCTGTGTGGACTGTCAACATGACCTTGAGCCACCGCCATCCCCTCCAACACACACACACACACACACACACACACACACACCACACACACACACACTCGACACACCCATGACCTCATGTATGTAAGCACACGCATAAATACACGCCCAACTCAACCAAACTTAGCATTGCATTCAGCCAGCACAAAGCCCGTCACACTGACCTGCACTGTTTTTTCCTTTACTTCATGGCATTTGATTGTCAAAATAAATGTGAGCAGTTTTAATTAATGGTGAAGAGAAATGTCCGTTTTGTTTGAAAGGGAAACTTAGTACACAATGACAGGCCTAAACCTCACTAATCTCTTATGAGAGGCATGTTCGGTGGGAAGGTTGGATCAAACACATTGGTCCCACATTCCTATTGCATTTATTAGACCCGAACACAGAATCCAGAGGGGTGTGTGCAGAAGGGCAACATAATACATTAATCCAATACAGCCTTTGTGAAGGATATAATACTGAGTTGTTGTTGTTGTTGTTGCAACTGCGTCAAGAGGATGTGATAATTGAACCCTATGGAAATATGTACCACTGTGTGTACACACATTGTAAATTTTAACTTTGGCTCCCTCCAGTGGTAGCATAAAAAAAGACAATGGCTTTCGACACACAGTGCCTATATCCTGTAGTGCAGGGGTTCCCAAACTGTTCAGCCTGCAACCCCCAAAAGAGACCGGCGACCCCCACTATCCCTGGAGGTGACTGACAGATAAGAAAGTGTGTACACAGGACACACACACTAAAAGGCGTATCTAAACACGGCATAATGACAACACAAAAAAAACAGAACAGCCTGACAAACATATGATTTGTAAATCATATGTTTATAAACAATATGTTTATAAACAATTTACAATTACAATTTACTATTAGATAAAAGCAGAATAACTAAGTCAAAGTAATCTCCATGTAATTTATGAGTGAACAACATTGACGTTGTCATGTGCAAACTTAATTTTGACACAATATCATCATATCATTTCCATGTTAACAGAAGAATATCTCAGTCAAAGTAATGAAAATCATCTCGTGACCCCCCCTTTTGGGAACCCCTGCTCTTCATCTTTGCTACAGTCTTAAGAGTCTCCTTGTGGTTCACCACATGATGTTGGTGAGCTTAACAACAATCATTTGTACAGCTGCCTTTGTAAGTGTAATTAAAGTAGTCCTTAAAAGTGAGTATTTTCTTCTTTTGCTTTGCTTTTTAGTCTGTTCTCTGTCAAAACGTCACAACTGAAATGGATATTACAGTCGGATCGCTGTAGGCGTGTCCACCACCCAATGGGACAATGTGTCATTGTTTCAGGATCAATGCCCGTTGATTCTTCAGAGCAGCACATTTTTCATCTGATTCTTAATCTCACCTTCGTGTCTCTACTCTGGTGATAGCACTTGAAATAATAAGCAAACACTCCATTTGTCTTGCCTGGGTGTGTTTTATCTGCGCAAGAATGTAAGGCAGTTTGAAGGTGCTTTGCCTGACAAAATCGTAAATACCATGTTACGTGTTCACACGTACACGAGACGCTCAAGCTGAAGATAAACGTTAGCGGTAATTCGTACTAATCAAAGGGCAAGAGCACAGCGGAATGAAATGATATCGCATCTGGCTCACGATCGGAAGATAAGAAACGGTGGATTTAATGACACTAACACTCTTACACAAATCAAAATTATATTAACATCACATATTTATTGCAGCCATATTGTGTTCAACCACATTGCACAACACAATAAAGTGGGTCACTGTAATTCCAGTTCCCTCTGATCCAGTGACACTAAACGTAAAAAAGAGATGTGGGAGACAACCCAGCACCAGCAAAAACTCCAAAGCTTGTGGTAAGGAAAAATCTGAATACATTATATCTGGTTTGATTATGTTAGGGAGTGCAGAATATTTACATTGGTCCTTAGAGTTATTCATTATTATTTAGAGCCCGTGTTTTTTTCTGATTTATTTGGGACAACATTCAGAAGTCCGCCTTCCAAAAGGTTGAAAACCTCTGGATGAAGCCGTATGTAAAGAAAACAAAAACAGCTTCTCAAACGTGAGGGTTTTGGACTGTTGGTCACAAAACAAGACATTTGAAAACATCATCCACCACTCCATTTTCTGATATTTTAAAGACCAAATGACTGATTGTCTTCTACCTTTTCTAATCTAAGTATGCGGACCCCGCTAACTTAAAGGTACATTAATGAACATGCGTTAAAGTAGAGCTACAGTGTGACCAAGACTTCTGTCAACACTTCTTTCACACACACGCACACACACACACACACAGTACATATAATTATCAAAATACAGGATATGAAGACAAGCAAGCACATGCATGATTCTCACGTCTGCAGACACACAATTTTGTGTAAACACACAGAGAGGAGACTGAGGTGAGCAATATTTCACTAAACGTAGAAACACTATTTTCTACTTCCTCCACGCCTCTCAAATATTTGACAGTAATGTGAACTCAAGGCAGGCCGAGCCTTCAGTGTCAAATTTAAGCCCTGTGAAAGAAAATATCAACTGATTACAGTCGGAGCAACGTAAGCTCATCATGCAGGATTCAAAGCTCCAAAAACAAGCTGAAGATGCAACAACATGTCAATCAATCACAGTGTGATAATGGAGAGGTATGAGCGTCTGGTTATTTAATTCTTAACTTTAGACACTCCAACCAGTGGTTGACAATGAGCAATATGGCCATATTGTGTGTCCGATGTCAATTCTCTGACAGCAAACAAATAGAAATTACCAGCAAAGTTTTTTGAGTTCTGAGGACAACATTTTCTGTTAATAAAAAAAAAAAAAAAAAAGTCTACTTCTGGACTGGTGATTTCAATAGAAAAGTACATGTCGGGACCCCGGTCGTGTAAAAAATAGCCCCGGTTACGAAGCACATGTGAGGTGTCTCGCTCGTGCTCTTATTGTGCTAGGATATTAAGCATGTACATGCGCGTATGAACATTTCTGTTTCAACAAGCGTCTTGACCTGGACCTGCCCACTTCCTTGAAAGAAGACCTGTTGACGTTGTACAACTGGAGCGTTGCAAAGTAATCTAAGCGTAGTGATCTCACCTGCCAAAGCTGCACGAAGCAGGTATTTCTGTTCATTTGCTGAGAGACGTACCTCTTCAGTGAGATGAAATAATACCACAGAACTATCCACTGCATTCTGTATTACTAACATCCTTGTTCCTGATCAGCTGGAATAGTGTTTCAATTGCTTAATTATCTCATTTGTCATGTAAAAAAAAGAATATGTTGATTCTAGGATTTGAATCAATTCTGCTCAGGATGAAAAGCAAATATTTTAATCTACAGCATATTAGTACAAAGGGAATACTACTAATATACAATATGAGGGATGAACATATTTGCATATGTACAGACCCAATTTGTACAATTTGAAAATATATATTTTTTAAATTAAGCTCTTTCTCAAAGTTCTTGTTGCTGAATACTTATTTGAAGTTTTATAACTTTAATAAGGAATACACGTTTCTTTGTAACTTCCCCAGTCACCAGATCATTGATCAACACTGAGTGTCCTCGTTTTGAGTCAAATTGCCAATCCCAATTTTTGCTGATTCCAATTTTTTCCTGAGAACTATTATTGACAGCAAAAATTCAGACTAACCTTTTTTTTAACCAGCAAACTGAAAAAGAATTTCAATCATCCCGAAGTCGGTGCGAACCTTCATCAAAGGTCTTCAACATTGTTAATGTCATCCATAGTGGTTATTTGCATACAAACTATTAGGAAACCAATGATTGTATTCAGTACTTGCTTTGATTAAAACAATTTTGGCACAAGTAGTTTTAATTATGTATCATAAACTGCGTATAGCTACTGTTAGGAAGTGGTCACAATTCCCTCTCTAACATCTATTTTATAATGCTGTGAAAACAAATGCCAAACAACTGTATTCATTCAAGTTTCATCAAAAACTACATTTTACAAGATTACATTTGAACTAGGGCCGGGACTCGATTAAAAAAATTAATAATTAATTAGAGCATTTTAATCGCATATAAATATTTGACCTGAGAACAGTGAGAAGTAATTTTTTTCACATGGATTTTTTAGTATACCATTGAATAATGACTGTATACATAAGCTTAAGCAACAAAATATTGTTTATTTTAGTTCTACCAAGTCCAACAGACCAGTGCAATTTTTGCCATTAAGTTTAGCAATAGCATATTTAGAAATATAGTACATTTCAGAAATTCAGGTAGCCTATAGGTAGGTAGACTTTCTGTAAACTATAACATTTTGTTTTTTTAAGTAAAACCCAATACTTTCAAGTACATTCAGAACATTGGAAACCCTGACTATTAGAAAACATCTCTCTGTTGGCAAGGGTTAACTCTCCGACGCTAGCTACCACGCTAGCGTCCACGCTAGCTGCTATATGTTTTGCATTGAGGTGTTACTTGAGGCTCGATGTGCTGCGGTGATATGCGAATTCCTTGTTGCATAGCTGACACACAACCATGCTCTTATCGACGCTTCCATCCGTTCGTTTTTTATAACAAAATTTCCCATCAACGGGGCCATCCAAAGCAGTCTCATCAGCTTCTTCATTCATTCATTCATTTTTACTGAATAGCTTGAACAAATCATAATGCAAGTCTATGCAACCTCTGTTAACGTTGTTAGCTCTGGTATAAGCCGGACTGTGATTGGGAGAGACTCCCTGCTGTCGGTAAATGAGCCGGTCATTACTCTGAGCAGCATCATGATGGGAATGTATTACAGTATAATAAGGATCTGATTAAGTTAGTTCTTCGGCTTATTTTGGACTTAAAGTTGTGTGTGTGGCTGTGACATTAGCGTCTGTGTACTGATGTAAAAACTATCGTGTGGTGGAGATACGCATGCCTTATCCATCCATCATCTACCGCTTTATCCTGAATTCAGGGTCGTAGGAGGGGTACACCCTGGGCAGGTAACCAGTCTATCACAGAGCCAACATATAGAGGCAGACAACCATTCACACTCACATTCACACCTAAGGGACATTTCATCATTTACATCAGTCATCAATGAACTAGGGTTGGGCGGTATCTATGGCGTCATTTCAGTGCCAAAATCCGCGAGCATAAAAACCATATTCAGCGCGCATAAAGACCACTCTCTGCGCGCTCGCGGTCACTCTCTGCGCGCTCGCGGTCACTCTCTGCGCGCTCGCCGTCACTCTCTGCGCGCTCGCGGTCACTCTCTGCGCGCTCGCGGTCACTCTCTGAGCGCTCGCCGTCACTCTGCGCGCTCGCCGTCACTCTCTGCGCGCTCGCGGTCTCTGTGCACACGCTCGCTGTCACTCTCTGTGCCTTCTACGCGCTCGACTTTGCTGAGTTTTGGCACTCTGGGGGCGGGCATTGAATAGACGGCCCCGCAACCCCCCCTCCTTTCTGATTGGTCACTTTAAACGCCTACTACTGTCTCCAGGTCAGAGCCAACCCGAGGCAGAGTAGGGCGGGTCATCATTGCAATTGGCGGCAGCATTTGATGGCGGAATTGAGATGAGAGATTGCGGATCTCCATCACAATTACTCGCAAGCTGTTCAATAAATTCATAATTTAAATATCTGTTTGTTCCTCAACTTACCTCTTGTTTTTCTGACATCTCATCCGCAATCCCATCAAATGCTGCCGCCAACTGCAATGATGACCCGCCCTACTCTGCCTCGGATTGGCTCTGACCTGGAGACAGTAGTAGGCGTTTAAAGTGACCAATCAGAAATGAGGGGGGGGTTGCGGGGCCGTCTATTCAATGCCCGCCCCCAGAGTGCCAAAACTCAGCAAAGTCGAGCGCGTAGAAGGCACAGAGAGTGACAGCGAGCGTGTGCACAGAGACCGCGAGCGCGCAGAGAGTGATGGCGAGCGCGCAGAGAGTGACGGCGAGCGCGCAGAGAGTGATGGCGAGCGCGCAGAGAGTGACGGCGAGCGCGCAGAGAGTGGTCTTTATGCGCGCTGAATATGGTTTTTATGCTCGCGGATTTTGGCACTGAAATGACGCCATAGGTATCACGGTATTATACCGTGTGACGGTATAAAAGTGTCCACCGGTAGAGATTTTGCAATACCGTTTATACCGGAGAAAGCGCAGATGTCTGCGGCATCGCTCTGAGTCACTGTAATTACACCGCCTCGACACACGGGGCACTGCGGGCATTGCAGCAGACTGCTTGCGTGGTTGCATGAGTACGATGAAGAAGAAGAAACAGCTTTACCTGAGTAATAACAATCATGGCGGAGGCGGAGAGTGAACGTCACGAGAAAACGGAGGCAGCGTTCCGACAATGAACAAAAAGCGATACTCTGCGCGACTGTTGCTGCTGGAGGTTGGAAACACCAGTAACCTCTTCCACCACTTAATACACGCGAAGCAGTATTATGAGTCTTTCGCCAAAGGAACCCCGTATGACAATAAATCACATCGATGGAGGGAGATAACGGAGGCCATCACGACGCATACTTTTTCACATTTGTTATTTTTATTTCTTATTAAGATGGAGCTCTGTGTTTACATTTGCACACACACTATAGCTTAAGTTAAAGCTGGAGTTCAAATGTTAACCAGACATTTGCACAGTCTTTGTGGCTTATTATTCATTATATTATTATATTTTCTTTAAAATAATGTTATGCTGCTGTGAGAAAATTAAAATAAAAGGAGGAAAATGATAAAATGCGACAGTATGGTTATTTTTAAGCCACTAATTGAATTTACAGGGGGGAAAACCATACCGTGATATATACCGTTACCGTGATATGAAATTATTCATACCGTGATATAAGATTTTGCTCATACTGCCCAACCCTAACCTGAACCCTACCAGGGAATTGAACCTGGGACCCTCTCACTGTGAGGCGACAGTGCTGCCCACTACACCACCTTGCAGCCGCGTGCCTTATGTGTCCCTCAAAAAAACTGATCGGCTGATCACCTGTCACAGCCAATCAAGTAAAAACAGTCAGTTTCCATTGATTGGTGCATCTCTCCTGATGAATAAAAACATTGACAGACGACGTCAATGCTTTACTACAAGGATAGTCCTTATGAGGGACCTTGTATAGAGTTCAATCAGTGTGTGAGTGTGTCCATTCTTACCGTTGGTTTCAGTGTTCTTCTGAGGGGTGGCGACCCGTAGGAAGATCTGCTGCCTCCATGAGTGGCGGTGGCTGCGCAGAGGGCTTTCCCCTACTTTAGATGTTGTCCTCGGTGAAGACAGAGCTGCTACATCACTGAAACACACACACACACACACACACACACACACACAGTTAGATAATATGTACTGATATAGAGCCAGTAGGTTGCAGTTTAAACAATATACTGTATATACAGATTCATAAACACTACATGTGTGAGCGTACAGATAAATCAGTTAAAGTGATCCATGAAACAAGCACAGATTAGAATGATGTTGGACACACTAACATGGACGTGACTAGTTGGTGTACGGCTGTGTACCTGCTCTTTGGCTCAGGACAATCATTCTCTCGGACAGGGGCCAAAAATTTCAGAAAATTAGGGACAGAAGAGGATGAGTGGAGACGAGCACGTAGACCACCCAGAGGGCTGAGATGGAGGTGGAAAAAGGAGGTGAAAATCAGATAAAAAAAGGAGAGCCGTAGGCCCTGTTCACACACAAACGCACATGGCTTATGAAGAATGGTTTTGAAGAGACACCGTGTGGATGTCTCTTCAAACTGTCAACCAATGAATCACACATTGAGCGTTTCTCTGTCTGAACAAGGCCTTACATAGTAACAAAAAGCAATGCAATCTCACCGTCTTTTATTGAGCCGGGCTCCACTAGAAGGTGAGGAAGGGTGATGAGGGAGGAGAGGGGAGGGAGATGAAGGGCAGGGAGGAACAGGAGGAAGGGTGGACTCAGTCGGCACAAGTCTGAGAAACGGTGCAAATGTGGAAGGACAGAGCAAAGAGAAGGGGAGCAAAGGAAGAAACTGAAAACAGTATGGAAACTGAAAAATGGTTGAAGAGAAAGAGCAGGGAAATTAGAGAAAATAGATTTTTGAAGGTATGCTGGGAGATATAGTTTATCTGAGTAGATGCAGACGTTTTACCAAGAAATCAAACTCCTTGGTAAAAATGTTTTATTCAGTAGTCTTTTCCTGATTTAAAAGGCAACATTACTATAACTAGAACTGATGCCATTTAATATTAAATCTGTATTTGACTTAAAAGAGTTCTCCACAGATTTAGCATTGCTATTGGCTCACCTGAGAAAATGATTAGCTATCACACAGCTCCCTCTGGAGCTACAAAAGGTGTAATACATTTTTCACAAAATGTAATAGTCCTCCCTTCTACACCTGCAAACACACTTCGATGGGTAAAATTGGTTGAATTCCCCCTTAACTGTGAACCTGCTTCATCATCCTATTCAAATATACATATTATATATAACTATATATAACTAACTAACTAAGCTAAAGTTCTGCACTTTATTCATTCATTTTTGTTAAATGGACACACCTTAAGATACATGTGAAAGTAAGGTTTTTCTCTTAATCCCAAAGGGATTTTTTTATTTTATTTACAAGAGGTTTACAAGAAGATAACATGGAGCAAAGCCAGATGGCAAAAGTTCATTAATTGTTCTTTAATTGTTCTTTATATATATATATATATATATATATATATATATAAATATATAAATATTAATATCCATTAATTATATATAATATATATTTATATATAATATTTTATATATATATATATTTTTATAATTTATATATATATATTTTTTTTATTTTATTTATAATATATATATAATATGTGAATATATTTATATATATATAAATATTTTATTATTTATTAAAGTATATTAAGTAATAATATAAATATATATATATATATATATATATATATATATTATATTTTATATATATATATATATATATATATATATATATATATATATGTAGTCTTTTAGTCTTTTAATTCTGGTAACTTTGTGTTTGGTTGTTGTTGTTATTGTATTTTTGTTCAAAGGACTTTAAGTTATATATCTTAAGTTTGTATTTTTATCATTTTATTTAGCAGAACTTTAATATATTTTGATGTTCCTCTGTTCCGTTGTGACATTAAAATAAGCAAGTTAATTTTTAAAATGCATTATTCAATTTTTTTAGTGAAGACTCATAAATAACTACAAATGACTAATGTTAGGGAAATACATACATACATACATACATACATGTGGAACTAAGGGGCCAAGCCCAGCTCCTGAAAAACACCCCACACCATAATCCCCCTCCACCAAACTTTACACGTGGCACAATGCAGTCAGACAAGTACCGTTGTCCTGGCAACCGCCAAACCCAGACTCGTCCATCAGACTGCCAGATGGAGAAGCGTGATTGGTCACTCCAGAGAACGTCTCCACTGCTCTAGAGTCCAGTGGCGGCGTGCTTTACACCACTGCATCCACGCCATACATCAGCAAGTGCAATGCAAAGCCTTGGATGCAGCTGATCGCCATGGAAACCCATTCCATGAAGCTCTCTACACTGTTCTTGAGCTACTCTGAAGGCCACATGAAGTTTGGAGGTCTGTATTGATTGACTCTGCAGAAAGTTGGTGACCTCTGTGCCTCAGCATCCGCTGACCCCCCTCCGTGATTTTATGTGGTCTACCACTTCTTGGCTGAGTTGCTGTCGTTCCCATTCTCTTCCACTTTGTTATAATCCCACTGACAGTTGACTGTGGAATATTTAGCAGTGAGGAAATTTCAGGACTGGACTTGTTGCACAGGTGGCATCCTATCACAGTACCACGCTGGAATTCACTGACCTCCTGAGAGCGACCCATTCTTTCACAAATGTTTGTAGAAACAGTCTGCATGTCTAGGTGCTTGCTTTTATACACCTGTGGCCATGGAAGTGACTGGAACACCTGATTTATATTATTTGGATGGGTGAGTGAATACTTTTGGCAATATATACGCCACCCACACCGGTTCATATAAATATACAAAGATATATTAAATTTGGTTTATGACAAAAAAATAAAGGAGAAGATGTTTGGTTCTAGGACGGAGGAAACTGTCACTTATCTGACAGGAAATCGACTACTTCATGCATTAAGCTGCCTGCAATCTTCAATTTGTATTTGTTATTTATAGATGTTCTACACACTCTTGTTTACAGACACACCTGCCGTCATAGAGGAACTCTGTGTGCAGCACGCCCTTCTCAACATGCAGTAGGCTGCTGTACCAGGCTCAGTGTCACCAGATACCAGCAGTTCAAAACTATGTGCCTCAGTTGACCCAGGAAGAGGACAAAAGTTAACACCATAAAGCACGGCTCTTCAACTTCAGGGGGCCACATTTTCAGAAGGCTAAGGGACCGGGGGTTAAACATTGACCCATTTGGCCCCTTTTCTGTCTTTTTGCAATTGTTTATTGGGTACCATTTCTGACATATACTTCAATATCATAAAGATATTGCGCCTCACCCTGGGAGCCTGGTTATGTTTTAAAATGTGGGAACAAATATAAGGAATACTGAAAAAATATTGTTAATAAAAAACTAATTTCCTGTAATTCTACACCACCTACAGCTTTTCGATAAAGTCAAGAAACAGCCAACTGCACTAGTGTTGATCAGTTAGACTGAGGGTGCTAGGAAAACCAAGGCACAGAGCGTACATGTAACCATAGCAACTCACTGTCACTCCTGCATGCGTGCGTGGGGTGTCAGAGGAGAGGTAGAGACGCTGGCTGAGATTACTCTGGTCCGCATGCATGCAAGTAAATTACGATATAATAGATTTGTGTATATTTCTCACTTTGTCTGGCCATTTCATCCTGTTCTATATCTATGATCCGTACACGGTCACTGTCCTCTTTTTCACACCATTATGAATTGGTTTTTCCACTGCACCAGAATATGAAGGCTTTATTGTGGCAAAATGTTATTTGCTGAGTTTAACAAATGTATTTGTAAACAGAACTTATCGGGAGGCTGGTCAACTGGCGGTCCCCAAGCCACCAGTTAAATAGGCCAACCATGAAGCCTGCGAGGACAAGCACCATAATGCTGCTGCAAACAAACCTCTCTCTTTGTGCTCCAGCTCAACTTAATATCTCTTGCATACTAGACATGATTAATGTGTGACATGTTGTAATGTGCACATTGGAAATTATGTGGAGATACTTGTCTGCAACACTTGCATGAATTGTAACTCACATCAACTTATGACATCTCCCAATATTAAATTACTGGCCTTCTAATGAATACAATTATGAAATCCTCTATTATTTCATGGTTTGTGCCGTCACCAAACTCACAATGATTAGCTATGCACATTTTCTTGTCTACATGTACATGTACACAAACACATAGAAACCAGAAACACTGTGCGTACTTGCTCTGGTGTGGAGTGTCCGTGCTGACGGAGTAGTGTCGTACGAGCTTGGGCTTGGTCGCTGCAGTTAGGTCCTGATGTGTGTGAGTTAGTGCGTGCACCGGTGAGTACTCCGCTGATGGAGGGCCGGGAGAGTGGCTGAAGGTGCTGGCCCGTCGACGGATGCACTGAGGCTGAGCGTCACCGGGTAAAGAGGAGGCGGGGGGAGTAAGGAGAGAGGAGCCGAGGCGCTTCAGGTCTCCTGTGGAGTTGTGGCACCTGAAGACGACAGCAAATTGTGAGGAGAAATACATGGTGTCCACAATACCATGACCACATGTACTGTTTTAGTACATCTATGCTGCATTCACTACTAAATGTATGCTAGAGTTATACACATGCTGTTTTGCTTTTTAATGATTGTAACAGTGAGTAAAGTCCTACATCAGGTGATGCGTTTGTTCACTTACACTGTGAACTGTAGCTCTAGCTTCTACCTATGTTATCTTTTTAATCACATATGAATCAGTTTGACAATCTGGATATAGTCTTCAAACATATTGTAGACCTTTTGTCTGCTTCTCTCTGAAATCTGGTGCTCAAATATAGTCAAAGTTGTTGAAAGATGCTGGCCAGATATTGTTTTTGTTGCTGTTGTTTATATTCCTATCAACATAAGTCTAGAAACTTTGAGCTCAGAGTAGCATAAACCACAATATTCATGAAATCTCAGTAAAACCAAGTAGAACTGCATGGACCTATAAATTACTGACAGTTCCGGCCAAAGATGCGAGTCAGTGTGTGTGTTTCGGTGTGTTCACCTGAGGGGGCTGGTGGGTGGCAGCTGGGCGGAGGCAGGCAAGGGGTCATCTAGAAAGGACTGGTCCTGGCTGCTGTTGACCGTAGAAATGGAAGAGCTGCTGTCACTTCCTACACTGTTGTCCCTCTGAGCTCTGGCCTTGTTGCTCCCCTGCCAAAAAACAACTCATCAGCGTTATATACAGTAGATGGTTTTTAATAATAATTAGGACTATAGCGCTTTTTTGGGGACTCAAAGACAATTTACATTAACCAAAGATCACAAACCAGCACAATAGTTCAAAAGCCTGTTCTTCTATGTTAGACCACAAACAAAAGATGTTGACAATATAGCATATATACGCGTGAATACTTGAACATTATTGAAGACAAAACCAAGAAAGAAAGAGCATTTTTACCTTCCAGATCCCCTCCAGGGACTCGGTGAGAGAGCGCTTGGCTCGGCTCTTGAACTGCTCAAGTCGCTGCCGACTGCTACTCTGCTGTGAATCAACTGGGACTGGAGCTGCCTCTTCACACGCCTACAGACACATGGAGCGATGGGGAGACAGAAAGCAAGACAGTCAGTGAGTGAGAGTGTATATAACTATGTTTGTGTAAGTGAATGTGGATCAAATCCTTGGTGAATTATTCTGCCATAGAACTATAAACACTTGAGGAGGAAAATGTAGGACATGTTTGGAATACAGAGAATGAGAGAAGAGGAGGTATGGTTGTGTATATGTGCATAAGATGTGCAAAAGAGACCTGTTTGTTGTCTCCAAGCAGGGTGTGCTGATGGCTCTTCTGCCTCTCCTCATACAGATTCCTCAAAGAGGCCATCACCAACTCGTTCTCTTCCTGATCCGTCTTAGGATGAGCCCTCTGAAACACACACACAAGAAACGCAAATAAATGATATGTGAGAAACAGTTTGCAAATGTTGTCATAAGAATAGACAGTGGAATAGCTAAATGACATTAAAATTGTTGTTAGAAAAGCCTGATCTCATGAATTGACAGTTCAGCACTGTTGTGGTGTTGCAGTACAGCTTCATCACCAGCAGATGTCAGCTGTGTCATAGAGAAGATGTTTGTGGGCACATTGATGGATATCTAAAGATTGATGGTCTGAGCCATTGGATACTCTGATTGGCGGTGTGCTAGCGAATCAGAGTATCCAATGGCGGTGTGTGGGCGGGGCGGAAGTGACTTCGTAAAATAATGAGCCCGAGAGCACATAACGCGAGTGTCACCCTAGCCAGAGTCATCTTTCCAGAAATGCCAAGTATTTAGTCCACAAAGGTCTTCTCGAGTCGAACGATCCGTCATTTCCTGTTTTCCTGTTTTGGAGTACTGGCACGAGACTAGTGCCACCCGCTGTTAAGGAGGCTTTTTGCATCTCGCGCAAGCGCAGAACGTACACGCTGCTGTGTTGTCGGAAGCACGTCAAAGCGGTGTGTACAACGCAACTTTTCTGCCGAACGGGTCAGACGAGAGGCAACAGAGTGGGCGGAGAGTAGTTGGATAAGGCAGTTGGACGCCTGGGCGGTGTGTGGGGGCCTTAACAGTCCACTAGTCCACTCATCCTGCACTCAGGGACGTTTACAAAAGTTATCCAATCAGACTGAATCAGATGGTGACTAGCTAGCCTCACCGCTTATATAAAACCACCAGTAGAAAAGGCCACTGAATAAGAAGGCAGGCTGTTTTATGTTCTACGGCTCTGATTGGTTGTTTTATTGGCGTTTGTTCTACCAATCATGTGCAGGGAAGGTGATGCTTCACAGATCTAATTATTGCCAATGAAGAGATTCAGGCAGAGGAAGGCAACCTTAGGTAGCTTGGGAATCCAGTTTCCAGATTAAATAATGCTGTTTCTTTTTAGTTTAAGAGCGAGATGTAGTTAACTACCAGTTTTGGTTTAACATAACGTTATAAGCTTTTCCTCACCCATAGCTTTTTGCTAGTAACTTTTTTGAAAGTACTTTACACAAGGATGCAGATATTAGCAGCCATAAATTGAACTGAGCTACCGTCATGCACTCTGTATGGTGGCAAAGAACTGTGCTGGTGTTAATGTGCATGTAACCCTACTTTGGAGTTAAATGGGATACCTTTGTTAATTACCTGTTATTAAGAGATATAACTCACGGCGAGTCCCTTTCATGCTGTGCAGAGGAGCCATTATAGTCCATTTGGATAATTTGGGTAATAGTTGAAGTGATGAAAGAATAGTTTGATTACAGCCACTGTTAGTAACAACGTATAATAATGATAATTTCTTCCACAATGTGTATAATTATTTGCTGTCGTCTGTCAATAAGTTGTTTATTTCCTTCATATTTGTTTCAGATCAACACAAGCTATCCTTACACACCTTCAATACGAAGTTACACTACTGTTCAAGTGGAACAACCAAGTGTGTGACTCAAGAACAACAAAGAAACAGTGACTCTGCCGGTTCTAATCGGAAGCTCTGTAGAGATTCAACTTGAGATATTTTTCATCGCCATTTTTGTGGATCGTCGAGCAATAAAAAAAAAAGAGCAATATGGAGGCAGATAGGTGATAAATGTGTGTTTGGATATCAGTGGGCAACAACTTTGTTTTTATTCCCAAAATAATGCTCCTAAGGTCCACTAATTTAAGGGAGTCATTGCAGCGTGGGGGAGTACAGGTAGGTGAACGGCATCTGGAGCTCAGCAAAGTTTCATCTCGTCCTCCTCCTGATCTAACAATAGGTTGAGGGAGTGTGTGAGTGCGTGTGTGTGTGTGTGTGTGTGAGTATGTGTGTGAGTATGTGTGTGTGGAGGCAGCAGTCCTCTGTAGCTCAGAATTGCTCTAAACTTTAAGCCCACCCACTTTTTTTAGCAACCCAATCAAATGCAAAGGCTTTGATTTAAATCACTCTTGCAACTGTACACCACTCAAATATTTCTCTTCACTGTGAAATGCGTCACGGCAGACGATAATGACGCTCCAACTTCCGTTTCACTGGGACACTGAGATCAAATTGCAGATTGACTGGTTTGTTTCTCGCAACAGTCGCCTTAGAGGGAACTCTGGGAATTCACACTTCGGCCTGCAGGTGCACAGACGGAACCGACACTTTACCATGGTGCTTTCAAAGATTGATGCTTGCTCCTCGTTGTCCAGAGTGGCCAAGTGTGTCTGAAGATCCAGCTTGGTTTTATATGGGTGTAGACCTGAAAAATATGTCAGTGCAGATGTAAAACACAGTGCAGACAGGACTAATCTCACATCAGATTTGTTTCACATACAGTTGGTGTATGTTTACAGCGTATGTAGGGTTTTGAAGGCCGATTGTCTTATATTGTATATCTTCTAGTTCTATTTATTAGTCAAATAATAGTGGAGCATCATATGCCCTAATACCCGTTTGGAATGCAGTTATCTAAATAGATAAACAAATACAAACACTTGTGACAATTAAACAAGGATTGCATTGAAGGCCTTGTTATAACTGTGGGCATGTAACATAAAATATTATCTTTTGCTCTATTGCAAAAGCTTTGAAACATTTTATTTGTGAATGTTTTGTTACGTTTGTCCTTCACACAGAAGCTCTGATCACTCCATCTCCTGTTTTGTCCATCACAGTCACATGAAGCGTGAATAGATTTGATACAAATATGAAATATTTATGAAATCCACTACTAGGTTCTGGCTTTTGCCACAGTATTTAAATTATTTAAAGAGGTAAGAGTGATGTGCTCTTCTATTCTCCTACAGGCATATATTAAAATGGCATACAACTGTATAAACGTGACCTGGCAACGTTAATCCAACCAATAATCATTTGAAAAGGAGCCGAGGGAAGAGAAGTTTACCTTCTAGCCTCTCACACAGTCTGTGGAGCTGCTGCATGGGGCAACTGTCACACTGCTGGCTCTGGGTCTTTGCATTCTGCTGCAGGGCTGCCACAGAGAACGCCTGCTTCATAGTCAGCATGATCTCATCCACCTACAAGAGCAAATACAGTTTACATTTATTTATTATATCAGCATCTCTACATGTATGGCAGATATTCAATTCCAGTGTCTGTTTAATTCCAACACAGGCACACCTCATTCTAGTTAATGAGGTACTGGTTAGGTAGGAAAAGTATAAACACATTGAGGACATCAAGTCACCTACAAAAAGGATTACATATTAACATACAGTACATTACATATACTGCATGTTAAGTGGGATGATCAATAAGTAAGCAGATATGCTTAGTTGGAGATGGCTTTTGGTATTTTGCAGTCGAGGTGGCTCTCCTGTGAACTTTGTTTTGTAAGTGCGGCTCTACTTGAAAAAATAGTGAGGATCACTGGGTTAGATGGAGACCTGGAGAGGCCTACAAGCCCAGGGTATCGCACACACTGTGAAATTAGGTGAAGGTTAGTGATGATCTTGGGGTGCCTCAGGAAGACTGGAATCAGGCAGATTTGCCTTTGTGAAGGAGGCTTGAATCAAACCCAGTATAAGGTCATCCTGGAAGAAAAGCTGCTTCCTTCTGCTCTGAAAATGTTCCCCAACATTCAGGATTGGTTCTTCCGACAGGACAATGCTCCATGCCACACTGCCAGGTCAATCAATGTGTGGATGGAGGACCACCAGATCAAGACCCTGTCATGGCCAGGCCAATCTCCAGACCTGAACCCTATTGAAAACCTCTGGAATGTGATCAGGAGAAGGATGGATGGTCATAAGCATCAAACAAAGCCAGGCTGATGTCATGTTTGAACCAGGAGTGACATAAAGTCTCCCTAGAGCAATGTGAGAGACTGGTGGAGAAGCCAAGATGCATGAAAGCTGGGATGTAAAATCAGGTTTATTCTACCAAATATTGATTTCTTAACTCGTCACATTAATATTGTGTTGTTTAAAAATAATTGTGAACTTGTTTTCTTTGCATTATTCATGGTCTGAAAACACTGGATCTTTTTTGTTATTTTGACAAGTTGTCATTTTCTGAAAATAAATGCTGTAAATGTATACTGGTCTGTCCCACTATGTGTGGGGGATTCTGGGTCTTTGAGGGCATAATATGTTGTATAAAAAAAGATTGAAGTAAACTGGATATGCTGTGTTTCCCACAGGTTGTTCAGTTTTCTCTGGCAGCAGTCAAATACTGGCCCAGAGAATTACAGTATCTAGTATAAGCTAATCACACTGCAGCATTAGCTGACAAATATACCACAGAGTACCTCCATCTGACAACAAAGGCTTTTGATGAAACTGATAGTCCATTTGGCACAGCATGACTCAGTGGAGCACAGATGTAGTGAGTCACAGGTCTAAAGAATTAGAGCAGAATCTAATCAAATCCATATCCAATGCAAACTTGAGAGCCGTTCAATTAAACTGAGTGGGTTGACCAAAGTGCTGATATATTAATATGAGGATATGTGAAATTATTCACAGGAAATACACATAATGCTCTACTGTGCATTGTGTTTGCATTATAAAAAAAAATATGTTTCTAGGTTTGTAGATGTAGAAATGTGCCTGTTTGGATTTCCACAGAAAATGGTTGTAATCCTCAATTTCATTCCAGTTTACATATACGTCTGGCCAAAATGGCATCAGGTCATCATTTTATCCTATCAGACATTTGTGTTAAAATGTTGTAATGTTAATTGTTGCATATTAATTCTTGAGTTATGGCCTAAAACAATTAACCCTTGACCTCCACATTCAAATCATCTCATTCTTGAGTTGGAGTGGAGCCTGCAGGCGTTCACAAGAATGGACAGACAGTTGAACGGAAAAAAATAACGCTTCTGGCCATGACTGTCGCCGAGGCATAAAAAGGGCAAAAAACATGTCAATGTTTTTTTTTTTTTATCCCCCATCCGTTTCTTGCCATGTCCTACTACGCTCGCCTTTTATTATCTGTCTCTCACCAGTGATTCGTCGGTGCACTGGAAGACGTAGCAAACAAAGTGGCAGCTTCCTCCTTCCAACCGTCTCCCTGCAAATGAAGCCGAAGTGATCCACGTGACGAATACCCTGGAAAGGAAAGAGGAGGTGTTTCAGGATCCGGGATATGTTTAAATATCAACACCAGGCCTCAACAGGCAATCACGCGTTGATTCACAGTGCTTCATACCTGTGAGCAGAAGGAGATTTCTTTGAAACTCTTCTCTATGGCAACTTTCTTTGTGTCTGGACTAACCAAGAAGATCTGGGACCTCCCCACCTAAAACAAGGAAAACACAAAGACAAAACATTTAGACTCTCGGATCACAGCATCTGTGTGTGCATGTGGTTTCATGGGCGTGTACTTTGGTGTGTGGTGAAGTTTGAGATGTGGCTGTGACAGAAATAATGAGCCTGGCAGACTTGACTACTTATTGCCCAAGTCCCACTTTCTCACACTGAAAGTTCAGCAAATCTTTGTCTCACATATAGATATATTTGATGGCAAGAAAGCTTGTATTCTGAGACTGAATTACAAGTGTGAAATAAAGGGGGGTATAAAAGGAAGTTTCATTTCTTCCCTTTAAAAAAAATACAAATTAATTTTAGAACAGTTCCACTTCAGGGTATATCCCCATTCATACCATCATTAGGACATGAGTCACTATCACTCCCAAACCTTAAAAGGGAACTGAGTGGTTCGTAATAAGCAAGTGACCTCATGTCTGTTAAATCTCAACTCTTCACACTCTGAGCACAGCTATTCTTTCCATGAACAAGTTGCCCTTGGTTGTTCTTCTGTATCAAATATGAATTTACATGATCAGACTCTTTCAAGAGAAAAGGGGGATTCAATCTGTGTCTTAAAAATGTAGGTGATGATTTCACCATGATGAGCTCATTCCGTTTAAGACCCTTGTCAGTAGCAGGATGTATCATCATTGTCAATAAAATGCATGTATTTGCTGAGAGCGACAGCAACAAGCCCTGAGGTTCCTGTGCCAGTGGTCACCATTTCCTGTCTGGAGGACAAACAGGAAAACAATGGCAGCAGGTCACTGAGGTCACATGAAGGTGAATTAGGAAGCATGACTGTGCTCATTTTGAGCAGCAGTCAGCATTCACTTTTGTTGAGTCATTAGAAGATTTAAATATGTCTCCCCCTCTTTGTTCTTTCCTTCTGATTGATGAGCAAATATGAGGTCTTGTACGGGTATCCAAAATTCTCACGGGAACTCAAGTCATCAGTCCTCAAGGGCCTGGAGGTGTAGTAGCATTTGTTCACAGACAATAAGCTCAAACCGCACTGCTACGTATACAGCTCACTACCGTTAATAAGTTCATACTCTCATTACACTGACACTGATACTGGATAATGTTAGCAGAAAACCTGACAGATTGGCAACCTCACAGCTAATTTGGAGACTTCCTGAAGAAGTGGCAGTATGTGTCCATGACAATGCACGTAACATCGTGCTATCTCGGCGTGGCTGTGCCTGCTGCCATGGACTACTACTGTTGATACTATTGCTTCTGTTAATACCACCACTACTGTTAATGCTACTACTACTACTAATATACTACTACCAACACCAAATGCAGTTGGAACCCAAGGGCCTGGGCTGCACAAGATTTGTGCCTAAAAGCCTATTAAGGCAGTTTTTTCTCGCCACTGTCGCTGTAGCGCTTGCCCCTGGGGATGTTGCGGCTTTGAAATCGTATTGACTGTGTTAAAGCTATGATCTGGAGTAAAAAAAATCTGTTCAGTCTATCAGCCGTAGGCCTGCATAGAAATTGACCAATGGGAGCCATTGCTTCAGAGGGCTCCCATTGGCTCGTCTCCCCTGCTCCTCGTCATTCCGCCTCGTCTAATCGTGGAACACTAAGGGGAGGGGTTTGGTTGGGGGGGCGGGATGCTTTTTTCAAATCTGACTCAGAGGCTTAACTGATTTTCAGAATGTGGACGATAGCCTTAAGTGTCCTGAGATGACTTCTGTTGTGATATGACACTATAAATAAAATTGAATTGAATTGCTATTAACTCAAACGGAAGTTTGCGATAAAAACAGTAGGATATAAGGTTTGAGGACTAAACGATACTAGTGTTCATTCAATCAAACAATACAGCAGTTGAGTGAGAGTGCAGCGTTCTAGTTCATTATGTAACTCAGACACTGTCAGCACCAAGTTTATTAGAAATGCAATGTTTCAGTCCCAGGTGAGGCGACTTGATGAAGGCCCATGACTTTCTAACAAACTCACGGCTGACAATGTGCAGTTTTTCCTTCTGTATCCAAAAGCCAAGGTCCTGTACACTATAGTGTGAGTGAGATTGTAAAACGTTTGTGTGAGTGAATATTTGATACTTTCTTGCACATTGCATTCTTTTGCAGACAATGCATAAAGAGCTGATGTTAGTGGAGTATATACAGTGTGTATGGTCCAAATGATTGGCACATGGTAATATCTGTAGACAGATATAGTTATAAAGAATTACTTTTATTCTTGTAAACAATTATGTCAATGTCTCTAATTGTATTAAATGGGAGTAATTAGAGCATAAGTGCTAGTGTCTGTGTGCATTTCCATTCATGAAAATTACCGTAAACAGCAAGGTCCTGTTCTCCTGCAAGCTGGTGGGCTGTACTCCAGTCGACTGAGCATCAGTAGTGTTGCTGTGAGACATCTCAGGTGAGAGTCCATTCTCATCCAAGGCCTCCAGACAGGGAAAGCTGGGGTCTCTGTTAAACAGGACACGACGCATGCTGGCGGTTGGGCTCCCTGCTGCACCATTACCAACGTCACCACTCGTGGGTCCGTAGGATTGAAAGCTTAATGCCCTCCTCAGCCCACCTACTAATCCCCCACTATTTCCTCCTTTGTCGCTCGCCCCTGAGCCATGCAACTGGCTGAACTTCTCGATGCACTCATCAATCAGTGCAGGAGGGGCTTTCTTGTGAGCAACACTTACGCGGCCACAAAACAGCACCTCAAACTTCTTGGAGAAGGCTGTCGGAGACATGGCAGCAGAGGTTGCCACCGAGGTTGGCAATGTGGAGAGAGAAGAAAAACCGGTTTCAGAGGAATCGTTGCCTCCAGAGGAAGTCTTATTGGAAATGGTGGTGATGTCATCGCTGCGTGCTGAGCTCTTGCCAGCCTGCCTCAACGTACTGATGATCTCAGGAACCTGAAGAGACAGCAGCCAGGAAATACAGTTACATAACAGTTGACCTAATGAACATGATTTAACATAAGAAAATACAAACAGCCTGGAAAACTTTTTGAGCCCATGATGCAACAATGAAACCCAAAGTAAAAGGTGAAACTACATCAGATGTGCTTTGTCTTTTATTGTCATCAACAAAAAGGAATGTTTCCAAACTCATCAATGCAGCGAGTCTCTCTACTTAAAGTGATGGTTCGGAGTGAAATGCACCCTAGGTAATTTCCACCATGACATCCAGCCAAACACCCCCTCGGAAGCATTTTTAGCGATGGTCAGCATTGGTCAAGGTAGGGCGATCAGCCGAATGGCTTAGTAATAGCGCGATGGTGCATAGTGTATATCTCGTAAATAACCCCACTAATAATGCATGGAATGTTACCAAACGTCTGCAGTAGTACACATAGGGTCTGTACTCACAAAACCAGGCATTTTAAAGTTTGTAAGTACACCAGTTTTTTTAAAAGAACACGCCTGATAGCTTCTACTGCTAAAGCTACCGCTGTTGCATAGACGGCACTTCCGTGTTTACCCAGCTTCTTCGTCGTTGGTATTTAATGGCAGTCGGCGTTTACCCAGCTGTTTCCGTGACGCGAGTTTCAAGTGAGAGTATGAAAAAGTTTCGCAGATTTTTTATAAATGCTTGTATTATCATGTCAACACTTGTCGACCTGATAATAGAAGCATTTATTTAAAAAAAATAAGCAAAACTGCAATTAAACACCAACGAAGAAGAAGAAGAAGAAGCTGGGTAAATACGGAAGTGCCGTCTATGCAACAGCGGTAGCTTTAGCAGTAGAAGCTATCAGGCAAGTGTTCTTTTAAATGAACTCCTGGTACTTACAAACTTTCAAATGCCTGGTTTTGTGAGTACAGACCCTATGTGTACTACTGCAGATGTTTGGTAACATTCCATGCATTATTAGTGGGGAAATTTACGAGATATACACTATGCACCATCGCGCTATTACTAAGCCATTCGGCTGATCGCCCTATCTTGACCAATGCTGACCATCGCTAACAATGCTTCCGAGGGGGTGTTTGGCTGGATGTCATGGTGGAAATTACCTAGGGTGCATTTCACTCCGAACCATCACTTTAAAGCAACATGATAGAAATGGCACCAAAACACTGTTTTCTATTTTTGCCAAACCACGTACAGGTATCTGAAGCTTTGGAAAAGTAGAGTTAAATTCTTCAAATAAAAAAATGTCATTGTTTGCAACTTTGATAGAAGATCAAAGTCCAATCTAATTTGTTGGGTGTACCAAACTGTCTTCAGGAACTTAATAAACATGAACTGCCCTCTTCAATTCTAAAAGATGTTTTTGCCTGGAGATCGCACTGCCCCAGCTCCGATGGCTCACAGCCAAAAGCAGGTTGTTTCCTACAATAGAAATAGTGGATAAACCCTTAAATACAGACGTTACAAACCACAGATCTAACCCACCATATGGTGCAATGTACACTATATTTCCCAAAAGTATTCGATCACCTGCCTTGACTCGCATATGAACTTAAGTGACATCCCATTCTTAATCCATAGGGTTTAATATGACGTTGGTCCACCCTTTGCAGCTATAACAGCTTCAACTCTTCTGGAAGGCTTTCCACAAGGTTTAGGAGTGTGTTTATATGAGTTTTTGACCATTCTTCCAGAAGCGTATTTGTGAAAGTAACATTTCGAATACATTTTAATCAAATGTGCAAGTGCAATTCTGCAAAGTATGAACATCCAACAAGAATGTTGACATGGTTTACATTTGTACTCAGAGACTTTTGCATAACTCCCAAAATGAAAATTGGTTTCAAAAGGTAAACAACAACAGTCAAGTAAAGTGCACTCTTGCTATATAACATTAAAAGAAAATCTAACATTGGGAGGAATTCTAACAGTCAGGTAGCTTATTAGACACAGATCCTCAGCAAAACCAGTCTATTCACTTTGTCTTTTGAGGTAGCAGTATGTAACATTCTAATAAACATGAAAAGTAGAATAGAAACAGAACAGAACAAGACATCAATATAAATAGTGCATGTTCCAGGTCCCTATGTGGCACTGTTTCTGCTACAACAATACACCAGAAATTGAGGAGAAGAGACGCAGCATGAATAAAGCTTGCACGCTGTTTACGAGCTGTCCGTAATCCTTTTTAGCTCAGCGCAGTCGCAGAGGTACGACGGTGTATTAGGGCCACTGTTGTAAAAAATAAAATAAAAAAAAACACAGCCAAGGAGGTGTGTAATATTTAGAGACAAAAAGTCACAAATTTATAAAGTAACAATTTTGATCTGATCAATAAACACCCATAGGATGACAATTTGTCCATTATTTAAATAAAACCACCCATAACTATACACAGCCATCATCCTACGGACCTTACTGAGGTGTTGTCACACGTTGTGATGTATTAATTAGAAAATGTGTACATGTAACGTGTACATTCATAGGAAGTTAGCTAGCATAAATGCCGGTTGTTTGTTTGTATCATAATAAAAGTAGCAAATCTGCAACTTTTTTTCTCTTAATATTAGCCCCCCTCCTCTCGGCTTCATTTTTTATACAGTGGCCCTAATACGGCGTCGTACAGAGGGGCAAAATATCTGCTGCAGCACAATTACAAGCATGTAGGCCACCATTGTTGTTGTTATGAGACGTTGCATTGTGCGTTTACAGGCACCTAAAACGCTGGATCCAAGTGGACAGTCGGCCCAAACGTGCAAGACTTCTGCGTTTACACACAAAAAATGTTTCCGTGTGGACGGCAGGCCCCTGAATGTGCAATGGAGCACGGATACTAATGATCACTCCGTAAAGCCCAAGCCCAGCTCCTGAAAAACAACCCCACACCATAATCCCCCCTCCATCACACGTGGCACAATGCAGTCGGACAAGTACCGTTCTCATGGCAACCGCCAAACCCAGACTCATCCATCAGATTGCCAGATGGAGAAGCGTGATTGGTCACTCCAGAGAATGTCTCCACTGCTCTAGAGTCCAGTGGTGGCGTGCTTTACACCACTGCATCCGACGCTTTGCATTGCACTTGCTGATGTATGGCTTGGATGCAGCTGATCGCCATGGAAACCCATTCCATGAAGCTCTCTACGCTGTTCCTGAGCTAATCTGAAGGCCACATGAAGTTTGGAGGTCTGTAGTGATTGACTCTGCAGAAAGTTGGTGACCTCTGTGCCTCAGCATCCACTGACCCCGCTCCGTCATTTTACGTGGTCTACCACTTCTTGGCTGAGTTGCTGTCGTTCCCATTCTCTTCCAATTTGTTATTATACCACTGACAGTTGACTGTGGAATATTTAGCAGTGAGGAAATTTCAGGACTGGACTTGTTGCTCAGGTGGCATCCTATCACAGTACCACGCTGGAATACACTGAGCTCCTGAGAGCGACCCATTCTTTCACAAATGTTTGTAGAAACAGTCTGCATGTCTAGGTGCTTACTTTTATACACCTGTGGCCATGGAAGTGATTGGAACACCTGATTTATATTATTTGGATGGGTGAGTGAATACTTTTGGCAATAATGGATGTTCTTGTTCCCTGAAATAGAGCAGCCCTTTGAAATGATGCGGTTTTTGATTTTTAACCTAATTATGCAAAGTCACATATTTATAGGATTTTCAAAAATAGAACTGTCGAAGCGGTCACAAGGGGATGCACCTGCAGTTATATTTCAAACAATTAGGGCTATTTTATATGATATATATGCGGGAGGGTCAGTTAAAATAAAATGTACGCGTATTAGTAAAATATAAAGATTCATATAAATATTTCAGTAATTATTATTTTCTAATTCAGATATTTCCACACACACACACACACACACACACACACACACCGATATACACACACTCTCTCTCTCTCTTTGAAAAAAATATAGTGCAATATTTTGTTAGATTAAATTCATTGATATTTATTCAATTTTATATATTTTCTTGTAAAGTGTTGAAACTTTATTCATGCATCACATGATCAGACACTTTTTCCCGATGCTTAAATTGTTAAACACAGACTTGTGAAAAATTCTCATGGAAAACGCAGATTAAAGCAGATTTCTTAGGGCATAATATCGACCAGCTGACCTGAAGGTGTAGGTCATACTTTTGCTAAATTCATTAAAGAAAATCTGCCTCTGGATCAGTCTACAGCATCCTTGTGAAACAGATATTACCTACTGTTTGGAATCAGCATCAGGACATCAGTTCAACACACTGATTGCTTCACTTGGCTTGTGTAGATGTCCACAAGTGTCCACAATACTGACTCTATAAGAAGTGGACATAGTCATTGCGATTTTACCCATTGCATTGTAGACAACGATTTTGAAGCCTTGAGTTTGGCATTTTGGCCGTCACCATCTTGACTCGATAAGACATTTTTAAATGTTTACGTGGGTAGTTTCATTTCTCTTCTTTCAAAAAAATACATAAGAATTTTAGAAAAGTTCCACTTCAGGGTATATCTCCATTCATACCATCATTAGGACATGAGTCACTATCTCCGAAACCTTAAAAAAGGAACTGAGTGGTTCATAATAAGCAAGTGACCTCATGACATTTTCTCATAGCCTTCCATACAACCGGAACCCCTGCTGGCCATTAGAAAGAAAGCAAGTTTAAGGCATTTCCACAGTGGCTTCACTTTTAAGACCAGGAGGTCCACATAGACTGTTCCACGCTAAAGTCCTTTGGTGGCGCATGCACCTCTAGCTGGTTTGCCAAGAAGAAGAAGAAAAAGATAACAACAGGAGGATCTGCCATTACAGGGGGGCAACTTCCAGTTCTAAAAAGTGAAGCCAGTGCAGAAGTGCATTAAACCGGCATTCTCTTACTGACCATCAGGGGGTGACTCCTGGTTGCAAAAAGAAGTTCTGATTGCATGGAATATTTTTTTAATGACCAAACTGAACTGTAGGCATCAAAACCGTAGTCCACAAAGCAATGTCTGCGAAGGTGTCTGGAAAACAGACGGAATGGAGTCCCTATCAGGAAATGTGCATGACCGACGTGGACTTTTTAGTATGAATGGAACTGCTTGTGTGTTGGCACAAGCAGTACAAGTCGCAGTTGTCCAGGGCTAAAGTCTCTTTCATCTTGGGATATATGGAAGAAATAAACAGCAGGACACAGCCAGCACTGTTTGTTCACCACGGTTAGTTTTATGTTATGTTTAGTCAGCAGCTGAACGTGTCTTTTAATATCAACTTCATTGATACAGTAGAGAGGACCACGGCGCCACAGACCTGCCTCTCTGTCTGTCCTGGAATCCCAAATGGATCCAGCAGTCAGGATGTAGCAGTTTGTTATTAAAAGAAATGGAGCATGATGGGTAGAAAACATATATATATTTTTATGAGCAATTATACACAATCACTGACATCCATAAACTTATCCAGTCTACATACACAGATTTTGCATGACTTTGCTGTTAATGTAGTTTATATAAACCAAATAAACACTCATTTTCATACAGAGCAGAACGGCAGACAAATCTCTATTTCTCTTGTCCGGATTCATAGATATTTATATTCAGACCAGACCATTCATTCTTCCTATACCAAATAATTGCTCTGTATGACAAAGAACATTCCCCGGCCACAACATATGTTCTCTGAGTTTGTAGATGATCAAGCAAAATCTAATGGCAAAAGTAGGGCTGGGCGATATGGACCAAAAGTCATATCTCGATATTTTCAAGCAAGATGTCGATATAAGATAAATATTGATATTTGTTGACGAATAACATAAATGGCGTTGCCACGTTCCAACTCGCCATTCTAGATCAAGCACCACTGTGCATTCATTTCCAGCCTGCCTGCGTCCTTGTGCTCGGCTGACTGCAAACTCAATCCTCAATTTGTAAAATGAAAAAGTTGAGCTGTGTTCTTGCGCCCGTTTATTTTCCGTGTCACTGCCACAACTGGGATGCTAGTGCGCGGGCGTACGCGGGCGTGCGCGGGCGTGTGTGTGTCGGGGATGCATTGGGGAAAGTTCGCTGACAGAGCCCGCTCTGTTGTTGTGACTGCGGCAGACTCAGTGCTTAGCTCGGAGGGTCCAATGTGAGTCCAGCTGGAACCGGGACTTGTTGCCATCCACCAAGAACTCCTCGTGTGTCCTGTTCCCGTTAAACGGCACAGGGCCGCTCACGCAAGTTGCTAATGGACATGATGTGTCTGCATGTCTACTTTGAATGTGGTAGAAACAGTGGTTGAATAAAAGGCAAAATGCTGCATTTGATGTGCCGTCAGCCTGTCATGAATCCGCAAATCTTTCGGAGACAAACCAGGACGTGTACCGGGAGTTGCGAAACAGCAGGCGGCAGGCGCGGCACGAAATTCAATTTGGACCAAATATGTAGTACTTTAAACGCAAATTATTTTATATCGATGTTGAGGATAACGTCCCATTCCATATCTCGTTTGAAAAAATATCGATATATTTTAAAAAACGATATATCGCCCAGCCCTAGGCAAAAGTATTTGCACCAAGATTATTTCTTCATTTCGTGACACAGACGTGTTGCTATTCTCTTTAACTTGGGCTACATGTCTGCCCACAAGTCGACATTGAGGGTTGAATGAGGACAGACGAGAACAAATGAACCATAATTCAGGGCTCCCATTCACACAAAATCTTTTTTGTAACCACTCTTTCCATGACTAATACAGAGGGTTTCCATGGACATTAACAGTCTGACACATTGCTTGTGTCACTTTTAAAGGGAGACAAGCACCGGACAAACAGAAGAACAAGAATGGTCAAGAAAAAAAGAGGCCAGATAAGTTTTGATAAACAGGCTCGAGTCAAAAGCTAAACAACAGCCAACCTTAAATAAATAATTGAAAATAAAATCAATAATGTCAAGCAAGTCTTGTCTGATTGTCTGATTTTGGAGTCCGCTCGTTTCAGCCTTCAGCGCTTTCAAAGGACCCGGCCGACGTAGACCACGAAGGCAGCATGCTCCGTACAACTGCTGAATTGGTCACACAATCACAGTCCCATGACCATATGACTTAGTACAAAGCTTACATTTGTCATTCACTAACAAGCAGTTGTTGCAACACTTGTGGGTCATTCCAATCCACTATCAATATTGGTTTGATAACAAATGCCTGTTTAAACCTTAAATCCTGGTTTTAACTGAATCACTGAGTCAGTACAACAGAACAAAGCAAAAACCTGCTAAAAAGGTGCAAGTGTGCATGAATGACCACAACCTTGGCTCACTCCCAACTCAACATGGATACACATAAAGAAAAGAAATGTCTATTGTTCTGTTACAGGTCATTGTGAACCAAAATCAAATATCAGAAACAAGCCACAACAACTACAATGTGCTTTCAAAGAAATGTCAAAACATAGGCACGAGAAAGGGCAAACAATGAAACTTGTTACACAACAGACATGTCATTCTGGCCAAAATGATTGCGATTCACAATATTAATGTGATAATTATCAAAACATGCTTTGAGCTTTTAAACACTTTCCTTTTTGTTTAGAAACAAATATTTTCTTTGCGTCACATTCTTTTAAGTGAAAAACAATCAAATTATCATAAAGAAGATAATCATAAAACATAAGGTCTCCCTGCACCAATAAAGGATAAATTAATTAATATTTTAGTATCCTGTATTTTTTTTTAAATAGCCTCCATGATAGTGAATTTTTTTTCCAAGTGACTCGTGATGATATTCACAATTCCCCCGATAATGGAAATTCACCACAATCAACTTATTGTGTTTTTTTATCCCGATCGGTGATCTTATATCGTCCCTTTCTTATTACATACATCCATATGGAAATATATATCCATACACATCCAAATACACAAGACGATCACATATACATCCACACTCGCACATAAAAATGTACTCTTAATTTCAGCTATTGGGAAACGCTGTTCTACAGTCAGTTTACGGATGAGATTTATAAGTAGTCAGCTGATCTGATGCTCAGTGGAAGGCTGTTCCAGAGACGAGGAGTCAGTACTGCAGAGACTCAAGTGTTTTAACCTGGACCCTTGAATACTTAATACTACTTAATGACTATTTAAGATTATTGACACCAAGATTTTGTTACAACACAATGACTAGGTGATGATACAGCAGGGACATTGTGTTATTAACTTGTAACCTTGTGCTGATAATTGCAGCAGTTGCAAAACCAATACAGGAAAAAGTCCCTACTCGCCTACTGTGGCAAAATAACTGATTAAATTCAGTGACGCGGAGTACTCAAGTATCAAACAGGACTTATGTCTTCACAAATAAATTTTACATTTGCTCTGTTTACGACAACTTCCTCTATATAAATACACACAAACACATACTAGAAGTCCTGTAACACCCAGACTTTTATTAAAAAAAAAAAAAGTCAGGGTAAGACGTATTAAAAGGTGTATTCAGAGAGAAATATGTATATATAATAATAAGGGATGAAACGGTTCTCAATATAATATTTAACCGTACGGTACGCCATGCAAGGTTCAATACGCACTTGTGAATTGAGGTATTTTGGGTTTTGCAATTAAATTTTGCATGATTTCATGTTTCCATCCTTGTATTTCTCTCTGAATTGGCTATGTCGGAGCTTTAGAGGAGCACTTGAACGCAGCATGTGTTCACATGAAGAGCAGTATTCCAAACCCGCCCCCTGTAAGAAAGTCATATAAAGGCTACTGAAGTACAGGTATTTCTATTTAAATCGGTGACTTTATCTTTACAGGTATATGTATTTCAAACAGTGACTTTATGTTTTAAATATGTACATGTTTGAAATATGTAAATATACCAGTCGTCATAGGCTAAGAAGCACTTTTGCATTTGAAAGTGTTAGCTTATAAGCAAAATAAAGAATAATTTTTGAATATATAAATAGCAATTTGTTTTCTCCTTGCGCACAAAATGAACCAAAATCGTAACCCAAGAACCGAGGTACGTATTGAACCGTGGGCTTACTGAATTGTTGCATCCCTATTATATACATGTTGCAGAGATTGGTTCGAAGTGTGTTCAGACTGCAATCAGGACAATGCAAAGGTAAACACCCTAAATGGCATGCGCTTGCAAAGTGTTTTGTGATTGGTAAGAATTTTGTGGGACATTAGAATTTCTGCTTCTGGAGTGCTGCAGGAATAAGTCCAAAATAAGTCCTGGTAAGGAGTTGCTGCATTTCCGGTTCACTCATCTCAAAGTCAACTGGTTTTTGGTTAGATGCCTGAAATATCTTCTTTAGTTAACACAAGCTTAAGAGAACGTTATGTTCTATGATATAAAATATGTGAGTACATACGCTGAGCGATGCTAACTTCCAGGGTTGGCCCACAGAAATATGTCATCCCTGCAGCAGTGTATTGTGGGCCAACTTTGCTACACCACATTGCCTGTAAAGCAAGCCAAGGAACAAAAATGAGGAAGTAGATGAGCAAAGCAGAAACAGTGGTTGAGTCAGATCAGTGATGCCATTGTTTGTGATGAGAAGCTACTGAATGTGCAGTCTCACAGACTGACGGTTCACGCCAGGTCCTGCTGCATCTTGCCTCAGCATGAGATGTGTTCACTCCTGTTCATTTATCAAAACAATACCTGCCTCATTTTGTTCCGTCTCAGCTGTGTGTGCGTCACCTCTCATGAATGGGTTTGGCACTTTAACTTTCTCAAAAGACATCAAAACAGCAGGACAGTAGTGAAAAGTAAGGAGGTACAATTACCCACGCAGTCAATTTGAGTACAATTTTGAAGTACTACACTTGACAACCTGTTTTTATTTTTTACTCCGCTACCTTTACCTGTATTTGCTTTGCACATTTAGATGTTTCATCATTCCTAAAGATTAAATGAACCAAATGTATATCCTACAGTAAAAATCCACCTCAACCAGATGCAACATTAAAATGCTTCTTTTACATTAATGGTCTGGTAACTGGGCATCGGATGATATGAAGATTCATGGAACGACTATCCCGGCCAAAATAATTGTGTTAAAATGGCACTTAAAAAGATTGGCATCACTTTTCATGTTGATAAGAAACAAATATTTTTATAGCGTCACAAATAAGTCACGTCTCTATAAGCTAAGCAGCTAGAGAGCTTTTTCAAGTAACTTGCTGATACATTTAAGATTATCCGGATAATGGTAATTCACCGTAATCAACTTATAGTAAGTGTTTTTTTAATGCGATTGGATCAAATCATATATCATCCCATCCCTACTGGTAACAATGCTGCAGTCATTGAAAGGCTCTGCAGACTCACACAGGTGACAGGTGTAGTGTTGCTTATGTCAGTAAATCAATAGAGCTTTTTCACAACAAACGTTTTGACTCGTCATAGCAGGAAGAGCACAGGTGTAATAAACAATAACAATGACTCAGATCTGTTAAATGTCCCGGCAACTATTTAAAGTGTAACTTCACGCCCACGTCCACCTACTGCATCATTTGAAAACATTTTTAAAAAGTGAGCAAGGGACATACTTCTGTATGTCGCAAACCTCGCGTCAAAAAGCAACAGCTACAGTAACTTGGAAAATGTTTCCATAACCAGTGTAACTTTCACAGCGTGAAAACATGGTGGAATTTGCAAGCTAAAGTTAGCTAGCAAACTAGCCAGCAGCTAAATTTGAAAAATGGAACAACTTAATGCTTCATCTAGACACTCTTGTCACAGCGTAGGAAAGCAAATTGCTAGCGCCAGATAATCAGTCATTAGCACTGATTGGGCTGATATCTTATTTTCCACAGAAAGCCAGAACAGGCTTGGTATGTGCTGTGACTGCTAGACAGTGGTTACGGAAAACGTAACAATGACAGACACTGTGGGGAGAGGCGAGGACAGACGTGTGGTTAGGGCGTTAGCATTTTATTTCATGACGTAGATTGGTCCCAACTCTATCTCAGAATTGGCCATTGCAACATTAGGGCTGATGATGGCCTTCTGAACCATTTTCAAACAGGAAATGCCAATTTTCATAAATTTGGAAAGAAACATCAATATCAACACCAGTACTAATGCGTTTCACCAAAATACAGTCATAAAATTTAGTTTCAAAGCTTAAAAACATGTTTTAGTGTTACGTTACTTCATGATTATGTTGTGTAATGAGCATTTTAAATTATTAAAATAAACGGTCATGGTTTGGTGGTTGCTTGGTTAGCAAGTGACTAACGCTCTCTCTTCTGCTCTCTACATGAAGATATAAGTAGGGATGGGTATCATTAGGACTTAATCAACATTACAACTCAGCTCACTGATAGTCATCGTTTCCTTGTAATTACTAAATTATTTTGTGTGCATTAGCTTTGTTGTTAGCTGACTTCCGCTCTGTGTTCAGCCTCAACACAGAGAGCAGAGAGAGAGAAAGAGACTGCAGTGTGATAATAAATTACAACAAAGTGTTTAAAAGTAATGATGATAGAACTGCTCTTTACTAATTTAGCATTTACTACTGGGTTTCAGTACCCAACCCTAGTTATGAGCTACTGTCGGTAAGGGGTGTGAATCTTTGGCTTCACAGCGATTCGATTTGATTAACGATACAGTATTTGGCGATTCGATCCAAGGACCTTTTTTTTTTTTTTTTTTTGGAACGATTCGATTCATTTCTGTAAACCACGATTCGATTCAGTAACTTGTAACCAAATTTCTATATTTACATTTAGGTCATTTAGCAGACGCTTTTGTCCAAAGTGACTTACAATAAGTACATTTGTCAAAAGAAGGAAACAAAGAAACGACAACGTATCATTGCTGATAAAGTAAGAGCTAAAAATAGAACAAGTGTTAGGTCCTCATCTGAGTAAAGTAGTACTTCAAGAGCAACAGTGCTAAGATCAGAGTGCTATAGGTAAGGTTTTTTTTTTTTTGGGGGGGGGGGGGGGGGTATGTAGAGTCGAGGTGAAGTCTGAACAGGTGAGTCTTGAGCCTTTTTCGGAAGATGGCAAATGACTCTGCTGTCCTGACATTAGTCGGGAGTTCGTTCCACCACTGAGGACCAGAACAGAGAAGAGTCTGGACTTTGTTGAGCGACATTTGTTTGATTTCAGCGATGGTGGAACCAGCCGGCCAGCTGAAGTAGAGGAGCAAAGTGCTCGCTTCGGGGCATGAGGTTTGACCAGTGTTTGAAGGTAGACAGGTGCCGTTCCATTGATGGCCCTGAAGGCCAGTGTCATCGTCTTGAATTGGATGCGTGCTGCAACAGGGAGCCAGTGGAGGTCACGGAGGAGGGGGGTCACATGGGAGAATTTGGGTAGATTGAAGATAAGGCGTGCTGAAGCGTTCTGGATACGCTGCAATGGTTTAATCGCAGAGGCCGGGAGTCCGGCGAGGAGAGAGTTGCAGTAGTCAAGGCGGGAGATGACCAGTGCTTGGACCAAGAGTTGCGTTGCATCCTTTGTGAGGAAGGTCCGAATCCTGCGGATGTTGTAGAGGGCGAATCTGCAGGATCGGGCCACAGCAGTGATGTTGGGGGTGCAGGATAGTTGGTCATCGAGGATTACACCCAGGTTCCTCGCAGTTGAGGAAGGTAATACTGTGATGTCCTCGACAGTGACCGACAGGTCTATGCGAGGGTCCAGACAGAGATGTCAGCCAGACAGTCTGAGATGCAAGTTGCAATGTGAGCGTCAGAGGACGGCGGAAAAGAGAGGAACGTTATCCATGATAACATGCAATAATGCAAGTGAGACTATTGGTTTTCTTCTGAAAGGTGAAAAAATAAACAGACCACAGAACTACTTATTTAACATATTTATTGTATAAAAAAGTAGTCCTGCATAATATTTAATGCTTAATACAAAAATGTAATGCTCAGTTATTTTTAACATTTTTCAATAGACTACATGCTGGCAGGGGAGAGTGTCTTAAACGTATTAAAACATTAATCATAAGTAAGAATCACGATTCATCCGATTAAATGCATTTATATCGATTATTGGTGAAGCCAAAACGATTCATTCTACTTATTCATTTTAGCAGATCGATTTAGTTGAATCAGTAGGACTGACAATCGATTCATCAATTAATCGAATGAATCGTTACACCTCTACTGTCAGTACATAAAAGATTCAACTGCAAGGAAAAAGAGTGATGGAGAAAAGATACACAGAAAATGAGACAAAAAAGGAAAAGAGAAAGATTGCACTCAGTTCCAATATGAATCTGAATCACAAACATTTTTACTTGGGGGCGTTATAAAGTGGCGAAGCCCCGCCCCTTCCGCTAGACTCCCATGGGACCCCTGAGATCGTAAAAAATGTATGGGTCTCAATGCAGATAATCAAATTATTTGCTGGTCCCAGTCGTTATATGCCCCGAATTAGAAATATGTTGTTTGTGGATTTAAATGATATTTTTTCATGTCAAGAGTTTGACCATTTATTGTGCAATTGTTCAGTTTAAAGCTGTAGCGAAAACACAATGAGAAAGACTACATGGCGCGTATGTGCATCACGTCATCACCCGTTCTCACAGCGATCCAGTGCCGAACAAAGATGCCGGTGTGTTTTGTTCCTGAATGTTCCAGCAGGTACGACTGTTCATGCTTTCGGTTCCCGTCCGATGAGAAGACGAGGAATCGCTGGCTCAAACTGACGGATATCATTCACGCCGAGAGCAGCGAAGAGCTGTAGTTCACAAAGCGGCCTAACACAAAACCTACCATTATCAAACTTCTTCGCAATAAATCATATCTTTTTTTTTTCACATTAAAAATTATCTTTAAAAACCACAGACAACATTATGTGAAATTCATGGCACAATTCAAACAGGACAAGAAAATAATTTCGATCTAGCCATAGGATTACATGCATCAGAAATTCATATTTAGGTCCCATGTACCAGAAATAGAAAGGCGGGGTTCGCCACTCTATAGCAGTTTATTGACAAACGATGACCATTCAGCCAATGAATGTGTTTTCTGACCGACAACGCTGTGACTGCATTTACCAACTCCATGTGTTTGAAGTGTGGCCTGCGTTCATTTCTGTGCCCTTAAATAATCTACTTAAGTACTCCCTCTGCTTCTTTTGCCTCTGTATATTTATATTCAGGAAATAGAGTTGGCCTAAACATCCCGGGATAAGAAGGAACTTTTACAGTCTCCAAATCTTACTTTGCATTATGACGCAACTGTGCAGCATGCTGCTTTCATAAACTGTCCATGTTTTGAAGATAAGGCCCATACTCCCACAGGAGACATGGCACCAGACATAAACACAGACTTGGATTTACTGTTCTGCTGGTTACTTTCCTTGTTGAATATGGACACAAAAACCTAGATCACATACTCATACTGGGTATGCTGACTTATATTTCAAATAAAATCTGTATCAATAAGTGAAAATCATAAATAGCATGACTATGTTTTAAAATATCAACACATTACATGGTATCCTCAATTAAACTTGAGGCTCATTTAATGCCCAAATAATCCTATAAAAATGAACAAAGCATACAGGCACAGGCTATATTGCCGATTTTATTTCAAATCTGTGTAAATCATATTTTTGTAGGTAATTGTTTTGACGCTTTGGAAGTAGGCATGGGAAAATTTTATGACACGCTGGCTGGAATAATTAAGATTCATGATATGCAGATAATCATCAAAATCTGCAAAAAAAAAATGGCACTTATAGATACTTGTAACACTTAACAAGAAACAAATGTTTGTTTATTTAAAATTGTATGAATAAATTAATTATTAATATCATAACTGCTCATTAATAAAATAATCTGCACAATTGCAAGTAAAAATTTTCTTTTGCAAGTATATCTTTGATCCAAAAAGACATCAAAGATATGCCCTGCTAGGCAGGAATGCAGATTCATTTTCCTTGGCCTTTTCTCATCCCTCGATTACCTGTTGTTACATAGTGATTCCACCCTAATCAGAGATAAGACCATGTGAGAAAACAGCTGTTGTTTGAAGGAGATGTTTTAACAACAATACGAAATAGATATTGCAGAGAGAACAAGAGCTCTGAATAGCTGATGTCATTTAAACTACTAATGCCATTGTTTTCAAGTATTTAAATAAAAATGGTGTTTTATGAACATAGCCACTATAGAAAACAATAATAAAAATATAAAGATGACACTTTTCATTTTTTCCAGTTTACACTGAATTTAGGACGGTTGAAATTATTTGTTGAGACAGCGGTAAAATAAAAACTAGCCTTGCTGTAAATTATAGTTTTGAAAGAAAACTGGAATCTGCTAAAAAATTGCAATCTCCCCAAATTATGCACAGTTTATCCTGGATAGCAGAAGCATTCCTGCTAGCTACCCAATGTTTCCCACACATTGACGAGACCATGGTGCACCGCCATAGTCTAATTTCGGCCGCCATAGTCTCAATGTTCGCCCAAAATTATTTTATCAAGGCAAATGGACTTAACTAGCGGCTCTAATGATAGGCTTAAACAGGAGGGCAGCAGTGCTTATTATAAGTGGAAATCCTCGCAGCTGGTTTGGTTCATCAACGTTCTGTTTTCCCCCGTCGCCATGGCAAGGCGTCCCCCGCACCTACCCATCCCCCTCAGCTGCGCCAGTTTGACAGTGCGTTGCGCGTATGTCAAAACCAAAACACCGAGGAACGCTGAGGAATAGTCACCCACTTATATTAATAATAATAATAATAATAATATTAGTCATAATAAACTAATAGTATAGGCTCATCTTTTCTCCTCGACCCCATCTAGTATGTCAACATTTGTATCAGTAACAGCAGTTTGTAAGAAATTGGTCAGTAATTGATGTCATATTTTGATTCTCAAAATTCACCAAATTGATGCATTAAAATAAAATCTATTCAAAATGTTCTCCCGGGGGCATGCACCCAAACCCCCCTAGAGGATTGCGAGCCATCACCATAGTCTCCAAAAATCCTGTGAGAAACACTGTATCTACAGACAACATACCAAACAATGACATCAAAACTGTAGAGTACTGAGTACTGCATAACACAGCTACTTTTTATTTCCGTCAATCCCAATGTCTTTAATGCTTGAGGAGGCAGATACTTAAATCTCATCAATAAAAGCTGGAAGACGGAGCAAAAAACAGAAACCGATGACAGATTCTGCCCATGACCAATTCCCGATAGGTTCATTCTGTTCCCCAAACCTACTTTTTATTAAAACACATATTGTTCATGTTCTGTCATTTAAAATAGCTTTGCCTCAGACACCATATAATTTCCTACTATGAGTGTTTGACTCACTGTTCATTTCCTCTCTCCCCCAACATCATCAGCATCCAGACACCGTGTTTCTCACCCTCGAGCTGCTAGCGTCTACTTGTTTTAATCATCCTGGCATGAGACAGGAGTCTGCTATCTGTCCACGAACAACAGACCTCTCTCTGTTTTGCTTCCCACTCCATCTACCTCCTTCTGTTTTCACTACTTGATCCTCCGAAACACATCAACCAACAGATACATTAAGTCCTCTCCTCTCACTCCTTCACAGCGACGGAGAGAAGGGGGATTTGTTTTCGTAGTTATGCTGGTCTAGTCTCTTCTCATTTCAGCCCACCTACATCAGCTTCACTCCCTCTGCTTTGCTTGGCTGATAACTGCTCAGCATGATAGTAATTATCAACAATAATTTGGTAAAAAACACAATTGAATTGCCCTGCTGTGATGTTTACTAGTAGTTTATTAGGGCATGCAGTACCAAAAAGTGCCACAAAAACCCCACCAATATCAGGATTTTAAAAAATCACTGTGACAAAATGAGGCAAAACACCCACCCAAATTTTTTAATATGATTTTAACAAGACTATGATCTTTCAAAAAAAGTAAGTTCGGACCTGATACTTGTTGTCAGTTTTTTGGAATATGACTCTGAAGTTGGGCAAAGATGTGTCTACTTCCATTTTTGAGCATTAAAGTCCCAGTAGGCAAGTCCAGCGGATCGAGGGCCTTAATATCTGTGAAACTAATCATCTGAGAGAAACCATATTTTTTAGAATGTTTAAGCTAACACCATAGATGGAGGCAGAACTGATAGAAGTCTTTTATCTGCAAAAATGGGAGCTCAGCCACTCTTCAAAATTACTATTTCATTTCAACAAGCCACATTTTGGGAGCAGTTTAAGTACCTACCATACTAGGTTATACTTGAGCTACTTAAATATATATATATATATATATATATATATATATATATATATATATATATATATTATCTGTACACAATTCCGGCTATCCGCGTGTTTGTCAGGGCCCTCTAGTGAAACGACTCATCACATCTGCGTGTATGTAAAAGCCCTTTAGGGTTAGGGTTCAGCGTTGATAAACACGCGAAAAGGCGATTGTGCGTAGTGATAACACGCCATAATGGCATACGAGTTGGCGTGTCATACATACGCCACTTCATGAGATCAGTCTGGACATTCCATGTCTGGAGGCTATTAGTAACAGATATACACTGTTTGAAGGCCACAGGTAAAATGGAAAATGGCTTTTCAGAGTATGATGCCAAAAACTGTCTAAACTACCCTTCATTTAATGATGTTTCATGAGAAACCTATTGACAGTAGAGACCTAATATTTTGGATTTGTCCTATTAACAATTGTCTTTTTCCTAGAATTTTTACAGGACATTCTGAGATGGTCAGGTGGGAGGTATTTGATGAAATGACACAGAATGACCCTTAAGCCTTCCTCCGCAGCCACTGTTCAACATTCATGCATGCATGTTTCAATAGTGGGGACTCACTCACTCACTCACTCACTCACTCACTCACTCTGCCCCCGAGACAAATATAGGCCAGCCCTTGGGTTCCAGGAAAAATCATAAGTATAATGAAAATAATAGTGTGTCGCAGCCTTAAAGGAATGTTTACAGTTTTGTACATCAGTTTCTGTGATCACGCGAGAGGGAAAAACAGCAGTTTCTAACAGCATCCTGGGATCTCTCCAGGTTTGATGAATCATATGTCATCCATTCTTGGCTTTCTCATTCTAATCCTTCCCTCTTCTTGACTGATTCGGAGTTGTGGATTGAAAGGATTAAAGGTCGGAGAGAGAGTCTGCTCCTCTGAGGGCAGCGTTGGCTGTAGACACACAGCAACTTGTTCAGAGTAACATGTACAAGATCCCAGACAGGAAGGCAGTCGGACACAGCCTCAAGCTGTGACCCACAGACCTGGCCTCTCACAGGGAAACGACATTGACCAAGCATGTTGTCTTTCACAGAACCAAAATTAAATAGAACTACTGTTGTGCTGACCTTGAAAAGAAGGAAGTTACACAAGTTGCGCCGGTAAAAGAGAAGCTGCAATTCAGTGCAATAAACAACGTGAACTTTCCAAAAAGGTCAATCATATGGACGGCATAGTCGGGACTTACCGGGACAGAAAATTATTAGAAAAACATGGTTTTTCGATAATGTAGCTACAACTCCTACGGTGTAGGAGTGAACAACACATTCTGTTTTTCTGTCCAGCTGTGCTCTTACATCAATATCAATGTACAAATGAAAGGTGGTTGATGAGATATTCTGTTTGAAAAGGGAAGACCAACTGGGGTGGGGGGTGGGATAATGTTTTGTATGTTTTCTACTTGTTTGTCTGTTTGTATGTTTGTTTATTTATTTGGAAAAAAAAATCACGCATCTATTTGTAAAGGTCATGTAACATTATGTGATGTGTTTCAATAAACAGATTTATTAAAAAAAAAAAGAATAAAAAAAAAAGAAAAACATGGTTTTGTTTACATCCCTCCAACAGTCTCTAATCTTTGGTTACATTCGGATTCTAACTTGTGTACCTCTCACAAGGTTTTATTATTTATTAAACAGCAGCAGGCTGTTATGACAAGACATTTTGCCCAACAAAGATTAAAGATAAAAACACAACATTACAACTTCGATTGCCCATCAAACCTTTCTACTTACAGAATTAGTAGAATCACCAACTTTGTTGTTTAAAAGTTACTTAGTTTCTAGATTTAACCTAGGTAAATGATCTATTAATGAATAAATAAACACAAAGAGACTATTTTAATCACCGCCTTAATCACAATAATTTGCAAGAAGCACTGAAAGTCAAATTTACCACAAGAGCCTCATGGATATTTTACTCATACAAGCATGACTGGAGGTACCAGGAGGTCAACATTAGAAGTAACAAGAGGAGTTTCACCGAAAACCACACACACACCAGCCAGCCTAGAAAAAACAACAACGCTGACGAGCCAGCGAAAAGTCCCACTTCGGCACTTCCCATGGTCATGTGCCTGGGTCTTGTGGAGCGGAGCCAGAGCTCGCAGAAGTTCAAAGTACAGAGGAGCCATACAGCAGATGTGAAACACTACCGACAGAAAGTGAAGCATAAGGGAGGGAAAGGGGAAAAAGGTTTGAAGGGTGGGGGATAGTGGTGGAGCAGGAAGTGCCACTGGGTTAGCCACAAGAGTCCAACACATTGACATCACTCCATTGGGATTAAGGAGCTACTTCACGGCACAAAGACAAGCAAGGCAGAGATGACGGACTCATTCAAACGTGATAGCAGGGACACAATGGAGGGGCTTGTTTCAAAGTGCTGAGTCAGAATTAACTCTTGGGTAAGAATAAATGAGGTCAGTAAGGCTCGCAAATAATGTCATCTAAGAAGATTGTCAGTTACTGACTGCTAGACAGATGGTAAATTATATAACGACAAGAAGGTGCCTCCAGTTTACAAGCTTGTTTGAAATTACACCGACTAAGTCACAAGAAGAGGGAGGGAAAAGCATGTGACACCAAAGGGATTACAAGAAGAAGGCATGGCACAGACAGGAAAAGGAGATTCCGAGCACTCGTCTCTCTTGGATAATTTGGCTAATCATTAACCCCAATCATTGTGTTTTTTTTAAGGTTATTTTTTTTTTTTTATTGGTCAAACTCAAATTACTGCCTATATGGAAATGTATTAGTTGAGATAGAAGGCAGTTGTTTTATCTGAGGAAGTTACTGATCAGCTCTTTCAAGTCATGTCAAGTCATTCTGGAGATGGAGGAGAATCTCTGACAAGCAATACCTTTTATCCACACCAAGTAAATATCACTCATTAGCATCCCCACCGCCACAATGCAAAACCACATCACAATCGCTTCATCAGAAAACCAAAAAACAGCTGCAAAAAAACACACTCCTCAATATTCTGCAGTTGACATGGTGATACCGTGTCTCCCTTTAGGAGAAGGTGTCTGTGTGAAACCAGACATAAGAGAGAGAGAGAGAGAGAGAGAGAGAGAGAGAGAGAGACTATGTGTCTATGTGACTACAGACTAATAGTTCATAAGAAACAACTTGCCTGCTCTTCCAGGATTGAAGTCCTGGCATAGGAACAATGGTTCAGCAGGTGATATCCCCATGACTCACTCACTCACATACACCTACATTTGGCCTGTGTTTAGCAGCTGAGCAGACTGGATTTTCATGTAGTCAACTTTTAAAGATGGTCTGACAGTCTTACAGAACTGGCAGCTTTGACAACACGCAGTTAAAGGAATATGCCACATTTAAAAACTTGAATGTTTATCCATCGTTTCCAAACCATGTCGAGCGACATTGTGAGCTAAGAGCATGATGCATAAAGAACTAATTATAATTTTCCCTTATCAATTAATATGCACATTATTTTCTCCATCAATTTACTAATTAATTGTCAGAAATATATATTTTTAAAGATTCCCATCACATGTTCCAAGAGCCAAAGGTGATGTGTTTGGCTGAATAACCTGAAAACCTGAAGGCAGTCTGGTCCATTTACTGTGACAGAAGAGTGTGGCCCTCTTTTGGAGAAACTGTAACTTGTAACTAAAAATGACTTGTAACTAAAGTACTAATAGGCTGTACTTTAAAATATATCACCATAAGCAGGCACGCATGATTTGCAGCAGATAAACAGTAATTACCCAGATTTATAGTGCATGCTGTAATAAAAAAAAAAACTTCAAACACACAGCCATAGAAAGTACCAAAGTTAAAATGAAATCTCAGCAGATAGTTTCATGAATATCTAATGTGGATACATGTTTGTTTAGAGCCTACAGTACATTCCAATCAAACTGCTGACAGCTGAAAAGGAAGTGAGCCCCAGTATTTACAACCATTTAGTGAGGTCACTGACCAGATATGGACCACTTAACTACGGTAGCCAGATATCAGGTAGTTAGTCCATGTCAAAGGTCACTTGTTATGTACACTGACAAACAGACATACAGACAGACCGTTGACATGAAGAACAGCCCGTGTAACGTTAGCTAGCTTAATAAAGAACACATAATATAAGTTATGGGGAACTTGTGAGTAAAGGACATGTTATTAGACACGTAACGACCGCCGGAGTTGTGTCACGCCACAAGTCGTGTAACTTAGCTAACTCGTCGAACTCGGCTAACAACAGGTTGCGCTCATTTCACCGCCGCGACAGCTCGCCAACCAGCCCGGTAAAACGCTAGCTAACTCTCCACTTAGCACGCGAAATTAAAACAGCGCCGCGCCGACGTCAAACTCACATCTTTCTGCTCCTGTCTGAGGTTGAACAGGTTGAGTCGCTGGAGTCGCGCTTTCATCCCATCGGCCATGAACTCCTCGTAAAAGCGAGAGCTGCGCGGTGGACGCTACCTCTCCGGGACTGCTCTCTGACAGTGTGCGGGACACTTCAATATCATTTCATTGGAAAGTTGATTTTGCTCCCCGAAGCCGAGGATCCTGCGGTTAATCATCAAGTTGGCCAACACATCCGGTTTAGAAATTCCAAAGTAAGAGGATTCCAATTACTTCACATGTACATCCTCTACACACTGCATTGCTCGGCTATTATTGTGAAGGACAGTTGTTCAACTTCCGACTTTAGTCCAACTGATTGTTGTTACCTTGTGGCAAATAGATCCGCCAATACGTTTGGAGCATGGGGTGGACACAGTTCCTGTCCCGGGGTAGTCAAACTTTAGGCGGTAGACTTTTGGGAGGTTTTCCCTTCACCGTTACATGATTAGGACTGTGTGTGCGTGTGTGTGTGTGTGTGTGTGTGTGTGTGTGTGTGTGTGTGTGTGTGTGTGTATTATCTTCGTTGGTATGACTGCATGTAAACAATATTTCCGGTCTGGAAGCAGAGCAGACCCCAGAATGAACGCCCTTGGGATGCAATGCTACTGATAACGGGGATGAATTGTTAACGTCATGGAGCAGAAGTTTCAAACCGTCTTTTGATTACTTCGACAGTGTAACATCCAGTACTGTCTAATGTCCATGTCTTCAAATGAAGCAATATAAATACTACTGCACCATATATAATCAGCGTTTGACACTTGTTATTGTTGTTTAACCACCAGTTGAAATTAATGACCACTGATTTAATTAATTTACCTCTATAGATTTTTTTTTTTATAACACCAGACTTAACAAACCTCAAAGTAGACCGTTGTGTCAAAAGTACAGACATTCCATATTAAAGTACAGATACTTAGAAGTAAAAGTACTGATACTTCTTTACTCGCTAACTAATAAAAAATAACAATAATTCCCCTCACATGTAAGTAACAATCCTGTTTTGAAAATGTGTAGAGTATAAAGTACAGATATTTGTTTTAAAATGTAGGGAGTAAAAGTAAAAAGAGAAAAATAAATACTCACGTAAAGTACAGATACTTGAAAACAGGGTTCCCACACTAAGTCAAATTCCCTGACTTTAACTGACTGAAAAGCTGACTTTCCATGACGAGCAACAAAAACAGCCAATGTATTTAAAACCCATTCACTTGTGAGCTATAAGAAAATCTTAAAGTTTTCACTGCTTGAACAGAGCACATTTATTGTTATTTGTTGTTGATTAGTGGTAAATTGGTGCTGAAAAAACAACAAGTAGCCATAACAACCACTCACAAAATGTGGGCAACTTGTGAAATAACTCTGTAGGAGAGGAGCATGAGAAATATTACATTTTGATCAATGGCAACTATATGTAAACATGCATATTTTAAACATGTAAACATGCACCATGAATTGGCCCAAAAATGTATCAAATTCACTGACTTTGCCTGTCTGGAAAATTCCCTGATATTCCAGAAATTCCCTGACGTGCGAGGAACCCTGTGGAAATTCTACTTCAGTAAAGTAACAAAGTATTTGTACTTTGTTACTTTCTACCTCTGCATAGGACTTAATGAAAAAACATTGTGAAACATTTGATAGCAATTAGAAACAGTGATAGAGTTGATACTGGAGAATGGGATACCACATAAGTCTTTGTTTAATATTTACTCTCATTAACGAAGATGAAGCAGCAGGTTTGGATTTAAGTAGTTATTAGGATTATATTAGATCAGACTTTATTGTCAAATTCCTCTGAACTTTACTGGCACAAGCAAAACCTGCCTCACATTTACATAGAATAAAAATCTAATATCTAATATCTAAAAGAGAATAGTTATTTTCATGTTGAATTCAGTCACTGTGAATTAATCACCAATGGTCAAAACTGGTATCTGAGAGGACAATTAATCCGAGGTCACTTGTGAGCACTAGTGATGAAATTGATGATCTATAATACTAGTAAATTACTACACGAACTTATTACTACACTTGAATGAACCAGTGCATTCTGATTCGCAGTAGATAACGATAATAAAAAAAAAAAAAAATACAAGTGCTCAGAACGAAATATGGAATATTTAATCATTACTATCTGTTCACTCACAGAATATTAATTAATAGTAATAAGAAAGATACATTTAATTCAACTGAAATTAAATTTAAAAAAAACAAACATTAATTTAAAATATTTTACACTGAAACATAGTGGACTTGTCTCTACATGTCAGCCCTGTGATAGACTGGCGTCCTGTCCAGGGTGTACCCTGCCTTCGCCCAATGACAGCCCCCGCGACCCTGAATACAGGATAAGCGGTAGAAAATGGATGGATGGATGGACATAGTGAACTTTGTACACTTCAGTGGCGACACCTGGTGGCCACTTCAGGAGCAGCAGGCGAAACCCAACAAAAGACCCCCTAAGACACAGAGGGGGAAGGGTCATTCCGTGTCATTTCATCAAATTTCTGAAAATCTTCCCACCTGACCATCACAGAATTTCTTGAAAAAAATCTAGTACAAAGATAGTACACTTCTCAATAGGACAAATCCAAAATGTTAGGTCTCTACTAGTTTTCTCATGAAACATCATTGAATGAAGGGTAGTTAAGACGGTTTTGGGCATCATACTCCAAAAGCCATTTTTAAACAGCAATATCTGGAAAACTATCTCACCTGTGGCCTTCAAAATGTCTACAGTGTATATCTGTTATTAATAGCCTCCAGACATGAAATATCAGGGGTGTAGCTCAATGATAACCTAGTATGATAGGTACATAAACTTGTCAAAATGAAGTAGCAAATTTGCATATTCTACATTCACATTCTACAAAATATTGTTTCTCTTAGATTATTAGTTTCACAGATATTAATGCTCAAAAATGGAAGTAAACACATCTTTTACCATTCACCAAAGACTTACATGTGACTAAATGTTACTGATAAATTTAGCCTTACGAAAACATTAAAATATAGCACAGTTGTAGTTACAGAGGCAATACGTCCTTGAATGTGAGATGAACATGCTGAAAGCAGCTTTTAATGTCTTAAACCATGAACAAACAGCATAATATTGAAGACTGTACATTTTGTCATCCTTTAAGTATATACATACACAAAGATTACACAACCAAATCAAATAATAGTCTTAACATAAAGATTTTACATTCCAGTAGAAAAGTCTCCAAAGTTTCACATTGAATAACAGTTTGTCTCTATGCTCACTATGAGGGATCACACATTTTTCATCTTTTAGATCTGATTCCTTCGTCACATTCATTCATTTGTCAGTCACTTTACAAATTGTCTAATGTACATCTCTGCTCTGTTATGCTCATCTTTTTTGATGCCATATATGCGCCCAGTTTCTGTAGAGGGAACGTCAATCCTTGCAATTCTATGCTGCAGTGGGACATTGCACGTCTTCTCTTCTTGGCCAGTAGAAACTCTTGGCAGGGCCATGTGGGTGCATGAACTGAACCAGTACATCTTCATCTGAAACATCTCTGATACTTCCTATCCACCATTTCTGATCATACAAACAACTCACATATTGTCTCATAGTGAGCATTGAGACAAACTGTTATTCAATGGAGACTTTTTTACTGTAATGTAAAATCTTTATTATCCAATTAAGATTATAATTTGATTTGGTATTGTTATTTATATACTTAAAGTATGACAAAATGTACAGTCTTCAATATTATGCTATGTTTGTTCATGGTTTAAGACATTAAAAGCTGCTTTCACCATGTTTAACTCACAAGGACTTATTGCCTCTGTAACTACAACTGTGCTACATTTTAATGTTTTCGTAAGGCTAAATTTATCAGTAACATTTAGTCACATGTAAGTCTTTGGTAAATGGTAAAAAAATTGAATTGCCCTCCTGTGATGTTTACTGGTAGGCTATTAGGACATGCAGTACCAAAAACGGCCACAAAAAACCCACCAATATCAGGATTTTAAAAAATCACTGCGACAAATTGAGGCAAAACACACTCCCGTTTTTTAATTTGATTTTAACAAGAATAGGATCTTTCAAAAAAAGTAAGTTTGGACCTGATACGTGTTGTCAGTTTTTTGGAATATGACTCTGAAGTTGGGCAAATATGTGTTCACTTCCATTTTTGAGCGTTAATATCTGTGAAACTAATAATCTAAGAGAGACCATATTTTGTAGAATGTTTAAGCTAACACCAGAGATAGAGGCAGAAGTGATAGAAGTCTTTTATCTGCAAAAATGGGAGCTCAGCCACTCTTCAAATGTACTACTTCATTTCAACAAGCCACATTGTAAGTACCTACCATACTAGGTCATCATTGAGCTACACCCCTGATGTTTCAAGTCTGGAGGTTATTAAAGTTTAGAATTTAGAGTAGAAAATTTGAAGGCCACAGGTGAGATAGTTTTCCAGATATTGCTGTTTAAAAATAGTAGAGACCTAATATTTTGGATTTGTCCCATGAACAAGTGTCTTTTTCCTAGAATTTTTACAGGACATTCTGAGATGGTCAGGTGGGAGGCATTTGATGAAATGACACAGAATGACCCGGCAGTTCTTCTTCTCTGCAAGATTTAAATCGTGTATTAATGATATACAGTGTCCTGCATCGTTTTTCACAACAAATGCTTGTAACAGGTTTCCTGTCCATCCCACATCTCTACATGAAAATAAATCACTGCACAGAATATATCAATACAGTCAATGAATTGCATCGGGAATATCCTGAACGTTAAATCCTACAGTAACTTTAAGTTCTGTACAGGCACAAATCTGTACATTTAACTTTCAGAAATTACTTTTAACTTCATGGTAGACAAAAAGGCACACATTTAATATCAAAAAAGCTCATAATGTGCTTGTTATGATACAGTTCAGAATACCATTTTCTCCTGCTGCTTCTGCAGCTGTATTTTTGGATGCGAGCCCATGCACACTTCCGGTTGTTTGCTCTCCATACATTTGCAATGCAAATAAATGTACCATCACCTCCCAAGTGTCAGTAAATAAGAACTTGGTGAATTAATCTTGCAAAGCACAATATTTTGTGTGCATGTTATCTGTTATTGTGTGTGTGTGTGTGTGTGTGTGTCCATGTGACAGAGCCCGAGCAACAGGTGGTCTGACATCATTGCATTCTTGAAAAAAGAGAGAGAACAACAAGCGCACACACAGACACACACAAACTCTGCAACAAAAACAAGCGCTGAGCCCCAGGAAGTGGTCTCCGTGGCAACGTGGTTCTACATCCTGCTTGGTTAATGTAACAGTACATGCAGTGATATATATATATACACACACACACACACACACATTATATTTACAGTACATGCTGGCTGCTGCTCATATATTTGAAGCATAAGAGAGCGGGTATTTGTTATGTGAGCCCAGACGTGTGCAAGCAAGAAAAACAGTCCTAGATCAAGGTCAAACATTTTTGTATCCTCCACTGTCTCCATCTCTCTAATTTGGACATCTCTTTTAAGCCTTTGGTATGTTGGGCATGACAGGCGATGGAGATACTATCAAATATCTCTGGCTTGACTCGGACGCCAGCTGCGACTTTACAGTGCAGGGGCCGCTGGCAAAGGCCGCCATGTGGAGGAGAGTTGAAAGGATTTAGAGGTCAGGAGCGTGTGAATCTGTTTGTGTTGTTCAAGTAAAGGCAGTGTACGTGGACTTCCATAATGCTGATGCTGTCACACTATACAGGAATTAACCATGTCATTCTAATCTAACATGCCAAATCTCTGTCAACATTAATACTCTGAGCCTAATGAGACTCTTCCCCTTGACTTGTGACATCATTTTTGCATTTTGTTTGAGCAGTGAAGTTGCCGTTTAGACTCCAGAAGATTTGGTCCCTTTCGCGTTGCTTTGAAGCTGTTTTCTAAGTGTAAATATAATCCTTCCTCGTGTGTTTGCTTGTGCCTTGACCTCCTCTGAGTTTTTGTACTGTCACCCTCGCTGACTGCCCACCTGTGGCTCTTTCCTTCTGTGTGTGCCTGATACAATTGTGATTATAGAGTATACCTTATCCATTACTCTTGGTAACCTTGCATACTTATGCACGTATATTTGTGGCTGAAGCCCGAGACACTAGTTTAGCATCACACACACACACTTACCTTGGTGCGGTCCTGGCACTGGAACACATAGCAGGAGCAGTTGGGTGCGTCTCTGACCAGGCAGCCAAAGCTGCTGGGCTCCTGACTGTTGTGGATTAGCTTAGTGACTCGGTGGGGACGACATTCAAACAGCACTGTGTGCGTCAGAGGGTCCCAGACAAGGCCCTCTCCCAGGACGGACACACATCGCACCCATGATGCCGACACACACAGACAGACCGTCTGATTACCGGTTACAGGGTCTGACCGTCCTCCGGACCGAGACCCAGCACCCAGACTCTTCTCTGCAGGCAGAGACGTGCTGATCTGAGCCACCACCCAGGGCAGCATGGTCATGGTGGTCAGGTGGTGGACCGGCAGAGAACCGATCAACGTCAATCTGTATCGCACCTCCTCCTCTCCATCTTCCTCTACCTTGCCCCGCCGCGTTGCAGTCCTCTTCCACGCAGACGAGAGTTTCTGAGGACACGGCATGGAGGAGGTGAGGCGTGAAAGTGATGGACATGAGCTGTGGTTTGAAGTTATGTTAAGAGGGGGGTTCTCAGAGCTCCCTGGCCTGGAGGGCTCATCTCTTCTGGGCTTCACTTCAAAGTAGAGTCCCTCCATGGCTGCTGGGGCCGGAGACAGCTGCTGTCTGCCTGTGCGTTCACCTGCAAGACACCAGTCAAGAGGACAGAGGCATTTCAATTCAAGTGGGAACATTTGCTGTGCTCCACTTTGCCATCTGCACGGAATCACGAATCAGCCAGGTCTCATGGCAGCATAGGGTCATGTGGAGGGTACTATTAACTGACCACCTGGTGTTGTTTACGCATACCGCAACACGTGACTTGACTACTGACCTACACTTTTACTGCCTCAAGGACACGCACATAAACATGACAGATGAACTATGGCAAAACTTGGCCAGTCGTGTGTGTCAGAGAGAGAGAGAGAGAGAGAGAGAGAGAGAGAGAGAGAGAGAGAGAGAGAGAGAATGGAGGGGAGATCCAGCTGATCTGAATGTAAGCAAAAACATTACATTCTAACCAGTGTGATCACTGATAGACAGGTGTGTAAAAACATCCACACAAGTTAAAAAAGACGGAAGCGCCTGTTTACGTACCTCAGATTTGACCTTGCAATATAAATAAATCTCCCGACATAACTCAGCTGGGACAGTGCGGCAGCAGTGCGGGTCGGTCTGCTGCACTGGGACAGCAACGGAAGTTAGAATGAGCCTTCCGAAGAGCACAGCGCCACACGCTTCCTTTCGTCGCTTCGTGTCGTTTTACGCACGGCACAAGTTGTTTTTTACGCGCGAAGTTGCGCAGGTTCATGCGTGTTAGTGGATTTTAATGAAGGTAACACTGTTGTCTCCGCTGATCTCACGCAGATAGTCTCACCTTCACAGGAGTCTTGTCCGACGCGTAAAGCGCAACGTTGTGGTGCATTTCAGAGCAGCTACATACGTAGAGGAAGAGAGGCTTCGCGCAGCCCCGTCGGTCTCTGGTTTGAGTTAAATATAGCAGCCAGGGCAGAGCCCTGATGGAGCATGACAAGTGCGTGCTGCATGCATGTGCTGCCGAGGATGCAGGGGCGTAGCTGGCATTAAGTTGGTTTGATATTGGACATTCATTAAACATTAAAAATGCAATTATTATCTGAAAAATAACGCCTTGTGAAACATGAGGGACATCCATCTGTATGTGTCAGAGTTGGTTTTACGACGTGAGGTCAAAAGGTCAAGGATAATGATATATTTATTAACTTATTTTAATTGTGCAAAAATTGCCAAATTGACATATCTGAAAAATAACCCTTGTGGCACATGTGGGATATTCATCTGTATGTTTTAAAGTTCGTTTGACTACTTTTTGGCCTACCCATCTCAAAACACATCTGGTGAACTCAGCTAACTAACCCATCTCAAACACATCTGGTGAACTAAGCTAACTGACCCATCTCCAAAACACATCTGGTGAACTAAGCTAACTAACCCATCTCAAAACACATCTGGTGAACTAAGCAAACTAACCCATCTCAAACACATCTGGTGAACTAAGCTAACTAACCCATCTCAAAACACATCTGGTGAACTAAGCTAACTAACCCATCTCAAAACACATCTGGTGAACTCAGCTAACTAACCCATCTCAAACACATCTGGTGAACTAAGCTAACTGACCCATCTCCAAAACACATCTGGTGAACTAAGCTAACTAACCCATCTCAAAACACATCTGGTGAACTAAGCTAACTAACCCATCTCAAAACACATCTGGTGAACTCAGCTAACTAACCCATCTCAAACACATCTGGTGAACTAAGCTAACTGACCCATCTCCAAAACACATCTGGTGAACTAAGCTAACTAACCCATCTCCAAAACACATCTGGTGAACTCAGCTAACTAACCCATCTCAAACACATCTGGTGAACTAAGCTAACTAACCCATCTCCAAAACACATCTGGTGAACTAAGCTAACTAACCCATCTCAAAACACATCTGGTGAACTAAGCTAACTAACCCATCTCAAAACACATCTGGTGAACTAAGCTAACTAACCCATCTCAAAACACATCTGGTGAACTAAGCTAACTAACCCATCTCAAAACACATCTGGTGAACTCAGCTAACTAACCCATCTCAAACACATCTGGTGAACTAAGCTAACTGACCCATCTCCAAAACACATCTGGTGAACTAAGCTAACTAACCCATCTCAAAACACATCTGGTGAACTAAGCAAACTAACCCATCTCAAACACATCTGGTGAACTCAGCTAACTAACCCATCTCAAACACATCTGGTGAACTCAGCTAACTAACCCATCTCAAAACACATCTGGTGAACTAAGCTAACTAACCCATCTCCAAAACACATCTGGTGAACTAAGCTAACTAACCCATCTCAAACACATCTGGTGAACTCAGCTAACTAACCCATCTCAAAACACATCTGGTGAACTAAGCTAACTAACCCATCTCAAACACATCTGGTGAACTCAGCTAACTAACCCATCTCAAACACATCTGGTGAATTCAGCTAACTAACCCATCTCAAAACACATCTGGTGAACTAAGCTAACTAACCCATCTCAAACACATCTGGTGAACTAAGCTAACTAACCCATCTCCAAAACACATCTGGTGAACTCAGCTAACTAACCCATCTCAAACACATCTGGTGAACTCAGCTAACTAACCCATCTCAAAACACATCTGGTGAACTCAGCTAACTAACCCATCTCAAAACACATCTGGTGAACTCAGCTAACTAACCCATCTCAAACACATCTGGTGAATTCAGCTAACTAACCCATCTCAAAACACATCTGGTGAACTAAGCTAACTAACCCATCTCAAACACATCTGGTGAACTAAGCTAACTAACCCATCTCCAAAACACATCTGGTGAACTCAGCTAACTAACCCATCTCAAACACATCTGGTGAACTCAGCTAACTAACCCATCTCAAAACACATCTGGTGAACTCAGCTAACTAACCCATCTCAAAACACATCTGGTGAACTCAGCTAACTAACCCATCTCAAACACATCTGGTGAATTCAGCTAACTAACCCATCTCAAAACACATCTGGTGAACTCAGCTAACTAACCCATCTCAAACACATCTGGTGAACTCAGCTAACTAACCCATCTCAAAACACATCTGGTGAACTAAGCTAACTAACCCATCTCAAACACATCTGGTGAACTCAGCTAACTAACCCATCTCAAACACATCTGGTGAACTAAGCTAACTAACCCATCTCAAACACATCTGGTGAACTCAGCTAACTAACACTAAGTTTAATTAAAAAAACAACAACACACCCTTTGATTGTATAAATCCTGCTTTAGGGATCTTATAATCTCATGTATGGAATGGTATCTTGCTTCTACTGTATTTTCCTCGTGTCTAGCCTGGAAATACCTCATTTTAAGAGGAAATATCTTATAATAATGAATGTATCTCTTGTCAAGTAAAATGATCTTGCTTCACTGGCAGATGATTTGACTTAAATTAAGATAATGTGAAAAGGAGTTGACTAAAATAAGATATTTTAGTCAAAAATAAGATATTACTGAATTTCAGTAGAAAATATTTGATTTAAGTCAAATTATCTACCAGTGAAGCAAGATCATTTTACTTAATTATCTTTTACTTAAGATAATTTTACCAATTTTACAAAAACTCGCCGCTCCCCGACGGCATTGCACGGCTTCTTACATAGACAATGAATGGGAACATCCCCCTCCGGGTATGACCTCAGACAGTACGCCATTTAGTTTCCCGGTGTGCCCGGGACTTCCACATGTAAAACGCAGTAATAATGTTTATTACTGCCAGGAATGATGAAACATTATCGGTGTAAATGCAGCGGGTGCTGGTCGGAGTTCTCTCGTCTCTACACGCAGTTTTATTGCGTCAAATTGAATTTTTAGCACAGCATTTGGGCACACGAGGAAAGGTGAGCTGCTCATTGTGCACACATTTCTTCACATCATCTATAACCTGGGAAGCAAAAATGTCATCCATGTAGATTTGATGTTGTGGTGTCAAGAGTCCCTTTGATTGTTAACATGCGAGTCAAGAGCATTCAATGAACAAATGTCGCTCAGCAAAGTCCAGACTCTTCTCTGTTCTGGTCCTCAGTGGTGGAACGAACTCCCGACCAATGTCAGGACAGCAGAGTCACTGCCATCTTCTGAAACCCACTAACACCCCCACTCCCAAATAAAAAGTCTTACCTATAGCACTTTGATCATAGCACTGTTGTTCTTAAGGTATGTTTGCTGAACAGCTACTACTTTACTCAGACGGACCTAACACTTGTTTCTATTTATAGCTCTTACTTTATTGGCAATATGTTGTAGTTTCTTTCTTTCTTTTGACAAATGTACTTTTATTGTAAGTCGCTTTGGACAAAAGCGTCTGCTTAATGCCCTAAATGTAAATGTACATTTGAAAATGAACATACAGTATCTCCACTTGGTGCTGCTTGAAGATTTAAGGCTTGGTCTTTTTACAAACTAGCAACTTTGCAATGACACTCTAACAACTTAAGAATATACTCAACTGTAACTTTCAATGTCATGTCTTACCCTCATCAAAGATATTACACATTCAAAGTTTACAATATAGCTGTTCTCATTCATACACTTGTGGAATGCACCATTGTGACGGCTGAAAAAACTCAAAGCGGAGGTCAGAGGTTGCCATTAACCCTGCAGATAATAGAAATAATCAGGAGGTATAACATCTGGTGTTAACCAAGAGTCCCTTCATTGTGTGAAATTCTGGTCGAAGGTATTAACGTCACAGCTGGTCCTGCATGTGAGCGTATCTCTGTCGGTGCTACTCCGGTTTGGGCTGCAGCTTGTTCTTCTCTGGCTGGAAGAAGTTCGCAACAATGGCATCCACCAGGTCATCCAGCTCCTTCTTCAGGTGCTTCACGTCACTGTTTGAAGACACACAAAGAGTCGGAAATGATGACAATGAGGTGAATGTGTTGAGATAAGTTGGGGGGGATTAAGGCATTTAGAGCTAAAACATTTAGCCCATCCATATGGCAGCTATTTCATTAATCTGTAAATTGATCAAGAAAGAAAATGGAACAATTCTTTTTTTTAGCTTCACCAACTTTAGGGTTTGCTGCTCTCCCATCGTTGCACATTTAATAGCTTTGAGTATAACGGGAAAATACATCCAAATTCATCAACTTGGGATGGCTTATTGGTTAGCTTGCTATTTTCTGAAATTTTAAAGTATAAATGATGAATAAATCATCAAAATAATCATTAGCCCTCAAGACACCTGTCACTTCCTCTATGGTGACTACCTGTTGCCAGGTGCAGCACAGAGCTCAGTGTAGTATTTGATTTTTGGCTCAGTGCCACTGGTCCTCATGGTGGCCACACCCCCGTTGGTGAAGGTAAAGGTGATCATCTGACTGGACCTGGAGGTGGGAAGGACCTGGGACACAAGAGGAAGGATAGGAGGATAAGAAAACGCAACATCCAAAAGGAACCTGTGTTTGGGAGGATGGATAAGGGAAACCGTCCATATAAATTCATACATACACACACACATATGCACATGCATACATAGTTACAGTAGGGGTGCAACAGATCATAAAACCTCACAGTTCAGATTGTATCACGGTTAAGACTTGGGTATTGAATAAGAAAAATAAAAGGGGAGAAAATATACATTTTGCTCCGATCACGTTCTTTTTAACTGCCGATCGTTGAACCATGTTGGCCGATACATTTTTGTTGTGGTCCCCTTATAGCAGTTATTTTTCCCCCATTGTCCCGAAAAAGAATCAAACCGCCCAAAAGTCAGAGTAAAGACTCAAAATGCAATCCTCGGCACTAGTATTTTTAATGATGTATTATAAGCTGCTTAGAGCTAGTGGTAGAAAGTTGAACAGGGGGAGATAATAAATAATTTTCACATTAGTCTAGATAACAGGAAATGAAAGCTCAGGATCAACACCCGGAGGAAGGAAGTCAGACTTTACTCCTCCCCTTCCGCTTTCTGTGTTTCTGTTTTCAAACTCCCGACCATCAAATTATGTTTTTCCTTTGTTTTAATAAACGTCTCGTCACACAGTCGACATGTTTCTTTTCAGGTTTTATGTGGAGTTTTCTTTTGCAGGGAATCAGCCATTTTAATGACGGGGCTCGACGTTCTATCAAAACAAGTTACCTCCCACTATTTTGCTACAGCACCACAGCGGCTTCCAAAGCTTAGCACTGCCAAAGACCATTGTGATTGGTTGAAAGAAATACAAACGAGTCAGTGTTTTTTCCCCCCGATCCTAGAGATATACAGCGATATACTGTCGCCAGACCCTTCTACTGTGGAGAAGGGGCAACGGCAAACTAGAAAATAGATGCTTATGTTATTTTCATTTAACTTGGTAAAACCAAATGAAATCAAATATCTCTTGAGATCAAATCTTGTTTATGATTTTTCATAGATATTTCTTGAAACGGCTGTATCTCTTGGCACACAACATAACATTCTTGTTGTAAATATACCTTTGGCAAAATCTGCTGGTTACAGCAAGTGTTTGTCCTGCTCTGAGTGGATGTACTGTACATGTGTCCACCAACTTACAGCCTTGTTACTGGGCTGGTTGCTGTCATAGCCGGTGGTCAGGTCTCGGACAGCAGAGATGGAGAAGCGACCGCATTCAGTGGGGTACGAGTCCTTCTGGCCGCCGTGGTTGCGCAGGCACTCGAACAAGCTGCGGATCACGTCCTGGTCATGGCAGATGAAATAGGAGTTCTTACTGATGTGGTAGCCGTACCTGACGATGAGGAGCAGAGAGATGGAGTTCAAATCTGTATTGTACGAGTCATACAAATCAAATGATGTGCAGACCGTAAATGTGTGTGCATTACTCTTCATAGATGGCAGTCACTTGTTGAGACAGGCTTGAGCTCTTTGTGGCCAGATAGGAAATCATCTCTCCTGCTATGGCTGCAGCACTCACTCCATCCTTGTCCAGTACAGAAGGACTACACATGTACCCTGCAACACACACACACACACACACACACACACACACACACACACACACACACACACACACACACACACACTTTAAATTCATCCCAGTATGCGTAAACTTGCTTCTGTTATTAACATTGCGTGCAGAGGCATGCGATTCTAATTACAGCCTCATAATCGTGTTATATTGGAATGCTCTAACGTAAGGAATGTGGCATGCTTGTGTTGAGTGACCATCCTTCATATTAACCCAACATGACCTTCAACCCAATGCGTGGTGTTTGGCTGCTAACTAACTTAAGTCCAACGTCCTCAGCTGACACGTCTGATATTAACAGTTCAACTGGAGTTAGAACTGAGTGTAAATGTTTTTCTTACAACCATGGTTCCTGCTTCACATTATCCTGGGGAACTGGGTCATGATTTCTGGAAAGAGACACTGCTGTTGGGTTAAAAAAAAAATTGTTTTAAAAGCAGAGTGCCATATAGTTCAGCTATATTGGAGAGATGGCAGATATCCCTACAGCCGATATCCAAAACTAGGTGAATCACACCAAAACAATCTATATTGATAAATAGTACTACAGATAACTGTGGAAATATGCATTTTTAATTTTGGAGTGAACTGTCCCTTTAAGAAAATATACCATTCTACCATAGACTGGAAATAAGAAGTGGATGTAGTCCAAGTAGAAGTTGGGTAATTTTCTCATTTACTTTACTTTAAAATCAGACATCTTTTTGTAACCTGAGGAGTCGACACCTGATGGCCTGTAGAAAGAATGCAAATTTAAGTCACTTAAGCATGGCATCACATGTGTTTTATGCATTTACCTCTCTGCATACTATTCTTTGCCAGTTCCTATTATTAAGAAAGCCCTCAACCCAGTGTATATCTTGTGAGTCAGCCGTCAACTGATCCAAGATAACTTTAAAGCAGATGAAGACATTTAGGCAGATCAAATGAACTTACCCTGTGACGATGTGGAGATCGTTACAAGAGCAAACTCTTGTAATGCCATGCCACCGATAATTAATCAGAACCTATTTCCTACGACTATACCTGTGGACAAAATCTGTGTGTGTCTGTGTGTGTGTGTGTGTGTGTGTGTGTGTGTCTGTCTGTCTGTTTGTGTGTGTGTGTGTGTGTGTGTGTGTATATGTGTGTGTGTGTGTGTGTGTGTGTCTGTGTGTGTGTGTGTGTGTGTGTGTGTCTGTCTGTCTGTCTGTCTGTCTGTTTGTGTCCGTGTGTGTGTATGTGTGTGTGTGTGTGTGTGTGCACATGCACATGCACATACCTATGGCCTCCTCAAAGGCAAACAGAACAGTCTTCCCCTGGTCCAAAAGGTCTCTGGCTCTGTTTCCCATCCACTTGAACCCTGTTAGTGTTTCCTGTACAAACAGTGGTGACAGTAACCGTCAAGCGTGGTTTCAACCATTAACTCAATTGCAACATTTGCAACAGTGAAGTCTAATAGAATGGATTCAACTTAATTAACATTAACATTCATTGGCCACATATTTCCCTTAAATTAGCTTAGCTGTAAGCGCAGGAAGTGCAGCAACTTGTGGATGCCGGAGGACAAACCAATCAGATCTGTTTAGCTGTGATCTTAAAAAGAAATGAAGTGACGTTTGGTTTCTGCTCTATATTTGGCTGCCTCCACGTTTCACAGTGGTAACAAATGACAGCCTTGAACTTGACGAGCTTTACCTCAAAGTGGAAGCCTTCCTTGAGAGCGATGGCCCGCAGTATCTTGGATGAGACGGTGCTCGACAGCATGTAGAGGTTTTTCACAGCAGCGGCGTCAGAGTTTTGCCGTTTCCAGCAGCGGAACATCCACCAGCCAAGCAACGCTCCCAACTCATTACCAGTGAACACTCGCCACTGTCCACTGCCACAGAGAGAGACAGACATAGAGGTTATGGAAACAAAGAACCTTTTGTACAGCGAGGATGCGTTATTCAAAGCATTTCTTCAGGATTGGTTCTGTAAATTTGAGGGTTTTATTGTTGTGATAAGGAGTTCACAAACTGCAGTTACACAAAAATTACATATCACAGGTTTTTAAGGATGATTGTAATATTTTTGGACTCAACATATTTTAAAGTTGGCGGTTTCTGGCAAAGAATGAATAAAATTTCAATAAAAAGGTGTTTTCTCTCTTTTCTTTATTTTAAAGTAGAAATCCGGTCATTTTTTTACCCCATTGTTGTTGTCCCCAGGGTCATCCCGACATATTAGAAGCAAAAAACCCAACAAAAATTGACGTTGCCTAGCCGAGATGTGTACCTGCCTGGCAGCCTTCCAGACTCGCTCCAATGCTAACCCATAGGGGCAACTTTTATCTGCTTTTCTGGGCCTCAGAAAACAATTCCAAGACCTATGCGACACAGGTTGGGTCCTTACGAGACACCACGGCGCTCGTTTAGCTCAAATAGTGTGGCAAAACAACATTAGTATGTGTGTTTTTGCATGGAGTTGCAGGAGTTACTCACTTCAAATCACCCCGTAGACATTAGCAGTAGATAGCCGAGCGGAGCTCGTCCCTCCCAGTCACCGCAGAAACAAAAATGTTTTCCTCATAGTTTTGATTTTGTATCCATAAAGAAACGATCGAGCAGTGCAGTCGTCATGTCTGTAATAAATCCATGAAGCTGTTCTGTCCATATGTATGACTGTTACAACATAGCAACGATTGCTTACAGCGAAATAGCAGCCCGTAGCCAAAACAATGCAAGTCTCACAAGTTCCAGTCCGACGTCCTCTGGAGCTGTTTTCAAGCCAGGTCCAGATCTCGGTCTAGGTCAAGTCAATTTTTGTCAGGTTTTTTGCTTCTAATAAGTCGGGATGACCAGATTTCTCCTTTAACTATATATTCTTCCACCAGACTGTAAATGTCCCGTAGGTGTGAATGTCCCAGAATTTAATGTGCAGTGAAGCAGTTTCTATCATCACACGAGGTTGCTCTACAGCCTTTCTCAAGTTGTGAATTGGCAAACGGGTTTTGTTAACACTCACTTGTCCTTGGCTGTCAACCGACTCTAAATACATGAATACTTTCTGGCAGAACAAATGAGCTCATGTTGTGATAAAATGTTTGAGGGTGGAATAAGCGTCAAAACCCAATCACTGTATACAAGCGAACACAGACCTCTCCTGCTTCTCAGCAGCGGCCAGTCGATCAGCATCGGGGTCGTTGGCCAACACAACAGTGGCGCCCTCCCTCTCTGCCAGTGCAAATGACAGTGTCTGCAAAACACACTCACATTACACCTTCAACCAAAACCTACCCCCGATGTATGTATATATATGAATGACTGCATGTGATGTGGATGTCAGGTCATACCAAGACTCCCTCTCCCTCTTCAGGATTAGGATACTTGACCGTGGGGAATTCAGGGTCTGGGTCTTTCTGTTCCTCTACAGCGTACGGAGGGTGAAGGTCAAAGGCCTTGAAAGCTGACTGAACAAATGTGTGGCCAACGCCGTGCACTGATGTATGCACAATCTTCACCTCTGAACTCTTGTTTATGTCCCTGTGAAGAGAAAGTTAGAGTTAAGCACCGACACACATGGCCTACTAGTCTATCTAGTAGATCTACATCATGCCTCTGGTAGTTTAAGTGGTGTATTCTACTCAGCAGGTAGTTATCTATGGATCACCTGTGATAGCAGTGTTTCTGGATTGCTTTGAAGTATTGTGTGTGGATGTCCTGATAGGGATCTTTAACCAGGGGGTTCTTCAGGGCCTCCTCTGCACTCCAGGACTCAGGCCAGGGCTCCAGGTTCTCCTCTATGGCCTTAGCGATGCCTTTGTCATGAGGAGACACAATCTGGGCTCCGTTCTCCCAGTACACCTGAGACATAGACAAAGCAGCACGAGGACGGATATGACAGCAGTCTAAAGGAATGAGGGCTGTAACTAACTATTACTTTCAATATCCAGAAATCTGAAAATGATGCTTCATTTAACTATATTTGTATTGATGTAATGTTTTTATAGGAAGCAAGGAATACAAATGTGTTACCTTGTAGCCATTGTCCTGTTTGGGGTTGTGAGACGCCGTCACCATGATGCCAGCACACAGACCCAGGTGTGAAACTGTGAAAGGCTGCAGGGAGCAGGAGAGAAACATGTCGCCTTTCCAGCACACTAGACCATATATAATATACAGTACAGTGCAAGGTTAGAAAAAAATACAAAGAATTGTTGACAAATGTTTAGAAAACTCCTTGAGGAACAATATTATAGCTGTCGTTTCAGTTGAATGTGTTTTTGCCACAAACTACCTTGAAATGGAGGTTAGTGTGGCATATATATATTTTCCTATACTTCTTTTCACCTTCTGTTAGCGGAAGCATAAACCAGCCTTTTTAGTTACCATAAACTGGTGAATACCTTCTAGCGGCAGGACATGAGTGGGGAACTAAAATAAAATCTGGTCAGTCTTACTCAGCATCCTGGCGATTGCACAACCAAAATGAGCAATGAAAGTGATGAAAGAGGCCAGCAGTAATCCTAAATGGCCTCAGAATGGATTTTTCAGTTTGTGGCTGTGGCTCACGCCGTGTTCAAAATGGCTAAAAAAAAAAAAAACGGCATGCATTCATTCCTAAAAAGTTGTGTCCCCACTGTCGTGGAAACTACTTTTACGTGGATGTATGACTAAGTACCTGGTGTCAAGATCAAATCTTTGTAAAAAATATCAGAGCCGAGTTTGTAGCTTGGAAAATTAATTCATAACATTATTGTATTAATTATGTTCAAACCCGGCAGATAGATTAGGCTACACAAATATTATAAGTATTATATTATTTGTAGAATTAAATTGCTACAGACTTACAAACATTTCCAATAACTCAAGAGCATATCAAAGTCGAAAATTCAAAATGTACTGAGAAAAAGAGAAATATAAATATAATCCACAACGTGTTTTATCGAATTGAATATTCAGCTTCAGTCTGTATTTGTTGGCGTTTAGACGTTCAAAAACAACATTTCCACTGTGGTAAAAAAAACATCTCAAAGTGAGGCACGTACCTGTTTTAACGGAGCAGTCTATCACCATATATTACATTTATATAACCACAATAACACAAAATCTCTCTCTCTTTAGCATGATGGCATCATAAAATATGAGACATTTGATGCTTCATTAAAAATGATACAGCCCTAAAGAATACCCGATGTGGTCCATGTGTACAGACTAAGACGTGTGAACGGTCAAGGTTTTAAACTGAGGGTAACCCGGTGAATCCTACAAGCGTTATGCAACTTACAACATACAAAGTGTACTTTTTAAATGGAATTTTCACTTTAGCTTCTATCACCTGCTTCACCATTCAACTGATCAGACTTAAGAATGTAGTTTCTGTCACAAATTTGCCCAACAAATGTGATATTAAGCCTGTTTAAAATGTAATTGTAAGGAATAAAAGGACGCTTCTGTTTTAGCGTTTTGCATCATCAGTGACTGTCAAAAAAAAGAAGAGGAAACTACAGAAGTTAAAGTGATTACCACAAACGGAGTTGGGGTTATGTCAGAGAAGAGGTGGACTGGCACGCCTCGGCCGACGAACACAGCTGCGGCCAGGCTGGCGAAGCGCTTGCTGCTGCCCCCACTGGGAGGGTGGGCCCGGGCGTCGTAGCCAATGACCACCCCTCGGTCCTTTAAGTTATCAAAACTCTCCTCCAAGTAGTGACAGAAACCCTGTCAGGGTGAAAAGATTTAAGGAAATAAAAGGAAATAGTGTTTAACATGAGGTGTAGGACATTTAACAGTAGTTACAGGAAGACGATCTACATAGAGATCCTACTGCTGTCTATCAGTAATGTTGCATGTGACTTTGTGCTTAACACGAGGTAGTTTATGATCTAATAACGCACCTGTGTGGTCTGGATGATAGTGAGGTCATTCATACAGGAGGTGCCAGGGCCCATGGCTGCTCTCAGACCTGCTGTACCAAACTCCATCCTGGAGGAGAAGCATTTCTTTAGAGCCTCCACACCTCCCTCTCTCACCAGGTCCTGGACCATGGACAGGGTTTTGGGGTTCTGGGGGAGAAAAAAAACACACCCTCATTGTTATACACAGGAATAAAGTCAACATTTAGATACATTTATTAAAAAATGTAATGTGGAGTTTACAACTGGAAATCATGTAAGCAAAGGCAACATGATTTTTTTTTTTTTTAGTCTAACGTTTACGTCACTTCTTAGTGGTTCTAGTTTTTTGTCTGTTATTAAGTGACGTTTTAGCTGTTTGACATTTTAAAATGACTTAATGACTACAGCACGTGGGTCCATGAGGCTTCCTTTTCAGATAAGCCACTGAGAAACCATCCTAATGCAATTATGTGAAGACTAATGAACCAGGGTCCCTTTTCCAATGTGACCTGATTAGTGGCATCCCATGTCTCTTTAGGACCATGAATGACTTGTTGGTCAGGTGGCCGGATGCATGTTAGTCTGCTTACAGGGCGAGAAATTACCAATGATCAGTAGTATGTCAGTCTATATGGAGGACGTCCATCGTCCTTTAGATGGAGGGCAGAGGAAATGTGGAGGCGTGTGAAGCTTTTATGTGTGTTTAATGTAAATACAAGACAAACCGCTCGCCCTTTAATGCTTTATTTTACAGGCTACAGCCAAATAGCATCCTGGAGAGAACAGTAATATTTGGTATTAATCATGAGCTAAGAAGGTCACCAGACTTGAAGAACTGCTCCCTTTCAACATACTTTCCTGGTCACACTAGAAATTAATTGGCATTTGTTATTGGCGACGAATTGAACAGTTTCTCCTTTTCCCAAATGTATTTGTAGCTCTAGAAAAGACATTATAGTTTGCATAAAGTACCCTTCCTACGTTATGACACTGTCATAATGAGGGGAAGCTGCTGACCCAACACTGACTCACTTCCACATCGCCAGGTAACAAACTGCCGCGACGCAGTAAGCTAGCTCGCTAGCTGTCCGCCTACCTTGTCGTAGAGCAGCCACAGCCTGACAGCCTGGTCCAGCTCCGGGTCCCCCGCGGCGGACGAGTCCTTCTCCATGTCCCTTCTCTGAAGTGAAGACGCTGCCGGCTCGGTAACGGTGGTCATGCGAGGAGACTTCGCACACTGAGACGTCTGAGTCACAACACACGAGAGGAAGCGCAGCTGTAGCTGTGACCGCTTGGCTGTCCGTGGGGCGGGGCGACGTAACGCGTCACCAGCTGCTCAGCTTGTTGCCTTCACGGGTTGCCGTACATGTGTTAAGCCGAATAAGGAGAGTTTCAACAAGTGGAAGTATAGCCAAAGGTTTATTAAGGTCACAAGTGTGACCAACATTTTAATGATGCCTGAGGGTTAACGTCTAGTAGCGAAGGAAGCGTGCATGCAGCGACGCGCCTGCTATGTCCTTGTTGTAATTGTATTATGTAGGTCTACTATGTGTCCCGAGAGAGCGATCCCTCCCCAGTTGGCCTCCTTTCCCCCCGTCAGGGGCGTCAATTGGGTATGGCAAGGTATGGCAGCTGCCACACCTTGGCTCCAGGGGAAAATGTCGTTTTTTTTATACATTTATGGAATTACTCTGTGTCAATTTGTATTGATTAATCTATTATTTAATACATATAAATTAGCTACAAGTGAAAATCAGAACAACACAATCGATTTCTCTAGATATTATCTTTCCCAACACTTGTATCCCCCCCTCCATATCTTGAAATGTGGTATCTCCCAGCCCCCCCCCCTGACGAGACGACGGAAGCAGATCACTTTAGAATCTTTTTTATAAAAAAAAGGCAGGCGATGGGTCCAATGTTGCCCCAGCAGGGGAGGGAGGAGGACCAGGTAGTGAAGGCGGGATTCAGGCTGTTAACGAGGCTGTTAGCCACTCAGCACCCTCTTCTCCCTCCCTTTCCTCTTTGCATTTGGACTTCAACAGTTTTAAGTTGACCTGGTATGTTCACGTGATATTGTTGCAATTACATAGTGAATGAAGTGAACAGAATGAGTGAAATTGTGTTTGTCAGAAAGACTATTACTGCTCTCTAACCCTGCCGCTGGATGCAAAATGGCGCAATTGACTGAATTGATTGATTAACGTGCGTAGTTAAGTGTTTGTGTCCATAGTTATGTTAGCGGGATGTGAGTGAGACTGCATTTGAAAAAGTTCAGATTTTCCTAACCACACAGATAAGCTACATAGCAGACTTATCACTTTTGTTGTGATTATTTGCTGGGCATGTATATTGATTGATACTGTAGTTAAGTCATGTGACTAGTAACCTTACCATAGCTTTGGCTGAATTGACGCCACTGGCAGGGTGGTAGATAATTCAGCTCTGCTCAAGAGGAAAACATCTATTTCAAACATCTACACTCAACAAAAATATAAACGCAACACTTTTGTTTATATTTTTGTTGAGTGTATATGCATCTATTCTTTTTTTTAGAATATTTTATTTTTCAGTTTTCAATTTCAAGATATACATGAAAACACAAACATACAACACAAAACCCCTTCCCCAACCCACCCACAAACTGGAAAGAGAGAGGAGGAGAAAAAATAAATAGACAAATACAATTTATAAATAATGAAAATAATATTAGTAAAAATGATATAAAATCCATCCATCCATCCATTTTCTACCGCTTATCCAGTATTCAGGGTCGCGGGGTGATATAAAATTAATTAATTAAAAAAAAAACACACACACATTTTTAAGGTTGTTATCCACCATAATTCCAAGGTATCTTATCCTGCTTGGAGACCATTTAAATGGACCTCTTTGCTGATGTTCAGTGTAGTCAAAATTTTAATATATGCATCTATTCTGAATGGAGTTGGACACTTAGTGTTATCATGTGATCTTATGAATAAACATGTAAACCTGAGACTTGATGTTTAAAAATCTACTATATCCATCTGTTAAGAGATTTCTGTGTTGTTAATCCTGTGGTACCTAAAGGTTCTCTGTCATTTTGAGATTTGGAATAACATCTTAATTCTTTTTTGTTACCGTAGTGTTTTTAAATAAAGAAAAGAGTAAAATTAGAAAAATAAAAAAATCTGAAAATAATATAAAAGACAATAACTTATATTAAAATTACAATATCTACAAACATCAGCTTATTCATGGAATAAAGACAATGAAAACAGTTGCATTTTATGGTATTTGTGTGAAATTTAGCGTGAAAAACTCATCAACAGCCATTCCATAAATGTACCTTTAACTGAACTTTTTCGTATTACATTGATCCTCAAGTATCTTTTAACATGCAAATTCCTCTTAAATCGTAATAGCTTAATCCCATTTTAAACAACCTCTGAATACTTTTAGGTCATTTCAAATACATTTTCTACACATGATTTGAGCCGTTTCCAGGTTGACAAATCTCTACATTTTAATATTTAATCTAGTAAACAGTGAGTATGTTGCTTGTAGTTTTTTCCAATTCAAAATGATATGGCTCTCTTTAAGTATGAAAACATAAATTCTTCCATTAGAGTACAGACAATATTCTGCCCACTTTGTTTGTCTTTTTTACTACTTAAATCAGAGAGCAGGATAATTGCATTTCAATTCTCAATATGTGCGTTGAAATTTTCATTTGTTTCTGTCTGCAATCAATATTGCAGACAAGAAGGCAAGAAACTGTAAAAGAAAATAAATTTACTCAAATACAACACAAAGACAGTCTGAAACAGCGGGGGGCTGGAGGTATGAATGATCAGAATCAGAAAAACTTGATTGCCCCCTGGGGGAAATTGGGTTGTTCAGTTGCTGAGATTTTAAAATAGAAATACATACAAATATAACACACAGAAAGTATTATATGAAAAATGATACTCCATAGATTGACCCAATTTCAATAGTAAGAATAATCAAAATACTTTGGGAAAAGATGGGAATTCCATTTGACCAAGCATTCTTGGGTATTCGATATTTGTTATCTGACATATACTAATAAATAAACAGCTTTTTATAAGGGACATAATAAGCAACTCATTTGCCGGCGACGCATCTCAGCTTTCAAATGATGTATAATATGACCGATACGCATTCAAAATAATATGCGATTAAACGGAATGAATGCGAAACTAGTGCAATGCCCGCGGGCAGGCCGTGGCCACGCAACAGGGTGCAAAACAATTGAAGAGAAAAAATTTTCCCAGTTGATAAAAAATGAAATTGCCTTTAGGCAGAACCCCCCAAAGAAGCCACGGCGACATTTGTCAACACTTGATTGGTCAGTGAAAGATGCCACAGGACTGCAAATTCATATCTCCATTTTTGTCTGGAGAAAGGAAGGAAGCTGCTTTGTCTGTTGTTGGTAAGTCAGAAACTAATTGTAGATTTGGGTTTAGGCATTGTGTGAGTAAAGCTAGTGGTAACATTTAGTCTAGTATTGATAGCTTGTTGTTGAAATTCTTGTGAAGCTGTCTGTGCTAAGTGAGCAATCAGCTTGTTTTGAGCCAGCTCACCTATAGTGAATAGACTTGATTAGAGGGAAGGAGGAGCCACAGTCAGAACTTGCGGTAAATTGAGCACTTAAAAGGCTGTCACTTCAGCATCAGCTGCAGCGTCGGGCCATCAGAACGAAGACAGCTGAACAAAGACAAGGGAGTCTATCTGCGGGAGTCAAGACAGCTGAACAAAGACAAGGGGGTCTATCTGCGGGAGTCAAGACAGCTGAACAAAGACAAGGGAGTCTATCTGCGGGAGTCAAGACAGCTGAACAAAGACAAGGGAGTCTATCTGCCGGAGTCAAGACAGCTGAACAAAGACAAGGGAGTCTATCTGCGGGAGTCAAGACAGCTGAACAAAGACAAGGGAGTCTATCTGCGGGAGTCCATCGAGGAAGCCCATTGAGGTAGGTATAACATCTCAACACCCCCCCCCCCCCCCCCCCGCAGCCATGTGTCTTATCCCAGTCAGGACATCACACTGGAGAAGATTTTACCGAAGATCCTTCACTCGAGGCTGTAACCCATCCAATCTCTGCTACCCACCACTCTCCACCGGTAAGGAACTTGAAGTACTAGGGGGGCTGTGGAACTGCCAGTCTGCAGTCAAGAAGGCGGACACCATCTCAGCCTATGCCTCCCTGCAGACTCTCCACTTCCTGGCCCTCACAGAGACCTGGATCACCCCAGAAAACACTGCCACTCCAGCTGCCCTTTCAACTGCCTACTCGTTTTCACACTCCCCAAGACGAACAGGGCGAGGAGGAGGAACTGGGCTCCTCATCTCACCCACATGGTCCTACCAGGTCCTTCCTCTCGACCACCTACCCCGATCTACGCTTGAATTTCACGCCGTCTCTGTCACCCTTCCTTTCAAACTCAACATCATATTGATCTATCGCCCACCCGGTCCTCTTGGTGACTTTTTGGATGAGATGGATGCCCTCCTGAGTTGCTCCCCTGATGATGGCACACCACTCCTCGTCCTCGGTGACTTCAACATCCACCCGGGAAAGCTGCATTCATCTGAATTCATAGACTTCTTTTCCGCATTTGACCTTACACTCTCCCCCTCTCCACCAACTCACCGGGCCGGGAACCAACTTGACCTTGTCTTCACAAGATCCTGTGGCATCTCGGCACTCTCTGTTACCCCCCTCACCGTGTCCGACCACCACTTTGTGACTTTCTCCATCCCCATGAAGCCCACCTCATCCCTCCACTCTACGCCTCGAATGGTCACCAGCCGCCGCAACCTGAAATCCCTCACTCCCTCCGCTCTCTCCTCAACTGTTATCTCCTCGCTACCATCCTCAGAACAGTTCACCTTAATGCCTACTGAGGAAGCCTCCTCCATACTGATGTCCTCACTCTCCTCTCCTTTGGACACTCTCTGTCCCCCAATCTCACGACCGGCGCGATCATCTCCCGCCCCTCCCTGGCTGTCTGAACCTCTGCGAACCAACAGATCATTGTTGCGAGCGTCAGAGAGAAAATGGAAGAAATCGGGACAGCACGAGGACCTTGCTCACTACCACCTCCTCCTCTCTGACTTCACCTCAACTGTTTCGGCAGCCAAATCTGCCTTCTACCTGGCTAAGATCAACTCTTCTGCCTCCAACCCCAGGAAACTCTTCTCCGTGTTCTCTTCCCTCCTCACCCCTCCTGCCCCTACCCCCCCTTCCTCCCTTACTGACTTTGCAACTTACTTTACCAAGAAAGTACATGACATCAGCTCCTCATTCACGCCTGTTCCCTCCCAGAAGACCTCTCCCCCAACTCTCAACTCGGATGGTCTTACCAGCTTTAGCCCCCTCACCTCTGAGGACGTCCACGCACTTGTTACATCTAACCGCGCCACCACCTGCTCCCTTGACCCGATTCCCTCCTCTCTTCTCCAGGACATCTCACACGACATCTTGCCATTCCTCACCACCCTGATCAACTCCTCCCTCACCTCAGGTGTCATTCCAGCGGATTTTAAGACCGCTATCGTGAAGCCTCTCCTTAAAAAACCCACCCTAGACGCTACTGACATCCAAAGCTACAGACCTGTATCTCTTCTTTCATTCCTCTCTAAAACCTTGGAACGTGCCGCCTACAACCAACTGTCATCCTATCTCTCGCGGAACAACCTCCTAGACCCTAATCTATCAGGATTCAGGACTGCTCACTCCACTGAGACGGCCCTCCTCATAGTGACCGAGTCCCTGCGAGACGCCAAAACATCATCCAACTCCTCCGTTCTCATTCTCCTTGACCTATCTGCTGCATTCGACACAGTCAACCACCAAATTCTCCTCTCCACTCTGGCTGAACTTGGCATATCCGACTCTGCTCTCACCTGGTTAACATCATACCTGACAAACCGCACCTTCCAGGTCACATGGAATGGCTCTATGTCCAAACCCTGCTCTCTGGACACGGGCGTCCCTCAAGGCTCAGTATTAGGACCGCTTCTGTTCTCACTATACACCAGATCACTAGGTTCTGTTATCACATCGCATGGATTCTCCTACCATTGCTACGCAGAAGACACCCAGCTGTTCCTCTCTTTTCCCCCGTCCTCTGACGCTCACATTGCAACTCGCATCTCGAACTGTCTGGCTGACATCTCTGTCTGGACAACTGCACATCACCTCAAGCTTAACCTGAACAAAACCGAACTCCTCTTCATCCCAGGGAAAGACTGCCCTCGCATGGACCTGTCAGTCACTGTCGAGGGCACCACAGTATTACCTTCCTCAACTGCGAGGAACCTGGGTGTAATCCTCGATGACCAACTATCCTGCACCCCCAACATCACTGCTGTGGCCCGATCCTGCAGATTCGCCCTCTACAATATCCGCAGGATTCGGACCTTCCTCACAAAGGATGCAACGCAGCTCTTGGTCCAAGCACTGGTCATCTCCCGCCTTGACTACTGCAACTCTCTCCTGGCCGGAGTCCCGGCCTCTGCGATTAAACCATTCCTCCTCCTCCGTGACCTCCACTGTCTCCCTGTTGCAGCACGCATCCAATTCAAGACAATGGCACTGGCCTTCAGGGCCATCAATGGAACGGCACCCTTCTACCTTCAAACACTGGTCAAACCTCATGCCCCGAAGCGAGCACTTCGCTCCTCTACTTCAGCTGGCCGGCTGGTACCACCATCGCTGAAATCAAACAAATGTCGCTCAGCAAAGTCCAGACTCTTCTCTGTTCTGGCGCCTCAGTGGTGGAACGAACTCCCGACCAATGTCAGGACAGCAGAGTCATTTGCCATCTTCCGAAAAAGGCTCAAGACTCCCCTGTTCAGACTTCACCTTGACTCTACATAGCATGACCCACTAACACCCTCCCTCGACCCCCCCCCCCCCCCCCCCCAAAAAAAAAAAAAAACCTTGCCTATAGCACTCTGATCTTAGCACTGTTGCTCTTGAAGTACTACTTTACTCAGATGAGGACCTAACACTTGTTCTATTTTTAGCTCTTACTGCATCGGCAATGATACGTCGTGGTTTCTTTGTTTCCTTCTTTTGACAAATGTACTTATTGTAAGTCGCTTTGGACAAAAGCGTCTGCTAAATGACCTAAATGTAAATGTAAACGGCAATGTTTAGGCAGCAAAGGTCCTACCTGCAGGCTGCTGGGCCTATACCACCTGACCTGATCGAGTACACACAGAGACAGGCAACGTCGCTGATAACCTTCCTAAGATGACGTAAATAGTTCACATTCAAGCCGGCTAGTGCGGCAATCAAATCGGAACTAAGGTCAGTAAAATTCTCTTCGACTTTTTAGTTATTAATGGACTCTGTTAGATTCACTTTGTCATTAGACATTATGTCATTGATTGAGTTATCAACCCATTTTTCATTGTTATTTACCGTTTCAATGTAGTACGGTCTTTCCAGTTCCTTGATGCGGAAGACAGTCCCATCTTTGGTTGTCGGTTCACTCTTCCCTTTTTGGAAAACCACTTTGGCTCCATCAGTTGTTGCTGCCTCAACTGAGAGTATGCTCTGAGGATAGGATGGTATGAACAGGGCACTCTTCAGTGTTACCATGATGTTTCTCCCCTTTTGGTCCCGTAGCAATCACTTCTGCGTCTCCTCGCTTGAGAGCCACGTTGTTCTCCCTGGTGCCATCAGCAAGCTCCATAAAATGTTGCTGTGGATTGAAAGTCTTGTCAAATCTCGTAAATTTACTTTCCTCTGTTATGATGTGGGATGTTGCTCCACAGTCCACCATTAGTCCATTTTCTTTGATGTTATCTGGGAGGAGCTCTTGACTAATCTTGAATACGTAGGTTTGTTCTCTGTCATGGCCTTCTTGCTTCTCTGCTGATTGTTTTGCATCATCTTTCTGCATATTTTTCATCCTGCACATCTCATCGCTGTGTGTTGAGCTTTTGTGGTAGCTGCACCACTTCGTGGCTGCTTTTTGGCGGCAGTCTCGTGCACAATGGCCGCGTTTTCCACATCCATAGCAAGTCACGGACGACACGTCCACTTTCATTACATTGTCAGACTTTATCTTTGTTTCAAATTTCTCTGTTTCTTCATAGCTTCTTAGTTTACTTTTGAAACTGCATAAAAGTCATCTCTTGACTGCTTTGTGTTGTGTGTACAACGAATGGCTTATATGACTCTGGGAGTCCTTTCAATATCATGGCGATTATAAGCCCGTCACTAATTGTTTCTTTTGCACTTCGAAGTGACATTATTATCTTTTCAGTCCGGATTATATAGTCTGTCACACTTTCTTCTGGTTCCTTTTTCAGCGACGTTAATTCTGTGTACAAGGTGATAATCTGGGTTTACCTTGACTGGCGTAGTGGTTCCGTAATATTTGTAGTGCTTTTCTGCCGTTGTCTGCGGCTTCTCTCATCACCAACGACAGGCTGCGGTCGTCGAGGAACTGTATTAGCTCTGCGTAGCATTCTGCATTAGTCTCTGCGTCGACGTTATCAGTGCCGACAATCACGTTTTTCAGCCCTAGTATTCTCATGTGGCCGAGGAACTTTACCTCCCAAAGTTCGTATGTCTCGTCTTCGTCGAAAACTAGTCACTGTTGCCATCCTCCTACACACATAGGTGTAGTTTTCTGCCGCTTCTGTCACCTTAGGAGGGCAAAATCAACACCATCTCTTCTTTTGTTCATTTATTTACATGACATCATATCAGCCACAGTCCGTAACTAACAGGGCGGAAGAGACAGACACAAAAACGCGCCCTTAACTTTCATTTGCTTAAGAGGCTCACATGACCTTCACTGAACATGCAGCTTCAAAATAAAAGCATAGAACACAAATATATGAGAACACACAATCTAACTCGTTTAATTCTGAAAGTTTCTTCTCTCCGGACCGGCGTTTAGTTCCCGTACGTGCCACAGAACCCCAGGAACCACACCCATGAATATCAATGCGCCCCTTTGTGAACGTTCACATTTGAACGACTTCTCTTTCGGCTAGTCTTCAATCCGGTCATGTGTCGTAATTAAATACGAATAAAAACGTTGTATGTATCACACCTGCAAACTGGTCACCTTTTGGCTACAGTCACCTTTTTTATGTCAACCAGGGTAGTAGAAGTGAATGAAGAGGGTTTTAGTTTTGCATGTTGTCACCTTTTTCACTTCTCCAGAGTTTGTAACGTCTATCCTTTTGTTGTAGCAATGTAAAATATGAAACTGTCAACGGAATTAGCTTGATAACCGTTGTTCCTCCGGTAACGTTGCAGCAATGCGAAAAAGAGAAGTGAGCATTTTCGGTGGAAAAAAAACGGGTTTGTTACGATTTTTCTCGTTATATGACAGTAATGAGAAGAAACACCGTGTTTAGACCGGTAAATGGGCCGGGTTGTAATGGTTGTCAGTAGGGGCCTACCCGTTTGGCGCTTAGCGACGTGAGACGTTTCAAATCATAACCCGTGACCTCCAGCCAATAGGGGTCCAGGCTGCGCGCGCCGAAGCAGCACGGCGGGAATATGCTTTAACTTATAGTGTTGTCCTTTAAAGTGCGTTCTCTCCACAAACTGCCATATTCTCTTACTTTAACTAAAGTGCTAACTGCCATATTCTCTTAGCACTTTAGCAATTTAGTTAAAGTAACTGGACATATAGGGCCCTAGTTTCGTAGACCTGCGCAGGGTGGCGCAGCCGGCGCAGTGCAAGTTTCGACCCGCGCAGCCTTGCGCACCGTCAGTTTGGCAGTTTGGTGGATCGCCTGCGCCAAGATGGGTGTGGCGGCGCAGCAGGGGGAAGCGTCACAGATTCAGCTTGGCGTAGCGGAAGTTTCGTGACAAAAAGCCTCGCCGAGACTGCCCTGAAAGCTCGCCAGCTCCGACCTGGTCTACTTTCAGCCCAAGGCGCAAGGCGTAAATAAAGTCCATTGATTCAATGCGAATCACAGCTGGCGGATCGGAAGTTTGGCGGACCGGCGCGCAGTGCGCACACGTCACCGAGACCTCACAGGCAGGTTTCCACAGTTCCAGGCACATTTAAATGCAATACATAATCACAACAAACACTATTTAATGCAACTAATAAATCAACACGTGAATTTATATCTATATAGATTGTCCCGTCACATCTGACGTCAGATCAAAGGCGGATGGCACGCGTAACGGAAACTCAGCCTCTCGGACCAAAACATCTCCCTCTCTCTCTCCTGTTTCTTATAATATCGGCATTGTTATTATTATGATACGCGCGCACAGCGTGTGATGCGCGTGGTGGGAGCGGCGGCTGCTGCTTCTGTCATCGGGTTGTCAAGTGACGGAACTTGCACTGAACCTCCCCTAACGCATTAAAGGAGAGGAGAGGAGCTCATTTGATTGGTGAAGATCTGAATCGGCTGTATTAATCCCAGTCCACGCCTCGTCTCCTCCTCGTCTCCCACTCACGCCTTTTCTCCTCCCTCTTTCCCACTTGCGCCGCTGGGCGAGACGGGAGGTGTGCCTGCGCGAGCCTGCGCGGTGCACGAAACTTGCAATGTCCAGGTGGACACACCCCGTCGGCGCGGCGCAGGTGCGCTGAAAGCTGACTGCGCCTGGTCTACGAAACTAGGGCCCATAGACTTTAGCCCTGCTTTGAACATTGCCTGTTGGAGTGGAGAGCAAACGTTTGCATTCTCTCTCTGACAGTTCTGGGAGGTGATCAGTGACGAGTATGGTATTGATCCCACTGGTACATACCATGGTGACAGCGACCTGCAGCTGGACCGGATCAATGTCTTCTACAATGAAGCCTCAGGTCCGTAAATGCTTTTTTTTTTCTTCTAAATTATGATTTTTTTTTTTTTTTTTTAGTTTCATGAACTACATGATATTTTCTGAGAGATTTGCTCACCATAACTTCTCTTGTGTAGGTGGCAAATATGTGCCCCGTGCTGTGCTGGTTGATCTGGAGCTGGGTACCATGGACTCCGTGAGGTCTGGTCGTTTTGGCCAGCTCTTCAGACCAGACAACTTTGTCTTCGGTAACTTTTTTTTTTCTGCATCTATGTAGACTGTTGAATCTGCTACCCATAATTTGCACTGTTTGTGTGACTCATAACCTGATTAATCTCTTGCAGGCCAGAGTGGAGCTGGCAACAACTGGGCTAAGGGTCACTACACAGAGGGTGCAGAGCTGGTGGACTCGTGGTCCTGGATGTGGTGCTAGAGACGGAGGCAGAGAGCTGCGACCTTCCGGCTTTCCAGCTCACACATTCGCCTGTGTGGAGGTACCGGCTCACGGTATGGGCACCCTGCTCATCAGCAAGATCGCAGTGAAGAGTACCCGCATCGACATCATGAGCACCTATGACATCTGTTGGTACCCTCACCCCAAACCAGCCTATCGGAGACTCAACCAGTTGGTCTGAGCCCTACATAGCGGCTCACCACCTGTCGGTCCACCAGCTCATAGAAGACGCAGACGAGACCTTCTGCATCGACAACGAGGCCCTTTATGACATCTGTTTCCGTACCCTCAAGCTCCCAACCCCCTCATACGGAGACCTCAACCACTTGGTCTCTGCCACCATGAGCGGCGTCACCACCTACCTCAGGTTCTCCGGGCAGCTCAACGCCGATCTGCGTAAGCTTGCTACCAACATGGTGCTGTTCCCCCGTCTGCACTTCTTCACGCCGGGCTTTGCCCCCCTCACAAGCCGAGGCCGGTCGTACCAAGCACTCACCGTGCCAGAGCTCACCCAGCAGATGTTCGATGCCAGGAACATGATGGCTGCCTGTGACCCACGCCACGGCCGCTACCTGACCGCGGCTGCCATCTTCCGTGGCCGCATGTCCATGAAGGAGGTGGACGAGCAGATGCTGAATGTGCAGAACAAGAACAGCAGCTACTTTGTTGAATGGATCCCCAACAATATCAAGACCGCTGTCTGTGACATTCCTCCCCGTGGTCTCAAGATGGCCGCCACTTTCATTGGAAACAGCACCGCCATCCAGGAGCTGTTCAAGCGCATCTCTGAGCAGTTCACAGCCATGTTCAGGCGCAAGGCTTTCCTCCACTGGTACACCGGCGAGGGCATGGATGAGATGGAGTTCACAGAGGCGGAGAGCAACATGAACGACCTGGTGTCCGAGTACCAGCAGTACCAGGATGCCACCGTGGAGGAGGAGGGGGAGTTTGATGAAGAGGATGACGAGGAGCTGGTCTAAATGTGTTTGACTAAATCTGTTTTAATGTTCTTGTTATATTTCTGTTTTATTAAAGTTCTGCATATTTGAGTCATATCTGCCGTCCTGGTTTTTATGACTGCATATATGAAGATGCTTACTAATTTAATGTAAAGATAATCCTATGTGATAGACTCCACCCAGAGAATATGTTTAACTTGTGAAATGTACACAATCAGTGCATGAGCTGGTATGGTGTGCTGTATTTGAGCATTAATGCTAAAATTAAGTGTTTTTTTTGTACTGGAGTCTACAACACCTTCCCCCAAAAAACCATACAGATGTTGATAATTAGTCTGCCGTGTCTTAATGGACCCAGATACTACATATACTTAGTTTTAGATATAATGACATTTCCCCTGTCAAAATTGTCGTCTAGTTAGAATGTCAATAGAGAAACACGTTATTGCCAGTATAAATCGTATTTCTAGATATCTAAAATGTTATTTCTTCCAGTCAAAGTTCAGTTTGAAGATATCCTTAAAATGCTTAAGTGGCCATTTTAACATTTAATAGCTCGTGTGTGCCACGAACAAAAGGCCATTGGCTTCCGTTGTAGTTGGGTGGAGGCTGGCTGGTCTGCATGGAGAGAAACCTGAACGTCCTTTTTCCTATTTAGGTAAACTGGACCTTTGAAAATGCAGCCAGACTTCCTGTCTTTCACCACATTGGAGCAGTAAAGTATTAATGGAGGCACTACCTCTCATTTATCTGTGTATGTGTGCGTGTGTGCTTGCTTGTAAATTGTATTCGCCACTCAACTCCATGGAGCAGTTTTTCAAGATGAAGACTGGCTGGGTGGCTGCGACAAGGATTCATTTTAAAACCAGTTTGAACCTGAATGTATGTTTAAATGTGTTCATATTGTTTGTTTGATGTTATGGTCTGTATTTCTTGCGTGTTTAATTATTTATTATTTACCCTTTCCCTGCGGCTGTAAACCCCCAAATGTCCCTGTTGTGGAATAAATAAAGGATTATTGTATTTTAAATCCTGTTGGATTGAACTTTAAACTTGCTCAAAATTAATATTACATGTTAAAATAAACGTGATTGACAGGCGGATGAGACCAATAGTGCATAGGCATGTCAACACTTGATTGGTTCAAAACTTTGTCAGCAAATTATGTTTCCAAAACGACCCAATAAACAGCCGAGCTGACGCGTGTAGGGCGGGCCTTGGTGTCGTATAAAAATGAGCGTAGCGTCATCGAGCACGAGCACACAGAGACAGGCAACGCCATACGCAACTCTTTAGTCTTGATGGAAAAGAGATTTGCAGCAGACAACAATACAAACAGCAAAAACAAACCCCCGTCACAAACGTTTGACTTATAATACGTTTACAATTAGCCTTATGCACGTCAAATGCAACATAATATTTAGGTGAACCAAGCTTTGCATGTTTCTGCTTGAAGCTCTCTTGGCCAGCACATTTTGTTTTTAATGAAACTGATACTTTTAATACATTAAATTAAACAGAAATAAAACTAAGTAACCTATGTGTAGGTCAACGTTGGCACTGTGTGTGACATTAAACCAAATATTGTGTGTGTGTTGTCTAGTGTGTTTATTAAACTTAAGATTTATGACACGGTCTCTTTCTCTCTTTTGAAGGTGCATATAACAATCCAGCATGGGCAAAATTTGCCCCAACTGGAGCAATGCAGGACATGCTGCAACGGGTCCATTGCCCATTCTGCAGCTCAGCTTCATTTCAGCCAACAAAGGTGAGCAAATGTCGAATCCCACCTACAGTCCCATTTTAACAGAGCTGTTAATTATCAAGGTAAAGTCTGAACACGTTCTTGTAGGACATTCTTGACTTCTTGTCTTCTTACTGTATTTACACAGTACCGGTATTTCATTTTCATAGTTCATAATTCATGGTTTTGCTGTGAAATGTCCATTCTATGCCACTTAATACTACAGGGCAGCCAACTTTTCAATTTAGTTTGGAGTGAGATGGATGAGGTTAGTTTTCATATGAGGATATTTACCACGAGTTGCAATGTATATGAATGCATCGAATTTGACATGACCTTAGTCCGGGTCATCTGAACAAATCTACATTGAAAATGTCAAAAGGAAAACATGTATTGCATTTGAAGGATATTTCCATTATGTTCCATTATTTGAGCTGGAATTTACTGTACAGTAAAATACTTCTACTTGCTTATGGTCATTATAAGCAGATTCATTGTGTTTCTCAACAAAACTGTTATGGATTTTTTTTTTTTCATTAAATAAGGATATTTGCTGATTTTCTCATTTGGCCTTTACAATGTGAGAAATGAATCCTCTTGATCGTCACCGTGCCGTAACCGCTGCTCCTGAACAGTAGGAGCCACACTGACTTTGGACAGTTTCCTGACTTTACCTTGAAGGTTGCTTCTAATAAAGTTCTTAATTATGGTGCTGCTGTCAGCACAGAACTTCCACTTGTTCTTGAAAGTACACCTTCTTCTAGTTCACATATTTATAAGGTTATTTAACAGGGGGATCTGTGAGGAATGAAAACAGTGACTGTTAATGCTACAAAATCTGTGTGAAGCCTAATAATGGCACACAAAGATGACTGATATTCCCATACCTTACGACCATACAGTATCTCATCTGGTGGAGGGAGAAAAAGAGACATTTAGGGAGTGGAACCAAATGATTTTAATCTATCATCCACATAAATTGCACCAGAAAAGCAATGTGAATGACTACGGAAGAGTTACTGAATAAATCAGCGTGAACAGGTCTGAAATTAAGCACAAATCTGATTGAGTTTATTATTTCTGTATTCCCGTAATGCAAGTCATCCTGTAATATTTAAGAGAGAATGCTCAGACCTGTGGAGGAAACACGTTGCCTTGAAGAACCACTAAAGTGATCGTTTTAACTCTTAACTAGGCTCTTCATTAAAAATCTCCAAATATATTAAGAGTGACTTGGATGTGAAAATGATGCCTCGGTTTGAGTATGGCCTTTAATTCTCACACTGACCACAAGGCGAATCTGTGGGGGAAAAGGTGCCCAGACTCCTGCATCAAATAATAAACACTTTTTTTTAATCGGCTGACATTTTGACTCGTCACAGTAGGAAAATCACATGTGTAACTGACAATTATGAACACATTATTCCTAGTTTGTCAGGATTATTGACAGGTAGCTGACCATATGAAAATTAAAACAGATTTAGCTTTTTTATAATGGTCCCTCCTGGACATTTAAATATCTCTTTCTAAAGCACTGCCGATGTCGGTTTGTGCAAAAGTGTATTGAGAAGTATATCTTAGGTAGTAGAAGGATATCTTAAAGTTCTTCTTAGGACAAAATCCCCTCTTCTTTGAATCCCTGCATAGCTCATGTGGAGATATCCTAGAGAGGGATTTGTACTAAAAGGACTGTCATTTTGAAAAACATCCATTACTGCTGAAGCCCAGGATAACTTTAGGATAAACTGTTGAATACATATTTGCAGACTATGAAGTCTGCCTCCCATCACTTCCACTTAGAGTGTTTTAGGAAGAGATCTCAACGTGGGATCAGTGTGAACAGGAGCGAGAAAAACCAGTTCCCAGCGTTCACTTGATTAGTGCCTGGAACCAGATTGGACAAATTTGAACCCTTCCTTTAACAATGTTCACCTAACTATCACTTAAAAACAGACTTGAAAAACCTGAACGTCTCTTTACACAAAGTTCTTCACCACAGTCCCAGTGAGAAGAAGCAGAAAAAAGTCAGCCTTCACTCCCTTAACGACTTACATCTTTGCTCTTCCTACTGTGACATGTCAAAGCGTCTTCAGTCAAAAAGGCCCGCGACCCCATAAAGCAGCAGTCAGCTGTTTGAGTCAACAGCATGTCTGACACCTCCCTAAATGTCACGGCCGGCCTGGCAGACCAGGACGCCTACACCTCACACCAACCGATGCTATCTTTTGCGTTTCTTCTGTTTGATGATAAACAGGTTCTCATCCGTTGGGTACATTTGTGCAGCGAGCTTTTTGTTGGCCGTCTTCCAGGCTCGGTTTCTCCTGTTCTTCTGCTGCTTCGACGTTGAGCCCTTCATCTCTCCAGTTACAGTCCAGCAGAGACGGTCTGGTCTGCTCTCTCTGTGTCCTTCTGGTAGCGCTAAAGGAACTCCCTTCCTCTTGCCCATCCTCTTCCTCTTCCTCTCTACATCCTCTCCTTTGCCTCCTCTGGGGAAGTCGGCTGCTTCATCCACGATGACTTTGGTTGGGGGAAGAGGGTCTTTGGAGCTGGGAACTGGTCTCTTGGGCTTCCAGGGTTTCACATTGCCACTGCCTTCCTGTTGCCGGTGCTTGTTGTACCTATTTGTTTTGGGTGCTGCGGGCCTGAAGACGACGTCTTCGTCATGAAAAAAGATGTGGCTGCGTTTGTGGTTGCTATGGCTCTGGTGAGGTGTGTGGTTGGGATGATGGTTGCTTTTGTGATGGCTGATCTTTTGTTTCTTCTTTGGCGGTCCCGGAGTGAGAAAGGTCTGAGAACTGGCAGGAAATAAGCCACGTCTCTTCAGTTCTGGGGAAAACAGAAACACAAAGACTTTAATTACCTCGTCAGTTTTCAGTCATGAAGTCATGTATGGCAAAAGCCATATCGATAGTTAAAGCAAAGCTGGTAATGTTATACCTCAGGAGTGTCTGCTATACTGTATTTTTTTATTTAACCTTTATTTAACCAGGAAAACGCCCACCCAACCGTACTCTGCAGAGGGTTCACGTGTCTTTGCTGTGTTTTGTCAAAGACTATTTCCCCCTCAATACGTTTTACCATTTACGTCGAAGACATTTGCTTTTGAATTTGTGCCGTACCAAATCTATAACATTAATCTCAGAAGCAGACAGACAGAGGAATGTGACACAAATACAGTAAGCAGAAATTTAGGTTTCATATTTTAGGAATAATGTAAGGAAAACACATTTCGAATAGGGTTTTTGCTGATGATGCTGTGCTTTGACTTAAATAGGACTTTAAATGCAGTGGTTTTACTTGCAATGAGATTATGTTTGCACGAATGTATTGGGATGTTTACTCAAGTAAATGATGTGAATACTTCTTCCACGACTGTAACTCACAAACAGCTTTTCATACAGCTAGAAGGCCACAGATCAGAGAGAAGTGGACACATACTTGTGTCTTACGTGTTACTTACCTTTAACCTTTGACGTTGCCCAGTGATCTCTGGACTTGATGTCCTTCCTGGTGTCGTAGTGGTTGATGAACGGGGTGCTAGCATACGTCCCGTTGAACATCCTTGGATATTTACAACGCCTGAATAAAACACACAAAGGCATGAAAGCATTTTTATTTCCAGTTTTATTCTGAGACCAGAGGGCGTTTGAATGAAGGGCACTTAAACAACAATAAGACAGAGTGAGGTACCCACGTGGCCAAAGTGTCCTTTCCTGGAGCAGTTGTAGCAGTAGCCGTTGGTTCGAGGCCATTCTTCTCTCTGCTGCCTTACAGGAGTACCCTCCTCCGTCTGAATACAGACAGAGAGCTTGTTACAAGAAAATCAAATGGGTTTTTTCCCTTTAAAAAAATGTGGCGGTTTAACCTCCCGTTTGTCTCACATTCTCTCTCTTCTCATTCCCATGCTCTCTGTCGATACGAGCTGCAGCGTATTGTACGGAGAATATGGGTGCTGATATAAACCGGTGATTACTGCGGCTACAGTTAGAGGCCTGTAATGACCCTGTATGATAAGTAACCGTGTGTGTGTGTGTGTGTGTGTGTGTGTGTGTTGGATGCAGGTTCCCGTCCCCTCTGGGCCAGTGTTCTGAAAGCCTTCCATGCTCCAGCACCCACAGCAAATATACACTGATAAAGAGAGAGGAGACACAGGCACAGTGCATTTACTGCTAATGTTACAAACACACACACACACACACACACACACACACACACACACACACACACACACACACACACACACACACACACACACACACACACACACACACACATCTAAGGGACCCCTCCTTCCTCTCTCAACCCTGATTCTGAGATTACAAATGATTTGTGCTCCACGTCATTTCTTAAACATAGCTTAGCTCCCCTCCCCTCCCCTTCTTCTCCTCTCCCTTCTTCCCTCTCTTCTCTGTTCACACCCTTCCATCCCCACATCCACCCCTCACACTCGTCCCCCCTCCCTCCCTCCCTCGCTCTCTCTCTCTCTTTTCCGCTTGAGTAGTTTTGCAGCAGAAAGGATGAATGCTATTAGAGCATCGCGTCATTATCGGGTCAGGCCGGCCGGGCCCATCTCCATCACAAAGGCCAGGAGATCACAGACCTCTTGCGAGCGTGCACTCACACACACACACACACACGCACACACCAACAAACACACATGTGCACCCTAAGGAGATCACAGTCCCCCTCTCTAGACCCCCCCTCCCATTCATCTTTCATGTAAATTGGCTGTAGGTCTCCCTCTGTCTCTCCCTCCCTGACCTTGGGCTTGTGTTATCTTCACCTACTCTGATCCAGCACATAGACGGGATAAAAGCACACGAGGAGGAAAAAAGAAAGAAAAGGAATGGAATCCCATCAACCTGTGATGGTTGTCTGAAAACCTGGTGTGAACGTGCGTCTGTAAGCGTGTGAGGAGGAGCTGTTTGCCTTCTATGATATTAATTAACTGGATGAACCTTCATCCCTCTCTCGTTCCCGCTTTCTGTTTTCATCCGCTTCCTATCGGAGACATCTAAATTGCAAACAGGGCGAGGGGCCTGTGGGATCCTATCAGTTTGGTGTGTTTCGCTTTCTCTCTCTGAGACGAGTCCCAGAGTCTGTGCAGAGAAAGTCAACACAAGTATGTTATTAGATGGTTTTTAAATAATCTTTATGCTTGAGGTTTAGCTTCGACTCTCATGGAAAAACATCGCAACTGCATCTCCTTAAATATCCAACGCAATCAGTTTCTCATTATAATTGTGAAGTGAAGGCATCACTTTACTGTATTTTTACAGCAAGTCGTTGGCACCGTTAAGAAGCTTGGACATGTAACGTCATCATGTGGATGAGCTGCTGGCTGGCTGAGCTTCCAGATGATTCTGTCATTGAAGTCTTTTCACTCAAAGTTGCAAGGCATCAAATGTTCAACATTGTAGATCTGAGATCTGATGGGATCACTTCTCCTATCACAAGTTCTCCTGCTTGAGAACACCCTGCAGTTTGCAGATCAGTAATGCTCCTCTTGTTACGTTTGTTGTCATCATCTCTAATGTTCTTTCTATTATGCATGAAACTAGGTCCGACCACCTCTCAAAGCATAAGTGTTTATAGCCGTTCGAACGCCCGCACGTAAAGGTGGGGGCAAAGTGTTGGGGAAATAGAGGCCCCAGATGTGATGATTGTTCAAACATGTCCCATTATATTATTCCTGGAAGGAATTCAAAGCGTTGCACATGTTTGGTAAACATTAAAAGGGACAGAAGCAGTTTGGCTGGACTGGAACATTCAGATATTTATTGCTTCTTTTTGGCAGGCAGAAAACACACCAACCCTTTTGGAAAATTCTTATTTTCCATACTTAATAACTTATCACAACCCAATTTTGTTTGGAGAAGAAAAAGAGAAGCACTTCGATTGAAGTGCACTGAAACATTACGGTAATATATACATGCATAGATTAAATATAAAGCTTACCATTTGGACTTTTGGAAGTTTTAACCATGTTTGCCTCTGTAAACCTTTTCTACACACCTTTACTTTATATTACATACTTTTTCTAACTAGTTTATGACCACTGACATGCTTTCCTGCTGTCCCAAAAGTTGCTAACCTCTCCATTCATAAAGCTGCTTCACAGACAAATCCCAGCACGGGAGGCTGCGTTAAAGCATCGGTCTGTGTTTAACTAAGGGCCCTCTGAGTGCAGAGACAGCAGGAGGGATCCGAGTCTGATCCACTTCCTGCTGATGTGACATGAAGAGGAGCAGGAGCCGTTCAGAGACACTGCCAGTCAGACAAAAAAAATGGGGCTGAAGCTGGAAGAGGACTGACGGTTTAGGGTGTGTGTGTGTGTGTGTGTGTGTGTGTGTGTGTGTGTGTGTGTAGGAGGGTATTTGAGAAGGTCCTAAGGGCTTCGCTGGGTGGACACAGACAACCAGCCATCCGTGGCCTCTCATGCATGCACACACAGTCACATGAGCGCTCTCTCTCTCACTCTCTCTCTGTCGAACACACACACACACACACACACACACACACACAGACACACACACACGTTTTCCCACAGTTGTCCGGACACATACACTGTGTCTCTCTAAGCCCCGCTCTCCTCTGCTCCTTGCCTTAGCTGCTGGTGGCAAAGCTGTGATAATCCTTTGGCCAACACAAAGCTCAGACTGTTACAGACTACAATCTGAAGGAACACACACACACACACACACACACACACAGTTATCAAACACAATCCGAGAAGCAAACAGGCTTGTGTGTGAGTGTGTGTGTGTTAGAGGAGAGGGAGTGGGACCTGAACAGTAACGGGTGGTGGGAGCCGGTGGGGGCCGGGGCCAGGGCCAGCGGCGCTGTTTTGCATATGTTATTGCAGCAATGGGGAGAGGTTTGCATATGTTACTGGACCCACAGGGGACCAACTCTGCATGCTTTATCATAAAAAACAGCCGAGCAACAAAACACAAGACTACTGGGCTCATACCAAAACAAACAAACCCGGGTGGTGTGTGGGTGTGCAACATGCCAGTGTGTACACATGAGGTTAACGGGAAGGGAGGGGGGTTGATTAGAAAAGGCTGTAAGGTGAACATCTTCTCAAGGAGAATCCATGGGATTTGAATTGTGCAACGTCCAAAAAGAAAGAATTTGTAAAGAGTTTCATTACAGCGTTGGCGGTCACACACACGTTGCTTGAACGGGAACGAGAGAGAAATCAATCGTTCTTTAAGTTGGAAATGTGCATGTGTGCACTTAGTGGAGGAGGGAGGGTCCTCCAAATAACCAGATGTGATTCCTGCCCCCTTTGTGTCTGCCAGTTCACAAAGACTCAGACCAAAGCCCTAACCCCGCGCCCTGCAAGCACTCACACTCACACACGGCGTTATTCCCAGAGGCGCTTCCTATCTCCTCCCGTCAGTCAGTCAATCAGTCTGGAGACAATCAGCAGGAGTCCTGATTTTCTCTTTAGAGAGAGAAAATGCTCCTGGAATGCAATGATAATGTGATGCAGGGGTGAACAGCAGTGGGTTGCCACCTCTCCAGGAAAATCCCCCTTTTAGGGCAGCGACTGGAGGTAATCTGGTCACACCGTGGAAGGCGGAACAGAGGATACAAGCTAATCTATTCAAATCTAGGTCTAAGTTATTGAGTGCTATTCTTCGGGCTCGCTGCAGAGTTCAGACTCCTTTCTGTTGTCGCCGGTGTGGTTCATGGAAATGTGTCATCCAGCAATTAGACAGAGACAATGCATACGGACATGAGAGACGGGGATTTAGCCATACTGTACACAGATGGACTTTCATGCTCTGGTCAGGATGTTAAAGCCTGATTTTACATCTCAGCCAACACATCACACACTACCCCCCCCCCCCCCACACACACACACACACACACACACACACACACACACACGCAAAAATCGACACCATCCAGCTAAGCGGAAAGACACAAAGAGCAGCAAAGCCTGCAAGACCTCTGATAACACTGCACCTGTGTGTGTGCGTGTGTGTGTGCGTGTGTGTGTGTGTGTGTGAGTGTGCATGCGCATTTGTGAGTACATTCCTATGGTTTTGCATATAGTTTGTGTCGACAGACACCTGTACCAAAACCCCTAAATGAACATTTGTGTTTTCTTTTCTTTTTGTTTCCTCTTAGCTTTTTCTTAAAGCTCTCTTATATATAGTTTTTATTATGGTTGCAGTTTTGTTTTTTTTAATACGCAATTATTTGGTATAGCGACGGAATGAATGATTACTTTCATCTTTGATTAAATAATCAGTCAAGGAAATAATCTGCAGATTAATCAGTGTAATTGTCAAATTGCTTGTTTTGTCCGATCAACTGTTCAAAAACAACATAGAAAGAAAGAAAGAAAGAAAGAAAAGAAGCTGGTTCCAGCAAATGTTTGGCATTTTTACTTGAAAAATTATCAATTGATAATCAAAATAGTTGCTGATTATAACAAATTTTCAGCACTAGTTAATTTTTTTTTGTCTCTGTTGAGTTTGTTTTTATTTCATGCCACAACATGAGACATTAAAGACCTGAACTCACTATTTTGAGTTTAATGTGCGAGTACAAATTAAGTGTCATTACGTGCCACGCTCTGCACTCCACCTGTCCTTCACCTGCAAGACTTTCTTTCTTGATGGCTGCTCGTCGTTAATAGAGCGAGCTTGAAAACATACAAAAGCCATGTCTTGTTACGAGTGTACCGGCCTGCCTCCTTCGCCTCAGTGTCTCAGTCTGAGGGAGAATAAAGAGACGAGAGCCTTTTGACATGGCCGAGGTGAGGAGACCGCAGAGTCGGCGCCGTACAATGATGAGACAGCAAAAACAGCCCGCTGAATAGATGTGGATTTAAATTATTTTTACAGAGCGCTGTTTGAATTGAGCCCATTCTTGTAAGAGAGGGAAAAAAAGAGGTCAGGCAGACAGAAGGAAGGACAGAACAAGAAGTGGAATAAAAGGCTCAACCTTAAACCTGATTTCAAGTTCAGCAGAAAGAACAGAAGAGTTACGAGTGGTGTTAATCATTACTCTTTGAATTATGGGTCATTTTTGGAGGTTTTGTCAGAAAGAAAAGGGAAGGAGATGTGAATAAGCTTGATTGGCTCTCAACACAGATGTCACCGGACGGACGAGTTTCATTCCAATGTTGATTTTGATCACGGCTCCAAGCATTATTTCCGTTTATACATTATGTGGTTGTTCTTTTTTGGTTCCTCATTCAGCTGCAGTCTTCTGTTTTGTTGTTGATAGTATTAGTATGATTGTATGATGACATCACTACTAGACAACAAAACACACACATGCTGCTGTTTCATTTCCAATTTTGCTTTTTACATTACTTTTTACTTTTATTTTATGTCTATGTAGTAGGAAAATATAAGAGAAACAAGACAGCACTGTGATGTTTTTTTCCAAATCTTCTTCTTCAAATAATCCCCTCTAAATGGAAGGACTGTATCAATGCATACAAACAGCACATCACTTTAAATCCACAACTACTGCCATATTATTCAGCCACTTTCTAAATGACACCACTGCTGTTATTCTAAAGGGATGAAGCTTCTTTAACATCCACGTGAGACTGCAGCTTACAAACCATAAAGCCTCCTGCAGATGTACAGTTACCATGTATGTGCATAGCAAACTCGGATCATGGTGTGATCAGCGTGCAGTTCCATGTTTGACCACTGAGGGGCACCCTGACACAGCGTTCTGAAAGGGACCCACAACACCCTCACCTGTGGTCGATTCCGACTTCTTGTCAGACTAGTTCAGGCCAGAAAAGATGCCCTCTGTCATTAACGTTAGCTTGTATTCAACACAATAAAACAGCTGGCCAAACTCTTATTGTTTCTATTGGAATTCACATTTTTTTTAAGTATCCAGTGAGTTTAACATTTCGCCCTGCAGAGGACGGACATTTTCAGCTTCAATATGACACCAGAACTGGACTCAGAGCTGTTATTTTGCAGCCGGTCATTGAATGAAACTGGAACACAATGCTCTCCACAGACACATTCAAAGAGATCTTCTGTACAAAGAATCAAACATTTAACAATTAAACTTAATGTCTCACAAATTATTTACTGTTCCTGATATCAAACTATCCTATAATGCAGGGAATGTTTATCTAGTACCAATAAAACAAACTCCTCTCTATTCCCATGCCACTTAAGCAAAAGAACATCCAGCAGCTAAACCTAATTCATCCACAATATGACATTTTCACACAGAAAACCCAACTTCAACATTTTAAAAGAAACATTAAAAAGTTTCTCTGAGTGAATTAAAATCGTAAAAATGTCAACAGAATGGGAGAGAGCATGCTCTGATACAGGGTTGGATTTTCTGTTGTTTTTAACAAATACATATGCAAATACTTCATATCACAATATTACTCCGAACATCCAGGATATATTTAAGGAAATAATCCAAATAATTGATATTTCAGAAAAAAACAATATCCCAAATATAAACCGTTCTAATGAATGTCGATCCCTTTAAAATGAAATTAAATCTCCGTTTGACTAAATGTAATATCAGGCAAAAAGGTCTGAAAGCATCTTTATCTGAGGACGGTACATTTTACAAAAGAACGTGAACGTTGCTCGACATTGCAAATTATTTTGTTGTGATACTCAATGACTATTCGCAAAGGTCATCTCTATGAACAATTTTAGACTAAATATTCTAATACTTTTAAGCACAGAATGCATGAGCTTTAACGAACATGGACAAAATCAAGAGGCCTACTTTGTTGAAACATTTTTAAGTCATTCTTATTTTATGTTTCTAAAGAAAAATGGAAATGTATTTTCTTTTAGGAAAAGAGGAGGATTTTGAGGAACTAAATGTCCTAACCTTGGGCTAACAAAGGCATGTGCGAATTGAGCATACAGGCAAAAAAACCTACTGGAGAAAGACGGCGAGACAAAAAGGTATAAAACATACTAAATGAAAAGGGAGGGAAAAGCGCAGTGAGCTGAGAAAGAGGGCGACCGAAAGTAGGAGTTTAAAACGGCTTAATTCTGTGGTGAACAAAAGGTCACGGGCTGTTTTTCATAGACACACACACACACACACACACACACACACACACACACACCTGTCCCTGAGGAAAAGATCAATACACACACTAATACCATGGAGAGGAGAATCTGCTCGACACACACACACACAAACACACACAAACACACACACACACAAACTCGGGCCGATCAATAAACACACACGTACAGCTGTCACCACTACTATCTAAAGAGAGGCCAATCAATGCTCACACACTGATATACCTGTACCAATCAGCTGCTGTGTGTCCGATTCACTCGTTCACCCTATTTAATACACTCACCCCTCCTTGTCCCCCTCCCCACCCACCGCCCCCCTCTCTATCTCCCTCCCCCCCTCTCTATCTCTCCCTCTCTCCCTCCCTCCCTCCCTCCCATCCTTCTGAATCTCTTACAACAACACCCCTCCCCAGCTGTCCTCCCCTCTCTGTCTCCGGTCCACACAAGAGGAGCACCTTACTCCTAAGTCCGTCACATGGCTCCTTCTCGCTCTCCTACGTACTGCTGGCATGTCAAAAACATTGGATTAGATGTTCAATGTTTTAACGACCAAAAGGAGTTAAACTCTCACTTTAAAAACATCCATGCTGATCAAACAGAGCACCCACACTTCCTGCTGCAGCCACAGGGTGGCGCTCTGGTATTAAGCCACTACAGCGGGGTCCTGACGACACAACAGGAGGAAAAAGTCACTGTGACTTGTGTGTGTTGTACGATTTAATGCACACATTTATGCATTGATGCAGCCTGTGTGTGGACAGCAGGTCACTCAGCCCTCCTCTACTCAGCGTCCTCCATCCATCCATTCACACTTCATTCTACTGCTCATATAGTCCTCCATTTCTGCTTTCTCCCTCTGTCGTCTGTCACCCTTCTCTTCCCTGTGTTGTTGGCTGGTAATAATAAAAGTAGTTATCTTTGCCTTTCGATGCTTCGTCTAAAAAGTCTTCTGTCAAGCAGAAACGTTTCATTGAATCCCTTTGGGGATTGGACTGTTTGTTGGGCAGCCAATTTGAAGATGTCACCGTGGACACTGGGAACATGAAATGGGTATTTTACAATAACTTCTAATATTTGACAGGCAAAACCACTAATTGAAAAAAAGATGACTCAATAATGAAAATAATAGTTGGATGCAGCCCTATGCTACACTTTGGTGTCAGTTTCTCTTTTGTAGTCCTGCTATTGATTGGTTTAATGTAGCCAACATGACGTCACTCACGTGCAATGCTGCAAGAGCAGAAACATTTTGAGCCATCTGTAACACGACAATTAAAGAAGTCAAAGAGGCATGGCTTAATAATAATCAGTAGAAATCCAAAGCAGAGGAGGAGGATGCAATGCACATACCCAAAGTGTGAGTTTGGACGTGCTGAAAAGTATTCTGGGAAATGACGGAAAATGCTAACAGTTGGCTGATGAGGTTGGCTGGCAGAAATCATAGGAGATAAGAAGTGGATGTAGTCATCCTGATGTCATCCATTGGTTTGTGGATTACGGTTTTGAAGCCTGGCGTTTGGCAATTTGGTCAGTGAACTGAAGAGACCATATTTGGACTGCAGAGGAGCAAAGGGGGTTTTCTGATCAGCATCAGAAGGGCAACTTCACTGGATCTGGATCCATCTGGTTTCTGGTGTAAAGCTGTGACAAAGTTAGCTTCATAATTCAAAGTCCACTTTACAGCTACGTGTTAAAGTATCCTAGTAACTAATTGCACTGGTAGCGACCAGTCAATCACCAGGTAGCCCCGCCCCAAAGCATCCCCTGCTTTCTGGTCTATTTGACTCTAAATGGACCATCATTGACTAAATGAACATCACGCTGGATTGAAGAAGACTTGAAACTAGAGATTGAGTCCATAAACTCATGCTTACAATGTTTACTGAGATAATAAATCAAGAGAGAAGAAGGGTCATTTTCTCATAGACTTCCATGCAATCAGACTTCTTTTTCAACCAAAGGATTTGCCTCCTGATGCCCAATAGAGAGAATGCAGGTTTTAGGTAGATCAGCACCGTGTTGGTAGAAATATGCACATCAAAACATTTTCACTCTCCAAAAAACACCAGCTAGAATGTATTAAAAACACACCAACGAACAGTGATGTGGGGGTAAATCAGATTTTGTGTAGCACTGAGAGAGATATAAGAAACACAAAGATGGGAGGACGTAGGCAGGAAATGGACCCCGCGCTGTAAAACTGTATGTAAAAGAAAGAAGTCAAACCAGGGTGATTGTAGACGTTTGAGTGGGTGAGCGAAAGAGAAAGAGACAGAGGAAGAGGTGCTGAGGTAAACCTGCTCCTCCAAGCAAATCTCGTTGGTTTAAATATTACTGTTAAAATGTAAGAAATGTCTTCAAAACCATATGACACAGACCAGATGAAAATGTTGTGGATGACTTTTTACGCCATTTACTTCCCACTATATATATTTGTTGGAGTATGTGTGGGTATTTGTGTGCCCATGTGTGTCAGTATCTTACTTTCTCAGTAAATACCCCGGGGCTTTGTGGTCTATACAGTGTGGTTTGGAGGAGTTTGTTAGTTGAGGGCCAGGTGCAAGCAGACAACACATACACTCACATAAGATAAACGGACCCAGCGCACGCACACACACACACACACACACACACACACACCACACACACACACACACACACACACACACACACACACACACGAAGGATAAATGGACCCAGTAGCAGGGAGGTCTGACAGAATGCCTTTTCACACCTGGCTGAGCCCAGCGGAAGGTGACAGAGTCACATCTCCCAACACACACACACACAACACACACACACACACACACACACACACACACAACACACACACACACACACACACACACACACACACACACACACACACACACACACACCTTCTCACATTGGGGAGTTCAGGGTCATAAGCAGCATCATGAATAAAATGAGGCTGTCTTAAACAGAAGGAGCCCTGTGTATGCATGTGTGTTTGTGTCTATGCGAGCCCCTAACCCCCATGCCGGTTTGGATCTGTAACGACCTTCTGTTCCCAGTGCTTAAATGGCTTAAATACTTCAATTAGACCTGGGTCACAATCCTCCACCCGTTAAAGCACGCTGTCACACGCAAACACACACACAGACACACACACACACACACCACACAAAAGAGAAAAGGTTTCATCATCTTGCGAGGCGACCAAAGAATTTTCCTGGCGCTCTTTCATCAGCATCTTTTCCTTTCTTTTATGGTTAAAAGCAGAACTCTACGATAAAATATACAGCGTCTCCCAGCAGCACACAAGCAAGTATTAAACTTAACTTCCATCCTCTCTGCCAGCGTCTCCCCTGGAACTTCTCTGTCCTGTTCCCTCCTCCTCCCTCCGTCTCTCCCGCCGTGCTACCCCAGCGCTAACGATGCTGCCTTTTCATTAGACAGCCCCTGCTAATTAATCTCCATAGAGGAGAGTGACAGACCTCCCCCAACACACACACACACACACACACACACACAAAGTGCATGCCAAGATATATGCAAACACACACTCTTCTTCCCTCTCTCTCGCTCCCTCGTCCCGAGTGGCGTTGGCAGCCCATTTCATGCTTTATCACGTCTTTTAATTGACAAACAAGCTGCTCTTTTCTCTTAGGCTGAGGTCTATATCACCCCCTCGCTCAAATGCACACACACACACACACACACACACACACACACACACACACACACACACACACACAAACCCAAGGAAACTAGTAATCTTTTCAGATTTTGGATAAACACACACACACACACACACAAAAAAACAAATGCATCCCCGCTGACATATGGCCCATGTGACTGTCGCACAGTTTTCTACTCTTTGACACATTGTTTCTGCTCACACACTCACACACACACCCACACCCACACACACACCCCCACACACACACACACACCCACACCCACACACACACACACACACACACACTTAGATTAAAAATGAAACCAAATAATAAAATAAAGGCTCCCATCACTCAGGGCACTTCCTTAATCTTTTGAGATGTTTTTTTCCACCATGGTTCACTCATCTGCTACAGGGCAATGTCAATACCAATCACAACTGACTTATTGATTCTGAGTGATCGTGTGGTGCCTTCACAATGCTCATGGAAAATACTTTCTTTCTGGAAGCTTTTTTGGAAAATCCATATGCGTAAAGTAAAAATGATGGTGGTTCTTAATTGGTTCAGAAAGCATGAGGAGAAAGTGATGTGAAGGCCATCAGCCAACATCCTGGTGTCATCAGAGATTGGTTTGATGAATGCAGCCTAAACCCAAGAATACACCACCGTGTGTGTGTGTGTATGTGTGTGTGCGGGCTAGCATACAAGTGGACCATAATCTGAAAATTACAACACTGTTCACTGAGTGAATAATTAAAAAGGTAATTTCTCAGTTCAGACAAAAATGTTGTTGGATATACTTTTGGTTATTCCGTAAGATATTTCCGTTCTGATGAGGCAGGTTCTGCATGAAAAAGATTTAAGAAACGTCCCCGGCTGTAAGTGGGGCAGGGCGAGTGTGCTGCTGGCTTAGTCACCCCCGTCTCCAACCTCCACTACCACCTTCGTCTTTAACATTTCTCTGCTTTTAATTGGGACTCTGAGCAGAACTACTATGTCCACTGGGGATTTGCTAAATTTGACACAGGTTGGGTACAAACTGTTTGTAAACTCAGTGGTAAACTTAAAGTTTGTATCAGGGTTAATGTCATATTATGCTATCATGAATGTGCATCATTTACCATGAATCTATAATGGAGCTTTTACACTACAAGCTGAGGTGACCCTTTTGTCATGTCTCTTTTTCGCTCCTTTGCCCTGTTTACACATACATTATCATGGAGATATACTTTGGTGTTACAACCTATGCAGTGTTCTGGGTACCTCCTCCTGTCCAATCAGAGGTACCTGATCCACCTACAGAAGGCCCTTCATCCAGATCTGCCCGTTACTGAACCCTTAAACCTTTCACATCCTAATGTTAAAAAGTTACTATGAGTATGTATTATAAAGTAACGACCACTTGCTCCTCCACTAGGACATATGTAGATATTTTAAAGAAATCAAACATCAAGTTTGTTTTAATAGATATTTTATATCTGCCACCCGTAACATCATCTGTCCCAACTGTTAAAAGACAAACTATTTGCGGTCCTGATCAATAGAGTTCAACACGTGTCCAAATACTGACATAAAAGGCTCAAAATAACTCTAAAACAAGGGCCTTTTATTGGCATATTAATTTTGGAGGACTAGTGTGGAGTTTGCCGACAGTGTGAGCTTTATGATGAGACACTCACCGTGATGTGGTACTGTCTCCAGATCTCTGGACAAGCCTGAGGAGGGAGAAGAAAACACATGATATGGTCATCAAATACACAGACACACACACATCAAAGGAATGAAGCAGGTTAAAAAGAAGGGGAATAAAAATGTCTAAAATCAACCTGCAGTGTGTATGTTTTCTCAGAGACACAGGATATTTCTTCTTTAATAAAGAGAAAAACATTGAGGCGGATGCTGACTAATAAAGAGAGGACAGAGAGAGGGCTAAAAGAGAACAGGCCACCTCTCTTTCTCTGCCTCCCCTAAACCTTCAGCCACAGCCTGTTTCCCTTCCATGTGTCTCTCTGAAGTCAGTCAGTCACTCAAACAGTCAGTAAGTGAGGCAGTCAGTTGTTTTGTCCCGGTGTGGCTAAAGCATTATCTCCGGAGCTTCGCCACGCTGTTCCTTAAGCGTTCCGACATCCTTCCCCAACCACCGCCACTTCCCACTGGGAAATTGAAAATGCCGCAGTCGCCGCAGGCAACACGATTTATCTACTTACACACCTACTGAGTGAGAGAGACAAGAGAGAGGAGGAGGAAGAAGGAGAGGGAGATTTAAGCCTGTCCTGTGAGGAAGGCTACGTTTAGTTTTCTCTTGCATATGTTAAAGTCATTATTAATATTTGCATGATATGCAAATTCTTGTCACATAAAAAAGTGACTATTTGGCCGAAAGTGCTTGTTCAGGCCCCGATCTTTAAGCCTGTAAAGAACGTTAGGCACTTCTTCTGGCTTAATCTGAGTTGTTTAGATTTGAATACAGAGCTGGGCGAATATAAATTTCAATAGCTGTATCCTACTCCACCTCTCATCTAGCTTTCTTTTCTTCAACCCCCCCACCCCCCAAACCCACACCAGCTCTCTCCCTCCAGACCGCCGGGGTAGTGTGTTGTTGTCGAGGGCGACAGGCGAGGCGAGCGACACACTCGCGCTCCGTCAACCGTCTGTCTTTAATGAGAGACACAGAAAGGCCCAGGGGACAGAGACCTGACTCTCTTTCTCTCTCAAACACACACACACAGCAACACATACAGTATAATTTGTGAGTGTGAGGAAAAAAATAAAAGTTGTGCGTTCCAAGAAAAGGGTAATTACAATAACACAACACAACTTTGCCCTTCTGTTTGCTGTTCAAAACAATATGCAAAAGAGAGAGGAAGAACAAGATGAACATGAAGATCTGGAGGAAGAACGGACAAGAGAGAGTGGGGGGGAGGGGGGTGGGTGTGTGTGTCCTGGTCTCCCCTCTCCCTCTGGTGTTCACCTGGTTACTCATCCATTACACAGAGCACAGTACATGACTGACTGGCGGGGAGAGAGAGAGAGAGAGAGAGAGAGAGAGAGAGAGAGAGAGAGAGAGAGAGTGAGAGAGAGAGAGAAAGAGAGAGAGAGAGAGAGAGAGAGAGTGAGAGAGGAGGGGGGGGGGTGAGGAGGGGGACACAGGCAAGCGCTTACATGCACACAGGGTTTTCTATGGCATTAGTGTAAATGGGCAAGGTAATGAACGTTGCGGTGGGATAATTGTCATTGATGGTCATTAGATTCACCCTTCAATGCCAACATACACACATAAACACACATAAACACACACACACGTGCGCAAACCCACAGCTGGAATATGCAGCATGGCAGAGACATAACTAAGCTGTAATTGCTGAAGTGTATCAATTAATGTGAACAGCAGCGTGTGCTGACCCCTGGTCACTCATTATTACTGAGAGAGAAAGTGGGGGAGAGGAAACGGGGGAGAAAAGAGGGGTGGCGTCATAAAAGCACATACAGTATAATTCAGTTATAAAAGTGGTTGATGCTGCATCATGTTTACATTCAGCACTAATTGTTCTTACTAACCAAAGTCGGACACACATACAATGTCCGTCCTCGCTGAAACAGCAGCACGAAGCTGATCCAATCAAAGCTGTCTTTCTCTCACGTAATCCTTTTTACTATGGACACTATGTCTTCATATCATGATTGACTAATTGCTTTTAGTAATGCATGAGTTGTATTTCATGGGTTTCCTATATGTATTTTGCACATGTGCATTTAACGTGTCACTACATTACCCAACGCCTGACATATCATAGGTGTGCTTTGTGGCCCCATTAGAATGTGTTGCATTCACTTGTTCTCAAATAGACCCGTGATTCTCAAAGTTGGAGGCGGCACTCTGCCAGCGGTCCTTGAAATAACGTTTCAATTATAAAAGTGTTCTGGATCATTTAAAAGTACATGTCTACGGATGGGGACCTTCTAATAAAACAATGAAAGAAGAATAATGTGTCCATTGCTCCCACATTACACTTGGACCAATAGAAACTCTGATATGCTTGTGACACATAATCTGTCATGAATCAGTTACTTCAGACCTTTCCTGTTGCTGCTAAGCTTTGCTTATTTAGCCACCTAGCTAGCTGGCCAGCAAGGTGAAATACTTGGATCAGAGCCAAAACAGCTAAATTGAGAAAACATTACAACAGTTATATGGAGTTTGGTCTTATTTAGAACAGCGAGAATGCGGCATGACTCGTGTGTTTGCTGATGCTAGCGGATGTAGCCATGAAGCCAACCAGGCTAAAGGGCCGTCCACACCTACCAAAACGTTATTTTTTTCTCCGTTTTTCCTTAGAGGCGCTTCAGGAAAATCTGCGTCCACACGGTTCCACTGTAAATGACTCCGCGTGAGGCAGTACATATTCCAGGCCTATATGTAGCGCTGTTTCTGCTACAAAAATACACCAAAAACAGAGAAGAAGAGACGGAGCTTGACCGGATGTTTGCCATTGCTATGGCAACAAGTGAAAGCTACAGCTACTATCCACCCAACCACCCGAACAATAAACACCCATAAGATGTCAATTTGTCCCGTATAAATAAAACCAACAAAAACCATCAACGGCCGTCACCCTAAGGACCTTAACGAGGCGTTGCCACACTTAATAAATGCCTACATTCATGGGAAGTTAGCTACGGCTGTTTATTAGCATTGTAAAAAAGTAGCAAATCTGCAACTTTTTTTTCCCGGAATATTGCCCCCCTCTCTCGGCTCCGTTGTTTTCATACAGTGGCCCTGATACGCCGTCGTACAGACGAGCAGAATATCTGCTGCAGCACGACTTACAAGCACATAGGCCGCCGTTGTTGTTGTTGTTGTTACGAGACGTCACGGGGGAAGAAGTCAGGCTAGAGGGTCGAGGGGCGGGGCGTTGACATCACCGTATGCACTTCTGCCATCTACACAAACACGAAACGGAGGGGCAGCGTTTTTTCTTTTTCACCCTGGGACCTGGTGTCAAAAAACTGCGTTTTCAGGCGCCGGATCTGTGTGGACGACCAGCCGAAACGCACAAGACTTCTGCATTTTCACACAAAAAACGTTTCCGTGTGGACGGCCCTAAAGCGACGTGTTTACAACGAACCCATTTCATCTGGAACCTGATTCTAGATGAAATGTGTTTCTGCTCATCCCATGTAAAGGTCCTCCTGCCTCCAAAAAGTGTGAGACCCCCTTAAATAGACCATAGGGTCAACTTTGTGTCAATAAAAAGAAAGTTGAGGGCGAACGGGCTTTATCACCCAACATCAGAGCCGACCTGAGAGCAAGTATCACAAAGTCTTCCCACAAAAGTCATTCCTACATTGGAAACAAATGTGCAGAGCGTTTCAAATTCCATTTTAATAAAAATGTAGGATGTTATACTCACTTCAAAGAAGTGCCCCGCCATGCTGCAGCGGTCGCACCGTTTGTGCCAGGGCGCTCTGTCGATGCAGGCACTGTAGAGGTGTCCGGGCAGGCCGCAGTTGTTGCAGTGCTTATAGGGACATTCACTGGCCATGTGGCCTGGGGTGCCACAGAGGAAGCAGGGCGACAACTTCTACACACACACACACACACACACACACACACACACACACACACAAGTTAGTATTTTTACGTACTTGTACTCATCAGTGTGTATAAGCAGTACTTGCTGCTGTGCACTGAGTGGAACCGACTTTGGGCTCGGGGCAGTTCTTTGAGAGATGTCCGGTCTTGTTGCAGTTCCTACACTGGACGCTCTTGTTAGTGTAGTATCTGCTTGCCATCCGCGGCGCCGTTAGCCTGGGACCCTTGTCTCTGTTATAGATCCCAGCCTGAAACACACAGATCATGCATAGTTGACTCATTTATTGTTTTGTGCCCATAAAAGCCAAAAGGTTTAACTGACATTTCTCAGCAAAAATGCAAAAAATAAATTTTATTTCCTAACTCACTGGTTCCCAAACTTTCTGTGTTGATAAAAAAATGTCACACCCCTTCCTCTCTATGTAATCAGTCTTCATTTTCCAGATTCTGTTTTATTTTTTCCCAAATTCTATGTTTTAGAATTAAAGAGATTTTTTATAAATACGTCAAGAAGAAAATATCTGCTGATTCCGTCCGTGTTTTCCGCATTGCAGAAATCATAAGGCCCTACTCGCCGTGCCCCCGTCATAGCCCCCCAGTTTAAAAAAACCACTGTCCTGACTCATTGTGACTCATTGTTCAAGCTGCAAGATAAAATTGTGCCATGCCCTCTAATGACAGCTAAATATTGTTTTTACAAACCACACATTACTTCTTACATATTACTTACATAGAACCAGTCGTCACCAATGAAACATTTGCACTGAGACCAAAACAATGAGTTTTGACTGAACATATCTCTGCTTCCTTAAGACCACAAGCACAAACTGTTTTGTAAATAGTCCTCAGAAGACAAGTGAATATATAGTACATACTGTAAACTAATGTGCACCTACCTCCTTGTCCTTAGAAGAAACCAACCAGCTAGCCTCTTCTTCTTCTTCAGCATCTGGGAGGACAGAAAATATTGTTAAAATAATGCAAGTTATTTCTCTTATTTCCAATTGTATACACACACACTCATGCACACTGTTTTAATGTAACTAGTATGTGATTTTAAGGTTTTAAGCAAACCTTCCTATGTTATTTTTCTGTAGTTTTTGTGTTTGGCGTTCTTGATAAGGAGTATTAGGCTAAATGATTTCTATCAACCACACCAATATAAAATATAATAACATCAAAAGGGGAAGATTTAAAAATGACAGGAGATTAGATTTAAGTATCGGGACTCAAGATTTGTGACAAAATTATTTGTTTATGGCAGCATCAATGGAAAATAAAGGTGGCTTTTTTGCTTTCAAGAGAACAATTTGACAAGAATTGGAACCAGGATTCAATGAAAACTAGAGCTGATGAATTCAAAACAATATCCAACCTTATTAAGAACTCTAAACCCTGAGGAGCGAGTTTAGTTTCCTGTGAGAGAAGGACACGCACGCACGCACACACACACACACACACACTGAAACTGACACAGTGGCAGCCCAGCACATCTGTATGAGAGTGGCACTAACAGCACCCTGAGGGAGACCACTGTACTCTCCTCAGGCCCACAGAACTGTAACTGACATCCAGAAATCGTACACACAGAAACACACGGACACGTGTACTCGGCATAAATTACGTACTGATAGTAATGACCCACACAGACTTCTCTCCAAACGCACACACACTCTCATCGACCCCCACGATTAGCTGGTTGACAGTCTTTAGCCTTTGGACAAACATTCAGCCTTGAGCCATACACACATATATTACAGTGTCTCTCTCTCTCTCTCTCTCTCTCTCTCTCTCTCTCTCTCTCTCTCTCTCTCTCTCTCTCTCTCTCTCTCTCTCTCTCTCTCTCTCTCTCTCTCTCTCTCTCTCTCTCTCTCTCTCTCTCTCTCTCTCTCTCTCTCCAGCACCTTATCGCAATTCAGCTCAGCCCACCTTCCTTTGCTCTCTCTCCCTCCCTCCCTCTCTCCTTGTTTTCTACCTCCCACCCCCCTCTCCTCCCCTCTCCTCCCTCTCCTCCCTCCCCGGGTGCACGGCTGCAGTGGGAGGTTATCACCTCTCTTCCCCCGTCAAACAAATTAAAATGGCTGCTGTTTGGATGGGGCTTCTTTCTGCAACGACCTTCACCTAACAAAAAAAAACACACCACACGCATGCAAGCAACTCATCCTTTAAGCTTTGGGTTAATTGATTTGGGAAGATGCTAAATGTTGTTTAGATGGTGGACTAGCATGGACCAAGGCAGTTTTTCACAGCTTCTGAAAGTGATATATACACATGTGTGTGTGCGAGTGTGTGTGTGTGTGTGTGTGTGTGTGTGTACGTTTTGTTATATTTGTGTTCAAAGGTTTCTTGGAAATAAGTCAAGTATAAATAAAAATTACGACAACAAATCTTAGTGGACAAAGACCAAAACTGATTATTTGACTAATCGACTAAGAGGGGTGGGCCGAGTTACCTTGTCTAGAGATGTCAAAATAATGAACAATGTCCATCACAAATTTACACAGCACAAGGTGACGTCTTAAATGCCAAAGATATCCAATTCACAGTGATATAAAACAAATGACTCAAATGACTGTCGTCATCTTAAAGTTGAGCTGAAATGAACCCTTCCACATCCCTGGTTCACCTATTTAATGTAATATAGCATAAACATGCCGAAAAAAACTAAAAAAAAAAAAAAAAAAAATAAGTAAATATTTCTTCATATTTTTGTATCCATCCATCAAACAATCTGCATTTTTTAGTGGCACAAACCTAAAGATGGTTGATCCTGTTTCGCTTGGAAATACGTCACCACACAGAAGATAGATACTTGTGAAATGGTGCTTTTAAGATCAGCGTACCCCAGTTTTCCATCTACTAGTAAGATGCTGTGTTGTTGCTTCTGACTGTCACACTAGCAGTAGTGGTATTCTCGTGAGGTTTAGTGCAGAGGTGTGACCGGGGAGGGCTCCCTACAGTGAACAGACTGGGGGGCCTCTGTGTGATGTGTGTGCGATTGTCAAAGTGTCTGTGCAGGCGTAGTTGGTGTTACACAACAACCAGCACCCCGTCAATGGGCAGTTTGAAAAAAGGCAGGGGTGAAAGGTGTGTATGGGTGCATAGAAGTGCGTCTGAGTGTGTGTGTGTGTGTGAGAGAGAGTAGGCGTTAGTGACTCAACGAAAGTCATTCCCAAAGCGTCTCCCGGGGGGACTCCCCAAATAAAGAGCAGGAAGCTTTCCCTTAATCTAAGGGCCCCCCATCTCACCAACACACACACGGATAAAGGTTGAAGCTCTTTGTCACAGCTGAGGAATCAAACACATGGGTGGGTGGGTGTGCGTGAAGGAGGGGGGGGGCTGTTGTCTGTACACTGGGTGAAAATATGCTAATTAACCTTGAGGCCCTGCTCAAAACCAAACCATCAGAGCTGCTCGCTTCTTGTGGCCCAACTGATCTGAAGGAGTCTGGAGCTGAAGAAGCAGATGGCAGCGGCTTCGTCGAGCAGCTGAACTGACTCGAGAGGGAGGCCTCCGACATGTCGGCTGCAACTGTTCAATCTCGACCGATCTAATGGCGAAGAATTTCTTAGTGCAGTCTTTAAAGGCCAATGCTCCTAACAAGAGACATGTGTGTGAAGCCTCAGTAGGGGTCTGTAGGGAAACAAGGATGTCTTGAAACATCTCCACATGTATTCAATCAAACAATCACTGGACACATTAAAAAAAAAAAAAACAAAAAAAAAAACACCACGTTCCTTAGCATCCCATTTACGGCGAGTTCTGTGGGATCCACTGATTTTTTTTTTCTCCGGGACAACTCGTACATTATCACATCACTCCTTCGTCGAGGGAAATTCGACACAATGCCGTGGAAGAGGGGGAGACGGAGAAACAGAGGGAGGGAAGGATCAGGGGGGAGAGAAGGCGACAGATGCTACCTGTCTGTCTCATAGGTATCCTGATTACTAGAAGATGAGGAGGAGAGAGGAGGAGGCTGCGTGCCAGTTCATCAGAGCCGGCAGAACAGAACAAAAACAGTGAATTTGTGTGTGTGTGTGTGTGTGTGTGTGTGTGTGTGTGTGTGTGTGTGAACGATTTGAATCTGTCCCTTCTACCAGTGAGAACAGAACAGAAGTGTACGTGTTGCTAATGAACCATGAACACCCAGCTCTCCTTGGGTGAGACACACACACACACACACACACACACACACACACACACACACACACACACACACACACACACACACACAGAAGAGAATATATGGAGACCATGGGCAGCATCCTTCTCCCAGGACGAGGTCTACGCAGGGTGGTTCAAGTCTGCTAACAGGGATGACACTGGTAACGTCAAGACCCACACTCTGACAACCACCCTCAACTGTAGCCATGAACCAGTTTCCTCAAACGTGTGTGTGTATGTGTGTGTGTGTGTGTGTGTGTGTGTGTGTGTGCGTGTGTGCGTGTGTGTGTGTGCGTGTCATCTACAAGCTGTTCTCCTCTCTGTCCCAGCAACATCAAAGCTTGGACTGGCCTGCCTTGCCCCTATCCGACACTTAAACAGGCATCCCAAGCCAGTCCTCCCATTGTACCTCGCTGTTGACCGGGCCCATTAACACACCAACCAGTGCACACACGCACCCACACACACGCACAAACACACACACAAAATGGGAGTGAAAGAGAGGCCTTGCCCCCCAAATGGAGGTTATGTTTGATACTGAAGCGACAGGGCCGGATTAGCAACACTATACATGACAATGGTGGGGGGGGGGTGCAGGGTGTGTATGTGTGTGCGTGCACGAGGGGAAAAAAAAGAAAGAAAAAAAGTGCTTCCTTTGTGACATCACCCTTGCCCTACAGCCTTGCCCTCTGCGAGGTTAAACACACCAAAGGTTGGCCAAGTCAGACGCACACGCAGACGCACGCACAGACGCACGCACAGACGCACACAAACCCCGTAGCCTTTCTGCGCTCTTTTGTGTGACAGAAAAGTCTGGCCGCGGGTGTAAAACATAATGGCAGAGAGAGCAGGAGAACAAGTGAGATGAACAAGAACAGTGAGAGGAAGAAAGGGAGGTGGGGTGCGGAGGGTGAAAATGCATGGGTATGGGCCATGGAGCGCATTACAACACAACAAAAGAGGAGCTGGCTGAATATCAAGCCCAGCGGACAGCAAAGAGCATCCAGGTGGAGGAGGACCGAGAGTGTGTGTAGGGGGGATCGTGGTGGACGACAGCAGAGGAGTTGGGCAAATGAGTTAGTGAGGAGAAACGATATGCAGAACAAGAAAGAGCCAGACACTGTCGGTGTGCAGATATTTGCCATGCTGGGAAAAGATCAATAGCTGTAAAGGTCTATTAGAGATTACAGCTACACATTTCATTTGGCTTCATTTCACGCTCTTTCTTTGCCCATCTCTGCTGATCTCTCTGTTAGACAGACAGACGGCAGGGTTTCCGCTTGCTGTGATTTCAGCATCCTGGACAAATGGGAGAAATTCCGGTCAAACGTGACCTATAGGCCGGTTATATAAAGAATGATGCAGTCTGCATTACTTCAGACTGTAGGCCCTCAGACTCACTTGTCATCAGGGTTATCGGCTCTGAATAGAAAGCTACTGTCGGACAGCACTTTCCGACGGGGAACTGAAGCAGTCGTCTATGCTCTCTCCAAGGCCACTAGACTCCTTTGACAAAAACAGTCACTTTACCTTGCACAAGGACCACAGGAGCTGCTGGTCTACCGCTGCCTCGATTCGTTTGTTTGTGTTATTGAGTGACATTTGTGTTTTAAAGGGTTAGTACGGATTCACTAGAAGTTATTCAATAACGCAAACCATCTTCTGATCGAGGCAATGGTAGACCAACCACTCCAGAACACACGTGTTCTGCGTGAGATGTTTTTGTCAATGGAGTCTAGTGGCTTTGAAGATAGCATGGATTGATAAAACAGCATTAGTTACCTGATCTGTCTGAAAGGAAGGTAAAGCGGTGAAAATATTCTAAGTATATTGTACATTTAAGCTAATGTTGATTTTTATTTAGTAGACCATTGCTTTAGGTTGCTAAATACATGTTTTGCTGCACATTTACAGCAGTATGTTGCTTTGCTCCTGTCTCGGTGTTGTATGTCTGTTTCCACAGCAGTCTACACAGAAGGTTATACACTGACTATGGGTAAGTACATCATACAACATCACTTCAGAAGAAATTCATCCCTGAAAAGCTATTTTCTCCATTATTTTCTTAATATGAGCAGTGCTATCCTTCAAGGACCCATCTTTGTTGAAAGGGATTTCTGTCAGTGCCACTTTGTATGTTCTCATCTCATGATGCAGAGTTTGTGTTGAACTCTAAATACAATCTAAGCGTGCTCCGTTTCCAAACGTTTTTACTTTGCTCGTTGTTTAGTCAAGAAAAGCGAAGGCTATGGAGAAATACATTAGTAGTGGCATTGAAGCCCATCAGCCAGTGTATGTCTCTAGAGTTTGATACAGACCATAAAAAAGGAAACCAGAGCTGCACCCATACCATCATTTGATTCTCAAACAAAAGCCTATGTTTTTTGCATTTTTTCATCCATTACTGATGGTAGCCAGTCTATTACAACACAATGTTCCCACTGCAAAATATGGCACCAAAGGAAAAGGAGACTTTATTACTTGACAATAAGAGGAGGACATTAAATCACACCCATAATGTCAAAGAAAACACCATAGAACGTAAAGAAACAAGTACCGTGTTGGTGTTGAACCTCAGCCAGCACAAGCCAGAGGGTCAAAGATTTTCTTAATTAATAAATTACTTTAAAAAATAATTGAAGATATACCCAACATGAGCCGAACCACATCTGGTTGGGGAGAGGAACTCTTTCTGGCCAAGCTGCTGCATGATGTTGGAAGTCTAACTCTTCAAGAGGCTTTTCTCAACTTAAGTATATCAAAGGGGATCTTTAATAGGAAAAAGATGTTTTGTGATCAGAATTTTGGCGGCTTGTTGAAAAAGCAATATGCAAGCAGATGCCATCACCCCGGCCCCTGTTGCCTCGTGTTCGGCCATCACGTATTGCATCGCAGCCCGTCCCTGATTATCCATCCCCTGCATGACAAGCCGAGTGTTCACCCCCTGCCAGCCCGTGCCACCTCCTCCCTCCCTCCATGCCCCCTTCCACACCATGTTGGCAGCCGGGGCAGGGCAGGTGGCCAAACCTGTCAGTCAAAGCACCGTCGCCACGCGGCAATACCACAGACACCAATTACCACACAGCAGGGGCGCGGCCTGGCAACCGCATGGCAACCACATGGTCCAATCAGGGTACACAACAACAGGGACCAGAGGGGGCCAAAAAAAAGCATGCGTGTGCGTGTGCGTGTGGTGTGTGTGTGTGTGTGTGTGTGTGTGTGTGTGGTGAATCCATGTTCAAGTTCTCCCAAACCGAGCTGGTGCACGTCTGTGGGTTTCACAGGTAGTCATTGTGTCTTTTTAATATCCGTTAGCATTCTATTTAGTGGAGATGTTCAATTCAAACGCAAAATTTATCTCCACCTATCTGGTGATAATCAGAGTGGTTCTTATTAAAACACACGGTCCCGACTCATGACCGGTTCTGCTGGTCTCACCAATCATGCATCTATGTTGTAAAGAGAGGCTGAATCAAAATTTGACTTATTTAATTAGCGTAAACATGCTTGGACGGTTTGTGGCGACGACGCATTGCAGGACGCACTCACTTTTAATTACGTTTAATGCAACATGTTTCCTCCCAACGGAGTACAAGATGTCAGGATTTGTTTTTTACCCATTTCGATCACATCCCTGGTTGTATTGAGCACATATTTAACAATATATGCCATATAAAAACTATTTCTTCATTTGGTACATTAAAATCCAACATCTTATGCTTCCTGAAAAACGAAATATGACACATGCTTACATGAGCCAGTACCAACTAATTTCAAGTAATAATATGATATCCATCCATCATTTAATGTGCAACTTTTAGTTATGTCCTGCCTGTCTGTCCTCTTTCACTCTGCAATACGTCACCATACGGAAGATGGATAGTCGATTTTAATGAGAACTCTCCTCTTAACTGGACACACCAAAGTAATATATTCTCAAACAATTTCAAAATATAATTTTGAAATTTATACCATCAAAGAGGAGTTACACAGTATAATTTGAAGAAGAGCTGAAACGTTGCTTTGGCTTCTAAATTGTGAGGATTTTTTGGTTTTCATTGTGTTGGTTGAACAAGTGTGACATACCCTTGGGCTTTAAGGAAATATCATTGACATTTTTCACAATTTTCTGACATTTTATAGGTCACACAATAACGAATACAATTGTTGGTTGCAACCCTAATTTGAAGTTTAACCCATTTACCTTTGCATTTTTATCCCACTGTAGTCTAGTTTTTTTTACGGCTCATTCCATAAATCTATTGTTAGGGAAGGTCAGTCTCCACAGTCCGGTAGCAGGGCAGCAAACTAGTCAACAAGTGTTTGTATTTTGTGGCCAAAGTCATTCTCATGTACGCCAGCACATAAATGAACGCTGATAAAACTGACCAAATTATTCAGGGTGCCCCTTTTGTCTTCTGAGGCGAAACACACTGACACACCAGCACATACTGTCTGTAAGGGGCAAATATATTTTAATAAAACCAGTGAGTTGCAACCTCAATTTCATTTTGATGAATTTCCTCCTGCGGGAGTGAGCCAGGCAGTGGGCGGGAGGGCAGGAAGGCGGGAGAGGGAAGTGGGGTGATGGGGGCTGGGAGGCAGATAGAATTTTCATGATTGTTATTTTTGCTATTATACAGCGAGAGAATGGGGGGAGGGAGGGGGGAGATAAACGGCGTTGGTTAATCTGAGGCATTTCGTGGAGCGCTCCATTATCGGGCAGGTTGGGCATGTCGAGGGGGTTATTTTTCCGAGGGATCTTTGGCCCCGGTAATTAAGCTCCATTCAGCAGGCCCTGTTCCCCAAATTAAAAATTTGTCATTAAGTGGAATTTACCATAATGCCTTTTTATCTGCCGGCGCTTCAGCATGCGTGCATGTGTGGTTGTGTGTGGAGGGTAGAGGTGAAGGGGGGGGCGGCAATCAATAAGGGGTTACAATGTGGCCACACGCACATACAAACACACATGAATGCCCATGCATGCACACACACACACACACACACACACACACACACACACACACACACACACACACACACACACACACACAGAGGGAAAAGGGCAAATTGAAAAACTGAAATAATCCTGGACAGGAGCACACAATTGCATGAGCAGACACAACACACACACACACACACACACACACACACCCTTCAATCCGTCAAATCCACAGCCTTTAGGGTAATTAAATAATGGTGCTTTAAAGTTTTAATTTAGATTTGGCTTTTTCCTTCCTCATCCCACTGTATGCCACACACACACACACACACACACACACACACACACACACACACACACACACACACACACACACACACACACACACACACACACACACACACACACACACAGTGGGTTATAAACTTCATCCAGCGAGATAGCCCTCGATGGGCAGGGGACATTGGAGAGAGTGAATGATTGAAGAGCAGAATCTCTGTCTCTGTAGGTTTTATAAAACAATACAATTATTAGTCTTTAATTAGAGCAGCCCCTCTGTGGGACAGGGGACAGACGAAGAACAATAGAGGATTAGAAGAGGAGTTCCTAATATGGCTCTTTTATCGCTTCGTTCAAATACAGTTTATAAATCCATCCAGCTGTCCTTTTCACCTGGCAAAGTTGGAAATTGGTGGTAGATTTGGGAAGGGGTACAAAACAATATCACCTATTGAGGGCCACAACTAAACATCATATTACTCATTAATTCATCTACGGATTAAATTATTAATTGGTTGTCAAATAAAATGTCAAATGCCTTTGTGTATTCGGGTTTAAAGGCTCCCACTATGAACCACAACGTCCCCAGTTCCCAGAGTCTGGCAGGGTGTTGATGTTGTTTGACGTATAGAATAATTCCTATAATATCTTATAATAATTATTATTATCCTCATTATTAATAATAGGATAAAGAATGAAGACCTGGAGTATGATCAATACAGCATAAAAAGTCATAAATAATAAGATTGTTGCAGGAAACAGCTTTTTGTATTCTGGGCAGTAGGTGGTGTGTGTTAAAATGTCACAACACTAAAATAAAACCACAGGGTTAGTCAGATGTTACTGATGAATAAAACCCAATAACCCATTAGATGTTCATACTAGGCCTGTGAAGTCATGTGATGGGGATGAAACTACTGTACATATGAAATATTCAGTCGCTCAGCCTTCATTTCCAGTTCTCTAAATGACTTCACGCCATTGCCGTTTGCTTTGGACAAAGAAACATCCGACTTTGGCCTCTGTGCTTCTCACTGGATTGTCCGCATCCCTCTGAATGCCATCGGAGAGTAAAGGTGGGGAAATGAGACCCTAAATGAACAGAGGGGGGTCTGGAGGAAGAAGAGGAAGAGCAGAGGAGGAGGAGGAGGGTGGAAAGGAAGGAGGAGGAAGAGAGAAGGAGGGGGGTGGACAGATGGCAGAGGTTATGCCTGGCTGAAAGGGGCAAGACGGGAGGAGGCTGTTCTGGTTGCTCGGTGTGTGTGTGTGTGTGTGTGTGTGTGTGTGTGTGTGTGTGTGTAATCAGAGGAAACGCCCCCCCCCAACTCCCCACACGTCTCCACATGCAGAGCTCAGCCTTAAGAAATCCCTCCATCTCCCCTCCAGGTCCTCTTCATACCCCTTTTTTCCTTTGATTTCTTCCCCTCAATTTCCCATGATTCCTCGTTTTAAGATGTCAGAGGCGCATCAACCCCATTTCAATAAAATGGACGGACTTTTCCTTCACAATCAAATCCAGTTCTCTGCTCAGTTGATTTCATACTGGCGGCAGATTGTTTTCAGTGATGAACTAAATAATTAGCTCCCACATCTGATTGACAGATAAAACCTGGTAAAGGTAAACTACAGATAGAGCTGAACAACACGCTGTCAAAATCTGGACGTGTGTGTGTGTGTGTGTGTGTGTGTGTGTGTACAATACAGCAGAGGGAGGAGTGGCAGAATGGCAGGGGGAGAGCGGAGACAGATAGGGGGTCTTATTTACTGTCGTTTAATTTGCTCCCCCTCTGCTCCCTCCATCCCTTGGTTTTTCTGACAGGTAATAAAAATGGGAGCTTTCCTGACAAGCCCATTTGAATTTGGATTGAATAATATAACTGTAGGGTTTCCCACATAACACTCTGTCCAAGCGTGCAACGACGCACAGACACTGGCAGCCCCTTTGCCTGCCAGTGTGTGTGTGTGTGTGTGTGCGCGCGCACTGTTATCACTGCACACATGCACATACACACACAAACACCCAGGTTCTTACGTCATGGTAGTTAATGCAACAACAATAATGAATTCCTGCAACTAGCCAATCTCTACATCCCCCCCCCTCACTTTCTCTCCTTTATTCCTTCTTCTACCCAAGATCCCTTCATCCCACCTCCTCTTCTTGTCTTACCTCATCCACCGCTCACCCTCCCTTCCTCCCTCCCTCCTCCTCCTCCTGCTCTCGGTAGCTGCTGAAATCCCATTCCCCGTGGGGCAGGCTAAATTGAATTGGCGTGTTTATATGAACAACAGGGCCGTTGCTTTAATATACCTTAGAGTTTATGCCTAATGCCTCCCCGCTTATACCGCTGGAGCTCGCCGCCCTCACTCAGCACACGTCGCTTTTATGGAAGTCATAAAAGAGACAGAATGGTGAGGGAGGAGGAGAGACAGATACTCTGGGAGTGTGCTTGTGGTTGTAAGCAAGAGGGAGAAAGAGAGGAAGAGGTGAGATGCCTGTAAATACATCTTAACAAGTTATCTGTTTTATCACACCTTCTCCTACAGTATGCCCTCACTATAAACCTCCCCCCCACACACACACACACACACACCCCTCCAGTGTGAATGAAAAGAAAAGGAGGGGAGACAGAAACGGAGGAAGATTTTTTTAGATTAGTGAGTAATGCTGAATAAATATCCGGAGATTTGGTTGAGGGAGTCGGTCATGCTCGTCGACTTGCAAACATCCTCCATTTTCTCTCAGTCTCCCCACTTCTTTCTTCCCTTTCTTCCTCTCCCCTGTCCCCTTTCTCTTCTGGCCCTGTGTCAGCCGACAAAAGGCCCACATTACAAAGGAGAGAACCAGGCCGGAGACACTCAACCCAATTACTATTGATCAGTCTGCACTCGGAGGAGAAAAACGCGCTCACCTGCAGGCACACAGCCATACAAACACACACACAGAAATCTGTCTAGATACAGAAAGCCCTGTAAGGTCAGCGACGGTTATTTGTTCACAGCTGATTTGTAACACTGACCACTTAGGATTCTTTAAAAAAAAAAAAACATCGGGGGGAACATGGGCTTCATTACGTTTACCGTTTCCATTCAAAGGCCCCAAAGCAACGGGTTTGTAGTTCTTCTTATTATTATCTGTGTTGGACAAAGCACAGCAGCAATTTAGGTTTATTCTGGTTAAAGTGGGGCTAAAAGCATCTCAAGGGGGTATGAGGATGTACGTTACATACTAAACATTTCTAAAAAGGTTTCTGTATTGAAACCATTTAGTACTGTTAGAGTTCTGCTATTTAATCCTGCACGTTGTTAGGCTACGTTTCTAAAATCCTAAACTCTAAACTCTAATCCTTAATAGACCAATCACTTTTTATTGTTCACCAAACATTGTTCCGACATATAGGGATATTTACCTTCTTATACAATAGGTTTAAGAGGTTTTTCTTTTAAACGAATGGTATTATAGAACAAATTAATTAACTAAAGCCTGATTCTAGAAGAGAAATGTCATGCAACTCGCTTGTCAACAATCTACCTTTAATAATATTTGTTGCGCACAATATGTTTTAAACCTTCGATCAAATGTGCAATTTTAATAGGATTATTAAAACCAGTAGGAATCAAATTTTAAATGATTTTAATTTTCCTTCACCAACTCGAAATTCAATTAAATTCTGGTAAGATGGGGTATAAATCTTGTTGTTTAAGAAACAAATATTTCATTTAAGTGTAAAAATGAGACCTGGAGCTGTAGGATAGATTAAAAAAAGGAAACTAAATCAGTATGTAAACACTGCATAAAAGCCAAATGCTTTTCTATATGACTAAAGTTTGCAAAGCCCTGCTCGTAGGTGTGCGCACACAGACACACAATGCACGGCTCGCATTAAGGGAGTAATGAACTCTGCTTGTTGTCTGGAAGCCTGCGCCGAAATATCAATGACTAAACTCCCCAACGAGTTAGTAACTATCTCCTTCGTTCTGATTTTATCCTCAATAATTAATTTTCTCTCCAAACGCCGACTTCGGCTTTATCGGTCGCTTGCCGTCAGAATCTCAGCATTCCATTTAACCATAATCCCCCGGATAAAGGGGCGGCCTAGGTGTGCTAATGCACAGGCGTTTGTGCACACGGAAACACACGCACGAGCAGAGACTTAAACTTTGTTCACAGACACATAATATACCAGGTACATAGATGTGCAAGTACAAGCAGTTATACTTATTCTAAACTGCTTTCCCAACATTTATTCCACTCATAATCACCATTTATCCCATTAAGACACATCAAGGCTGTTCACAAAGTCTGAATATGACGACAGTGTTTACTGTCAGCTGGGTGACTTCTCAAACAGATCCCAGATACAGGCTGGATCAGCATGGATCCTGACCCTGGAAGCCCGGCATAGCAACAGTCAGGTAACCAGGGCTTGGTCTTGTTGTGTGGATGGTTGGGAACGGGAGAGGAGGCATAAAGAGATGGGATGGAGGGAGGGAGGGGTGGAGCTGAAGGGTTAGGGGAAGAAAGGTGGATCGCGTATGGATGCATGGGGATTTTTTAATTTTCCCAGACACCCTTCCTTTGCCTGTGCTTGCTTCAGAGATCATGCTGATAAATGAACTTCCACTGATGACCACAGATGTATTCTTTACTGATATATTCAACTGTGTCCGACGCGGGCTACGTCTAAGCATATGTGCAGCTGTTCAAAAGAGATGTGAAAGCAGCAGCCGACAAGCATGACAGTATACCGCCAGTCTTGAACTTCTGAACATCATACACATAGTTTAGCATTTTCACTAAAAATGAGGGTAAAGAACAGGTTGAAAAAGATGAAATGGCCTAAATACAAGACTGATTCTTCTCTGATCTTAATACAAGCTGTTTTTGAAGATGAATTACCTTTCGCAGATATGGACCTTTATCTTTCATCCATCAGAGAAGAAATACTTGCATTTCTTCCATTAAGAGTTGGCATTTGCCTCCCATGACGTCTGCTCAAGTCTTTAGCATGTTCCAGCTAACACCCTAATCCTGGTATTTAAGGTACTATTAACCGGCAAGCCCTTGGAACCTAATGGGACTCCTAATTAATGCTCGATTGAAGGCAGGTGTGATGGAAAGGTCGAGCAGTTAAGCTTACATGTGATGTAAACACATACAGAATGCTAGCATCGATATATAGTAATGACACAACACACAGCAGTGGGTAAAATCAGAAAACGACAAAAGAGAAACAGAGAAATCGGCGGAGGAGGAGGAAGAGGAAAGATGAACAGAAAGTTGGTGAGAGGTAGAAAGAAAAAGAGAGGAGGGAAGGGCTAGTTTGACTGAAATATGGTGAGTGCCAGCTAGGCCAGACCAGGCCCAGCTGGTCTCTGTCTGACGAGTGCCTTAATTAAGAGACATGGGGAGAAGCCTTGGAATGGCCACATACACACTGCCAGAAGCCTCTGGAGAGGAAACTGCTAAACAGGCACATTTGTGTGCCAAGACACACACACACACAGACACACACACAGACACACACACACACACAAACACCCCCTCTGGGACCTTGTGAAAAACATTGCCCGGCTATTATTAGGCAACCCTTTGCATACCGGAGCAAGTGTACTAACCCTAAACGTGTACATTTGTGTGTCTGGGCTTCTCCCTCTTATCCTGTTGACTGTTAAACTGAACTTCTGTTTCCAAAACAGCTCTGCTGGCACTGATGCCCACAGAAGAAGAGGGGAGAGAAAAGGGGGGAGGGGGGAGGGAGGCGATGAGGCGAGGGGGAGAGGGGGTGATTTTGTGGATCCATGACTGCCTTTGCTCCCCACCTCACCCGCCCCACTCGTCTTTCTTCCTCCTGTTCCTCATCCCAAAAAACGTATTAATATTAATACATATCCCTCCAAACCCTTCCCCTATTCCTCACCCCCAATTCCCCACCCCCCAAAAAATATCACCACCCTAGGCTACCAGTTAATAAAGCCCTCTCGACGATCCCTCCCAGCCCAAAAACAAGGAAAGACAATAAGGGGGAAAGTTCTCTGGCCAAATAAAAGAACAGAAATTAATACAGTCCCACGGGACCTCCCTCTTTCCCGCTGTCCCCCCCAACAATAATTTGATTTCCTATTAAGTGATTACTTAATTATAATGATTATTATTGGTAATTGTAATTTACGTTTTTTTTTCTCCCTCTACTAGTTTCTGTCCCTTCCCTCCGGTCCTTCTCTTCAGGTCTTCTTAAAAAGGACAAGACGGGTGGTGAAAATGCACAAGGGACTAAAAGAAAGATGTGGCAGAAATCAGGCCAAACTGAATGGCACTTGACTATATGACATTTGAAATACTGTTATGGTCCAGCACTACGCTGCCCGCAAGAACATAAAATGAAGGATTATGGTGTAGAGGCTTAGATGAGTGTGTTTCAGTGTGAGTGTGTGAGAGAGTGTGTGTGTGTGTGTGTGTGCGTGTGTGTGTGTAGATGTCTTATCCTGTAGCTTCAGGGCACAATGTCTGCTGCAGGTCTCCACAGAAGACATTCTTGCTCTCAATGGGATATGCTGGTTAAATAAAGGTTAAAGAAGAAGACAGGGACTCCCTATGCTGCACACACACACACACACACACACACACACACACACACACACACACACACACTTCCTTCAGGCTACAGTTACTTACAGTTACCTATTCAGTTACTTAACGGGAGGTCGTATGTTTTTTTCTATTTAAAAGAAAAAAACATTCACATTCATTCAGACACCTTTGGCAGTGAATCTGATATATATATAAAAAAATAAACAAAAGCTGCAGTTCAACAACTACACATAAAAACAGTTGAAAAGCGATTTCATTTTATGTCACATTCTTTCTCTATTTGGAACTAAAGACGGTGAAAGTTCGTTCCAGTGGTCCAGGGCACGGTTATTGGGCTCACCTCAGGCGTGGTGAGGCCGACACCGGCTCGCTCACACACACACACACACACACTTTTGTCTTTAGATGCACACCTTCACACTCCAACACACACAACAACCTCGCGCTACACCTTCACTTTCACTCTTCAATGTTCTCTCATTTCCCTGATGGGAACTATTATCATCATCATCATCGTCACTAATAAATATTAAACCCATTACAAGATTGTTTTCTTTAAAATAAAAGCTATCCATTGACGGAAAAGATTTTGGTTTCAAGACGCTCGGCCTGCAGCGTGTGTGTGTGTGTAAGTTTTGTAACGTTTTCTACCAGATTATATTTAAATGCTGCCCCTTACTCACCGTGTAGAACAAACAGCCACATTAATACAAATGAGCACCTGCAGCCACAACCGCAGATGTACGTGGGTGTTTTTTTAGTCAAAGTTTCCAAGAAAAATATAGAGAAAATTTTCATAGATTATTTTGACAAATATTACTTTCAGACAGGATGGCCTGTCTCTTCCAGATGCAGATAAATGTGGTATAAATAAACTCGACGTATCAGCACAAAAGAAAGGCATTCTGCAGCACGAGAGGCAAAAGTGAAATTAGAATATGTTTGTAGTAATTAATGGCAGGGTTAATAAACTAATGGTAAAAGTAGAGGTAAAGGTTAAAGTAAAAAGGTAATCTATAAAACATTATTCAATTTCTAGAATTATGTAGAATACACATTTTTGCTGCAACACATTGTTCAATTTTCAGCACCACGGAGCTAAAGCCGATATCAATCCACGTTTACAAATTCATTCAGAATCAATCATCAGCTTGAAGCTTCAAACAACCCGGTCCAAATGTGGCCGAAACGTCTCGGGTCTGAAACGGCTCCCGAGACAAACAGCCGTTTCATTTGTGTCTAAATACACAGCATCAAAGCCAGATTTGACTGATTTTTTGCACGTCGCCGCGGCAGGTCGAGTGTTTTCTGAGACGGTTCGACTGTAAGAAGTGCACACGCACAGACAGGCAGCGTTGGACGACAGCGTGTGCAGACAGACATCCAGCCGTGTTGAAGCTACTCTGAGGTCTTAGGCTGGAGACAAACCGGCCCGACCAACAGCAACACCGTGGCCGATCCTTTTCAAGGCCTGTCTCATCCACTTTAGCTTACCCACTCTCATCTCTCTCTCCCTCTGTCCGATGCTTAGCCCTGATGTCCGTCTGTCCTTCCATACAGACTTCTTCTGTCTTTTGGATGATCAATACTCAAGTGCTGCTTCGCATTCTTTCTGATTTGATCTAAATTGCGGCTGTCTCCTTCCTGCTGTTCTATATTTGTGTAAACGATAAATGTTTCTACATTTTACACAACAACACCGGGAAAAATGACTGAATGTCTAAGGGTAAAGGGGATTAAACAATCGACAGAATCGAATGACAGTGTATCTGTTCAGCAATGACATGAACAAGAAAGTAACAATGAGATAGAAAAAAGGCAATTGAATGAAAATTCCTTCGCGGCTGTGCATACTTTTAGTGGAATAGTTCTTTAGGTGAAGAAGAAGAGTATGAGGGCTATCGTGCACTAAACGCATCATTGTGAAAAATAAATACCCCATAGTCGCTGCATCATACTCACCGATGAGTATGTCCACAAATGACTAAGGAAAAAATACATGAGAATGTGGAATTTATTTTGACAAATACAAGAAGTCGACGTCGGCGAACACTCAAAGGACACGATAATGGCCGTGGCACTGACTAAAGGGGTTTTTCATATTACAAAGAAAGTGCCGTTTAATTTACCAGATAAAAGTTGTCATTACATTGCAGTGGCCGCTGGCATCAAATGATTGTTCAATCAAAAGCTTTTTTTTTTTTAAATTAAAGCATTAGGCTTTCGACTGAATTTTTACGATTTATTTTGCATGCGCTAATATTAGGCCGACACAGTAGCCTCATCTCATTTGCATATCCTCTGTAAAAACTGGATAATACAAGTCAAACTATGGCACAGCGATTTCATGGCGTGTGTGTGTGTGTGTGCGCCTGTTCAAACACACTGTGTGGTAGTGTGGGTGTGGCGTTACACCTCGTGTGGCACTGGGCAGCCAAGATAAGAGCTGATCCTATCCATGCCTCCCTTCTGCAGTGCCCGCCCACCCACACACACACACACCCACAAACACACACACACACACACACACACACAGACACACACACAGACACAACACACAGCTACTGTCGTACCCAACATGCCATTGTAATCTCATTTTACAATCCCGATGCCCACAGCGGCAAAACACACAGAGAAGCCAACTAAATCCACATTTCACTCGTACAGTACACTGGCATCTGAGTTAAGATGACACACACACTGCGGGCGTCCAGGTAGATCGCCCAGTAGAGCGGGCGCGCCATGTACAAGGCTTACCGCAGGTTCGAATCCAACCTGCGGCTCTTTACGTCCCCTCTCTCCCCCTTCATATCTAGCTCAAGCTATACTATCTAATTAAGTCAAAAAAAAGCCCCAATTAAAAAAATAATTAAAAAAAGAAGGTACACACTTCAAAATAAACAAAGGCCAAGCGAGCAAGACGAATGCAGGAAAAAGATTCAGGCCCAGGTACAGACTGAAACACTCGTATGACTGCTTTCAACACACACATTTGAGACGATAGAACCATTATTGTTATGCATAACATTCTGAACAGCATGAGAGGTCTAAAGGAGAGGAGAGGGGGAGAGAGAAGGGCTTACCTTCCTCCTCTGTGAGAGAGAGATGTGTTTGGGTACAAACACACAAACACACTCCTTTCTCTGTAATTCACCAATGTTTTCAGTGAAGCACACACACAAACACACAAACACACACACACACAGACACACACAGACACACACTTACAGTCTTGATGTGATCGGCCACCCCGATAGCGAGCCAGAGCTGACTCTCTAAGCCTCAAACAAAGTTTGGTGTGCACTGACCAAAACCGAGGGGACAAAAAAAAGGAGCAGGAGAGAACTGGGGGGAGCAACAGAGAAAGAGGGGGGGAAAAGTGTGACCGCTGAGTGAAGTTTAACCACTTACGATTCAAGTTTAGCTTCAGCACACCCCGCCTACGCGCTGGATTCATTCACGGGCATGTACACGCACACCTCTCCGGGTGGGAGAGGCACTGAGCTGGATTTTGGGAAGGCCTGCTTTTTCTCTCTTGTTCCATCTGGTTGCTGCTGCATGGCCGCCGGACAGGCAGACGGCCCTGGCTCATCCCCCTTTTCTGTGCTATCTTTTCTCTTTTCCTTATCCAGTGTCCCTACAGATCCACCCACCGACATCTGCCCCACTACAGCAAGTTGACAGATAGCTACTCGGGCTGTGTGCGCATCGGTGTATATGTGTGTGTCCGTGTATTTGATAAAAACCATATGTGATGGAGTGAAAAAAGATTAGATTGTAGAAGTATGTGAACCAGCGACACCGTGTAGGAGAGAAATGGAACAAGAGCGAGAGAAAGAGGATGAAAGGATTCAATTTCTGTAGGGTGAAAGGGGGAGACTAAGTGTAGTGAATGTGATTTGATGGTGATGCTGAGATGGGGTTTAGGCGTACAAATACTATTAGTCACTGCTGTGCAAACCTGTTACACACACACACACACACACACACACACACACACACACACACACACACACACACACACACACACACACACACACACACACACACAAATGTGGAAATAAAGCAAGCTAGGCTCCCAGGCTACAGGAGTCAACACGCAAACATGGCATATAAAAACAGAAATCAATCTTCATATTTATCCAACAGCCCTGGGTTATAGATCTTACGGTTATTGTAGTCATAAGAATTCAACCTAAAATTGGCCTTCTCTCTGCATTTCTTCATAAAATAAAAAGGGCATGTGAAACAAATTCCCATAAGAGGAAAATAAGCATAATTCAACATACAGCAGCGAACAGGACAAGAGGAGCTCTGTATAACATTGACTATTCATTGTGTACAGTGTGTACTATATACTCATTTTCATAGCATACTGCCTTTGCAGCAATTGTACTTTAAATCAATATACTTGACTGTTTCTGAGGAGATGATACACAAGCTGACAGACACCAATCAAACTGCGATGTCGGGACTTCAGCAGGGCTGCAAACGATTATTTTAATAGATTAATTTTAAGATTATTTTCACAGTGAGTCCATTATTCATTTTGTCTATAAAATTTTTAATAATGTCTATCTCCATTTTCCTGGAGCTCAGAGAAATCTTGTTTTGTACAATCAAGTCCAAAAACCGAAGGTATTCAGTTAATATAAAAACAGAGAAAGAAATGCTCACATTTAAGGAGCTTGACATTTCTACTTCAAAAGTAAATCAAAACAGAAAGAAAAATGTTTGCCAAAGATGTAAAATTACTTATTTTATCATTGATCTGGGGCGTAGCCATCATTTCAGAAGTGAGGGGGACAAATTGTTCTGAGGTCTATTGAGTGATTTATCATCCTCTCCTTATTGGCTAAAGAACCACATAACTACAAACAGCACAGCACCAGGGGACCCACTTTAGTTCTTTAGAATTATATACTATCACAATCTAAAGTTAAAATCTAAAATCTAAAGCTGAGTTGACACAGAATGGTCCACATTCTCCTCCCTGACGCTGCTCTTTCTATTATATAAAGATTAAAAAATATGTGCAAAACAATAGTGAGCACAAGTTCTGTGCAGAAATTAAGGAGGAGTTGGTATATTTCCAGGTGGTAGAGTAGCCAAAAACTGTAGTCAAGTAAGAGTGTTGTTACTTAAGAATAATATTGCTCAAGTAAAAGTAAAACGTATTTTGCAGTAAAACAACTCTCAAGAGTAGAATGTATCCAAAAAGTTACTCAAGTAAATGTAAAGGAGTAAATGTAACTAGTTACTACCACCGCACCTAGCCAGCGATTCAACATAACAAACAGTTAACAATGACATGTATTAATTAGACATCATTGAGCTAAACATTATCTACATGCAACAGAAATACTCAACTTACATGGTTTGTTTGGAAAAACAGTAAGGTTTTTTGCCTCTTGGCTGCTGGTTGGTGCTCATGGTGCGTTCAAAGGCGGCTCGGAAAAACGTGTTTCAACGTGTTAAAATGAATTGAAGGGTTGTAATGGCTGTAAAAAGTGCGGGGGACAGAGGGCACAGATACGGGAAGTGCGGGGGACATGAAGCGTCCGCTACGCCCATGGGTTTCACCATAATCCTTACTCCTTTATTTCCCTTGTGAGATGCATTGTGGGAAAATAGTCTACATCAACAGCAAAAAAAAAAGACTTCCAGTATTCATCCTGTTACTAAATACTATGTACTAAAAGACCAAGTTTGGCAGGGATTCTCCAAGGAAACTGAGATGCTAAGTCCCTCCCCTTCCGATTTTCCCCATCGTACCTTATGTCGGACTCGGAAAATATATTGTATGGTAGTCAACAGCGACAGACAAATAATGATTTGATCCTGTTTTAATTGTGGCATGAATTACACATATGACGTGTAAGATCATTTTACAAGTCAAGACAGTCTCAGTTTGTCGTAGTACCATTTAGTTTTGTGTGAAACGGCTCCGTGAACTACGGCTCTCATCTTACATTGTATACGTCACCAACACTAGCTAGCTAGGTAAGCTAGTTCTGTTTCACACACATCACGTAACCAGCGTTTCTTTTTCCAGCCAAGAAGTGTGAGACTGAGTAAGACCCATCTTTGGTGTGTGTAACGTTACATTCACACTTTTAGGTCTGTAGTCTTTTCTAATGACGTAACTTCAGTCTTATGCTAACTCTTAATGGTGACTAATTGACTTTAAATTGACAAGTGTGTAATTCACGTCACAGGTTAAACAGGATAAAAACATTTTCCACTAACTACTTCCATTAACTACTGTACACAGTTTTTCTGAAATAAGGGCCCATGGTGGTCCAGCGGAAGGGAGGCTCACCTGTTTCGTACAGCAGAGGTGGTGGCCATCCAGCTATCCATGAACCTAATCATCAGCTTAATCATCTGAAATATCACCTCTGCTATTTAGTGAACAGTTATTTTCTATTTCATAAAGGTGTATTTAGAACTTGGACGTTTGCCGAATGTTGATGTCCCAATTCTGCTATAAAACACTTCTCCACTGGTGTATTCTATACTTTTCTTATTGTTAATAGATCACATAAAAACAACAAAAATCAACAATGTGTTACTTTGCCTCTCAATGCAGCCTAACTTCCCTACCCTTACCTTTAAAAATGTCTCACTAAACAGCTAGCCACTGTATTAATAATAAAATAGCTGTAAACAGTGTTGTTCACACATTGTGTTTTATTATGTAGGACTGACTGAAAATAAACTACAATGTCCATGTTCCTGGTAATTAATTAAAATGTCACCCAGTGCAACAGCGTGGCACATTGATGCGTTTTTAAAGACAAACAAGCTACATATCATGCAATACTTGTTAGAATCGATTGAGTGTCGGTTTTGGTCTTTCACGATTCATAAGGATAAGAAAATCATATTTTGCTACTTTTCAACGACATATTCCACCCCTGCCAAGAATCACTGTGTAGAATCAAATTATCTCGCAGCTCAAGACTATTGAGGCTCGTCCCTCAAATTTCTTTGCCTTCCATTCCTTTTTTTGGGCTAAACCCTCCCCCCAATCCTCCCACTTTAAGACCCCTTCCACACCACACCCATGACCCCCCATGTGCAGACATGAGGTCAGGCTCCAAAGATCACAGGGAGAAGCCAGACGAGCAAGAGAGAGAGAGGGAGAGAGAGAGAGAGAGAGAGACACACACAGAGACAGACAGAAAGAAAGGGAGAGAGAAAGGGAGAGAAAGAGAGACAGAGACCTAAAAATCCTCAGTTCCTCCCAAAACCAGGCCAAAACCTCCAGCCTTCCCACCAGCTCCAGACCCCCTCCTTTAGCCCAGTTGTGTGTAGAGGAGGCAGTGAGCACTCTTGCAGAAACCTCAGCCCAGGGAAATTCAAATGAGGAAGAAACGGTGAGAGAGACACAGAAAGAGGGAGAGTGGGAGAGAGAGAGAGAGACACAATAGTGAGAAAAAAGGGATAAAAGAATGAGATGGGAGAGAGTTAGGTATGTAGGGGGGAGACGGAGGGGGGAGAGAGCTGAAGAGGTTGCTGAGGCTGCAGGTTAAGATAATGTGTAGAGATCTGAAGAGATTTGAAGGGAACATTTTTATTCATTTTTTGATTACTCCCATCTCTCCCGACCTCCCCACCCGCGTTGTTGTCTCTCCGATTGTTTGTTTTTGGCATTAGCGTTATGACTGTTGGTATGCGCGTGTATGTATGCATGCATGCTGATTAGAAGTGGAATATTTTATAAACACAAATATTCACAACCACACAAGCCTTCACGCACATATCAATACACAATGCACACAAACATACTTAAAGATGCATCACAGAAGCGGGCGACTGGGCAGGCGGTGCCAGGAATGCTAAGAGCTTACAAATTCGTAAACTTGTCGACACAGATGCTGGATATGTACATACAAACATGCACGCGTGCAGAGTGAAGCCTGCCGCCGTGCACGCTCCTTATCAACGTGCTGCAGGTAGGCTATGTGTTCTGAATGAGCTGGGCCGATCAAAATTACTCACTGCATCCGTTCTCATTCACATTCAAACGCACAAAAAACACACACCACAAAAAGAACAACGCAGTAGAAGCAGCACACGCACATTGATGAGGCTGCACGTGAACAGAGACGCACCTTCGTTGCTGTCGGACCCTCCCTCCAGGTTGAGCGAGATGGACTGGTCTCCTTCCTGCTGCCCTGGACCCAGCATCATCCAGTTCTCCAGACCATCCGAATCTGAGGAATCCGACGACTCAGAGCTGGTCTTTGAGTGCGACTCTTCTGAATCAGACTCTGAGCTGCTGGAGACCACAGTCACCGGCACACTGGGACTTCTTTTCTGGCTTCCCTGGATGACCAGACAACAACCATATTGAAGGTTTCAATACATAGCTTTCAGTTGCAACATTATGCATCCAACACATCGAGAAAACACTTTCTTTCCATGTGAAATATGTTTGTTAAACATCATCGCCTCATTTCTTGTTTGCCAGCATCGGAAAAAAAAGTTAAACTTCTGCACAAGGCTCCGCTCCAGCAGCAAGTCATTTACTTGCATTGCTACATGCTTCACTGATTGCTGCAGCTCAACAGAAATCAATCAGCCGGCTGAAACTGGCCAGTGGACAGCAAACAGTCCTGTGAATTTAGTAAAAACAAAATGTCCTGAGTGGGAAACATCACGTCAAAGACATATGGTCTGACATCATAGACCTTTCTGAAAGACCATCTGCACTTCAAATATGGAAGCGCCCGAAAAGGCAATCCAAGATGGATGCCTTAAATCCACTAAAGTCTGTCGTTCAAGGTGATTGAATCTATGGATATAGGGTTGTATCGCCTTTGCGTCTCTCACAAGAGCATTTCTTCCATCATTCAAACATCTTGATTTGTCTGATGACGTGAGTGATCAGAAGTCATAACAGTGTGAATCTTTTCGTGAAAGCAGTATTGGTTGTAAAGAAGAAACACAAGGACAGACCAGCTTTGGATGGCTCACATGTTGAAGCCATGTGCGTACAGTTATAGTAACAGCTGTACTGAAGAGTTGTGGGTTTGTGTCTTCTTTTTGGCCTGTCTACTACCAAAAGCACAAAGGCAAAAGTGTCCATTTCCCATTTCAAGACTAGCACATAGTGCAGTCCCATAAAAAAAAGTATTTTCTTTTGCTTGATTTCTTCTATTTTTGCTTATTTGTCACACTTAAGTCTTCCAGATCTTCGAACTAATTTGAATATCAGACGACGACAACATGTTCCTCCTGGTTAGCAGCGGTTTTCACCTGAGACTTTTCCACATCGATACATTTCAATAACTTGCATTTTTACCTCTTCTGGAGTTTCTCTTGAGCAGCTTTTAGCCAACTTTACATTGCTGGAAATGTTCTGTTATACAGGTGTAACGATTCATTCGATTAATCGATGAATCAATTGTCAGTCCCATAGATTCAACTAAATCGATCTGCTAAAATAAATAAATAGAATGAATCGTTTTGACTTCACCAGTGATCGATATAAATGCATTTAATCGGATGAATCGTGATTCTTACTTATGATTAATGTTTTAATACGTTTAAGACACTCTCTCCCCTGCCAGCATGTAGTCTATTGAATAATGTTAAAAATAACTGAGCATGGTTTAATTACATTTTTGTATTCAGCATAAAATATTATGCAGGACTACTTTTTTATAGAATAAATATGTTATTTTTTTCACCTTTCAGAAGAATACAGATCTCACTCGCATCATGCAGGTTTATTTCATGGATATAGAATTTTGGTGACAAAGTTACTGAATCGAATGGTGGTTTACAGAATCGAATCGAATCGTTACAACAAAAAAATTTGCCAACTCCTGTATCGTTAATCGAATCGAAGTGAAGCCAAAGATTCACACCCCTATTCTGTTATAATGATTTTTAGATTCAACAGGGCTGGCAGTACTCAAGCCTAATTGCTTCTCGCCTAATCAAACCAAATTATCAATTACAGCTTTTTAAAATGAGTAATTTCTTCTAACCGTTTAACTGACACCAATAATAGCTAAATCCTTATTGTCGGTTAACACAGTTAACTAATAACATCCCGATACAGTAGCTATACCCAGGTAGCAGAAATGGTGTATGGTGGAAGAACTGGAGTAGCAATAACGTTGACTTTGGAAACTCTACTCGGACAGAGGAGGCAAGAAAACGTTCTTTCTACTGAGTAATTGACAAAACCCGCTTACATATTAAAACTTGATAGTAGGGGTGGATATAGATATAGGATTTTATCAGAGATCGGGATAAAAAACACTCACTCAACTCAGTTGACCCGAGTTAATATTAATTATGGGGATAATCGTGAATAACATAACAAGTGGCTTGAAAAAGCTGTCTAGCTCACTATCATGTTAGAAAAGTGAAAAATAGAGCATGATTTAAAGAACACAGGACACAAAAATAATGTATGCAGGGAGACCTTATGACCTTATCTTATTTAGGATTATTTGATTTCGTTTTTCCCAACAAAATGTTCACAAAAAAAAGTTTGTTCCCGTATATATATTAGCGCCATTTTAAGAATTTTAAGCATTTTTTCATGATTATCGGCATAATATCATGAATTGCAATTATTTTAGCCGGGATAATCATGACTAGAATCGCCCATGGCTACTTGCTACGAATAATCGCACTGAGATCGGTTGTTTGTTGCCTTGGACAGTAGGCAGGCTGGTAGCCTTGTTACTAACGGTTATTGCTCAGCTCTGAAGAAGGAAAAAGAGATTGTTTTTGCAACAGCAGCATCAACAACATTACCGCTCAGTTATCTATTGCCAGTCTAATGTAAACTCCATATAAGCAGTGAGAGGGTGGAGAGTTTGACAGGAGCAACAACATTAACTAAGGGGGGTGGGGCTTAGCAGACAATCAATTTCTACTACACAAAAGCAGCAACAGCATCTCTCACTCTTTGCTCTCTACCTGTTGGGCGGGGTGGAAGTCTGCATCCGGTTGAAGCTTCGGCCCTTTAAGGCACAGACCCCTTGATCATCATCATCATCATCATCATCATCTGCAGTGTCATCCTCTGAGATGGAGATGACGTCAGGGCTGGAGTCAATCACGATGACCTCTTCAAAATAGGATGACGACGACCTCTGACCTTTGGGGTTACTGTTCTCCGTCCTCTGTTTAGCAACTTTCTCTCTCTTCTTCTTCTTCTTCTTCTTCTTCTTCAGGTGCGGCAGCAACTTGCTCAAATCAGGCGACGGAGGTCTACTTTCTCCAGTTTGTTCCTGTTCTCCGTCATCATCGCCAGCCTTCTGAGGTACCTCAAGCTGCTGGCGGTCCTGACCCTCCACCTCCTCTCCTCTGTCCTGCTGCTCCATGGTCTGCCCGGCATTGGAAGAGTAGTGGAGCTGGCTGTAGAGGTGGAACTCCAGCTCGCTGTTGGCCTCTGACCCGTCAGAGTCCCCCTCATCCTCTTGATAGAGATCATCCTCCAACTCCCTCCGATCCTGGTACGTACAGTACATCACCCCAAAAACACTCAATCCACGCACACATGCACACACCTTAGCAACACTCACACCTGGGGAGACTGTGCTGCTGAAGCAGACTGCAGGGATAAAAACACACAAAACCAAGAGAAGTTACTACAAGCATGACAAGAAAATAAATGTGTAATAATGCTAAAAGCCCTGTTGGCACAGGTCTAGTATTACCAGGGGACCTCATGTGATTTAGAAATTAACCCCTCACATCTGTGATTCCCGTGGCACATTCGTGCAGGACGAGTAAAGTCTGCATTTTCCTCAAATGTACTGACATTATCCCTGTGATATCAAGGCTCTGAGCAACATCAAAAAATTATATTATGATATTTATATTCAATATTACAAAAATTATTCTCTACATCTATTTATGTTTACATAAACCTCACAAAGACCTCTTGCTCTGGTGGTGCCAATGCCAATCAGTCCTGCAGCAGGATTAGCCTCCTGAATGTCCCCCCAAAACGCTTTTGAAATGTTAATTTCTCTGTAATTCTTGACCGGGAATGTGGCAGAAAAAATATAAAGATACACAGGACTAGTATCACACGATGGTTCCTCTGCAGTGGGATTTTTCCTTGACAAATTGACAGATGAAATGAGATGATGAGATTTGCGCAGGATTAAGATCCCAGACAACAGACACAATAATTGCAAATTACCAGAGGTCTCCAGGTAATTCTAGTCCAGTGCAAATAGTTCCATACTGTATAAAAATTGTACTTCGGACCAAACCAAAGTTTTCCTTTAACCATGCAAAATTAATATTATGTCAAGTAGACATAGGGGGATGCGAAAATATGTCCTGGCTGAAATTATTGCTTTTCACAATATGATTACGATAATCATCAAAATATGCTTAAACTTTTAAAATGGCACATACTGTTATCACTTTACATCATGTTAAGAAACAAATATTTTCATTGTGTCATAGCGTACACATTTTTTCTAGTGAACGTCCTTTTTAGTGAAAAGCAACCAATACACTTTTAAAAAGGATGATCATGAATCATATTTTTGTATTCTGTTTTTTAAATCAGGCTCTATTTTCCACTTCTCCGGCATGATAGTGAGCTAGACAGCTTTTTCAAGTCCGTCTGGATGATATTTACGAGTATCCTGATAATGGAAATGCACCACAATCAACTTATTATGAGTGTTTTTTAATCACGATTCATGATAAAATCCTATATTATCCCATCCCTATTGTCCAACCAACTGCAACTAATGATTATTTTTTTTTTAATCTTTATTTTCCCCATTTCAAATCTGTGTACATCAAATGCACATACACCACTGTCTTAATGTATTTTATTCACCATTTCCAATTCAGGATTTCCAACTGGTACATTATTATCAAAATTGTCAATTATTTCCTCTCTAAACTACCCTCGTGTACACAGTTATATCAACTATTATCTACAGAAGCGAGGAATAAGTGAACACAGGCCAGCGTCAATCACAGGAAGGGCACAGACTTTGGTCTTGTTCAGAAATCCATTGGGGCTTGTTAACAAAGCTGAGAGAGCATGGATCAGCTGCACTCCTGATTTTTTTTTTTTTTTTTTTTTACTGTTTTATCAGAGTTTGGCGGAACGAAACAGCTCGGATCTGTTTTTTTCACCTGTTAAGCAATAATATTAACAACAAACTCTTTAAAAATACAAAATCTGTGGCCCACTTTAAATGATTATGTTGGAAACTGTGAAATGATCTTCTTACTGCACTCTTCAAAAACACACACTGTGTTGCTAATTTTCTATCTGTCTGACTCTCTCTTTCTCTCACACACAGAAAGAGAGAGGGGGGGGGGGGGTGGAAAAGGGGCACCGGCCCATTGCTCGGTCCAGTCCTGCGTGTCTGTGCCATGATGGCTGGAGATGATTGGCTCCCAGACCGCACACACCGCAGAAAAACGCCACGCTACGCGGTCACAAGCCGGCCGCCGGGGATTAAAGGGACTGGCGAGGGAGAGCGACAGTTTTTAAGTTTCAGCAATGCACAGAGGCCTGGAGTGGGACAAATGACCGACTGTGTTTTACAGTGGTGGAATGTAAAGCCCCAGCACAGTCACGGTCCGGAAACACAGGTGTGTTCCCTTTATCTGTCTAATTAAAGCTCTGCACTGTGTGGGATATAGCGCCTCTACTTGATAGACATCTCCCTGACTTTCCCGTTAACTTTGTTGAACCTCTGAAGGTGAGACGACTCACACCATCACAGAAAATATTAGCTGAATTAGTCAAAGCTATCATTAATGTGATTAGCAACCCCTGTGCTTTTCCTACGAAACGGTATGATCACATCAACCTACCATTCAAGGCAACTGCAAAGATCGCGCTGAGAGAGGAAACGTGTGCTTGAATTGTCCGTCGTTCAGGCTTTAACAGAAGTGAATGGGAGACGGAGCGTATATTTTTAGGATGGAAATATAACGTGACATTATCTGAGGACAAGTCAAAGTGCCTGCTGTGAAAAAGCCTGCTGGTACATGGAGAAATTCACAATATAGCTACAGGTCTATTTGGCTCTAATCAGTGTATTACAACATTATGCTACCCTATCTTTCTATTTCACTACATGTCAGAGGGAGAATTTATACATTTTAATCCACTCAAGTTATTTTACAGCTATAAATGTTCTGTAGATTTTACAATGAAAACATATGATCCTCTTTTTAAAACATGATGCATTGTAATAGAATAAACTACCTAAATGCAAATATAACTGCAACAATTAGTTCCTGCTTAACCAACTACATCAATAACACTGATCCAGTATATAAGAATCGAACAGATGGTATTCTGCATGAGTACTTTTACTTTTTGATGAAAGTACAAAATGTTGTCAGTACTTTTAAATGAATTTGAAAACATATTTACTTGACTTTTACTTTTAGGCTAATGTATATGCCTGAAAATTCCACAATATAACTAGCTACGTAGGAGCTACTTGTATATCAGTTAAGGACCTCCGTTTGAATAATTGGACATGTATGGTGTGTGATGATAATGAAATCAAAGCATCACTGGTGTTTAGGCAGTGCTTTTAATGATAAATGTACTGATCTGACGGTGTTGGTTGCCATGGGATTTAGTTGTACAGTAACAGGATGAGGTCCCGAGCACACATCCCTCGACTAATTAACTTACACTAGAATGACAGCGGACATATCAGTTGTATAAGTGCACTCTGACTGGAGTTAGCCTGGTTGTAGCCCCGGTTAGCTAAATGCTAACGGGCTAGCAGGCGAACTGCGCTACGAGTTAGGTCTGAGGGGAGCTACTCTTCATGGCTAACAAACTAACTGGCCACAAAACACAGAGGCACCCAGAAAAAAACGGTCGCCAAGAAGTGAATATGTCTAGTTATTTCCACATGTCGACATGTTAGCATGTGTCCCCCCAGTCTGTCCACGTGTGTGTAAGCGGCAGAGCAGCCGGTCGGATGTAAACAAGGACGCATTTCACTCACAAACAGCCGCGAAATAAAACAAATACATGCAAATAAAGTCTCCATAGTCAAAGCCAGCACTGTGCTTGTTTCATATGTTATATCAGTAAGCACGAGCTCACCTTTTATCCCAACAAATCGGAGGGGTTACTAGAGTCGGAGTTGCTCTTCCAGTCAGAGGGAGACAGACAAACAACTTCCGGGTTTGTCAGAGGAAAAAGTGTTGGCCGACCGTAACGTTTCACTGCGTCCTGCTGAGGCAGTGAGGGGACTGTGCTCCGAGACTGCCATGGCTGGTGGCGGCGTCCACAAAGCGTCAGCAATACATTAAACGAGTGGGTGTTGGTAAGGTGAGAGTTAGAGACTTAGTGTTTCTATACATGTACTTGTACATCTGGTTTTGGTTTTATCCCCTATTGTGATTTCATAAAAGGAGCATATCATTTTTGCTGTGATGAGTTACAAGTAACATTGTACAGGTATTTTACCCATTGACCCCATAAAATGATCAAAGATTCATGTGGACCTATTTGTCTGGACCAGAGGATGTGGAGGTCACAACACCTCGTGGCGTCATCAGCTAATTTGATTTTCTATTATGAAAATGTTGTACAATCTATTTTTGTCGTTGTCATGTCACCTTTCCTTTCAGCCTGGCTGCCACGATCTAATAAAATGCACTCCAAACCCTACATTTATGGAATTTATTATCAACTTATGGTTGCACACGTTCTATGTGCTCGGAGAATACCCCAAGACTACATTATTGAGACACATGTACTCTGATTATAAAATGTCATTATTCAAGTTGATGTGGAATTGTAAACTGGGCTGCTTTACTAGGCATCATATCTCATTCTGCAGACAAAAGATCCAGCAGGGCCGACACTGTTTTTCACTACATTGACTATTGTCATTCTGATGGATGCTGGGCGTCTTCACCTTCCTCAATAAGGCACAAATATTAGCTAGGAAATGTCAGAATATGAGCATGTGCACACTGGGCGTGTGCATGCATGTGTGAGTGACTCCTATGGACCTTCAGGCCTGTGCCATTATTACATGTTGATGGGAATGTAAATCTATATGTAAATGTAATTCAACAGACTGACTATTGCCATCAGTCATATTTAGAACACGTATTGTACAGCAGAATTATGCCAACCTGGCTCTCATGAGCACTAACATCCATCTTTTCCTCCCTTGCCATATCATGAGAATAATTGTGAACTCTTTATATCCAACTATAGGCATCGCCATCATGATAATGGTGAGTGAATGGCGTTATGATAGGGAATCAGAGGGTGAATGCCATCTGATTCCAGAGGTTTCTCCATGCGTGTCAACACAGGAAAGGCCATCACAGAGTTGGATTGTTTCCTTCCAAAGGTTAGGCTGCACCTCGTGTCTCAACACTATCACCTCTTTGAGCCCATGTATACATTTGACACACACACACACACACACACACACACACACACACACACTTAATATCCTGCATCTGTTTTGTTTTTGGGAAGTGCATATGGGGGCCCTCTGCCTCCTCTTCCTCCCATATCTCGCTAAATTGGATGCAGGTTCGGGATGCCTCACTGCCTCAGTGAAATTGTGATGTGGCTCCCTGATTTTGGGTTCCATGCATTTGACAGTGTTTACTATTATTATTTTAAAAAAGGTAGAGGGGAGCGACTGAATGGAGGCATCTGGTTCAGCGGTTCATCTCGGAGCGTCCAGACCACTGGCGTGTTGAAGATGGATGGAGTGTCCTGGACAGGGATTTAAAGTCGCCTGATTTCCAATCACACATTCCAGAGGGACGGTTCTGCCTGGTGAATGATCTTTATTGAGGAGAAGGAGTTAAAAGAAGCATGTCATTGCTCTCATTTGATGGCATTTGTATGTGCCATGGGGGCTTCTTCTGTCATTTGGCGCCAGGCGCTGCGGCCAACTCTTTGGATGCAGTGGTTTATCAGAACGGGGTTCTCGTCAGCTGCTCCGGTGCATTGGCAATATTCCGCAACTGATGGTCATTTAGTACAAATGTACCGCCATTGTTTCGATTCAGCCTGTTTGATGAGGCACACGCCATGGATTTTAGAGAAACTAAGAGCAGAACAACACCATTGTTTTCATTGGTAAATTCTGAGGTGCATCTTCAGAAATGACAAAACACAGATGTTTAGGAAATAAGTGCAGCTGAAACAATAAGTCAATTGATCAATTAGTTGAGCAACAGAAAGTGAATGGGATTTTTTTCTGTTTGTCTTTGTTTATTGGGCTTTAGGACTGTTGGACAGACCCAAGAAAAAAGACATTTTAAGACACCATGGGTTTTAGGAACGTGTGATGTGCATTTTTATTGTTATTACAGATTAATAGATTTATCAAAAACAAAATGAATAGCTGCAGCCCTAGAAATAATTTGTATGGCTGACATCTGCTCGGGTGCAGACTCAAACCGTAACTGGTTGCATCAGCTGGTTTCAGTTCTGTGGCGCCAGTTATGTTGGGAAGGAAAAAAAAATCGTCTTCCTCTTCTGCTCTTGGTGCAGGCTTCCTTGTTACTGTATGTATGTAAATACAACCAGCCAGTCTGTATCAAAGCAGCCAGGCAGGAGGAATTCCCTTAAAAAAAAAAAGACTCGCCCTGGATCAGCGCTTCTGAACAAAAATGGCTCCCATGCATCACCCATATGGGGCCCTCTGTGCCGGACTCATTCACATCCACCGGATGTACAGCAGACCTGAAGCCCCGTCGCTGGCGTTTCTCTCTCACTGCAACACACAGACTCTGTTGCATCAGTACAGTGAAAGTTTGATATTTTCCATCGTGTTAACATCGGTGTGATATTACCAGTAATTAATAAAGCATCAAATAGCCTTGCAGGATAAGAAACTGGTGGTGTATTAGAGGGATTCAGTCGATTCTGGAGTTAATATGCCAAGTAGAGCATGTACTAATCAGTCGCAAAGCTCACAGGCAGGAAGAAACAAGTGATAAAACCCAGCCGGAGGGGAATGGTGACTCGTGACAGCGGCAGAGCTCCAACTTCCGAGCCATGGAACAGAATATTTCTTTGGTTTCTAAGTAATTTCCAAATATTGGCAGTTTAGCGAGCCGTCCCTCTGAAGCATCAGCAACATTCCTTCAACACCACTAGCTTTGACACTGACTTTGTTGGATAAACTGTAGGATTCTCATGCTGCCGTTGATTTCTTTATTTGTTTTGACTTTATTAGATAGTATACAACACAGAGCTGAAAGGAAATGACCTTGCATCTTTTCTTCTCCTTGTTACATATAGTGGTTATTTCAGGCTTGTGGGAACTATTAAAAAATGTTCAATCATGATGTCATTTTATATCACAATATATTGTTGTGATATAGTGTATTTTCTGATTAAAAAAAAATTAAACTGTTAATGGATAAAATAATCAGATCAACCTGACAAATCCAAGTCCTTCGTCATATAAATCACATGGAAATCCAATACTACCATTGACAAGCTTTGCAGCACTGGGCTGGATAGTTAAAAAGCTGATATCGTCTGACAGTATGTCATCATATTGCCCAACTTCAAATGAAACACTCGGAGGTAGAATCCCTCCCGGAGTGAGCTGCTCTCAACTCAAGGCCACTTCCACCTGTGATGAGGGGCTCACAACTACGGGCCTCATTTTAAGGGGCCACATGCCAAAATATTTGGGAACCATCATCTCGGAGCCCCAGGAAACAGATGCCCCTGGGGGTCGGTGCTCTTTGTGGTCAGTAGATTTAAGACTGGTGCTTAAAATCTGTTGTTGGCCCCTGCTGCTTGTGTCTGACAGTCACACTTTTTTGCAAGTTAAATGAATTGCCAGTACAGGTGAGATCCTCTCTCTCTCTCACACACACACACACACACACACACACACACTGTGATCAACAGTCTGTCGGTGCTTTCAGCAGGAAAAGACTAGAACAAGAGAACAAGCCTGACAACACCTTTTCAGACCGGACCAAGTGACTTGTGTCTATGGGGATTACATTTGTGAACAGAAGCTCTATACACTCACACAATCTCACACACACACACACACACACACACACACACACATGCACAGTTCCACACTCCACATGGCCACAAGATGCCCACAACACCTCTCTCTCTCTCTCTGTCTCTCTCTGTCTCTCTCTCTCAGCTGCGAGTATAAAACCACATTGACAGGAGCCTTGTCCCCTCTTGTCGAATCGTCACGCTGAAATGTTTACCTTTACATACAAATGGCATGGTGTCATGTTGTGTCACATAATGTTTCATGGACAAATAATGTGTCCCATTTCTCAATCCGCCCTGCAGCCCTTAAGCCCCCCTCAAGCCTCTATAGTCCCAGCAACACCCGGGCAGCCCGGCCACAAAACCGGAGCCCTGTGTCACCAGTGAAGGGCCACTGTGAATGAAATCCCTGGGATGTCGAGGTAAGCTCACTCAGCGCCGCGGCTCTCAGCGTTTTGGGGAAGGCGTTGGAAACGGGACGAGGACACACAAGTTGTTATCAAAGTGTTTGACTGTAGGTTTCTCTGTCTTAGTGGATAGAAACGAAGTTTGGTCAAATGTGGTGTTATGGCAGGAGTATTGTTTGAGCCGTGCATTTTGCAGCAAGTATGAGACTAAGGAACATTAAGATGTTGTTATTCATATGTTTAAAAATTAAATTCACAAAGAAGCTTCACAATAAAAGCATGTATAGCACAGAATGTGAAGCAGACATGATAGCAGCAAATGCAATAAAATAACAATAAAATAGAAAAAGGTAAAGAGTGGGAATATTGGTGAGTCTTGGGAGATTTAAAAAAAGTCAATTATTCTAATGTTAATGAGCAAATAGTCTCCCTCTATTTAAAGCAAAGCTGTGGGAATATTTAGGTAATGGGCAGCAGGATTACTGGAAATTATATTTTAAAAAATAGATATAATACATTTATATCCAATCATGTCCCAAAGCAAGCTTTTTGGGGGGTAAAATGCTACCAAATATATAAATGAGGTTGGCTTTTAAATAAAATGATAGAATTAAGATGAACTTATAAAGGAGAATGGACACTATATCAGGTGTTTAAATAAATCAATGCAGTACAGATTAGCTCTTCAGTACAATTCTGAGGTACTTTTACTTTTTTTCTGCTACTTCTGCTCCACTAGGACTCAGAGATAATAGAACTTTTATCTGACAGTTATGCTTCCTTTACAGAAAATTGGTTTGCATGCAACACATACTACGAGCTAAAAAAGGAAACATTGTTATAGAAATAAACCAGCAGTGTGAAACAGTCAGAATTAAGTCCACATTACATGATGCTTCTTATTAATAATCCAATAATATTGTCTTTAATAATAGAAAGTGTAATGATATATTAAATACACAGGGGTCATTCTGCATAATGAGAAGCTTTATTGATAGTACTTTTACCTGTTCAGTACAGTAAAGATTTTTGATGAATTTTACTGGAAGTAAAAGCTGTGAATATTTCCGCATGAGCTCCAGAAAACAGCCATGCAGATGTAACTATTCATGAAGTGCCTGAAGTCATTGTGTCGGGCCTTTAAAGAGTCTTTCCCTGTGCGCTGAGAGCCAAAGAGTCCCAGAGAGGCAGCGAGCAGCTCCTCCTGTGTTTACGTGTTTACTTATTGTTCTAATCGTCCCTTTAGTTCTTCTCTCGCGCGCTTTAATGCGATTCTTTCCGGTTCCGCTCGGTCAGAGCGCGGGTCACCGATCCAACTGTGCTCCCCCCTCATATTCATTACAGTAATTAGCACGGGGCTGAAAAACAAACAAGTGATGATTAATATCTAAACGATGGCGAATTCTTTGAGGGGGAGTGGAAAAAGCAACGGGGAGCGACACCTCCCTGAGGCTGCACGAGACACGTGAAAGGAGGTCAGAACAACTATTCAAGGCATACAAATAATAAAAACACAGACTAGAAGGATTATGAAGCCATTGTAAATTTGTAAGTAAAGTATTTATATATATATTTAATAACCAGTCCAAATACAATCCGGCCTATGGTCTCTCAAAATGAGCAACTAATGTATATATTGGTGTATTACTGAATATATATAAAATACATATAATGTGACATATTAATAAATAATATTAATATAAACAATATTAATAATGATAACAACGACAATAATAATGATAATATTACACATTAATACATAATATGCACATTATTAATAATAATACAAATAACAATAACAATAGTACACTATCCAAGAATAATCATAAGATTTACAACGGTGTTATATTTCCACATTTCGTGATGCTGATGTAAAAAAGTGTATAATATTTTATAATACAATTTACACTATTATGTATTATTATACATTAACATTGTATTGTATTGCATGTTACAAAGCTCACTTTACTTTATGCATTTTATTTCCCTCAAACTGGATCAATTTTATGAATGTTTTTATTTTGTTTTTATGTATTCTTCCTGTCTCTCGTTATTGATTGGCAACAAAATAACCAGAATTCAACGTGCAGATTGTCATATACAACAACCAGGTTTCTTCAAATAGCTCAATGGCAGATAATTGCAGCCTTTTCTTTGAGCTCACGCTCTTAGTAAATGCACTGAATAATCCGCTGCTATGGTCATGCATACAGATTCAACTTTTGGGCCTGTCGAAAAAGATAAGAGTGAGGCAAGTATGCCGAGGATACGAGATCCTTTCCATGAGAGAGAGAGAGAGAGAGAGAGAGAGAGAGAGAGAGAGAGAGAGAGAGAGAGAGAGAGAGAGAGAGAGAGAGAGAGAGAGAGAGTTGGATTTAGTCGGGGCTCTAACTTTGAAAACATAATAATAAACCAAGCCACTTGATGCCAACAGATACGTGTCTGCACTTTACCTTGAACCATAAATGATAACAGTCTATTAATATTAATAATGGAGTCATCGGCGCTGTTTCTTCGCCTGAAGGTCAGAGCTAGACCTCCTGTTTGCTTCCCGCCATCACGCAGAAACATTAGTATTTTGTGTTTTGATGTTATGGGCGCGAGCCGAAGGTCAGGGTCGTACGCGCCTCAGACAAGCGGAGCAAAATGGGTCGCTGTCTCGCGCCTTGTTCCGCACTCAATTGTCTCGGGGCTGCGCGTGAACCCCGAGACCTGCAGCTGTCTGGAGGACAGGGACGAAGCGGCAGGGAGGAGAAGTTTTACAGCACACTACAACAGAACCCCCCCATGTGGCGGCATCTTTCACGTGTATTCGTCTTATTGGAGAGATGACACGCTTCCTTCATCCTAACACACTCCATCCAGTTGACCCAAATATCCTACACGTAATTTCTCTTACGTCCATCTCGTGTGTTAACATCTGGATGATGAACCTGTTATCACACAGTAGAAAAAATAAATACATATCTTTTGGTGTATTATCTGACAAAGAGACCTCTTACTTCCGGGTCAAGCTCCTCTCCCTCAGGTTAAATGTAATGGAAATCAAACTATCCTATTATAATATCAAAGAGATACTTCGGCTCTTGTCTTTAACTGGGATCTGCAAATATTCACATTCATGTCGTTTCTCACGTTTTTAATCGCCTGTTATTTTATAATCATTTCCCCGAATGGGTGAAATTATTATTTATTAAATGTATTTTATTTTTTGTTTGTGTAAAAGAGGTGTGAACATGAGAGATATGAAAGGGTTGTTTCTTCATTTTTTTAGGGGCTCACCGGTCGTGTTTTGGGGCTTATTATAAGGCCGATGAGGCCCTGGTTAACGGTGCAAACCGTCTGTAACTAAGTGGAGCATAAGGTCTAAACTGTCTGTAAAACTCTTCAGATTTTCGCTTTGAAGAAAACGGAAGAGCCAAAGAAAGCACACATGTTCAGGAAACCTTGAATGTCATTGTTCCACCAGAGAGAGAAAAAAAGTTCTCCTTGAGAACTAAACAAAACGGTGAGTATCAGTATGAGTGGAACTTTTCAGTTGGCAAATTTATTGAAATGAAATGTTATACGTTCACAGGTGTGTGTGTGTGTGTGTGTGTGTGTGTGTGTGTGTGTGTGTGTGTGTGTGCGGAGCTGAGGACCGGAACTATCCGTTTTGTAACAAACACTTTGCACGTGCAGGAGAAGACTCGCGCTCTCCAACAGCGGAGCGGCGAGGTTGAAGGTGTAACCCTCCGCTGTCTGTCAGAACGTGCGTAATGCGTAAAGAGCGCCGTGCGTAACAGGTGTAGACCCGCATTGGAGGAGAGGCGTTTGGAGAAACTCTCACAAACGCACGTTTGCAAGTTGCTGAAAGGACACTGGACAAGAAATACACTTCAGAATCGACTTCCGCGTCTTCATAAGCTAATCAAAAGAGAGGGAAGCCTGCGCTGGTATTACGCACAACATTTAATGTCACCTGCCTCCATAGCTATCTTGTCTCCCAGAGGAAATGAATGCAACATAAAAGAGGGTGAGGGGGGACGCAGAGAGAGGGAGGGAGAGGGAGAGGGAGGCGGGGGCGGGAAAGTTTAGTAAAGTGGAACTTGCTAACAGATGCCAGAGAGGGGGGCGCGGCCCTGCAGGGACGGGTGGAGATTGCATGGTGTGTGTAAGTGGCCTTGCGGGTGCGCGTGCGTGCGTGCGTTAATGCTTGCACGTGGACGTGTTTGTGCGTGCAAGCTCGTGCGGGGAAAGGACAGGACATGAGCGCACATTGAGAGAGCGGCTCTTTTACTCGGCGCGATCATTTCACGCTTCCCCCGAAGCCCTTTTTCCACCTAAAGCGTTTAGTTGCAGCTGACTGAGCACTTGCGGGGAGTGCAATAGGGAGCGGAAGGGTCGAATTATTTCAACCTACAACTCGCCCAAAAAGTACTGTAGGAGAGGGGGAGAAGAGAGGGGGAGAAGAAAGTGCCCGGGAGTGAGAGGGGGGGGGGGAAGTGAGGGAGAGATAGAGAGAGAGGAAGAAAGGGAGAGGGGGACACTGGGAAAAAAAGTTTTTGTTCTTTTCCCTTCCCTCCTCTCATCGCCTCCCCCTGTTCTAACCGGGTAACATGGACCAGGGGCCCAAGAGTCCTGCACTGCGGCTGGGGAGAGCAGGTAGGGTCGCACCGGCTCTCTCGAGCTTAATTTAGCTTTTATGAAAAGTTGAACTTATCATTTAAACCGGCTGTTATTTGTTATTTATTTATCTAAATGTATGTATTGCTAATGCAAAACTGTAGAACAGAAGTCATGAAAGTTATTTGTGGCATCAGTTATAATGCTTATTTTTGAAACTTTTGTACGGTGTTCTGCGTTTTTACATTACAAAGTGTTGTGAAGAAGTCCAGTGTGATGAAAAACCAAAAGAATGGAAACCGGAACCTTGACTTATATTTTTAAGACGTGCACACTAATCAGATGTTTCATCTCAAGTTTGGGACTATTGAGTTTCCTATGAGACTTTTGGAGTCGTGATGATTTGCGTCTCTGTCACTGGAAACTTGTTGCTTTCTTTAAAAAAAAAAAAATCGTAAACTTTTAAACTTTAAAGGAAGATAGTGTTTGGAGACGTTTCCTGTTTGAGATGGATCTTTTTATTGGTTTAAAACTGTGTAGTTCATCCTAATTTATTTACATTGTTTTATTTTTGGCATGGTGTGCTTGTGGAGGAACAAGTAGCTGGCCTTGCTGGTTTGGGTTGACACCACATTCTACGTCAGGTCACATCCACGTGCGCGCCTGAGATAGGTACATGCAAGGATACACAATTGCGTGCGCACACATTTGTTTAAACGCAGTTCATTATGTTTCTTTTGGGAGGGGGTTATGAGATGTGATCATTTGAGATGACAACGGTTTAGAGCTCGTGGTGTCTTGTTCGTGTTTGTGGAGCAAAAGTTGAACTATAATGACTCCTGTAGAAGTCTGGGATTTGGCTTTTTCCTGCGCGTCTCCATTACCGTATTCAACAGGTTCATCTCGTATAGGCCTATTGATAAAACAGCGGGGTCTGGTACAGCAATGGATCAGGCCATCGACCTCGTTATGGCACCCAATGGATATCACATCATTTCATATTGCTGCCCGCTGCGTCTGCATTGATAAAACGTCGTTTGTCATTAAGAAACGGTGGGCAGGGGATCCTCTCTCCACGGGCTGTGTGCTTCGCGGCAAGCCTTTACACCAGAAACGCAAGAAAATATGTTTTTTATGCACTTGGTTGCCTGTAACTATGGTAATGCATGCATAGTAGGCGTCCAAGACATGAAACACCACTTTTACTGAGGTACAGGCTGCATTTAGGGCTGTTTTTCATACTCATCTTCACAATAGTAAGTTAAGTGTTCTCCGATTGCGACACGTTCTTTCATAATAGAAATAAATTAGCTCGTGCCCAGCCTTCTATGGAAATTCCTCATCAAATAATGCCGATGGTGTGTAAGACAAATAATGCCCCCTTTGCAGTCTTTTGTGGAGTGGGCCTTACCCTGGTAGACGGTGAAAGCGGTGGGATTTGTAGCGATTGGATAAGAACCTTTTTAACCGCGGAGGAAATCAGAGTTTAAAGGAGGCCCTCCCCTGTTGGGGTGTAGTTCAAGTGTTCAGGGCCCATGGCCCACACCTACAGCCTCTCCATTTCCTCTCACTTTAGTATACGTGCTCGGGGTACAAAGGGGGGTCTGTGAGAATGAACGTGGATCTAATGGGACCCCCCCCTGCCTCTCCCTGCCCTGTAGGTTGGCCGTGCGTAAAAGTGCGTAGGCAGGCCGCCATTTCAGTCCCTGTCTGACGACTGCTGGGCCACTGGCTGACGTTAAATTATATTTTTACTAATGAAAAAAATAGAGGTAGGTCTCTTATCTGTTCGGGCTTAATAGAAATCTTTGATCCTTGACCTATATGATTTTCCATAAAATATATACCACCATCATTCCCCTCTCCATTACAAGCACAACCCCCACCTCCTGACGAACTAGGCTTCTTACTGTATGGATTTTATTGATATATTTGATTCTCCACTTGACAAACAATCTGTGAGAGTAACAGACCAAATGAGAGAGAGAGAGAGAGAGAGAGAGAGAGAGAGAGAGAGAGAGAGAGAGAGAGAGAGAGAGAGAGAGAGGGGGGAGGAAGAAAGAGAGAGAATGACCTCACATGGCATAGCCTACATTCGTTGTGACCTTAAGCGCCCCGGCCTGCAGGGCAGGGTCTGTATATGAGCTCCCTAACCCACCGACGACGACCGGTCTGTACTCGATCACCAGCAGGCCTGTGAGTGGAGACGCCATGCCTCCCACCTGCTCGGTACGGAAGTCCAACGGTTCACTCTTTCTCCAGTATTTCATTATTAGTGATGACTTTTGGATTTTTTTTTATAAGCAAATGGAAACTTAAGAAGAGATACGGGCGCTTTCTCATTATGTTTACAGTCAGCGGGCGTGTAATAAACGAGCTGGTGGAGTTAACATGCGCTATTAATTTTTCATTGCTTTTTCGTTTCGAGGCTCGGGCGCAAAAAACAGCCGAAGCTTTCATGGTGGATGGAGGGAAGGAGAGGGAGAGGGAACATTTAAACAACAACATTGCCTCCAATTTGCCTCCAAATGATTATCACGACTCAACCACATTCTTTCTAATGTTTAAAAAAGTATACACACCCTCTTCCTCCCCCCGCCTCCTCCCCCATCCTCCCATTTCCAACACTGGAGAGGTAATGAAATATGGTAATAGCTCTGGACCCCCGGATTAAAGTCGTCCTACCCTGATGGAAGTTTTCTCTAAATTTCCAACCCTAAAGCAACAACAATTTGTATACATGATTGATTGTGTTTGGATTTTTTAATTGCTTATGTATTTAATTTGCAAATCGGAGAGAGACAAGGGCGGCGGCTGCAGTTCACTTCTGTGGGGGAGAAGAGCGCTCGTGTCTATATCTCAATAAATAAAAAGGCGAGCGTGGCTGCACAGGGAGAACGAGCACAATTGAAAACGAAAAAACAAAAAATTTAAACGCGCAAAAATATGATAGTGTCATACTTTTGTGTCCCCGTTTGGAGACATCGAGACCAAATACTCTGTCGATGCAAAAAGGAAAGAAACAAAATAAACACTTTAAATTCAACAAGCTTTATATTGTGAAAAAAAGAAAGAAATACAAATAACTATTTTTTCTTTATTGTCCAAATTGCCCTTGCTCGTTGATTTGTGGCCCGTTGTGTGGCCCTGGCTCTTTATATCCAAATGTGAATACAGAAGTCTACATTCTGTTCTGTACTCTCGTCTTGTGTTTCTATCTTTAATAAAACCAAATCAACTGTCAGATTTGTACACGAGGCCCTTACTCGTGAATACTCAAGGAAAGAGTTGGAAATATGAATGAGGATTAGCATTTTACTGTCGTTGGATCATAACGCAGGGACGTGGAATCAGCGAGGACTTGTGAAGCCGTTTAGGGTGCAGAAACAGTCAGAGCGGTTTATTTGGCAGATCCACGGCGCCGTGTCGGTCTGGCTGCTCGTCATCCAGGCTCCTCTCTGGCCCTTCTGGACTCTTTAAGTTCAAGTGTGTTGATTGTAAAGTTATATGTCTTGGATTTGCGCGCGTGTCCGTGTGCGTGTGCGTGTGTGTGGGCTTGAACGCCCCCTCGTGGTTCATCCTGTACACCCCCCCCCCCCCACACACACACACACAACTAGAAAGGATACATCTCTGATTTTAAAACAGACAAGATTGGTTTTAACGAGGGTAACGTGAACGCGCTCCGGTTTACTGGTCGCGGCCTCGGAGCGCACGTCACGAAAAGGAAACCATCGATTCAAAGCGAGAAATCTACAAAAATCAGATATGAAATAGACTCAATAATATCATACATTGACCTTTTCGGCATCAGACGCATCGCCTTGAGGTACATCAAACATGTACGTCCTCCGAGTCCCAACCCGCAGGACTCTGAAGAATAAAGCTGCGGATTGTTATTGTTGTTGTTCGTTAGCGAGTCGCTCTAATGATCGGCCTCCTAAACGACATCACGGGTGTCTTTAATGATGGCGTTGTACATGCATGACCGTGTATCCCCTGCATGGCTCGGATGGGTCTAATCTGAGGTTTGTGCGCGCGAGTAGGAACGGCGCGGAACCGAAATGATTAAATGTCTGCAAACAGGAAAAAAGGGAAATAACACTTTTTAATTTGGCCCATGCTTTAGGCTATTTATGTGTTTAATATTACAGGGGCGAGGCTGAGATATGCCCTCTCAAATCAGGTGGGACGAACATGTAATGAATCTCCCCCCCCCCCCCCCCCCATCTCTTAGTTTAGAGTGTAAACGCGGAGCTCACCAATTGCATTTCATTAAAAAAAAAAAAAAAAAAAAAACTCACAACATCCGTCTGCGATGCGCAATCAATTAGATAATGAGCGGGGATGCATGTTTCATATGTTTTCTCTCCAGTCTCCCCGAGCTAAAGATTTATAACATCGTGCTGAAGGATGGGAAATTATGCAGGATTGTTTCCACGACACTTGACAGCTCTCGCTCGGCCCACAGAGGTGGTCAGGGGAGCAGAAAGCTTCAGTGTTTGGAGGGAAAGTCGAACTTCAATGTGTTTCTCTAGATGTCTTTAAAACCTGCTTTAAAGTCTTGTTCTCCTGTTCCCCACTCTTACATGGACCTATAAGAGGGACAGTCCCTGAGCATTCCCTCTTTTATAAAGCCTTGCTGCAACTAAGCCTCGTTTTTAGTAATACTCAATTAATTAGCCATTTAATATTGACATGAATAAACTGAGCGCAAATGGGTATAAAGGCATTACGTTTTTCACTCCGCTAATTGAAATTAAACATATGATCATTTACTCCCCGCGCCCTGCGTCGCTGCGCCGAGCCTCCCCATTGGTGGGACGGACAATACACGCGGGGCGTCATTGGCCCACGGGATTCTCGGCAGCCAATCGGCGCGCTCCCCCGCCCGCTTTTACCTGGGGCCGGCGATGACGCGTGAGCAGCGCTCGCGTCGCCATTGGCTGGATCCGCGGTGAGTGACGGGCAGCTGGCCGGCGCGTGTAGGTTAGGGTTCCAGGGGTTTGGGAGCGCGGGCGCTGTCCGCACGAGAGCGGGTCCTGAAACGCGGCGTGCGCCACCGTGGACGCTCGGCGCCGGCTGCTTGTCTCTGTGTAGTGGAGGAAGCCTGTTTATACAACACAACGTGTTGGCGTGTTTTTGGTTTCCGGGCGTGAGCGCGGAGAAAAGTACATTTTGAATTTTCTTTTCGGAGAAACGCGTCTCCGACCTCCCACAAACCCGGGAGTCCGGTACGTTTGTGCAGCGAGTCCTGGTCCACACGGAGGGAGGAGGAGGGAGAGTAGACGGACCAAGAGCCGCCCGTGGTTCACATTTACCGGATAACAACTCTCACGTCAGCCGCGGCAGCTTGAACTCGAGCCAGAGTTTTCTTTCATTATTTCCTCCTCTTTTTTTTTTTGGCACGGTGGATACGAGACTTCAAGATGTGAGCACTCACCCGCTCTCACGCGCTTTATTGATGGGAGATTACCAGGAGTTCATGTGAACACAACTGGACCACGAGAAGAAAATCCCCCGGCAGAAAACAACCGTGGATCTGTAAACAATATATATATTTGTTTTTTCGAAGTGGGTTTTTTTTATATTTTATTTTTAAATATTTTAACAGACTGAAAGGAGAAAGTTCGGACCCCCCCCCCCCCCCTCCATCGGCTGAGTCGCAGTCAGGGGGGTCACGGCCAGCGGACCGAGAAGAAGAGAAAGGGAGGGAGGCTACTTTTTTTGCTCTATTATTATTATTTTATTTATTTGGCAAAAAGTTTGACTCTGTTCTCCTCGGCGCGGACGAGCAGCAGAGGGAATGAGCACCGCTCCTCCTCTGGTTTTGGAGACGCCAGAACAGACCCGGTGTGGGGTCCCGACCCCGCGGGGAGGGAGCCCGTCTCTCATTCATATTTTTGACGCCATCCCTTTCTTCCCTTCCACCTGAAAAACTCAACATTTTTATACACCTTTTTTTATTAGTTCGAGCTGAAGTGCTACCTGTCACGTTGTCAACAAACTAATTAGATTTTTTTTGTTAATTAACTGAGGAGGAAAAACTCTCTTTGAAGGGAACTGGTTGCCGTTTTTATTTATTGGAGGACCCGGTGTCTCAGTAAAGTGGCCGACTGAAGCGGGGCGTCCGGTGGCATTTTTAAGACCCCCTCATACGGTACCGGGGCCCTGCAGCCCCGCAGCCCTCCACCTCCATGATGGAGATTCACTGCAAGCACGACCCGTTTGCGGCGATGCACAGTAAGTTTACACGTTTATTTCCCTCCATCTGCATGATCCCATCTGCTCTGAACTGAAACAACCCCCACACCTCCAACTCCGCTCATAACAGCGGCGTTTCCAGCCGCACTCTGCAAAAATACTCTCAAATAACATTCTCCTCCTGGAGGGAGAGCAAGAAGTCTCAAACAATGCTGAAATACCACGAGCACTTTGTTTTTGTCTTTTCGTAAATGTTGCTATTTAATTGATTTGCATTTATTCTAACATTTAAAAAAGAAAATAATAATTATCTCGAAACAGCCTGGGTTAAACTTTGTACATTTGTCGTGCATGTGGATTATATCTCCCTGTGTTAACACACATTTTATATTTTTATATATATTTAGCTGGTCGCTCCACTTCACGACTTAAGACGTGGATGTTTTGTTGTTGTTATTTTAAATATGGATACATGAACGTTTAGTTGTATGGTTTTGTTAAGAATTTGCTGATCATGACGTGTATTGTAAATGTACTAAATTAGGCACGGTGCGTAGAATCGAAGTGACTGGCTGGAAGGCGGTGCAGGCCGATATTTCTGTTACGTTGCTGGTGCTTGTGTGGAACTGTTTGCTGTGTTTGGCTCGTTGAAGGGAAGGAGGAGGTGCAGGGGTCAGAGAGGGAGAGGGACGGGGGGCGGGGGTAACAAAGCATGACTAAAAGCTGAACTTGATCCAGCAACAGTAACAGTGTTTCCCGCACATAACCGGGTCACACAGACACACAGGTGCAGGAGCTCTGCTCGGGTCTTCGAATAATAACAAGGTGAGACTGTTGATCCTCCGCAGGGAAATTCTCCTTCACCGGAGTGATGGCGGGCCCTGCTTTCTTTAGACGAGCTAAAAACCAGCCTGATTTGTGTGCGACCCCATTTAAGTAGCTATGACTAATATTAATATTGAATATATGAAAACATTTCAGTCATTAAGTCGAGCACAGCTAACTGAAGTCACATATTTAATATCTGTAATTAACTTTCACTCACAATCAACTCCAAAGATTGGAAGTAATTATAGGAATTATAGGCCCAAATAATAAGAAATAGTTCAAATTAAGAGCTTAACATGTACTTTCATCAAGAGCATTAATAGACAAAAATGGGATTTGATTCCTGTATAATTATATAATAATAATATAATAATACAAATATTACCTACAATATTATATATATATATATATATATATATATATATATATATATATATATATATATATATATTTATATTAATATATATTTATATGTGTGTGCGTTATGTCTTATGTGTTATCCTGCAGGGAAAAAATACAACAAAAACAACAATACACACACACACACACACACACACACACACACACACAGAGAGAGAGAGAGAGAGAGACTAGAACGAATCAGGTTTCCTCTTCCCTGCAGTTTGACCAGAGCCAATGAACCGCGGTGCTGCCGCTAACAGCGCAGCTAAAGTTATATATGTCAAAGCGCGGAGACGCTTTAAAACGATTACACCTAAAAAATGTCAAAGGTAGACAGAAAGAGAGAGAGAGAGGTTGGAATGAATCGACTGTGACGCGTGGAAACATTGTCGGTTGAATGTGTGTGTGTGTGTGTGTGTGTGTGTGTGTGTGTGTGTGTGTGTGTCATAAAATAAAGTTCACATCGGTCTGTAGCACGCCTGTTAACGAATTATAACTCTGATTTTAAAGTTCAACTTGTTGGGTTTTTGTTTTAGACTACTTGTTAAAAAGAACATATATATATATATATATATATATATATATATATATATATATATATATATATATATATATATATATATATATATATATATATATATATATATATATATATATATATATATAGGCCTAGTATAACGTATAAGTTTATTAAGCCATAGGCCTACGCGCGCGCTCCCCCTAACAGCTGACAGTTATTTCCACACATTTGTTCCGGTTGTCTTTTACCTGCACTTTATTTTGGGTGTAACGATCATTACGTTGACTCTAACAGAAAAAGTGAATATTTGACATCCATCACTCGTTATGACGTTTCTCGGTTGTCTCTCTGCAAACTTTGCAGCGTTTTTCAAGCATATAAGCGACGACATATCGCAGTGATCACTTAAAAATCTCTAGCAGGTAATTGTGATGCTAATGAGCTGAATTTCATAATCACGCATTGTAATGGTAATGGTGGCATGTTGAATGCTAAGCAGGCAGACTGTGGCCTACCTTGGTGATCGACTCACGAGTTAAAGAAAAGGGGAAAAACGGTCACTTCAGCCACGTTTTACACGAAATTAGAATCACACGTCATCCCGGTGAATGAAACGAAACTGAAGCGAACGCTGTCATACCATTTTTTTTTCTAATGGGAATCTCTGTAAAACGGACTTCTTTTGATGTAAGAACACTATTCATGAATACGCTTATTAACAAGACTCCCTGACTCACACTTCGCAGGCAGAATATTAATTATTGCACCTTTCAGGAGAAAAATAACACTTTACGTCCAAAACGCCTGGCTGGCACATCTCGCAGATCTATTCAGTGTTTGCTCCAGGAAATGTGCTTCATCTGTATTCTCGCGGGCAACTTTCCAAACAGGTTTTCAGCTCGAAGTAATTTCTAGTTCCCCCTATTTTCTTCCTTTCTTTGCTTTTTTTTCAAGAGACAGAGCGGAGAGAGAACCGGTGGCGTTTTGTTGCGATTTCTCCCTTTTGCTTTATTTTTGAGTCGTCAGGCCGTGACGAGGCAGATGAGAGATGAGAGGGAGAGAGAGAGAGAGAGAGAGAGAGAGAGAGAGAGAGAGAGAGAGAGAGAGAGAGAGAGAGAGGGGAATGCAGTGCGAAGAGGGGGAGACAGAGAGCCTAATGGACTTTATTTTCTGGATGGGGGAGCTCGAATATATTCTGCTTTATCTCTGTATTCTTTCCTCCCGGAAACAGTGAATCAATCAAACATTTAAGGAGGCGCTGGGCTTTTAAGTCAGCTCCTATAAAGAGTAAATAAATAAAATACAACAGGGCTGCATAATGACCCCGGGTCCCCTGGCTGCCTCTGTCCCTCTCCGATTCGGCTTCTCAGGATGAAAATGAAGCTGAGGCCAACAGCCCCCCCAACCATCCTCCTCTAGAGACTGTAGGTCCAGCTTTACCAGGAAAGACCTTTAAAAGCCAAGACTCCCTAATTTGGCACAAAACCTTGGAGCCAGTGTTGATTGAATTTCTGGGAGCAAGTGATTCATTTGTTTGGTCAGTGTGATGAATTACTGGACCTCTGTCACGGAACGCACACAGCTGTGAGGGAACATCAGTCCTGAATTCTTCTCTTTGGTGACGAACACATTTTTCAAGGCATCAGTCCATAAAAAAAGGGAATCGATTCCTCCGCCCATAAATACAAGAGGATTCCTGCTATAATGCTGAACAGTGTGAGATGAAATGAAGTGGCCTGCACCATCCTAATGCTTAAAACCATGTAAAAACATGGCATTTAACTTGTTTAGAGAATTATGCTGGCTGATAAACAAATGCCTTCGCAGAATGTGTAGGTTATTGCGTTTGTCCCTATCAGTATTTATGGTTCCTGGGAAAAATAAATTTCAAACACATAATCCCCACAACCCTCGCCAAGAATGGTGAGAGTCTGAACGTCTAATGCCAACAGTAAATACACAGATAAGTGAATAAATAGTTATCTGGAGGTTTTTGTAGGTCACAAGTCATTCCTCTCCATCTCTTTACAAAGCGAGGCGTATTGCATGCCCTGGCCCAGATAGGAAGGGTGAAAGGAACCATTTCATTTACTCTTATCTGAGGAGGGAGAGAGGGGGGGGGGGAGTCTTCGCCGCAGATACCTGTGGTGAGGAGGGGCGTACGCAGTCGGCTTCTATAAACGAACCCAGGCCTCAATAATAAAGAGAGGACGGAGGAATAATGCCTTCACACAACTATACAAAACATCCACAGAGAGAGAGAGAGAGAGAGTGTTAAGGGTTTTTGTCCATATAGGTCAGCATGCTCTTTTTGCATTGAGGAATGTCTGAACGTAAGCGTGTGTGTGTGTGTGTGTGAGGGAGAATGTGTGTGTGAGTGTGTGTTTGTGTGTGTGTGTGTGTGTGTGTGTGTGTGAGGGAGAATGTGTGTGTGAGTGTGTGTGTGTGTGTGTGTGTGTGTGTGTGTGTGTGTGTGCATCTCAGTGGGACATTACAGTCTTGTTTTTGAAGAAAAGAAAAAAAAGAAAAGAAAAAAGTCAGTATTGCAAGAAAGAAAATGAGGAGGACAGTGGGGAAGAGGTGGGCCAGGGTTAAGGCGACATCTCTCGCTGCTGTCGTCTTTCTAGTCAACGCATAAAATGTCTCATAGTGTGTAAAAACTCTGGGCCTTTGCAGAGCAGAGTCCCCACGAACCTGAATGGGAATCCAACAGCATCCTCGTAGCATGCAGGATAGATGTACGTTTAATATGGCGTCAAACAGCAGATGTACAAAGCAGCCTCCTTCCACTGACACCACATGGTGACTACACGTGATGTCACTGCACTGCTGCCCACTGAGGGCATTCAAATCAAAACATTTACACATATCACTCAAAAAAACGTGCATCGCCTCCACTCAGATACAGGTGACCACCGGGCCGCACCACCGTGGATTCACTGGAGGGGGATGTTTAGTATCACCTTCTGGGACTTAAAAAGGAATAGTAAAAACAAAACACACAGGTTTGGGCTTAAACTGTGTCCAAGATCCTAAAATGCTATAAACTACATTTCCTATGATGCAAAAGTTTCCGCCTTGGCCACTGCATTCAAGTAGTGTTCAACCCTAAGCTGCTATGACTGACAACATCATGAGGATGATTTTCTCAGGACTTGACAAATCTCCTTCAGAGCTGCAAAATACATGCTATTGTGTTTTTACAAGCCGGGTCATGTTTCTGCACCTTTCGCAGGTTGCTCCTTTAATCAAACACATTTCACGATAAATGCTTTTGACACAGCTGATGTGATTCCTTCTGCGTTCAAAGTTCCCGCTGGTTGCCATTCAGTCTTCCATGAAACGCTGCATCGATGTCTCTGTCTATATATCGGTGTCAGAGCGATTGCCTTTCAAATGGTGCTGTCTGCAGCAGGCATCTGCATAATGAGGCTTCTTCTATCTCAAAAAATGAAGTAGCAAGGAAGAGGAGGGAGCCCTTGTTGGAGCCTTGTTTGATGGACTGTAGACTTGTTCACGTTTCTGAATTCAGCCTCCACGTGTGGATGTGTTTGCTGTTGGAGCTGGAGGAGACCGTGTGCTCCTCTTTCTTTCTTTTATGCTGATGGAGGGAGGAAGAGGACAGCGGGGCAGGTTCAGGGGACAGCTTTGTGTTTAAGGGGGTATCCCTGCTGGGGTAATGTGTTTAAAATCTATTACCCCCACAGCTAGGATTAGTGTGTGTGTGTGTGTGTGTGTGTGCTTGTGTGTGTTTCCCCTAAAGACGTAATCACTATGGTAATACAAAAGCCAGTGGATTATGTGGTGGAAAAAATCTGGTTGATTTATACTCTGCCTTTGGTGAGATACATATACAGTATACATACAGGCAGTGTTGTGGAGTGGGAGTAGAGCACGCCTCCCACTCCTGCTCACCGGATTATACGTACTGTATGTTAGCTGGTGTGGAGGTTAGCATTGTCGTAGAGCCTGCCTCTTCTCACCTGGTTGGGCTGTTTGGAGCCTTTAAATAGAGCCTGCAGAGGTCCAGGTTCTACTCTGCTTCTACCCCGGTGCATGCTGGGATAGGCTCCGCGTCTAGAGCTGAGACAATTAGTAGTTTGATCAAATATGAATTGCGTGGAATATAATTGAATATAACAAGTCATCTAAAGACGTCACTGTGGGACATGTTTTGTTATATTCTGACTTATAAACGATATGGATGCAAACTATATCCCATGTTATACTTTGCTCTGGAGCTGGGGGATAATTCTATATGCTTATTTATCATCTAACGGTAGAATCATATCGTGATTAAATCATAAGCGAGACATCGTGATAAACAATTGCGTCGTCTAAATTGATGGTAATAGTCTCGGACTAACTCAAGTTTCTCAGAGAACGGGATCATTTTGCACTAGAGGTCTTATTTATGGGAGAAATACTCAGAAATGCCAAGTATTTCATGAACAGGAAAATACAAAACAATGTAGTTATTCCATATAGACTATTTAGTGAATTATTAGAAAACATGCTAAATCGTGGTATGTGTATCGGGATCGAGATATGAAACTTTTGGCCACATTGCTCAGCGCTCCTTTGCTCCGTTTCACACCCAATTTAAATATGTCGGCTCAAAAATGGAAGTTTGTCATTTGAATGAACAGTTACGGTTTCCTTTGTCTAACAGTCACGGTAGCAGAAGGCTTACATTTACAATTTGTAACAAAATTATGTTCAGGTTCAGCTTGTTTTCTGCTCTATTCTCATGTATACTGGTATTATTCTCCTCTATTCATTTCCTCAGGGGGAATATTAGCGGTATCCTCAAGTAAGGGTCCGGGGCCAGGCCTTGGTCAATAATTAATCCCCTCATTTACTTAAGATCTTAGCTCACTCTGCCCCGGGTGGAAATGGGCAAAGTTTGCACTTTGGAACAGTCACACTGGTATATTGTGCTGAGCCAGATAAATCAGTGGCCGGAGACAAATCACATGCATTTGGGATTGTAAATTGACTCCAGCAGCTGTGGGATCCCGGTCCAGAAAATTAATATTTCCCAAACAAACCTCATAAGAAATGATAATACACACACACACACACACACACACACACACACACACACACACAGCCAAATATTTCTTGTTCATTACATGTTAAATGTTGGTCAGTGGTACAGGGCTGGTGTGTTTTATCAGCTGTTGTCCCACAGAAACAAGCTGCTAATGGCACAAACACAACGGTGTGTTTCTGTTGAAGCTGCGGTGAGCAGTTATGGCTTGACTTCGGTCTCTCACTGAAGAAACACACGATGATGAGGAGAGGCGGCTTTGAAGGTCGAGCAAATAAGATCAAATGTGGAGGCTTTAATCCAGACTGGATTGTGGCTATTGGATGTGATGTGTATGTAAACATTACTGATTAAGAAGAAACCTTTTGAACGGGGGAGACTGTGGTTGATCTGAACGCCTCCTGTGGTTTTAGTCCGTCTGTCTTTTTAAAATATGTATTTATTTAATCTAAATCAAGAGGAGATGAGATTGACATTCTCACATTCTTGTGTCCGTCCTTTCCCAAAATGTACTCACAGAGCCTACGATAATGAAGCTGTAAATTACGACTTTGTTTTTTTTTTAATAATTGATTTTGTTGATCACTGTGTAGTTTTTATTTGCTAAAGTCACAATCGTTTAGTCCTCTGAATTCCTTCATCATCATCGCCTCATCAACCTTCATTTGGTCACTAACGCTTATAATAATAATATAATAACTTTCTCTTTGTCTCATTTCACTGCCTGTAACCTAATTAAATTTCTAGGCAGCCATAATATTTCACTCATCCTTGACCTTGTTTTGATTTCTTTCGTGTTTTTCTCTCTCTCTCTCTCTCTCTCTCTCTCTCTTTTCCAGGACATGGCGGCGTCAACCAGCTCGGAGGTGTGTTCGTAAACGGCAGGCCCCTCCCAGATGTAGTTCGACAGCGAATAGTGGAACTCGCCCACCAAGGGGTTCGGCCCTGCGACATCTCGCGCCAGCTACGGGTCAGCCACGGATGTGTCAGCAAGATACTGGGCAGGTAAAAGCCACACGAGCACCTGCGACCACGCCGTGACATTTACACTCCTCGCAGAGCTGGACGACCGGTCACACCTCGGTTGGGTGAGGGGCATGAAAATGTTGGCCTCCTGGTTTGACGCCATCTTTCAGGGAAATCTTTGAAGCAGGAGAGCTAAATGTGTCTGGTCAATTTGAAGGTCATTATGCTTTTTTTTTTGCGTCAGGTTCAGAGTCAAACTGAAGCCCCTGTGAGGTCACACTGACTCCTTTAGTGTCTTTCATTCCCAGCATGCACCAGCTGCATTTTCAGCACCGTCTGCCGTCATTTTTGCTCGCCTCTTTATTTCCTTCACTTTCTTCTCCACTTCCGACCCCTCTCAATATTTCTATGTCCCCCCCTCACCCTCCTGCCCCCTCACCATTCTGTGTCTCTCTGCCTTTTAAAAGCTAAATTCAAGATTAAATCCCTGCTCGTTCCGTCCCCCGGAGAAGAAAGGGGGACAAAAGGGAAAAGATTCATCACTTTTTGGAATTAGCATCAAAATGAAAGTGGCACCATATTTCTGCACCCCCCAAAAAAAGAATGTGTAAAAAAAAAGAAAAGAAAGAAAATCGGTGGGAGATGGCGAAAGGGAGGAAGACAAGAACAAGGAACACAATCAAAAGGGGAAGGCATGTTAAAGAAGACGAGTGCAGGGGAAAAGGAATGGGAGACACAGAGACCATTTGAGGGGACGGAGGGGAAGGATTAGCTACAGCGACCCTCAGCTATATCAAAAAATGTGTTGTTCATTGTTCTCCCTTGCCTCCCTCTCTTTCTCTCTTTCTGTCTTTCTCTCTCTATCTCCCTCTCTCCCCCCTGTCCTGGCCGTTCAACTCACTGAAGCGTTACCGTGAGGGGGGAGGAGAGGGGATCGAGGGATGGAAGGAGGGAGGGAGGGTTGTTTTATCCTCTCCTCTCTGTCTCTCTGGTGCCAGAAGAACAAAAACACCAACTCTACCGCTCAGTGTGTGTGTGTGTGTGTGTGTGTGTGTGTGTGTGTGTGTGCATGCGTGTTAGCTCATCGTTGCACGGATATCAATAACCATGCTCGTTTATTCACAAATGATTCAGCTGTGAATAATTTAAATAGTTTTCCATTTGGAAATAGATTGTTTTTTTCTCCTTTAGCTGTGTTTATACTCCAGCTGCGAATAGCCAAAATGTGCAACAGAGACACACACACACACACACACACACACACGCACACACACACACACGCACACACACACACACACACACACACACACACACACACACGCACACACACACACACACACACACACACACACACACACACACACACACACACACACACACGCACACAAAGAGAGACAAGGAAAACGCACATTTACAGGACACACATCTTCACGGAAGGGATAACTCGCATACAGCGGTGGAGACAGAGAGAGAGAGAGAGAGAGAGGGAGAGAGAGAGAGAGAGGGAGAGAGAGAGCTGGTTTAAGACTGACTGACAGCTTGCATCCACACACAGCATCCCCCTTTTTTTCTGCAAGCTGTGTAGCGCATTTGCTGTCCTCCAACCCCCTCTTGCCCCCCCATGCCCCTTGTGCATGCAAATACATTCATGAAATAGCCATGGTGGACACGAAACGCCTGGATCTGACTGTGTGTGTGTGTTTGCATTAGTGTGTGTGTGTGTGTGTGTGTGTGTGTGTGTGTATTAGTGCCACCATCGTCTTACCTCTGTGTCACAATGTGAAACCGACAAAGAAAACAACAGCCAGCAGGAGTCAGACATCAGAAATACTTTTGGTATCACATTGAGTTTCACATAAAGTAAGTACAGGCAGGCAATGTGATTTTCATATCGATTTATATTTTTCAATGTCACGAAAATAATGGTTTTCTCAGTATCTGTGTAGAGGCCCTACTGATACGTCTGACTAATTTAATGCACTGAACAGAACTTAAGCTGTGTTATGTTTGGGTATTTTTCTTTCTTTATTTTTCATTTGCAAAGGGATCATAAACACAGCATGAACGATTGCAGACTAAAGCAATGAAAATGTCATGAAAATAGCAACTAAAAAGGCCTAATAGAGAATTAGTTATCAGTTTCCTATCCAAGCATCGTCACAGTCAACACACATTGCATTTGTAATATTATTTTGTCTTCATCATTCTGACCACTGAAGGAAACAGTTCTTCACTGTCCTTGTGAATGTTAGAAGTGGGCAATAAAATCCACAAAATCACACTATAATGTTCAATATGAGTTGATCTGAGCAGTTTAGTTCCAAAGTTTCCCCAGAAAATGTTTATTTGCTAAACTGTAGTGGCACGATATACTGTCCACAAAGACTTGACGGTATCCGACTCATATTAGAAAGAATTTGACTGCACAGGATAAGCTCCGATCACTTCACTTTGTCAGTTTGGACAGTAAGAACGTTAACCTACCTATCCTTCAAGAAAATATCTTTTTCAAAGATCTGGTGCAAATGGAGGAGGAGGGTGAGGGACAGGCCAGAGAGACGTGAAGTGGTTTTTGAAGAGTTTTGAATTCAAGCCAGAGAGAAGTCCTGCCTGCAGTGGGAAGGTCGTTGATCTACCGAGTAGGAGAGGAGAGGAGAGAGTCAATGTCCCGATCACCATGCAGTGTTACGAGTGCACCACGGTTATTACCCCAAAAAAGCACGAATTGCTCCTGTTTGCTAAAAATGACAGAACCCTGGGAATAAGCTTGGACTTAGCTTTAAAAGAAATGTATTTGTGAGCAGAGATTTACGTCCCAGTGGGAACCAGTGGGAACCAGTGGGCTTGGAGCTGGAAACCACAGACAAATTATATAACAATAAGAAAAAAGTCATTTTTATTATTCAGGTGGGATTTGATCACAATCATCTGCATTGCTAGATAAGAGAGTGTCAGATCCATCGATCAGCTCATACAGTCACGAATGTGTAAATATCACATTACACATTTTTAAATTCCGCCTCCCCATTTTGGATTTTAGATCACATTTTTGTTTACCTTACGACAGCTTTTATTCAACACGACAACCTTCGCCTGTTTGACCTCATGACCAACGTGATCATCTTCTTGTGCTTTGATGGGCAGGTACTATGAAACGGGCAGCATCCGGCCCGGGGTGATCGGGGGATCCAAACCAAAGGTTGCTACTCCCAAAGTGGTCGACAAGATCGCCGATTACAAACGCCAAAACCCCACCATGTTTGCCTGGGAGATCCGGGACAGGCTCCTGGCCGAGAGAGTGTGTGACAACGACAGCGTCCCCAGTGTCAGCTCCATCAACAGGTACTGCCGTATGTGTGTGTGTGTGTGTGTGTGTGTGCACATGTGTGTGTCCAGGAGTGGAGAAGAGAGAATGGTAAAGAGGCCCCAGTCTCCATATGTATGAAGTGGCTGCAGCTCAGTGGTTCAACACGATGGTACAATGACAACCCTTTCCCCTGAGCATAGAGGCACAGGGAGTGAGGGAGGGATAGGGAAATAAGAGAGAGAAGGAGGGAGCAAAAGAGGCAGACAAAAGGGAAGGAAGGTGCGCGAGAGGAAGGACAGAAACCGTCACAAAAGCAAGAGGAAAGGAAAGGAGAGGAGAGGATATGAGAGGAGAGGAAAAGGGGGAGGAAAGGAAAAGAAAGAGGAAGAAAAGGCTTGCATGAGCAGCCAAGCAGGAAGTGTGAGGCCCCTCTGCCATGTCAGCCTGCCTCAGCCACTTCACACACACGCAGCCACATGCACACACACACACACACACACCACACACACACACACACACACACACACACCGTTTAGCTCCCACGATGGTCATGTTCTCTCTGTCAGTCAGAATCCTCTCACACACACACACACACACGCACACACACACAGCACACACACACACACACACACACGCACACACACACACACACACACACACGCACACACACATGCACACACACACACACACACACACGCACACACACACACACATGCACACACACACACACACGTTAATATCTCCTCTCTCGTCCTGCAGGATCATTCGGACAAAGGTGCAGCAGCCGCCCGGCCAAACAGGCTCAGTGTCGGCTCACAACTTAGGTAGGTCTGCCTCTATATGAAATCCTGTTTCCAACTGTCGAAGCAGATTTCGTTTTTTTTCTCGCAGCAGAGGCATCTTTGTGTGGCTCTCCCGGGAGCCGGTGTGCAGGCGTGGAACAACGAAACGTATCGAAATTCTGGACGTTCTCGTGGAATTAAAAAAGCCCGTGTGAAACGGCCTTTGCTTGAGTACGTGAATCAGGATGATGAGCGAAGTCCAGTTAGGTGCTGGATGTGCAGTGTGTTTGGTTGTGTGATAGTTGGGGTTCCCTTCTTACAGGCCAGATAGAGAGAGAAGAGAGAGAGAGAGAGAGAGAGAGAGAGGGGACATCCGGCCCAGGAAACAGTTCAGATACGCATCACAATGTCTGCTAATGGAGATCATGATCATCAGGTATTTACAATATAAGTTCCCAAACTCTTGTAAACAGCAAGGCTGGATGATTAACCAGACAACTGCCCAGAGGCACCCTCAGGGGCTACAGAGGCCCACATTTATTATGTGTCAGTTGGTTTGTATTCATTTGATTCATTGCAAATGAGTTTGGGAATATGCACCACTCAATCACATAATGAAGTGAGATGATAAAGGCCACAGATCAGATTCTGAGTTATGACTAATGTTTGTGTTCAACCCAATGATCACATGCGACACATTCTTGCCCATCTGTGGGTTGAAAAAGGGCAGGCAATTTAAATGTTTTTTTTTCTGTATTTCTTTACTGTTCCTCCAATAAAGAAATAACCTCCAGTTCTGATACAACCGATGCTATTGCAGCATCTACGCTAACCTCTTCAGGAGCCGCCATTATTCTTTAGAGCGAACAGTTCACCGCTCCACGTTGTCTCACACACACAGAAGCCACACTTTGGTCCGTGATCTAATTCACCGGATGCAAGCGCCTGAAAATATGGATTTGATGTTTGAGCAAATAAGAAAAAAAACCCAACAACCAGTTTGTCAGATCCCGACGTTTATGATGAGAGAAGTTAATATTCTTGATCAAAAGACTTGACATTCAGATTAACATGATTTAAATATTAGTTTCTAATCGTGTCTCAGACTGAAGCAATATATCTATGACTGAAATATTATTTCCTTCTACTCAAATATACTAAATATGAGAGTCTCCCCCCCCTCCCCCCTCCCCCCTCCTAACTCTCTTCCTCACTTTTGCCCTGCAGTGGATTGTGTTTCGGTGTCTCTCATATCTTCATAATCGCACATTGTCTATTAATCTAAATTAATTTCACACACACTGCTCCCTGACTCCTGCCTTTTACACACATTTAGCACACACACACACACACACACACACACACACACACTGAGATGCATCCAGACACACACACACACACACACACTTACAGATTACACAGATAAATGGGTCCCACTCCCAGGCGGAAAATTGAACATTTGGATTTGTGGAATAAAAGCGTTACGTCTGATAAAAGAAAAAGAGTGAAAAGAAAGAGAAAGGAAAATCAGATAATTGAAGTGCTCAATCAAGTGATGGGAAAAGGAGGGATATGCATTCATTATACTCCTTGTCGTTAGCGAAGGAGTAACGGCTGGAGGGGGCCGTGATCCTCCGGTTTATCGTTTCTTTTTTATTCCCTCCTCGGTCTTGTCTTCCTGTGTTTGGGGGGTCTGCTGGGAGAGAGGATTAGGATGTCTGTCTCCACACCTTTCTGTCCCTCCTGGGATACCATACTGTCACTCAACCCCATGTCCGCTTGCAGGGGCACAGATAAGGGACCAGGGAATGAGTGACTGTATGTTTCGGCGTGTGCGTGTTTGTGTCAGGAGGTTGTATCGTGTGTGTGTGTGTGTGTGTGTGTGTGTGTGTCAATGAAGCGGTGAAAAGTATGTCGCTGTGTCACCCAGCGAGGAACTTGTCTCCTCCAGGGGGAAGATTAGAGGGAGAGACAACGAGGGACAAAACACAGACTCCTGTCTGTTGTGGCTTCTCAGTTCGATCTGAAATGCTGAATTAAAATTTTAGAGGATTTAAGTGCATTCATGTTGATTTTAGGGAGAGAAAAATAGGATTTCACTCAGCTTTTCGTGTCATGATTAATTGATTCAAGGCATGTGAGTTTTGCCTAAAAATAACGTTACATTCTTCAGAGGTAGTATTGGACATTTGTCTGTTTGCTGTTTGAAATAGCAGATATGAAGAACATGGTAGTGCTATTGGGTTAAAGGTGACATTTGCTATTGTACTTGACCCCCCAAAAAGGTGTTTTACAGAGGTGTTAAAAGTACAGACATTCTCTACTCATTTACATTTACATTTAAGTCATTTAGCAGACGCTTTTGTCCAAAGCGACTTACAATAAGTACATTTGTCAAAAGAAGGAAACAAAGAAACCACAACGTATCATTGCTGATAAAATAGAACAAGTGTTAGGTCCTCCCCCCATTTTTTTTGGGGGGGGGGGGGGTGTTAGTGGGTTATGCTATGTAGAGTCGAGGTGAAGTCTGAACAGGTGAGTCTTGAGCCTTTTTCGGAAAATGGCAAATGACTCAGCTGTCCTGACATTGGTCGGGAGTTCGTTCCACCACTGAGGCGCCGGAACAGAGGAGAGTCTGGACTTTGCTGAGCGACATTTGTTTGATTTCGGCGATGGTGGTACCAGCCGGCCAGCTGAAGTAGAGGAGCGAAGTGCTCGCTTCGGGGCATGAGGTTTGACCAGTGTTTGAAGGTAGACGGGTACTCAAGTAGAAGTACAGATACTTGTGTCTTTACTCAAGTGAAAAAGTACATACTCTGACATGTACTAGATTAAAGTAGAAAGTAGAAAGTAGTCCTATGAAGAACATTTGTACTGGCTGTTTTTTTCAAGGCGAACTGAATCTCTGGTCCTATAAATAGAAACATCAATCATTCCCCTCAAATGCATTAAAACTAAAGTAACGATTGGTTTGAAGATATAAAGGAGTAGGTACAAATATTTGTTTTAAAAAGTTGTCAGAAAAGTTAATACTCAAATAAGTACTGTACTGTGCTGCAATAATATGTTTTTATAATCTAGTTTCATTTTGAGAATTATACTCACTCTAAGAATGAATTATGTGAGCAGGGTACTCTTTAAAATGTTATCTCTATTGAGATGATAATACAGTTAGTTGGAAGTTACATTTGAGCCAGACAGACCAGGGAACCTAGACATATGTCTTATTACAACATACAAATATGTCTTACACATATAACCTTCATAAATATCGCTGGGACTGCTGGAAACTACAAATTCCGAGCACTAATGGCACACCTTGACTCAAAACACAGAGCAACCACAATAAAAGGGGAAACAAAACCGTCAAACACCAGATTTAACAGCCATACAGACAAAAATATATGTTCTTATGAATAAATTGTACCAAGGCATGCGTTATTTTTGCCCCAAAAATATTCACGATCAGATCTATAGTAAAGCTCAGGCATACAGGAAGTCACAGGAAGCCTAAGGGAGGAGTCAGCAGTCATTTTAGCTCAGTTCAACTGACATGCAGTGGTGGGACCCTGGCTGACTGGTGGCCACCTGGTGGCTGTAACAAAGCACTTAAACCAACAAGCCTGAAGGAATTCTATGCTGCCTGTTTAGACGAATCCGTGGATACCGCATAGAGCGCTGTGTGCATTATCATTAATCTGCCGGTATAGCATGGGGCTCTTCAGTTATACAGGAATATAATCAGTGGGTTATTGCTATTTCAATGCGTTGGGGATATTTATGTAATTTATAACATGGCTTTATAGCAATACATTTGGTTTACATGGAACATTCCTGATCTTTATAGTCCCAGTTGTATTAAGGAGTAGTAGAAGATGTTCAGTTGCATCACTATCCGTGGGATCTTGATTTGACCTTTGAAATTTTGATTATGTACTCGGCAAGGAAAAAAATCTATATAATCTATATTTTATATATACATAAAAGCCTTATGGTTTCTGATTTATTATAATTATTTTAGGCGTTTTTCTGAAGGATAGGGCATTAGAGGTTAATGTGTGATGTAATATAAAAACATGTGGTTATTATTAATTTTTCAATACATCAATGTATTTTAATGTGGTCTGTCCACAGCGACATCCGTGGCGGCCACACAAGTGTCAGCAGTGACCAGCGACTCAGCCGGCTCCTCGTACTCCATCAGTGGCATTCTGGGTATCAGCTCAGCTGCTGACGTGGGCAAGAGGAAGAGGGACGAAGGTGAGCAAAAGAATACGTGTTTGTTTGCCTCACCTGCATCATTGTATTTTTTTTATTATGCTAATGGCACTTTTCAAGCGCACTTCTTTAAATATACAATATACATAAACGATGCGTACAGCCTCAGGACCACTCCGTTCCTTCCCAACATGGAGAGCCCAGATGGAGAGAACTCGGATCAATGACAGATGTGTGTGGGTGTGTGTGCAGGTGCAGTATGGGAGTTCTAAACCAAACATCTTCATTCACAAACCCCTACTTGTTTACTAAGAGAGCTACCTGAGAAGTCAGTTTATGCATGCACTATTGATCATAGACGCTGTCATACCGGATCAATGTTGGATGCATGTTAATGGAGGCGTGAGCTTGTGTGTGTGCACATAAGGGGGTTGGTCCTGTACGTATCTGCGTGTGTGTGTGTGTGTGCAGGTTTGAGGGTGTGTATGTGGCAGTGTCAGTGGCATTAAAAAGCCATCACACAGACAGTCTCCTACGGTAAATGAGACAGGACCAGATGTCGGACCGAGGGGGGGTGACAGAACGCCATTGGGGGCTATTTCTCGCTCTCTGTCTCTAACACATGGTCTCTCTCTCACTCTCTCTCAAACACACACACACACACACACATGGATACAGTATGGGGAGTATGGGGTCCTTTTGTCCCTGCTGATACATTTCCAAAACATTCCAGCAGGTTCCAGGATGAATCACGGGTGCACCTTAAGCGTTCTGATATGTTTGGATACGACCCATTTCCCACCAGCAGTGCACAAAGACTTTAGACCTGACACACACATGCACACGCACGCACACACACACACACACACACACACATACACACACGCACACACAGGGACAGTGGAAATGCCTGATAAAAAAGGTTTTTGCTGAGGTGGATCAGTTGTCACTGAAGCTTTGGCTTCGCTGAAGAGACTTCAAATTGCTGCACGAAAAACCATCAGATCAGTTTGGACCAATTAGGACGATGGAACCTTCCTCACATTTATACACAACATTAATTAAATTCCACATGTCCTCCACTATTTCTATTGTTTTCCTCCCTCTTGTCACACTAAAGTTTACCTGATTGGAGAATTAGTGCTATCAACTGTTTCTCTCAATGCATCCAGTGGATGGAAACACACAGAGTAGTTTGCATTTTCTTGCAAGTTGCTTAAATTGTGTATACACATTTAATTAAAAGTAGACAGAAAGTCTTGTTTAACAGTGACCAACTATTGTCTTTTCCACAGTTGACGTTATGACTTTTTATGGGATGAAAAGCAGTGTAACTCAGTCAAATGTGTAATGGCTTGGTTTCATTTAGGTGTTCTTGTTTGTGACTGTATATAAGTCGTGGACGTAGTCATTGTGACGTTTCCCCTTTGTTTGGGGACTACCGTTTTGAAGCTTTCGAGTTCAGCATTTTTGCCGTTGCAACCTTGCTCCATCTGGCTCGATCTGGCTTCTGGTGTGAAGCTGTTAAACAAAGTTAGTCCCATAATTCAAGGTGAACTTGCTGAAGTCATCTTAGTAGCTAATTGCAATGGTAGCGACGGTAGTGAGGCTGTGATCGCAACATGTCCATCATAGGGTAGACCCGCCCTAAAGCAGACTGCTTTAGGGTCTATTTGACTCTAAATGGACCATCATTTACTAAATGAACATCCTGCTGTATTGAAGGAGACTTAAAACTAGAGATTGAGACCATAAACTGATGCTTACAATGTTTACTGAGATAATAAATCAAGTGATAGATCGACTTCCATGCAAACAGGCTTCTTTTTACAACCAGAGGAGTCGCCCCCTGATGGTCAGTAGAGAGAATGCAAATTTAAGGCACTTCAGCTTTGGCTTCACTTTTCAGAACCGGAGGTTGCCGCCTGGCTGTGCCTGCTGATTCACTAACATGGCTTATCAGTTGCGGTTATAAGTTACACCTGTGCTTCTCCAGCTAGGAACGTATCCAGGCTCTCTGCTTTTCTTATGAAGCCATATTTCATTGACATGAACAACTTGAGTCATGCATAATTAAGCAAATGTATCCCACACTATTATGTGCGCTCTGATGTCCATGGCACAGACTCTGTGGTTGAATGTGTAGCTGAAGTCAAAGCTCTGTTATCTAATTAGCAGCATTATTGTTTCACTTTGTTCTTTATGTGCATGACGTGCAACACCGTGTGCTACATGTGTGGTCTGTCTCTTTTTCTTCCTTTTTTTTTTTTTTTTTACCACGACTGGACATTGTGCGTTCAATATTGGTAATATTGCATGACTTCACGTTTCACTGAAGCCTCCACAAAGCATTGTGTTGCAGCGCGTCACGTTTTGCTGGTGTGTTTTATCTGCAGTGTTTCTGTGGCAGAGGTCTGGCTCTGTGGTCTAATTAACAGCATTGCTAATCACAGCTTCCATTAGAGCAGCCCCCGCTGGATAATGACACACACACACACAGCGAGGGGCAACAGGGGGGGAACAGCATGCACTGACATGGACAGACTAACACATACACAAATACACAAGAATGCAAGCTCACACACACACACACACTCACGCCCATATGCTTGTCGGCAGAACATTTGTACACAGGAGGAAAAAGACATAAACATACACAAGTCACACACAAGGCCACAATCCCACCGCCTTGTCATGCTAACATGTCTATCTCTCAGTACAGGTGAATATGATATATGCAGTAATGAGACAGGTACAGTGTCTTCATGTCTAGTCCATGTTTGCCTGAAAACAAAATCAGGAGCAAAGCGGCATTCAAATGCAAAATAATCACCTTGGACTGGCATTCATTTGCCAGGGGTTGAAAATAACACAGACAGAAAAATTGAAATGAATTATTTTCTTCAATTATTAATCACCTTTCTTCACACTACATGCCAGCTTCCTTAGACACGTGAATGGAACTGAGCTATCGTTACTTTGTGCCACCTGAGCTCTACCAGTGTTTGACAGGTCAAAATGTCTGCTGGGAAAAAAGTCTCTTGAGATGCGGCCCACCCAACTGAAAGTGAGAGCAGGAGAAATGCACCTGTTGCCTTTTATGGACTCAGAGTTGAGTAAAAACAAATGCATTCAAGTGAATATTATTTTAGAATATAGAAATCAGTTGGATTCAAGCCACTGAGTGCCCTTGAGCAAGCTTCAAACGTGTTATTGTGATAGTATGAAACTGACTAAAGTGATCATATCAGACATCATATCATATACACATGGAGTTAATGTTGAAGTCTTTAGTCAGCGAGGTTAGCATCACCCAAGTTATTTTCCTGAGCTAAGTGGTTTTGTCTCTTACATCACTTCCTGTGAAGATGGAAGTTTATTTTGAAAAGACACGTTGCGAGCGTGTATCCACACACCAAGCTGCATGCAAAAATTACGAGAGAGGGGAATGTAGAGCATCATAGTTTGAGTCTTTGGAGCTCTGACTGAGCTCCAGTATTTGACGCGTTGAGAACCCGATGGTGTGTCTGAATCACGCTTTTATTCCTGCTGTAACTTACGTAGAAGTGGCAGCTGTGCAAGTGATGGGAACACAGGAAGGCGGGATCATGGCATGTGTGTTTCTGTGTGTGGGTGTGTGTGTGTCGGCAGGAGGAGTGTGTGGGGGTAAAGCCCTGTGGTGACCTGTGCCCTCAGCCAAAGCGAGGGGAAGTGGGGGGTGACTGGGGGCAAAATGTAGATGAATGGGAGTGAATGGAAGAACTTGACTTGTGGGGCCAAAAGGGGACTATTGTATCTTAACCTATTCTCTTTCACACAGAGGTTGTGTGTGTGTGTGTGTGTGTGTGTGTGTGTGTGTGTGCACTTGCATGTGTGTGTGCACACACACATGCAAGTGCATCCACATTGGATACGGGGTTTAGGACATGTGGGCCAGTTAAGGTTTCTTTTTTTGAGTCGAAACGATTCTCAATAGAAAATTCATATATGTACATGTATATAAAAAAAGCTCTCTTTTGCATGAAGGAGAAATGTTTACCCAGAATGCCATGATGACCTCTCACCTCCTTGTGCATCCACTGTGACATGCAGCAGCTTACCAGATAAAAGACACCGGGTGTAAGCAAAAGATGGAGGACGGAGGAGAAGGAGGGAGGGGAGTTCCTCTTGGTGCCTCCCGTCCCCCAAAACTTTGATCTCTGGAGTTTAGAAGGGACAGACGCACACACACACACACACACACACACGCGCGCACACACACACACACACACACACACACACACACACACAAGCTGAAGCCGGGAGGTCAGACTTACGACCCTTGTCCTATCAGTATGATAATCTGTGTCAAGTGCAAAAAAATGCACACTGGTGATGTCCTACCCCCTGCAGACAGACACACACACACACACACACACACAGACATACACACACACACACACAAACAAACGCAAACAGGTGACAACCCATCTCACTCTCAAAGGTATTTGGATTTAATAATTCAACTGTTCCTGGGTTGTTGAGAAAAATGGCAATGGCGAGCAGAAGGAGACTGTGATGGAGAGAGTGAGAACCAAGAGGGAGAGCGAGAGAGAGAGAGAGAGAGAGAGAGAGAGAGAGAGAGAGAGAGAGAGAGCGCAAAGGAGGGAGACAGAGAAGGCGGAAGAGAGAGGAAAAAGGCAGAGGAGAGAACAATAAGGGCTCATTGTTTGTTTTGTTCTGCTCTGAAAAAGAGGGAAGAGAAGCGCTTCCCTTCTGAGACTGACTCACAGAGATAGAGGCAGCTGTGAGTGTGTGTGTGTATCCGACAGTGAATAGGATTTAACCCGTCACGGCAATGAGTTTCTTTACCCATCCATGGACACAATGAGACCAGCCGGATATCAAGCTACCCACCCACACGCATAGACACACACACACACACACACACACACACACACACACACACTTCCATGCAGATGAATGGACAATATTGATTATCATAAGTAAAACTTTGTTCTTACTGCTAGATTACAGCGGGTCCTGTCGTGCTCTGTGTGTCCAATGTGGGGGCTCCGTTGTGACAGACTTGGGTCAGTCTTCCAGTGTGTTTTCAGGTGTGTGTGTGTGTGTGTGTGTGTATGTGTGTGTGTCTGTGTGTTTGTGTGCGACAGAGAGAAAGCAGAAAGCAATAAGATGGCTGAAATGGTGCCATCAGAGCTACATGATTGATCAATTGAATTCCATCATGGGGACTGGCCGGTGGGATTAAATGGGTCGCCGTGGGTTACCAGGCTAAAGCATCATACTGGCTTTATCTCCCCCCTGATTGGTCTGTCACCAGAGACCTGGACCATACACTCGCACTACTGAGACCATGGTGGAGAAAGAGCGATTATGATCAAGCAGTGTGTTTGTGAGAGAGTAGGTGAAAGAGGTTTTGTGTACTGAAAAGGTATGGCGAGGTTATGCAGCGTGAGTGTGAGTGTGATGTTTTTTTGTTAGCAGCTAGATACTGTCTCATGATTTGTGCTTCACTAGAAGTCTTTGAGGTGAACTGAAAAAAAACCCTTGTGCCAATGACATCAACTCCAACCGATCAACTGGCAAAAATACAGTTTGCAACCAGTTTCAGTCGTATCATCAACATGCCAATATGGCAATATGTAATTTAAAGGAAAATTGTCCATTATGTCAACTTGGGTCTTATCGGTACATTGCAACCTACAAGTTCTTTGCTAAGATGTGGGAACGAGCAGTCAGAAAATAATCCAGGCTGGTTAGCCAAACTTGCTAGGAAGAGAAAACGAAGGTAAATGATAAATTGAGCACAGAAGCTGCCTGTTGGCCCCTTTTTTCAACCTTGACCAAATGTACTTGCCATAGTTGAGCGCACACATACATCTCTTGTGCAACGGAGGGATTATTTCTGACACTTCAGGTGTCGAATAAAGTGGTTCAGATAATCTGTTCTAACTGTTAACATCCTGTCTGTGACGGCTCAACCTTGTTGCAGAACAAGAATGCAAATGTTAGACAATGTTGCAAAAACTCAGGCAAGGACTGTGGTGACGGCAAACAAACTAAGGTTAGAATTAAACTAAAGGGGAATTTTTGAAGCTTCAACGTCCATTTACAGTCTTATTGAGAACTACTGCATGATATGTAAATAAGAGACTCCAGCTCCAGAGGGAAAAGCACAAGATCTAATGAACTTCCTCAAGTAATGTCACTTGAGTCCGCATCGGTTTGGGTTGGAACGTGAGCCCACCAGACCAGAAAAAACAACAACAAAGTTTCAATACTTAGACTTATCCTTTACTGTTGAATGTGGTACAATGCCCTAAAGCCATAGCTCTCGGTTTTTCTTTCTTTCTTTCTTTCTTTTTCTTTCTTTCTTTCTTTCTTTCTTTCTTTCTTCTTCATTGTTTTTACTTTAGGATCACAGTCTGGCACAAATGGTTCATATTCTCTCTTGGATTGAAAAAAAAGATATATTTGAAACCCCTTCCCCCCTCTCCACCTGTCTGTCATATCACTCCCTCTGCCACCGGACACACACTCTCACACTCTCACACACACCAAACACACAGTGACCCCCAGGAATAAAATAGGCTCTCAGGAGCGGTTTGGAGCAATGAATTGGCTCTATAGCGGGGGATTTTCACCCTCATCCCCTTTTTCTCTTTATCTTTTTCTCTGGTTCTCTCTTTTCTAATCATTTGTGGGCCGCGACTCTTCAGAGTTCTTATAATTGTCTCGTTCAGTCCCTCAGCCTTGCAATAACTGCAGGATACGAGAGCTCACACTCTAATACTGATACCACAGCAATATATATTTGTGTGTCTGTGTGTGTGTATGGGCAAGACGACAAGAAGGGTGGAGTGGTGTGTATATATCAGAGTCGAGAGTGTACTTTTGAGAGATCAAGAATGAGAGACAGCGTATGCTTGGTAATGGATTGCATTTGTATAGCATTTTCTCTGAGTCTCCACAATCTACGAATCACTCAGTCCTAAATCAGCTCACTGAGGTTCATCTGAGTTTTTGCTTTACTCAAACGTCCCTCTCCACATCTGCCTCAGTGATTTATTTTATCAACCCATGCCCAGACGGCAACCTGAAATGTGCAGCCAACGCTGATGTGCCTTAAACCTGTACTACTAAGATACTTTACTTACTACTACTTACTAAAGCACGTAGCTGTAATGTTGACCTTGAATTATGAAGCTAACTTTGTTAACAGCTTCACACCAGAATCCACATGGATCCAGATCCAGTAAGGCTGCTGCTCTGCTGTCAGATCAGTCCAAATATGGTCACTTCTGTTCACTGGTTGCAAAGATTCAAATCCTCGAGGCTTCAAAACCGTAGTGAACACATCACGATGCCACGATGACTACGTCCACTTCTTAATACAGTCTATGACCACGCCCCCTTCATTCCTCTATCGTCTGGTTTCTCCCTCTGTTATACACACCAGACTGGAAAACCCTCTTTAAACCTTTTCTCTTTCTGCTTTCACTCTCTCATTCCTCATGCAACCCCTCTAACCTCACCCGTTTCTGTCTTTCTCGGCACAGGTTTGCAGGAGTCACCGCTGGCCAACGGGCACGGCCACAGTGGGCGGGACTTCCTCAGGAAGCAGATGAGAGGGGAGCTTTTCTCGCCACAGCAGATCGAGGTATTGGACCGCCTGTTTGACAGACCCTGTCCAATCCAGTCCTGCTCTGACCTCTATGTGAGCCCTGACTCTGGCAAGGTAAGGGCGTGGCACCAAGCAGGCTTTGGGCTGAGGCTGAGTTTGGGAACAAGACTGTGAAAAGTACGACAAACACAGGAGAATAGCTTCTATTAAAACCTGACGACCAACTCATGCTCCCCCATCCTAAACCCCCTATTTTGGGTTTGAGAAGTAAAATGATTGCACAGGCTTGCGTAGTAATATGTCCTCAGTTTTGGACTTTTTTTTTAGAGGGATGTATTGTTTTTGATGGCAGCTAGATCAGGGGCCCGTTTCACAAAGCAGGTTCAACAAACTCTGAACCTAACCCTGAACTCTGAGTTGAACAACTCTGAGATGGGAAACTCTGAGTTTTCGGTTTCAGAACAGCGGTTTTGAATTAGTTCACTCAACTCTGAGTATGTAAACTCTGAGTTACGCGCGTGCCTGCCGACTCTACAAAGCCATCATCAATGGAGCTCCGATACTACGATTCACCATGGCAACGGGGAGAGCTTCATTAGATATTACAGAGTGTTTATGTAGAAAACGAGCTCATCCTGAGAAAGCGGAGCACCGTAACTGCAGTAAAGTAGTGATAGTTGGCGTGGCAGACATTTACTGCCCGATCTAATGTGTATAACTGAATGAAACAGTCAATTGATCTAAAGGTAAAAAGTGTTCATTTTCACATTTGGAAAGTGACACTGTGGTGTAATGGTTAGCAACACTGCCTATGGTGCAGGTGATAGCGATTCGATTCCTGTAGTTCACAAAGTAGCGCAACAAATAAATCATCATTTTTATTGGGTGTAATCCCCCCAGGCACAGAAAGAAAGTGGCTTCAGTTGGAAATTAAGCATAAGAATATTGCGCAAATACGTTGACTAAGGCATATGATTTTAATCATATTTCACATATTAAACAGTAAATATAAGCAGGTATTTCAACACAGGAATGTACTTTAACATTTCATAAATCTCCCGTTCGCAAAAACACTACCTCCGCAAAGAATCTGGTTGCGGATTATGTCCGCGATATGAAATGTTGAAAATGTCGGAGAATATTGTTTAGATAATATCTAATGTGATTGAAAGGAAAGGTAATCAAAATCCTCTCCCAATGCAAAGCTGCTAGAATCACTTTTATTTCCATATCGATCAGGTTGACGATGAAAGGACGGCACATTTTTTTCAGAGTTGGTTCAGATTCCGGAAAAAGGCGGAGACATGTAGGGAGAAACTCAGGGTTTGTTGAAGCAAACCTGCTAGCGAGCAGGTTAGTTTCACGGAGCATGTTACCCGGGTAACTGACTCAGATTTATGCTGAACTGGCTTTGTGAAACCGAAAAACCAGAGTTTCCCTCATCTCAGGGTTAACTAACTCAAGGTTTTCACTAAACCTGCTTTGTGAAATCGACCCCAGGTCACACTGGATAAAACATTTGCCAAATGAATCAAATCTAATGTAATCTATCTGAAATATGCTGTTTTATTTTTATACAAACTCTTGCGACCTCAAGGTTATGAGGGAAAGCAAAAAACACAGATAAGAAATCTTAATAAAGTCTAGTGTTTGGTATTAATCTCTAGTGTTTGGTATCTTTAATATTTGGTGCTAGGTGAAATGCTCGTCTCCGCTTCTAGCAAACAGCCCGTCCTGCCTGCTATGCCTTGCCATGCCATGTCAATCTTAAAGAAGTCAGATTCCATAATGAAAATACAATCTAAATATTCCTATCTATATCTCTCAAACAATGCAGAATCATTGCATTGATTCTCATAGATTCATTTGTGGATCTTTTGTGTTTGTGTGTGTGTTTTTTTCTGAAAATGTCAGCATCAAGTCGTGTTTCTCTGCCCGTCTGACAGGCTGGCGTGATTCTCTGTGGTCTGACAGACATTGTGATGCAACAGACACCCAGTCAGGCATATTGATGTTCCTATAATCCAGATACACTGCAGGGGTTAATGAGCATATTGACCCGCCGCTCATTATGACCTCACTTCCTGCTGCTCTGGGACAGCATGCTGCTGGGAATGTGCTGCATATGTGCGTGTGTTGTTTGGGGGTGTGCGTCTTGATGTTGTAACTAAATTGACCTCCGCGCCCTTTCCTAGTGGTTTGGTTAATGTTAATGTGAGTGGAATAGACATGTGTGAGTATGCTGCATAACAAAATGACAACAAGCTAGCGTTTGTATTCTCGCTACGTTTACTCAGATGTCCAGGCAAAATGAAGGAACTATTTTGCCAACGTCTCAAAAGGACTCTTTGGTTTCCACAGCCTTTATTGATATCCCTACTTCAGGTCTATTTATCCATTCAATGTCAAGGGCAAGAGGACAAACAGACACTAGAGGAGCAGCAGTATATGGAGTCACATACAGGCTACAGCCTTAGACCTCCAGGGCAAAGTTTCGCTTTTTAGCCCATTCACTTCCCTCTGACCGACATGGGTGTGGAGTGGCACAGGGCGAGAGGTCGACAGGGATTGGCTCTAGTAGCTCTATAGACTACGACTCAAGACTATAATACCCATGATTCATAGGTCAGTGTCCTCTCTGAGCCCGGTCAAGCCACTGAGGTCGGGCATGGGGGGCTGCTTAAACTGCAGGTCGCCCTGAGGTCAAACTGGCTTTGGGACGCTGCATTGTGATTACAAAGACGTGCACACACACACACACACACAAACACACACACACACACACACACACACACACACACACAGAAACACACATACACACACACACACACAGAAACACACATACACACACACACACACACACACACACAAATCTCCATTGCTATCTGTCCCTCTACCTCGGCTTCCTTCTCTCATCCCGTCTAGTCTGCGACCCCCCTTTTTCTTCGCCTGCATTTCCCAGAGGGAATGATTGACAGTCATACCCTTAACACTGACACCCTGACAGCCACAGTCACTGTGGTATGTGGGCCGTGCTGTGTGTGTGTGTGTGTGTGTGTGTGGAGTTATGGCCAAGGAGGGTCACCCTGTGTTGTGACTGACAATCCAAAAAGATGCCCAGTAGATACTTGGCCTTTGTGTCGGTGCCGCAGCATCATGTGAGGCTGCCTTTGGCGTGAGTTAGTGTGAGTTAGTGTGAGTGTGTGTGTGTGTGTGTGTGTGTGTAGAAAGCCAAAAGGATGGAGTGCAAGCAAGTAAGTGAGAGAGACAGAAGTGCAAGTGGCTCAGTTTCAGGTAGCAACAGTATATTATAATGGTATACTAATATATTGTAATTTCAGCAGTCATTTCAACCTCCTTATTATCTTTTAGCTTTCTTGCACTGAAACACGAGCCTCATTCATTATTTCTTCTTTGGTCATCCCACTGGAATTGATAAAAAAAAGTAAAATTGCTCACGTTCCTCCCGAGCAAATCTTATTTTATCTGTCACCAGTAGTTACTCTTCTATCCCGTTTGTCTCCGACCTTTTTCTTTATCTTTCCTGCCTAACAAGCCATCCTTTTATCTCATCTCCCTCTCCCGCTCTTGTTCCCCCTCTCCCTATAGTCTATTAAGCCCAGCTATTAATTTGTGTGTGCGTGCTCGTATTTGTGTCTGCATGTGTGCCTGTCAGAGAGAGTTCATTTGAATTTCCCTTCAATCACTTCCTATTACCCAGGTGATAAATCAGCAGGGCTGATGGAGCCCCCACCCATCCATGCTGCCCTGGGTCCAAATGCCCACCACAGCACCAACCAGTCTGCCTACACTGATGTAGAGAAAGAAAAAGAAAAAGTCCTTGTCATCACGCTCCATCCAAAAAGCTTTAAAAAGCAGAAAGATCAAAGGTGATATCACCTGAAGGACGTAGACGGTTAAACTTCCCAAAACAGGTTGAAAGACTGATAACGCACACTAGTATGACTTATAACTGTCCTACACCCCACCTATTCTTAAAGGTCACAAATACATAGCTTTATTTAAAAAAAGGTTCAGCCATTTCCTAAAACCACAGAGCACTGAGGTGTTAAGCAAACGTTACTCATACAAGAGTATGTTGGGGACTATTTCCAGCAGTGGATGAATACACAATTTGACTCAAAATACGCGACATGTTCGTTGCAACATGTCACCCAGTATAACATTGCAACAGTGGAGTTGATTTCTCTGAGCTTTCGCACTAAAAATAAAGGTAAAGATCTGTGGAACATTTAAAATAACGGAGGCACACTTGTCTAAACCTAGACGGCAAACTTTATTTCTCCTTTTGACCTTGACAAAGGCAGCTCAGGCTAGATCCACTCCTTCCTTCCTTACCTTTCACAATAAAAGCCCAAATGATATACATTGCATAACTGTTTATGAGAGGAAGCTCAAATTGACTCAAATAGCTGCCTGTATTTTAGGCTAACCTCAGATTAACCTCATTAACCTCAGACAGACACTGCTCTGGGTCAATGGGATCCTGGTAGTGTCCTCTTCCTCCATTAGTCTATTAGAACATTTTGTTGAAAACAATTTCAAATCCCTGGCAATATTTATTCATCACAAAACCAATGTGTCTTAATCTTTCCCATACTCCTCTTTCCAATGACATCATCACAGCGCCTCTAATATATGTTGGTCTCAGTTTTATCAAGAGATTGTTAACAATAAGAGAAATACAGCGGCAGCTTTATATTTTTGGTTTATGGTCACTGTCACAACAGAAAAGGCATTAACCAATCATATTCAAAATTGCAATCATCATAAATTAATAATCTTAGCCCAATTTGTCAGTCAAAATGTATGAACTTCTGTATCCTCTCCCCAGAGCTGAGGTCTATCTGGCTCGTCAGGAAATGAAAATCCTCCCCACCGCTGCCACGCTCCCACGTTTGAGCGCAGATGAATTCCTTCCCCACAATCCCCTTCTCAGTTTGTGGGCCTCTGAGGGAATTGTACTTGTTTATAGTCAAGCCTTTTTCCATCAGGAGTACACAAGACAATGTGGAGAGAGGGGGGGGGGGGAATAGGGGGGGGGGGGGGGGGGGGGGGTCGGGAGCTATTTGGAGAATAGAGAAAAGGGGAAATAAAATACTATTATGCAAATCGGGCAAGCCAACAGGGCAGGTCTCTCTCTCTCTCTCTCTGTGTGTGTGTGTGTGTGTGTGTGTGTGTGTGTGTGTGTCAGAGGGCCGATTAGGTCTCATCTGTTATTGATATGAAACTTGGACCAAACCATTACCTTCCCAGATCGGAGTGAGTAGAGCGACCTGCTGTGTGTGTGTGTGTGTGTGTGTGTGTGTGTGGAGTGAGAAAGAGAAAACAAACTCGTAGCTGCATTCTGTCATGTTCAGATATGTCGTCGTGTTCCATCATTAGGATGTCAGCTGAAGCTCAGCACATTCTTATAAACGGAAGGACTTTAAAGAGATATGAAGAAAAAGGCTACAATAATAAGTCAAGTGTGAGTTCATTCACGCTGATGGAGTTACAAAGGAATGCAACAGGTTATGTGTGCTTGCTTGTAAATTTACAGGATGACGTATTACGTTGCAGAAAAAGATGAGTCAGTTTAAGCTTTTATTCTGGATGCTAGTATTTTTTATTTTTGCAGAGTATTTACATCTATGCAGAGTATCCCAAAAGAGCCATGTTTTCTTTGTTTTTTGGCGCATTTTATTATTTTCTGTCATTTAATAATTCATACAACGGCTCCCATGGTTCCTCATTTCTTACACGTTAATTTTGTCAGCAATTTTTAATATAGTCTCAGTCCTGGTGTCAAATGTCACACAGACTCATTTTAGTCTTATCATAATCAAAGAAAACCATAACTATTTCGGTCTAACTTTAGCCTACTAAGTACTTTATATTCATCACATTATATTGAACATTTTAGTTAATCTAGTCCAGCCAACATATCAACTTGTTTCTTTCTCCCAAGCACTTTTGTTGTCATTAGTTGTGTTTCTATCAAAGAAATAGTGAACTTTTGAAATGTTGCAAAATAGAAATACAAAGCAGGCATGTTTCTGTTTCTGATTTGGAGCAAATAAACTAGGCTACGCTACGTTGTTCCATCAGAGGTTGGCAGTTTATAAGCTTTAATTGTAGTCTGCCAGTAAGCACTGTAGAAGACAAATAAGCTGCTTTGGCCATCTAACCCATCTATGATAGAGAGACCTTCAGGATTGAGTTTCAATAGGGCGTGTTTTCATTACTAGACTGACTGTGCTCAGTGTGTGCTGCTAGCATGCATCCCTTTCTCTCTGCCATCTCTTTTCCTCCCACCTTCTTCCTGTCTGTGACTTCCTACCCCGGGTCCAGCTCCTTTTCCCACCTTTCCTTGTAACCCTCCATCCTGCCCTTACGTACAACTCCCCCTCCGCCACCACCTCAAACCCCAGCCCCTCCGCAGCTGCGTCCCTCCTCTTTGATGAGGGCTGATGGCGCTGTATGAGCGGTGGAATTGACAACATTTACGGGGCCGAATGAGAATGATCCATCTTCCTTAGCGGGCCTGTCACCCCACTGGCCAAACTTCATCATGGCCAATTACCACGGCAGACCCCTTCTCCTGCGCTGCCGCTGCTGCCTGGCCCCCATCTACATGGATACATGGACACATTAGACACCATTATAATAAGAGGGAGAGTGGCCAAGGGGGGGGGGGGGGGGGGGGGGGGGGTGAGGGATTGAAGGGATGCATGTATGATTGGATGACAAAAAACTACAGGTGTGATGTGTGATGGGAGGAGGAGAGGGGCGTTAAGAGAGAAACGACGGCTTAAAAATGTGTCTGTGAGGTGTGTGTAGTGTACTGGGTAAGCTCTTATTTGGCAGGTCACAGTCCAGTGGTTGTGTTGTGTGTTGACGAGCACAGGGGTGTTTAAGAGGTCAGCGAGCACAAACACACACCTACACACACAGATGCAGAGGTATTAAAAGGGTCAGTGCAAACTCTCACCTCATCACCTCAAGGATATTCTGATTGCTGTCATTAGTGTGTGACACACACAGACACACACACACAGACACACACACACACACACACACACACACACACACAGAAAGAGTTAGTAACATACAAAAAGAAGAGTGGATCCATTTCAAGCAGGAAAGTGAGGATTTTTTCAGTTTGTGCATTACATTTATTTTTGAGAAAAGTGACTATGAATCTTTGCCCTCCATTGAACAAAACTATTTGAATGAGCAAAGGGATTTCCGGCTGTAACATGAGTTCACACATTGGTTTGTGGACCGCTCAAGTTTAATATTTTGGCCGTCACCATCTTAGTTTTTTTCCAACCAGCATAGACACACAAGAGGGTGGAGCTGAGAAGCAACCGAACACGGAGCAAGACACGATAGGGTGACCGTAATGTTACTATTAACTGTAATGAACTGAAAACACGGGGCTGCACGGTGGTGTAGTGGGTAGCACTCTCGCCTCACAGCAAGAGGGTCCTGGGTTCGATTCCCGGGTCGGCCCTGTGTGGAGTTTGCATGTTCTCCCCGTGTAAGCGTGGGTTCTCTCCGGGTCCTCCGGCTTCCTCCCACAGTCCAAAGACATGCAGGATGGGGATAGGTTAATTGGTGACTCTAAATTGCCCGTAGGTGTGAATGTGAGCGTGAATAGTTGTTTGTCTCTACATGTCGGCCCTGCGATAGACTGGCGTCCTGTCCAGGGTGTACCCTGCCTTCGCCCAATGACAGCTGGGATTGGCTCCAGCCCCCCCGTGACCCTAAATACAGGATAAGCGGTAGAAAATGGATGGATGGAACTGAAAACACAGAGTGAAAGGGTTAAAGATATTTACAGCCACACCCTAACCCATACCCTGCTTTATGGCCGATTTGACTCTAATATAATATATAATATAGAAATCAAGTGAGAAGCAACGTCATTTTCTCATTGACTTCTGTGACTGTGATGTTAACCTTTTCCTTGTTTCTAGAAGAATGAAGGCCTTAACGCTTCTAAAAAAGAATACCAAGCTTAAAACTGAATTAATGTTAATCCAAGCTTTCTTATTGGAATTTGAGAGTTATAATTGTTCTCTGCCACCACCTCAGACCCCAGCCCCTCTGCCACCTCTCTAAGCCCCAGCCCCTCCACCACCACCCTTTTTTATTTATTTATTTAACCTTTATTTACCCAGGTAAAAAAGCTCACAACGTCTTGTGAACGCAGGCCATAGTGGCTTTGACTTCTGTGGAGATAGTTGCCCAGGTAAGAAGGAACCAAACCAAGGGCAGTCTTATAAATAAAGCTCCACCAGTGTGTCTGCCTGCGCACATATAAAGAAGGCCACTCAGATCTAAGTGTACAGAGTACAGTGGTGTGTAAGATGTTTACATCTAGTGACAAATCTTAAGGCACGGTGGTACATCAGTGTCCGGCAACCGAAGACATGGGCAGAAGCCCCCATGTGGAACACGTCTCCATAATCAAGTAGAGGCAAGAAAGATGACGACACAAGTTTTTCTTCGCTTCCCCTTTAGCTTGGAGACTAGATTTTCAATGTGTGATTTAAATGAGAGCTTTCGATCGATAAGAAAACCCAAGTATTTCTACCTTGGAACTAGCTCAATTACTTTTCCTTTAACAGTAAAAATATTAGGACGATTTGAAGGTAGTTCGCTTACTGTTGAGAACAGCATCAGTTTGGTTTTGTCAGAACTCAACACCAATTTTAGCTTCAGCAGGCTAGACTGCACAGCATCAAATGAAGACAGCAGGAAATCAAAATCCTGTACAACAGAGGATGAACAGCAATAAATGATAGTATCGTCAACATAGAAATTATATATTGCAGTTGATACATCTTCACATAACTTATTGACATAGATGGAAAACAGTATAGGTCCTAACACAGAGCCCTGCGGCACGCCCTTTTAGAAAAGAGGAGATGGACCCAGACATCTGAACACATTGTGTTCTATTAGACAAGTAGGTTGCAAACCAGGAAGCTGCGTGCTTAGATATGCCAATATGATGGAGCATATTGATTAAAACACTATGGTCAAATGCCTTCGACAAGTCAATAACACAATATTGTGTGCAGTCAAATGCCTCGATGACATCATTTATCACCTTGAGGACAGCAGTGATAGTGCTGTTTCCTAAAACCAGATTGATATTTGGATAAAACATTGTTAAAATCAAGAAAGTCCTTTAGGGGAAGAATGAAGGCAGATTTTGAGATTTGGGGGATTTTTTATGGCTAACAAGAATAATATACATTAGGCTCAGCAATATCATCAGCAGATAGCTTGAGAAAGTAGGGATCAAGTTTATCAGATCCAGCCTTTCTTAGTGTCCAACTGCTTTAACGCCTTACGGACCTGAGGTACAGATACTGGCATACAATTAAACAACTGATCCTCGGAAGCAGCACTGTCGTCACCTGATGCAGGGACAGGGAAAGGATTTTCAGCTTGCACATCAGAATTGGTCAACTGTGGGCACAAGGATTCAAATAGGAAATCAGTAGAAAATGCTATTTAAAACAATCAAGCATGGCTGATTTATCAGTCAGAGTGCAAGAATCGTAAACAATGTAATTTGGCGGTTCACTAGTGGATTTATGTCCATAGGAGGCTTTTTTACCTTCCAGAACTTCTTTGGATTTGTTATGCTTTGTGTGGTTTCAGAGAGTTAAAATGCAGATTTAGCTCTCTTTATAAGACATGTGCATTTATTTCTAAGATTTAAGCCAATCTGCATCGGTCTTGGTTTTCCTTGCCCTGGCCCAGGGCAATATCCCATTCTTTATAAGGCCACCGATCTCAGGGGAAAACCAGGGGTTCTTTCGCCCTTTCACTCTGAATTTTTAGAATGGAGCATGTTCATTTATAATACCTAAAAATCATCATAATAGAACTTCCAGGCCAGCTCGACGTCATCAATGAGAGAAATTCTGGTGACTTCTTTTAGTTTCAACACATTACCCGCCTGGTAAGAGGCCATGGTCATTTCACGTATTTCTGTACACACACACACACACACACACACATACACACACACATACACGCGTAGGCAGCAGGCAGGTCATTTGCCCATTATGAGCGTAGCGGCCCTGAGAAACGGTGGTTAATCTATATATAGTTGGTCCTCGGTGTCAACACCATCACTCTAAATCACCACACACAGATCCGGCAGAGAGATGAGGATAGATGGGTCATGGCTCGCTGTTCGGGTCAGACACAGGTGAGCCGACGGTTTCCATTATCCATCTATCTGTCTGCAGTGAGAGGACGTTTTGTTATAGAGGCGGCTTCAAATTCTGTCTGCATGATTTGAATTAATCCAAAGGGTCTATTATAGGCTACTGTTGAAAATACACAGAACACTTTCAGCGGTCTTATGTGATTTCTTTTTTTTAATTTGGGGCACAAGAGTATGAGGAGTTTAAAAGTTTCATCCTTCAAATGATAAAACAATTGATAATCATCCCCAAACCAAATATGCATTACATATAAGTCACTATAATAGTGTGACATCTGTTTCGTTTTTACTCTTCTAATTTGAGCATCAAGCTCTTACTTTTTAGCAGATTCTCAAGAGAGTTTACACCGACAAGAAAATCCGTTCAGCTGGACAGCAAGATATTGCTTTGTCGCTTCAGATCTCCTCTTCTCTATATGTTTTAAATGTGTGTGTGTGTGTGTGTGTGTGTCTGTGTGTGTGCGTGTGTGTGTGTGTGTCGTGTGTGTGCTGTGTGTGTGTGTGTGTGTGTGTGTGTGTGTGTGTGTGTGTGTGTGTGTGTGTGTGTCGTGTGTGTGTGTGTGTGTGTGTGTGTGTGTGTGTGGTGTGTGTGTGTGTGTGTGTGTGGTGTGTGTGTGTGGTGTGGTGTGTGTCTGTGTGTGTGTGTGTGTGTGTGTGTGTGTGTGTGTGTGTGTGTGTGTGTGTGTGTGTGTGTGTGTGTGTGTGTGTGTGCGTGTCTGTGTGTGTGCGTGTGTGTGTGTGTGTGTGTGTGTGTGTGTGTGTGTGTGTGTGTGTGTGTGTGTTGTGGTGGTGCTGTGTTCGTGTGTTGTGTGTGTGTGCTTTTGTGTGTGGTGTCGTGTGTGGCAGTGTTTGTGTGCATGTGTGTGTGTGTGCATGTGTGTGTGTGTGTGTGTTGTGTTTGTGTATGTGTGTGTGTGTGTGTGTGTGTGTGTGTGTGTGTGTGTGTGTGTGTGTGTGTGTGTGTGTGTATTAAGTGCGCTGGGAGACTGTGTATACGTGTGTTGAGATGATCACAGTTCTTATTGTTGTTGGTATCAGGGGAGACAAGAGGCTTTGTGTTAGCCATGGTCTATGTGATGCCACTGGGTGGGTGTGTGTATGTGTTTGTGTACAATGTGTATGATGTGTGTGTGTGTGTGTGTGTGTGTGTGTGTGTGTGTGTGAGGATGAGAGGGATGAAGAGAAAGAGCGAGCTGATCCCGTGGTTATAGACTGTTGGACTTGGTTGTACAGTAAATCCCCGTCTTTGTAAACAGATCAATAAACTCTCAGCTGTAGGTGTGTTTTTGTATGTCTATGTGTGTGTGTGTGGGTGTGTGTGTGTGTGTGTGTGTGTAAAGCTTCTTTGCTATGAGGTCGAGGCAACATGTTGGAAATGTAGCGGGATAAAACAAACAGATTGATCACATCTGTGAGTAACATCAGCACTATTCATGTCGTATCCAACAGAAAACCTCACCATTTTGTTCTTTTTGTTCTGTTCCAATTCTTTTCTTTCTGTCTTCCTGTCTCTTTCGCAGACGTCAGATTATTCGGCCATGGCCTCGCTAGCTGGCGGACTGGACGAGATGAAGAACAGTTTGGCCAATCCCGGTTCAGGGGCGGAGCTAGGAGCCAGCGTGTCCGGTCCACAGTCCTATTCACTCGTTCCAGGTAAGAACGACACCAACTGCTCTCTGCTCTGAAATACTGCTTTTTAAGTTTTTGGCAACGTACTTGAACATGCTTTATATCTAACTATTGCATAGTTCTAGGGTGACTTTTGAGCCATATTTTAATTTGTGGGGTCAGCAACGTCAGTTTTATTCTATCTAAGAGACCTGAAAAGTAAAAATATGATTTTTAACCATTCATTCATCTTAGCAAACCCCCATAAAAACTACAATAAATCCAACAGTTCAATAAGCTTAATATACCAACAACGATGAGGACTCAGATATTAGGTGAGAACATCACATTGCAAACCTCCTGAATGGCAGCACTGCAACACAATGAGACGAAGAAAAACAACATTAAGTTATCTGTTGTGATGAATGGTGATGAATGATCACAACTAAATCAATATCACCATATGCAAGAGAAAATGACTTTCCATAGTATTACATACAGGCTACAGTCATTCATATTCCAAACACACACATGCCTTTTAAGTCCACCTCAGCAGTTACATGGATTCTAAGGGATTGAAGCTGTTTAAAGACATCAGCGCTTTGGACCTCAGGAGAGGCGAGAAGCCCAGAGGAAAGGAAGAAAGGAAAGATGGATGGATGGAGGAAAAGTGAGTCTCATCTCTTCCTCTGTCTCCATTTAGGGGCACTGGGAGAGGCGGCGGTTAATTAAGAGCAGACTTGGGAGCACTTGGCAAATGCTTCGGCGTTCCCGTCTATAATGAGGGGAATCATAGTGCTGGGAATTTGGGGATATCTGAGAATGGGCTCTTCTTTGCCCTTTGAAACCACTGAGGAATATTACCTGCTGGAGTCAAGATGGAGAGAGAGAGAGAGAGAGAGAGAGAGAGAGAGGAAGAGAGAGAGAGAGAGAGAGAGGGAGAGATATAGAACATTTCCATTTCTGCTTATGCATGCAAACACACATTCATATTCACACACACACACACATCTTCGTAATATTATGCATGCATTTCCTTGCCTGTCTTTTCCCTCAGAATAGAGCTCCCTCTAGGGGATCAGACGTCCGTGTGTTTGAAGCGGTGTTATTGCACCCTTGACGTGTTGATAGTCTGGACGCACGCCATAGAGCAACATTTACACATTCAATCTTCCTTTTCTGAGGCCTTTATTTCTTCAAATCTGTAGGGGATTTGGGTTTTACCCTGAACTTCACCTCGTCTGCTCGAGTGCAAAGGGACTCACTGTACAGCACTGATTCCCTCCGGGTTTGACATGTGTTGCTCTGATGGTCGCTGTTTGATGGGGAAAGCGTGAGATAGGAAGACGGTAAGAGAGAAAGGGTAGCAGAGGAACGCGTGTTCATGTAGCTGCAAGTGAGCAGCGGAGGAGGCTTGTACTTGTTCGTTGACCTCTACGGCAAAGCTGTGGAGAACAGATACATCAACACAACTGGCATACATATACACCAATACAGTACGCACATAGACACAACAACACAAACACTACACACACACACACACACACACACACAGAGGACCTGGCCCTGTCTGCCCCCTCTAAGTTGGGCTGTAGAGAGTCCATCTCTCCTCTCTTCCTCCCTCTCCTCCTTGCCCTGTGCACTGACCCTGAGCGGATGAGTAGCCCGTCTGCACTAATGCCTCGCTGTCGCGTCAAACACCGAGAAAAACTTTACTACACTGAGACAGGAGAGAGGAGGCGGAGAGGGACAGAGGAGGGCGGGAGTAAAGGGGTGGGGGGGGATCTGTGAGAGAGATACACAAGTAGGGAGGGAGGTGAAGAGGCAAATATTAAGTGAAGAGGACAGAAACAGCAGCTGAGATGTTGGAGCCTCAGTAGATTAGGAACCACATGTTGTTCTTGGCTTATTTCCTCTTATCGAGTCCATTTATTTCAGCCATTGCTGTTCCCCTTGATTCTGATTTTCCACTAAAGCCCAAGTCGACCCATATTGATATTTAAGAATTTAAAAAAATTAATCAGCTGATGTACATTTTTGATAAAGATCCTTCAAACATGGACATAATTTACTAAATGAACATCATGCTGGAATGAAGAAGACTTAAAAACTAGAGATCATACACTCATGTTTACTATGTTTACTGGGATAATACATCAAGTGAGAGGCAGGGTCATTTTCTCATAGACTTCTAAACAATCAGACTTTTGCAACAAAACGAGTCGCCCCCTGATGGCCAGTAGAGAGGATGCAAGTTTAAGGCACTTCAGCATTGACTTCACTTTTCACAACTGTGTCACTGGTTCAGACTGAAATTCATGGTCCCCATGCAGAGGGTGTATCCTAATGACTTTGGCAGTCCTCTGACCTTTCCTCCAGTACCAACACAAGGTTAACATTTCTGGTTTTCAGTTAAATGTTTAGACAATTATTGGGGGGACACGATGACTTTCCACTTTCTAATTTCTAATCCTAGGCTAATGATCAAATACCTGCAAAACGAATGACATTCCCATCAGCCTCAGCTGTAATTTGTGTTTAGTGCTAATGAGCAAATATTAGCATATTAACACACTAGAGTGTGAACAGTTATGAATATGAAGTCAAGTCGAAATGGCATTTCAAGAATATCTATCTAGCGTACTGTGATGTATTTTCCAGTGAAACAGGATCAGCAGGCGGGACACAACATTGGGAGAATTTGATCTGATTGTTCAAAACATTTGCTCACAATCTTCTCTAGCTCTCTTCTGAGCCAAAGTGGCAACTTGTACCTGGTTGGTAAAGCTGATGTAAAGACGAAACAAGGGAGAGAATATGACTGAGGGTGTGCTCTAAAGGGTTCAAAAGGTATTTTTCATTTCAGCTCAACTTTAGCATTTTTAGCATTATCATTGTAAGCATGTTAGCATGCTGGCATTAGCATTTAGCGTAACGCTCTAATGTGACTAAATAAAGCCTCACCGAGCTGCTAGCATGTCTGACTGCTCGCTAATATTTTACAGTTGAAAAATAAGGTAATTTCTATATTACCTTGAATATCTTTCGCATTTCTGTATTGCAATTTTTTAGTTACCGGCCAACATATGAATTATTTTTTACATTGAGACAGGAGAGTTTTGATATATTTTTTGACATATCTGCCATAAGCTAATAATGCCTGATACATCAGCATCGACACATCTAAATTTCTATTCCCGTTAATAGAAAGTAACTAAATATACAAACGCCACCACTGTACCAATCTTCCTCTTTGTCTTCTCTGTTGTCTCCGTTTCACGCCATCTTTCCCTCCTCCTCGTCTTTGTTTTGAATGTTCTCCTCTCCCATCTCCTCCTCCTGCTGCTCCTCCTCTCAGTTAGTTAGCGGTGGTTAAGCGGAGGGGAAGTGAATGGGATTGATGGTGTTAGCATCTGAGCTGTTTATGATGATGATGAATGTGTGTGTGCAGGGGGGAGGGAGGGGGAGGGCGTCGGCGCGCGTGTGTGTGCGTATGATGATGATGATGAATGGAGGGCTCCCTCTCCACGCACTCCCAATGTCTACTGCACGCAAACATAGAGAAATGATTTGGGCCGACACACTGTCATGTAGTCTAATGCAGTTATATATCCTATCCACCAAGTGACAGACAGAGGGAGGGGAGGGGGGAGAGGGGGGAGTTGGTAAATTAATAGATGTCGGATGGAAAACAAGGAAGAACAAAAGAACGAGGGGCGTCCTAAATGGGCTCTGGCATTCATATTTTCAGTAAAGATGAAGTGTAGAGTTTTCAAGGTGATATTTGCAGCTTTTTAACAACAGCAAAATGCTACTACACTTTTGTTACGGGTGAAAAGTAACAAATATAACTGTAATGGCCCTTTAACATAAAAACATGAATAATATACGCAGTTGTTCAGGTATCTTGTCATTGTCATGGCTCACGCTTCAACATTAATGTTATTGTTAGGAAAAAGGCTGATAAGCTGTTTCTAAAAGAGGCACGACCAGGAATATAATACACTCAAGTTTGTTTTAAGTCCATCAGCTTCTCCATGGTAACCGTGCTCTCCATGGCAGTTTGACTGAAGTAGGCCCTACACTAATGTTTTAAACCTACTTTAGGGTTCCTTTGTTACAAATACAAACAGTCGTGTGTGTAATTTACTGTGTAGAAGCCGATATATTGAAGAAAAAAAAAATAGCAAAAATGCACTGGTTAGAGCTCCTCAAACGTGAATATTATCAATTTAGTGCATTTTACGCTAAATAAAGTAAGTAAAAGTTCTGAGCATGTATGATATAGAACAATAACAATTTAGCATGCAGAACCAACAGACCAACTGAATAGAGCTCGGAGGGACGAATATGACACTACTGATAGCAGGAACGTATTGGTGAAGGCATTCATGTGTGTGTGTGTGTGTGTGTGTGTGTGTGTGTGTGTGTGTGTGTGTGTTCACAGGTCGAGACCTCGCCAGCACCACTCTGCCAGGCTACCCTCCTCATGTTCCTCCCACTGGACAGGGCAGCTACTCCACCCCCTCCCTCACTGGCATGGTACCTGGTGAGTCACACACACTAACACACACACACACACACACACACACACACACACACACAAAAACAGTGTATTGGTACCAAAAGTTCCATCGCACCTTTCCTTTACAGTAATTCTGTCATCTCTCCCCACCCATCATCTCAGCATATCAGTAACTGTACGTACATATGTGTTTGAATTCCCACTGGATGTGTGTGTGTGTGTGTGTGTGTGTGTGAGTCTTCAGGGGATGTACTTAGCTCTGCCACTTCCTCCTTCTTGTCTGTCTACACTATGCCTGACAGTGCTCCCAGGGGGTGGCGTGTGTGCGTTTGTGTGCATCCATACGTGTGTGTGTGTGTGTGTCTCTGTGTATCATTAGAAACCAGCCACAGTAGCACAGCTGTCCCTCCTCAACATTAGTAATTTGTTTTTAATGAGAATCACCAGTGACCCACGACTAATTCATTCATTCCCTTCCACTCCGCCTTCTACGCCGCTTTTGTGTTTCAATCCTGGACCGCCATTCTTGTTCTCTCTCTCCCACACACACACACACACACACACACACACACCCTCTCTCTCTTGCTATGGTGGTTTTGGTCAGTGTGAAGTATACTGCAGAGAAATAAAAGGGCGAAACACAAAAGCAACAATGCGGTGAAACAATGTCAAAACAATGTTGTTTACAAGTTTATTCTCTCTGTGTAGTCCCAAACATCAGCCTGTGACACACACACACACACACACACACACACACACTCTCAGTGGACATGTAGGAACAGCACGTCTAAAGATGGGTAACCCTGTCGCCCTGTCCCCCTGCGCTCACCCCGTCCTGTCCTCAGGTTTGACAGCATATTTGTGTGTGTGTGTGTGTTGTGTGTGGGTCGGTGTATGTTTATGTGTGTGCTGGCATGCGATTGTTTGTGTGCGTTTCTTTTTGACAGTGTGTGTGTGTGTGTGTGTGTGGGTGGGTGTTTGTGTGTGCGACCTTGACACTGAGCTACACGAGGGAGACCCCTGAGCCTCCTCTCCCCTCCACCCAGCCCCCCCTCCCTCTCCCTCCCCTCATCTCCTAAACAACCTGACACGTTGCCGTCACTACGGTGATGACAAGGGGAGGATGCTCGCACCCAGGGATGCCATGGAGACCGCATCCCGACCCCACCTGACAGACGCAGCTAAACACACACACACACACAGAAAGGGTAGTGCGATGGAAGAAAACTTGTTGGGTTTCACACACTCACACACACACACACACAGTCTCGACATCTAAATTCTTCCCAGTGAATATTGGAAGCTGCCTGGAGTCGACTGGAGTGACTGGAGGAGATAATCTCCCAACTTTGCTTCTCCTGCTTCGCCGTGTTTTATCTCGGCACTTCTCAGGCAAATTATCCTCCTTTTTTGTCCGCTCTGTCTAATATCATACCTTCATTAAGCAAGCAACTCTCTTCTGCTGTTCTTCTTCTTCTCTCTCTCTCTCTCTCTCTCTCTCTCTCTCTCTCCGTCTCTCCCTCGCTGCAGCAGGGGGGCTGACACTCAGAGGGGGTGTAGAGGAGCAGTGAGGCAGAACCGACAGAACGAGAGGGAGAGGGGAGGGGGGAGGTTGGAGGGAGGGGGCATCAGGGTCTGTGACTGTCAGCTATGGGAGAGGGATCCCCTGGGAGGAGTGAAGGTTCAGGAGAAAAGAAAGAAAGGGGGGGGGGAGTCAGTGGAGAGATGTAAAAAAAGAAGAAGAAGAAGAAGAAGAAGAAGAAGAAGAAATGGGGAAGAATGTTGTTTTGATGTGAAGGGTGACGGGTGGGCTGTAGTCAGGCGGGCCAGAGGAGGAGACAGAAAAATAAAGAGAAAGGGGTGATGGGAAGAGAGGGAGGGGAAGACAGGAGCACAGTAGACCCCAGACAGTAAGTAGCAAATGAGGGAGAAAAGCTACGCTATCATCCACTGAACGAGAGGACCGCTACAGTCTCGCTGAGAACTTCCTGTTCAGTCACTCTCAACCAGCCTGCTGAAAGCTGAGAGCAGGTTGAAGCCTCACCGAAAGTCCTCCATACCAAATGATCACATTAGTCATTTAAACCAACAACTACGTGCACATCCAGATATGAGCGGGGGGTGTTGCAGCAATGTTCTGCTGTTCAGTTCAGTTACGCTAAAAGCTTTTAATGAGGTGCAGCAACTTACAGCAAGAGAGCAAAACATGTCGTTTGTCAAAACATTTCAGCACCTTATTAACAGCTTTTAACTAGTTCTGTGGGCTCCATCCTGGTTTAGCTAACCCTCATATTCTAGCTGTACATTAGTCACCTCACTCAGGTGTCCGATCGCTGTTTGCAATGAGCACAAGCTCATCAGGAGCTTGATTTACACTCTAAAATGTGATCACCCCGACATGTAGACTCAAGCCTGCGTGGAAAGGTTGCTCAAAGGTTTAGCATCCCGTTTCTCAAGAAAAAACCCCAAAGAAGCAGTGAGGATCGTCCTCTCTGTGTTTCTAACCACGCTCCGTTTCTTGTCCTGTGCTTTCTTTCAGGGGGAGATTTTTCTGGAAGTCCATATTCCCATCCCCAGTATTCCACATACAATGAATCGTGGAGATTTCCTAACCCCAGTTTATTAGGTAGGTGAATCCCATATCTCCACATACTTCTGTTCACCACAACCAGATCGATAATTGTATCAATGAGTCTCACGTTTACTCCACCTCACATCTCAGTTCAACCTCTTCTTAATATTCCCGTGTAATATGCTCTATCTTTCATGCTCCACTGTTCAGTGTTTCCATTATAGTACATCTCTGTCTGTATTGTACCGTACAGTACAATACATCATAGACATACTAATGGGTCGGTGAAAGGAGGTTTTAAAAGAGGTAATTTGGGGTGCGAATGGATAGAGAGAGAGAGAGAGAGAGAGAGAGAGAGAGAGAGAGTAAGGGGGGCGGCGTATTGGACGGCATTTATCTGCATATCATCAGTGTTGCATTTTGGGATTTCATGTTACAGTTACTGTGGAGAAAGCTGACTCTGACCACATACTTTCAGCACTTCCAACTCAAATACCGACGCGTTGTCGCGACCGTCTGCGTCTGATAGCGACGCACAAGGCGCCCTCTACTTTTGCTTTCAGATAACCACAATGTAAACCTGCATGTGTCATCATTAGCCACTCAGAGACAAGGCCCCAGCAGTGTGAGGATGACGTAGTAAGACTGAGAAACACGTGTTTACTGCGACCGTTGAGGAGTGACGTAGTTTGATGACGAGTTGTAAACGTATTTTTCACCTCATATTAATGTCTGACACTGAAGCAAACTGCCTCGAGCAGTGATCAGACTGCAGTGAGCAGGCGATATCAGTGGATATATAACTTATGATGTAATCCACTTTGAAAGGGAGGGTGACATCTGTCTGAAAAACATGTTCCAGCACCAGGAATGTGAAATGTCTCCCGTTTATCGATTATTGTCATGTTGCATTGTGGCTTTTCTTCTACTTTACAACTGAAGATGGGCAATATGACAGTATAATACCATCAGACTCTTGCCGTATCATTTAAACTGCACTACGTACCCCTTTAATATCTCATGATATTGCAAATCAATGAGAAAAACGTCTTATTGGATTCTTGAATGAATATCATGAAATACCTTGATTTGTCATTTACTTGATCAGCCAAAAACAAAGAGTCCTGGTTATTTAACGATTTTCCAGAAAATGGAAATATATGTTTATACAATAACATAATCTGTCACTCCTACTGACTAATGAGAAAAAAAAAAAAAACATTCATCACTTTAAGATGAAGACGCTTCATCAGTGTTTAAGAGGAGAAATTAACCCAGAGCCAAAAACAGAGTGGTTGTCTAGGGAGACGTTTTTGTGGTCACGTTTAAAGGTGAAACGGTCAGTGGGTAACAGTGTTATAAAGGTCAATAGGTGAGAAGGGTCAGTCCTGATCTGAACTGTGGTGATCTGACCCCCCCTCTCCTCACCCCCTTCCCTCCATCCATCTCTCCCCAGTGTTCCAGCAGGATTATGGGTCTCTCCTGGGGACGGAAATCGGCTGCTCCTCCAGTCTCTTCACCAGCCAGGCAGGACAGATGCAAGGTGGGTGGACTAAGAAAGAAAGCAAATGGAAGTGTGTAATGCGTGATCATTCAGGTGCATGTGCAGAGGTGCAATGATGAGGTGATGAGAGGGTGAAGACAGAGATGAAGAAGGAGCGGAAAAAGAGGAAGAGGCTGTAAGAGAACTTTAGTATGATAACGGATGAGCGGCAACATAACATGAGGACAAGATGCACATTATGAGACACTGGAAGGTCTAAGATTGATGGCAGCAGGGAAGAGGCTATGATGTAAAGGGGAGGTGGGGGAGGCAGGGAGTAGAGGTGACAAATGAAAGAAAGGGGAGTTTTTTTCATAAAAAAGAGGCAAAAGGGGAGAGAGGGTGTCTGAAGTCTTGACTGAGACTAAATAGTTTGTCAGACCGGCTTAATGCCTCACTTCCCCAAAGAGCCTCCTGAGATTACCTGGACTGTGGACAGACATAACCTGTCAACACACAGCCACGTTGATGGATGGGAATGACAGAGACAGGTGTGTGTGTATGTGTGTGTGTGTGTGTGTGTGTGTGTGTGTGTGTGTGTGTGCGTGTTAAGGTGAGTATGAGTTTCTGTGTGCTCTGGGGTTACAGTATTGAATTGACCTCTTCCCTGAGGAGAGAATAGACTCAAGGGATCAGCAATAGTAGAGCTGTACTCAGTGTCAGCTTAGACTGTCACTTAGATCGTGTGTGCGTGTGTGTGTGTGTGTGTGTGTGTGTGTGTGGAGGGGGGTAGATGATGAGACAAGTGTCAGAAAGTAGACCGAGTTCATTTCAGTGGTTATACAAGACAAGGAGACGACTTTTTTTCATTAGCTTCATCAGCTCATGTCATCTCAGCCCTGCCTTACTCACATTCAAAGTAAAATATAATCTTTACAGGAAATTGAAGCTGCTCATTCCATATTTCAGAAACAAGGATAATTCAGATTCATTACAACCTGGGTCTCATTGTTGTCATTTGAACCATCATTCCTATCTGTAACATAGACTATGTATATGTACTATTTTATATGAATGTAAAAGAGGTTGGCATAGTCACCATGATGTCACTCATTGGTTGGTGGCGTTTTGGTTGTTGCATAAACTCATGTTTTACTTGTCTACTGAGATAATTAATCAAGTGAGAAGTCATTTCAGGTCATTTATTTCATGGATTTGACACAGGCAGCTAAAATGCTACATAGTCAGATATTTCCCTGAGCTTTGGTGCAGACCAAACAGAGCTTCATAGGGAGTGAATATTGGACTTAAGACCCTGAGACATGAAGCTGGTGGCCAAACATGGGCCATCAGTGTGTGTCTAAGGGCCTATGTGTCCTGCACTGTTGGTGGTGGAGCCTGACGGTGACAGGAATCACTCTGATTGGCTGGTCAGCTCAAGCAACTACAACTAAGGCGCATACAGAAGGCTCTGATCATTCCTCAAATGGCACAAAGCAGCGATCTATTTCCACAGTGATGTCGCTCACCTCTTAGCTTCCCTCCAAACGCTGCCTTGTTTCATGTTTGTATCGTAACGGCTCGCATATCCACAGTACTGGGTTTACCCATATTCCTTTCCCAATGATGAATACAGATCTGCCACCTGCTTCTATTGGAGTGCTATTTCTCTATATCTATTGGGTTTGTAGGCGAAAGGTGTACAGCTTGTTACACTGCCCCAAGTGACCAAAAATGGTCAGTGCAATATCATAACCAATAGGAATGAGGCTGAAACTACAAAAACAAGACTCAGGTTGTAATAAAATGGACCCTGAAATTGAAAGATGTGTTTCTGTCTTCCTCCCCAGGGTCACCCTACTACTACAGCGCAACATCACGAGGGGCGGGTCCGGCTGCCACTGCAACAGCCTCCGCCTACGACCGCCACTGACCCCGCCTACTAAGGGAAGAGGAGGACGAGGAGACGACGGGGGGACAAGGGAGCGGATAGCACCAGCACTGCACAGTACACACCTGCCTGCGCACGGACAACAATGAGGACCAAGATTTCAAATTTTTGACGTCAGTGAACTTTTCTTTGATTGACACTTAAGCCGTCAAAACGCACCGCTGGGCTGCTGCACAGACGAGCTGGTTGGGTATTACATTACTGTGAGGACACAGGCATGGCAGTGTTGATAGATATAGAACCGGTCAGGAGCAAGTGAATTTGGACCCTCCCATAATAAACCAAGGCTCGGTATTCCCATCATGTTTTTAAAGTCATCTACAAATCCTATAGAAGTCAGTGGACTTGTGTGTGCAGCGGTGATTGAACCTGTATTGTGATCTTCTGGGTAAAATGTCGTGTTTTCCAGGTTGGGAATATTTTTGGAGGAATTTATTTGAGTTGATTTCGAGCAAAATGACTTTTTTCAAACAGCGTCTTTTTATGCCCCGACATCAATCAATCAAGTTTTCTATGCCATGCTACGGTGAAGTAAAGACAATCCAATTCTCATCACTTTGAATGACCAAAATCACCCATATCATTATCACCCTCGTCCCTTTACTGTAGGCCCAACACATTCCCCCTGGGATCACAATGCTTGATTAATGGGATGCCATCATTTTCAATGGGAGTGTTCGGTTTCACAATTGGCTGTTTTCTAAGCCCCGCCCCCCTGCGTTACTGTTGCTATGCCTGTCAAGCTCTCCATCAACCATCAACACTGTAAACAATGGATACAAAAAACAGCATTCCTAGCTGGAAACCATCGATTTCACCGACTAAAAACAGGCACACAAGTCTTTGCAAATCTGGCCTACAGTTTAAGCTTTCATAAATAAGATAAGATTCTACCCTCCGGTCTCTGTAAATGTGGAGCAGCTCTCTTACTACAGCCCCATGCACACGCCTCAACATGTGGAGAAATCCAGAGCTTGACAGGCCTTGGTTATGGTTGCCAAGCTACGATTGGATAATCGCTGTTCGGGGGTGAGCTTTAGCAAAAGCTCCATTCCAGCGGTTGCAGCCAGTTTCCAGTGTGTATCACAGAACGTCCAGCATTCAAAGTGAATGCCGCTGACTGACGGACAGGACTTTCAGCTAAAAGCACAGCCTAAAAAAACCTGAGCCCTCTGCTGTAAAGTGAACAGTGGACACACTCACATCAGACCTAAATGGAATCCACCAGGGAGAGTTATTGTCCAGGAGGGTGCTATCCTCCCTCCCCAGGCAAGATTATGTCCTGGTCAAGAGCTATTTATAATGGGAGGAGACACAGAGTAATATATTAAGAAGCTTTTCTGCGCTGCACTCCGTGATGAGGGTGAATGCCTGTAATGATTTATAATGTGTCACGCTGTTGTGCTAGAATAGTGATGATGATGATGATGATGATGATGATGATGATGACGATGCAGTGAAATCTTAAAAAACGTCCACTATGAAAATAAGTCTTTGTTTATAAATATGATCTGATTTTCTTGTTTAGAGTTTGTCGCCCTGGTATCAGTTGACACAGGTGCCACCGAATAATCCGCCATTTTTATCTGCTTCCTGAATATTGATGATGAAGAGCCAGGAAGCAGTGGCACCCTCTCTCTCTCTCTCTCTCTCTCTCTCTCTCTCTCTCTCTCTCTCTCTCGCTCTCTCTCTCGCTCTCTTTCTATTTCTCTCTTTAAACTCCCCAAAGATGGGCCCCCCCTAGTGGATCGGCTGACTAACTACAAAAGCACAAAGAGACTCAATCATCATTTAAAGGCGCCATTTTACTTATTGACTTCCTTTTAGAACCATTAAGTACTTCTTCTTCTTCTTCTTCTTCTTCTTCTTCTTCTTCTTCCCTTTTGAGTGCTTGTCCTGCTGTTTGACAACCTGAAATTGTTTCTATAAAATCATTGCTTTCCGTGGAAAAAAACGAAACAAGTGAAACTGTTTTATTTTTGTTTGTCTCCCACATCAGTTCTGCGCTGTGACAATGTATGACGCCAGGGTCGAGGCCTTACCCATCATGTACAGTCAGAGTAGGACAGATTTGCCCTTCAGTGCTCATCCTAAATCAGTTTGTCATCCCTCTGAAGTGTTCGAGGGCCCACAGTGTCGATCTTGTGAGAGGGCAATATCTTCCTGAACCTGTACGTAGCTTCCTGTCTCACTTCTGTCCATACAAGACTTGTACAGTAATCAGTGAACGAGAAGAGAAGTCATAATGTCAAATGCAAATTCAATGATTCACATTTGAATTTAGATTCTAGCGATGAAGCTTTCCTTATGGTAAAAAAAAAAAAAAAGACTTAAGGTGTGTGGTGTTGTTTTAGCCATCGTCTGCAAGTGTTTACACATATTTTGTTTGTTTGTTTGTTTGTTTGGGGTATGTGTGAGCTGACCGTAGCGCTTCATTGCTACTGTGTAGTTTTAACTAGCTAACAGACTGAAGGCACCAAATCTGCAGCACGAGACGTAAAATAAAGCTATATAAACCTATACCTATAAACACAGGACAAAGCTGTTAGTTTCTAAATCTTTGTTGTTTCTGGGTTTTGAAATAGTGATAGAGTGGATCCTTTTACATTTGTAGACCTTAAAAGTTGTGCACGCACAACTCTAAAGCAGATTCTTATGACGGCTCGCCCGCTGTGCTGCCGGCGTGCAGCAGGAGCCTTTCCTTATTTCTGTCTTTCTCTCTTGATCTTTCTGAGGCATTATTAAACCTGAACCACACCAGCTGAAAACAAGGACAGTGCCTTTAGTTTTATATGTCACCTCCCCCCCGACCATGCATCACTAAAGCAAGATTCAGCGTCCCTCCCTGTAACTCCTGAAACGCTGCCTATCTGCCCATGAGAACACAGGGTTGTTGATTATATATAACGCCTTCCACAAATGAGTAACAACAAGTAATTTCAATAGGAACATTGTGTCTCTGATAACAGGACTAAGCCCTGATCCAGCGCCCTATTCTAAAATACATGAATCTGTCCAGCCACAGATTCATGGCAATAATGTTAAAAACCATCTACTCTGATCTGAAATTAATCTACAAATGACATCAGGCGGCCGGAAAGTAGCAAAAATCAAATTTTATTCCAAGAAAGGTCTGTTTCAGTCAATATAAGCGAAAGTGAAAAAAATCCAAAGGTGGCTCATCAACCGGAGTGATGCTCAGCAGCGGAGAACTCAGTGGAACTCATCCGGTGGCCTGAAGATGTATAAAGTTGTAATTGCTAGTATTGCTGCAATATAGCTTCTGGCCACAGGAGGCAGCACTGAGTGCCAGTTATTGTTGAGTGATTGACTCGAGTTGCAATATAAGAATGTGAGCATTAATATAGCCAGCAAACGCATATTTGCAATGTAAAGATATAGCAGAGCGATGTCTATCTGAGCAGAGAATGAAGTCGCTGTCCCTCTGTGTGTGTTGTTATCAGAGCGTTTCTCCTCGCTTTACGTAGCTGGGCCGACAGTGCTTTCGTGCATGTGAGAGCGCCCCACTGGCTAGCTCTGCCCTGCGCTCATACAGCGGTTACATGTGATAACGCCATCCTGACTGCCGGTATTGTCTGCAATGCGACTGTTAGCACTGTGAGCATTGTTAGCTGCGAGCCACCGGCTCAGCCCTGGTGTTGAGAGGCGTTGACAGGCAATAGAAACGCTCCCAATGTCGTCTTTAACAGCTTTCTCTGACGGAACAGATAAGGTGTTGAGCCATATAACTATTTCATGGATTGCCATGGAATTTGGTGCAAACCTTCATGTTCCACAAAGAGGATGAATCAAAATGACATTGGTGATGTCACAACATTACCTCTGTAACGCCACCGGCAGGTTCATTATTTCCCCCCACTTATGCAGTGAATAAATATCTCAACAGCGTTACAACACACTGCATCGAATGGCATCCACCGAGATAATATTGTCATCATTTCTACCATAAAACATGAGCAGATCCCTGACAGAAATGTTCAAGCTGTGAGAAATATCCATACAGCACGTTGATACATATGGTGCCGGATCAGGGCTAAACAGGACCCACTGGCTTGACAAGTAGGGGGAAAAGGCACAAAATGTACACACAAAAAGCCAAGTAAGTGACAGACATGTTACAAGTCTGTTCATTAATGTTGCTTCCCCCCCCCCCTGTATTAAAACTGAGCGTCTTGTAACTGAATAACACCCCTTTTGTTTCACAAACACACACTCACACACGCACCACTGTCAACAGGAGGGAATATCGATTGAACGTGGTTCTCCTTGAGGAGGTGAACCCGGTCGAGCCTCCTGCGTCTGCTCGCGAGGAGCCGCCAAACAGGCCAAATTCATTCTCCGGTGTAGCCAAGAATCCAGCCATACATTAACAGGATTATTTGTTAACTATGCATCTCATAGTGACACAGCTTGCCTTGCCATCGCTTTGACCTAATTGGTTCACATGGGGAGAAAGCGCGTTCTCATTGGCCCTGCAGTTGTTTCGATTGGCAGCCGTGACATTGACTGCAGCGGTGAAGGGGGACCGTCATTGTGGGTGGTACTGTAGGAAGCACGGCGGGCAGAGGCCACACACACACACACACACACACACACACACACACACAATATAAGCAAATAGTACAGACACACACCTTCTCCCTCCCTTTGTCCTTTGCGGAGTGGTGATCACCCCTCCTCTAGTGGCCCTGTGTTCCCCAGGGGAGGCCAAACCTGCTGTGCCATCAGAAGCTCCCCCCCCCCACTCCCTCAGCCCTAATCTCATCATATCTCATGCACTCGTCTCCCCTCTCCTCCTGTAGCACTGCTACACCACCAGGATTAGGAATATTAAAACTATTCTGTTGATTTCAGGCCTGTGACCTTCTCCTAAAAGTCCTCGCTCTCTCTTCAGACAGCCCTATTAATCCCCCCCCCCCCCCCCCTTTCCCTTTCTTACTTTTCTCCCTGACTATTCAGACGTGATGCTCACTGTCCTGTCAGAAATTCTGCATAGGAATGAAGCAGGGTGCTTTGTGCCAAAATCGAGGTCATTTCAATGGCAATATTGCTGCCGGTATCTTTATTTGGCCGAGAACATTCTGCAAGATCGCATCTCCTATTCTGTTTTCTCTTTCAGGTATCTGTCGAGCACTTAGGAACACAAAGAAACGCTAGTTTCACGTCGAACAAAGACGTTTCATTTCCAGTTTACTGTCCATGAAAATGCAATTGCATCCTGATTTATTTTACTTTTATATCAGCTCCAAATCAAATAGGAAACTGAAATAAATGCAAATTACTTTCCCCCCCTTTATTATGATTTCTCACCGAGTGTGCACCGTCTGACTGTATCTCAATATGAATCCATGAAGATGGTTACTGCCTTCGTAAAACCTGAGGGGATTTCAGCATCACATCTTGACAGCAATTAGTGGCACAATCTGTTTCATGCTTGCTGATATAACTAGGCTCTGGACAGATCTCATACTGAAGTGTTACAATGTTCTGTACATCTTAATATTATTCAACTGTGGAAGAGGAGAAATACACAGCCTACAAAAATCAACTGTGCTTTTTAAGCAGATGTTTCAATCAACAAAAAAAAAGACATGATTTTTCACCTTACTGTGGCCTTTCGTGTAACAATCTGGAGTTTTTTTGTGTCCATGGCTTCCTATATGGGGTGTTAAAGAGATATTTATATCTGTGACGTTTTGTTAAATAAAAGTAAACAAACAAAAGATGGAAAGAAGTACATCAGAACGCAGAGACGTAATTAGGGTTTCAACGATTCAGCTTGCTCTGTTCTTCAAAAATCTAACGCGGCAAAAAGAAAACATATCTGTAACATTCACCAAAGCCTGTGATGCCTGTTTTAAATAATAGATTCTTGTACAAAAAAACATATAAAATAGCAGAAAAGACTTACAGATACAAACACAAAATGAAGATAAATGCCTTCAAATATTCTGGAGGGGAGGATTTAAAAAAAAAAAGTAAAAGAAATGCTTCTTTAAGAAAACGTGTATGTTTTTTATTCGATTTTCTAGTAGTTGCAAAAAAACTTGGTGTTTTTTCTCTTTGTGTGTTGTGTGTTGTCTTAATATTTGAATGTATTTTACTGCAGTGCGAATTTGCCAAAGATATCATATCACTTGATTTCTCTCTTTACTTTTTTTTATGTTTGTTTGTTCCTGAATTGTGACCAATTTTGTTCAGAATAAACTGGAAATAAATGGTGAATTTGATATTATGCTTATTTTTCATATTTCTAATTATAATATTATTGTTATTTTATTTCCTGGTTTGAGTTTACTGTGAAATATTAAATTGCAGTTTGCTTGATGCATCTCTTCATACTCAGTCTGTGTACCTGTCCATCCGTTCACCTGAGTGACTGTTGTTGGTGAATTATTCCATTTATGTACCTGTAATGTGAAGCTAAGAAGTAATTATTTGTAAATATTTGCCATAATTTTATTGGTCCTTCAGAATAAAAAATAATTTTTTGGAAGTTAAAGTTTCTGTGTCAGTTCTTGGCAACATTTTTCATGCATGTAAACATGTGTACTTATTGCTGGTCTGATCGCCACATTCCTCAGCATCCAGCGTGAGACTGGATAGTCGCCTCAAGAGGGGGGGGGGGCACGGACTCTTAGTGTCCCAGTGCTGCAGTCTTGGCTGCTGGCCGAGTCCAGGAGGGGGCAGAAGAAGTGTCTGTGTGTGTGTGTGTGTGTGTGTGGAGAGAAAGGGGAGGAGGAAGGGGGAGAAGGGTGATAATAGGACACAAGCCATGACATGGCGACAACACGCCACACACACAGAAAACAGCAGAATCCCAGCTTGAGACAGGACAGGCTGTCCACGGTTTGGGTGCCTGCCCAGGACACCAGTGCGCTTGTGTGTGCGTGTGCGTGTGGTGTGTGTGTGTGTGCAAGGGTCCAAGCTCATGTTGGGTCTTTGCCAACTAAAGGCAGCCTGTAAGGTTGTGTAAGGAAGAATCGTGGTGAAGTATAAACACTCACGTGAAAGTTAATGTTCATTGTTTTATTCAAGCAGGGCTAGATTAACCCTGTGGGCTCCCAGAGGGTTCCACACACATTTCCCCATCCCAATACTCCAGCAACAGACCAGGATTAATATATTGGATTAATATGTTGACAAACTAGATTAATTAATATGTTGACAAACTAGAGAAGCAGCGCTGCCTACTGATGTTGGTCTCATACTGACTCGGATACCATGACTTAAATAACATTTCAATGGGAATTCTGTTTTTATTTGCACGTATGCATTTAAAGCACTGGTATCAGATGGATACTCTAAAGCTCAGATATCCATAGTGTGACTGAAAAAGTGGAATTGGTGTGAACACACTTTTATTTTGAAAAAAACTGGGGGTCATGGGGTTTGAAAGAGATGGGGAGAGAGGAGAAATGGTGCTTAGCGAGATGCTATTGAGTTGCATTATGGGAATTGTAGGATCCAGTGTTTTGGAAGCTTTACTAATACTAGGGATATCTCTTTTTTTTTTTTTTTAATCTGTCTCTTACAATATCAGCTGAAGTGTCTTTTTATTCTAACATTCTCCCCCTCAACTTACAACAAGAGCACAGTTAGAGTAAAGAATGGTTGGGAGGTTTTATTTTGCACTCCCATAGTACTGCAACAGCTTAGCTATGCTAGTGGACTACTGAAATGTAGCCAAACATGAGTGTTAATAACACGTTTGCATGACAGGAGCAGTCCGTCAGATCAACGTCGGCTTGAAAAAGAAGAGTTTGACAGTGTTCAGTTATTTAGAAAGCAGTGCCACACCCTCTGCCCTCTTCCCTCTCCTCCTATTGCTGCAGGTTACATAAGATGACTCGGCATTGACATGCTCTACCCCTCCTCCTCCCATCCTCCTCCTCCTCCTCCCACAAGAGCAGGAGACAGACAACAGAAGTACTTATGGAGGCCAAGAAGTCATGCAAATTAACGTCAGTCAGCATCAGTATGTTTTGGCCCTCCAGAGCCCCTGTAGGGAGGATGTGTGGGGCCAACTGAGTATAATTGGGCCTCAGCTGATTAGTGAAGAGGGGGCTCATACAGGAGGGGGGGGGGGGGGGGGGGGCGGAGATGCTGAAGAGATATTAGGAGTGAGAGAGCAGGGTCTTTGAATCAAAGAGGAGGAGAAGGAAGAGAGAAACTGACAAAACCGAGGAGGAAAAGGAAGGAGCAGGGAGCATGTGAATACATCTGTTGCATATTCATGACGGCTGCTGTGTTTGCATCCCCAATCTCTCTCTGCCATCTTTGCTCGCTCTCTGCTCTAAACTGTTTATCGCCGCGAGTGCAATTGTTTGGATGTCGAAACATTACAGCAAATGTGCAACAGGCATGTGAACACTATGCATCATTTATAATTCTGTATTCATTTATGTAAAGGGTTCCTCTGGTTTATTATAACCTGGGTATTGTTTTCGTAGATTTGACCGATCACTGCTGTTAGTTATGCTAACGTTGTACAAGAAACAGAAGCAGTGAGATGACCATACATGTTTTTAACAACTGAATCACAAGGATGATCCTGCAACACCTCTACTAAGTCAACTTCTTTTTCTCTACATCATCCATGCATGGAAATATTTGTCTCATGTCATCAAGGAGGCCGTGCTTCCTTCCTGACACTTGGATAACAGGATTGTGAGATTCCTCTGGATGTAGGGCTGCAATCACAGACCGTATGTACAAAAGTGGACGTAGCCGTCATGACGTCACCCATTGGTTTATGGACTGCGGGCCTGAAGACTCGAGGTCGGCATTTTGGCCGTCGCCATCTTGGCTTTTTGAGGGTGGCACGAAGTACAACTGAATGCTAAATAAGAGATTGATAGGTGACCAAAATGTTCAAATAGCTTACATGAACTGTAAACACACTATGAAAGAGTGAACGTTGTAAGACCTGTCAATCACAAGGTAGCCCCGCCCTAAAACATACCCTGCTTTATGGTCATTTTCTCATAGACTTCTATACAATTGGACTTCTTTTTGAAGGATCTTCCACTTTGGCTTTACTTTTTAGACCCAAGGGTTGCCACCTTAGCTACACCCCCCCCCCCCCCCCCCATGACAGGATAAGCGGTAGACAATGGATGGATGGATGGATGGATGGATGGGTTGCCACCTGGCTGCAATCAAACCTTCAGGTTAGCAACATTTATTTGCAAGAGAAAATAAAGGTTAACCTATACTGTCCATTGTAAACATCCTTCTGTTCCAAACCATTATTGCCACATTCCAGGCATGCTCAAATCCAGTTTTACTTCAGTTAATAATGTTTAGTTTCAAGAAAAAAGTGTTGGGTTGCCTGACAGCTCATGTTTCTTCATTTGTAGTATTTAGGAATTATTATGATGTGCTTTTAATATCAATTGAAATAGAGACCGAAAGTAAGTGAGTTAGTAAAGGCAATAATAAATAAAGTTAGTCATCCAAAAATAATTCTTTAATATTATGGATCCCTCTAGACAAGAGCAGCCATTTTTAATGCTTTTTGCTTTTAAATTACTAAATACTATTTGACTAAAAGCAAACACATTTATTTAGTTGAGTTAACTCTCATCCAGTGACATCGCAAACTGCGATCGCAAAGTCGGTCACAAAGAACTTTCAAACCCAACATAACCGTGTGCATCTGTTTATCACAATCACAATAATGATTTGGTTTCATTACAATGCAAGCACGTTTTTTTTTTTTTTTTTAAATCCACTGCATCTGAGAGAATCCAGCCAGTCCTCTGCTGCCCTGACTGTTGGCTCATCAAACCAGGAGAAACTCTGACACACTTAAGAGTGAAAAAAATGTGCTTTGACCTTTCACAGAAGACATTTGGACTTCAAGAATGAGCCGTTACATGCCTCTAATTGCCCTTTACAGTGGCATCCATGTTCACACACACACACACACACACACACACACACACACACACACACACTGAAGTCACAGCGATTACACAGCGACAGTGGTAAGATGAGTGAGGCTTGTAGTGCTTATGTGCTGCCCTCCACTCATTACGGCCCCCCACACACCAGAAACGCAGTTCCATGTAAAGTTTTTTCCCCGTCGGCCCGTCACTCACAATCACTCTCACACACAGATACTACATGTAACAAATGTCGGTGTGTGTGTGTGTGTGTGTGTGTGTGTGTGTACATGTCTGTCTGTGTGTGGATGTCGGACCATTGACAGGCATGGAAGCAGCTTGTTGAACTAATAGCCTAACTAATGTGTCTACATTCCCTCCCTCCTCCCTCCCTCCCTCCCTCCCTCCCTCCCTCGCCCCCACTTCCCTCTACAAAACTGACATCTATGAACTGAGCAGAGAAAGGAGGGAGGGAGAAAAGAGAGAAAGGATGGGGGGGAAAGGAGAGGAACGGGTTGACAAGCGGCAGACCCTTGCGCCCTCCCGTCTGACTCCGTCTATCTCCCCCTCGCTCCCTGAAGGTTTGCCTCTGAGGGTAGAGCTATGATGAATAGGCCTGTCTAAGCTAACCTAGCGGAGACCAATTAGAGAATGAGAGAAAAGAGAGAGAGAGGGAGGAAAAAGAAGAAACAGAAAAACAATGAGAGAAACTGAAGCACGGGGGGAATGGGAGACAGAAAAGAAGAGATCGAAAGGAAGGGCAGATAGGTTAAAAAGGAGGTAGGAGGATTGGGGTAAAGTGGAAAGTTTAAGACAAAGCATGTTGGGTGTACTGTGTGTGTGTGTGTGTGTGTGTGTGTGTGGGTGGGCGAGCGAGCTGTCAGTGCTGAGGGAGAGGCAGTGTGAGAGAGCGGCTGGCCTCTTAAGTCTTAACCTCGTCTGCTGCTGCAGGAGAGGCTTTGACAGCAGAGACGCACAAACAGGACTGACCCTCGCAAAACACCTCCTCCTCCTCCTCCTCCTCCTCCTCCTGAGAAACCTTCCATGCCTCCTCTTCCTGCCGATTACTCTTAGTCCTTAATATGTCCTTATTTCTCCCACATTGAGCTAACACGTCAAGTTTTAGTGATGTTTTTTTTTATATCAATAAATTTGGTCCAATTGTTGCTATTGGACTTTGCTGCAGTGCTTTTGGACTACATCTCCCAGAGGTCACTTAAATCAAATAATGTGGGCAGTGGTACATTTTTATTCATTTATTATTATTTTCTTCTCCAAATTTGAGGTGTTGGGAACAACGTGCACCACATTTACATTTACATTTTATTTGAAGATCTGGTGCTATGGTGCCCTCAAAAATGCCTGTAATGTAATGTACTTTATTTCTTTCATTAAATATATGGATTACATAAGGAATAATGATTGAAAGTGTTTGTCTGTTTGCTAGGTCAAATCCTCTGGCACTCAGCTGGTGGTTTTATGTTTCTGGCAGCAGGAGACGGACTAGAAAAGGTAGCATTAGCGCCGATAGCCAACCCAAAGATGAAAGTGAGAAGACATTCTTTGATTTTTACAGGAGATCTCTAAGAAATGCAACGAGCAAAGCAAATACTTATATCTGCGACCAGGCTACAAATGCTACAAATGCTACAAACGTCTGGAGGTTCTGCTGCGGTGGATCCCATTCTCCTCTCCTGCTGCCGGGCCATGATCAAATAAGAAACCACTCCATCATCATGAAATACATTGACTTTTTGCGTGGTGGTTGAAGTGAAATTGCCAGTTTTTTTTCTTCTGGAAGCACCAATTCATGAAAACGAAACAATCGTGGATGCCTCCATTGTTTAAGGTGATTAACCCCTAAAAAAGTGTCCTTCCACAGCAGCTGGATTCTAGCGATGTCACGAGAGAATCGTAGCATTACACATCACACAAAAATCAGTCTCATCAGGCTTCAGGTACGTTTTTGTGCATAAGTATGGACCAATCAGCATCCCTTGAGGAGCTACGGGCAGCTAGGGGGCGTGGCTTAGATGGGTGTGACATCACAGAGAGAGTGTAGATGCAGCTACAGAATCAGAACTGGAGAGAATGTATTCACTGAAGAGCAAAGAAGAGCAATGAACAATACTGAAGGCTTTTCTTCATGAAAGTATGGTTTACTCTCCGCCCAACAAGAGTTTGATTGACAGATGGTTCTTCCAATCCCCTGCCAAGTAGGAACGGGACGATACAGGATTGTATTGCAGATGGCGACACTCACAATAAGTTGATCTTGGTTCATTTTCATTATCAAGATAATCGTCAATATCTTCAGGAGTGACTTAAAAGCTAAGTGAGACGAAGAGCCCGAATTAAAAAAACACAGGAGAGAAAATGAAAATGTTGAAATACATTTATCCTTTATTTATGCAGGGAGACCTTATGCTTTCTGATCATTTTATTTAAGATTGTTTGATTGTTTTTCACAAAAAAAAAAAAGATGTGACACAATAAAAAATATTTGTTTCCTAAACTATAAAGTGATACCAGTATGTTTTAGTGCCATCTTGAGCTTTTAGCATATTTTGATCATTAAATAAAATCCTGTCATGCCTGCAGCTGAGTATTTGTTTCCAAACACTTTCTAATGATGGCTTCTCAGATGGATATGGGTCAGGTTAAGTGCTATAATGTCAACATCAACTGTTTTTAACCCTTATGCAACCTGGGGAACCTTTCCCATCTCCACCATCCGTCCCATATGATGTGAATGTGCCATTCTACTGGAAAACTTTAGCTCCACATAAAGGCCCAGTCGCTTCCACAACGCTTCCTTGTGTCTGCCAAACTCATTTCCCTCCTTCAAACAAACATTTGATAAATAGCCTCCTCACTCTGCTCTTTCCTATAATAGGAAAACTCCCTCCGTCATCGTCCTCGACGATCGTCGTCCTCTCTGAGACAATTACAAACATCCCGCTTCCCATTTATCAGCAACAATTAAACAGCTCGGACGGAGGCTACTTCATAAGCAGAGGGGAGAGACGAAGTAGAGTCAGCAGTGAGAAAGAGAGAGGAAGGCTGACAGCACAATTAAGGTTTTTAATTCTCTGCTTGAGTGGGCCGGTCCAGTCTTTATGCTAATTAGGATGCCACGGCCATGTAATAAATCTCTATGATCCAGCCTCATTTCCCTTCTGTCTCTCTGTCTGTCTCTTTCACACACACATTTACAACGGCACACAAAGTTCAACCATTACTTTATATGACTGCACCCTTTGGCTGGAGTGTTAATAGGTTTCGATAAAATTGTTTTTTCCTGCAATTTTGAATGCTTCCCTGAGATCCGTGAGCCACAGCGTGTCAGCGCACGCTGTTTACTGGCTGGCCGAGCATCCGCCGCCTTGGCTCTACGGCCGTACCACATGCAGTTTCTCTCCCCGTTAACTCCCTTTATTGGTGTTTTTCAGGAACATGGTCCGCATGCCCCACGCTGAATCACCACGCACACATCTAAAGGCACGATGAATGCAGAAAATATTCTCTTATTCCTCTCCCTTTTGCTCTGATCCGCTCATCTCCATTTGACGGACGTGTCTAATGATAACATCTGCAGATGGGGAGAAAACAGCACAACAATCCGGAGATAATTGGGGGGCCACGTTTGAAGACGAGGAGGGAGAAACCAGAGGGATAGATAAGTGGGGCGGCTGTAGACGGTTTGTTAAAGTAGCAACCGCCAGATGTATTTTCACCCTCATTTAGATCACGAGGACGCACACTAATCAGTGCTTTTTTCCCCTGTTGCTTCCTACAAAGTGTCCCAAAGCCAATTTAAGCACAAAATCTGTGTACAAATCAGGCGAAGCTGTACGTTCATTAAATAAAAGGAAGTTAGAGCAGGTCCAAACAAATTGAGGTCATTGTTCCAGTCGACTCAGCCTTGCTGCACAACTCTACGACCAAACATCCCCAGTGTGGTTTCGGTGCGACGCCTCTCCGGTTTCTTCTGGTGCAAAACTTTCTCCATTGCGCCGTCAGCCATTTTGTGCCGCGTGAGGGTCAAAATGGCCACCGCCCCGACCACCAGGACCAAGTGAAGCAGGTACAGGGCAACGTGGAGACAAGTGAGCAGCAGAGACACCCAGGCGGAGGCAATGCACCAAGGCCCGGCCAGGAGCAGCAGCACGGTGTGATACAGGGAGCTGAGGACAAGAGCCGGGGCGGACAGGACAAGTCTGAGCAGCGTGGACGCCAGCCAGCGGTACAGAGACAGGGGGGACAAGAGGAGAGACACGGCTGCCTCGCTCAGGGATACAGCCTAAAATAACAAAGTGGACATTAGTTTGATAAAAAAAGGAAACTGATACGGTCTCTTTTAGCTCCGTTATGGTCTCCACCAAGTCTTGAAGCAATAATTTGACTCTTTAGCATCTAAATGCCACCAGCCAGTCACATACTTTTTATATTTTATGGCAGCATTTTCTTATTGGACAGCTGGAAGTGAAGAAGGAAACGTGCAGAAAGAGGAGAGTGACATGTAACCATTTGCCCACTGAGACTTCCATATAATTGTGTAATTCGAAGGTTTTTCTCACTTAAAAAGTACGTAACATTTCACAAGAGAATAGAAAATGGGAGAAAAGTTCAAATGCATGTGTGCAGCAATATTCTTCATCTGTTAACCCCTCAAATTGACCAAAACCAGTCTATTAAAGCACATGTAGGCTCATCAACGTACCTCACAAGCATTTCCATGCGTCTGAGACTTGTGAAGCCCTGAAAAATGAGCAATGGACAGATATGTAGTCAGAGGATACACACACACACACACACACACACACACACACACACACACACACACACACACACACACACACACACACACACACACACACACACACACACACACACACAGCAATTATTAAGGACCGTATCAGTGTAACAGCTCTCCTCAAAAAAACATAAACTCACATAGGAACAGGAGAATGAGAACGATTGTCAGCAGGAGCCTCATTTCTCTTCTTCACACTCACAAGCCTGAAAAGAATAAAACCAAACCAGTGAACACAAACCTGCTCTGATCTGTTCTCACATTAACAAAGAACTTCTGCTCACCAAACACTGTTTCCAGCCCGGAGGTACCGCGAGTCAGCGCAGGCTTCTGCAGAGCTTTTCTGTATTACTTCATTAATCCCCTTCAGACACGCTCTCTTGTTCTAGGTTCCAAACATGGACTCAAGTTATAGAGATGACAGTGCCCCCTGTTTGAATGGAGGGACAATGACAAGAACCAGCTCATGCCCATTATTATGATGAGGAAACTATGAATCATCTACCCGCCCCGTGACACAATGATGTTATTAATGAAGCAATACAAGAACCAAAGTATTGAATAGAAATGTCAGTGGAGAGAATGAAAAAGGTGGGAAGTTTGTGACTCATGTAGCCGCTGGAGAAAATGGAGAAAGGCCAGGAAAAGAGGGGAGAGTCTCTCTAGTATGTGACAAAGGTGACAGCAAGCCTTTACTCCAGCTGTTGTCCACACAACACACACACACACACACACACACACACCAAGACCAGCTCTGATCCTCCAACCTCCACCCAGCAGGAGTCAGCACCAACACTGGAATAATATCAGGGCTGAGAAGGATGTTTTTAATCTCTCCCAACTCCAACCTTCACCTCTGTCTGAAATTATCACCCCACCCCCCCCCCTCCCCTCTCAGACTCCATTAAGGTTAAACCCCCCTTATCATCACCTCCACCTATCGTTACCCTTCCTCTCCCTGCTGAGACACCAAGGAGAGCCTGCCACTAATAAATGCCAATCAGCTGCAGCGTCATTATGAAGTGGCATCTTGTCTCCGAGCAGGAGGGGAGGGTTTTTTAAACCCCGTTCAGATGTTGCTGTCAATGATCATCATTATTTAACCATTCAGAAGTCATAACAATCACGACTCCTACAGACGATTCTGCCATAACCATGATCATCCACATTTTGAGTGTCAGAGTTAAGGCATTATCTTCCACTGTGCTCATAAATTCACTTGTACGCAGAACATCTGAATTCTTGTAGTAATGAGATAGCTTTCATTTTAAAGAATAAAATACATCAATTTGGCAGTATTCCAAGTAAACGCATTACTTTTGCACGTTTATTAAACATGCATGCTCAAAGTTTGTAAAGCGATGAGACGCTGTAGAAATGTAACAACTTTTACTAAATCTGAACTGAGAAATGCTGTCACGAAGCAAAACAATCACGATCAATCCTCGTACCAAAGAGGGGTGAAGACCAGGCGACGAACAGAAGGATGATGACGGAGTGTAAAACACACCAATGCTCCATCAAACCGCTGAGTGAATTCAAATTACAGAATGTCAGGGAAGTAGATCAATTAATCTCCATCATCTGTCTCCATAAAAACAGGTTCATTACATTCATCAGAAACCATTTATTTTGCTGCTTTTATGTCATGAGAAATCTAACGGACACAATACATAAAGACTAGACAAGCACCAATAAGAAATAAAAGCAGACGCTTCATACAACACAACCATGTAAAAACATGACGGAAGAATTGGAAACATGTACATGAATGACAGTAAATTACAGCTACAGGGGGGAATAACAATATAGAGACATAAATATGGTAATACACAGCCAGAAGGTGTACTGTACATAGTGTGGTTACACTAATACATGCACACCTGAATAATTATGAAGTAAAACAGCAGTCATCTACATTAGATGTGCTGTACAGGATCCTGAAATGTAATGCTCATACAATGTACATGCACTCTTGGGATTGTGGCCTAAAGACAATTTTAAATATTCACAATGAATAATGGACAATCATTGAATGTGCTAAGACTCCATTCTTTGTCTGAATCTGTACATCAGTCGTTGAGCAGACATCATTTATTCTTGGATACAAGTGTCCGTTGGCTTGAAGCAGGAAGTGACATCGTTAAAGTGCATTATTTAGATGCTGGACGAGGAGAGGATGTCCTCCACCAGGTGCTTGTAGACCCAGGCGTCTCCCTTCAGCCTCTGGCGCCGGATCCCGACCACCTCCGGTCTCTGCAGCAGGCACACCTCCAGCTCAAACGCCATGGTTACCTTCCCGAAGTCACCCCAGGTGCGACACTTGAGATTATACCTTAATGAAAGGTGAAGGAGGTGAAACATTAGGATCGGATCAAAGCCTGGGATGTCTGATCCGAACGGGTGTCAGGCGTGTCTTCTTACCCTTTCTGTGTGAAATCAACGTTTTTCCCCGGCAGGATGGAGAGGATCTGGTTAAGGACCTGGTCTGGATTGGTCTGACTGGTCAGAGTAACGTTGTACTGCGCCTAACGGAAAGACAAAGAAACTATGTGACGTGTACAACACGGATGCCGAGGCGCGAGGCTCCTTACACCCTTCATACCTTGATCTTGCGCGGGCCGTCCCGAAGGGCTCTCCTTTTGCTGGGAGTGAGCATGGTGATCATCTTATCCAGGCCTCTCTCCAGGGAACCGAACACCTTCCCTCCTCTCTTCTTCTTCCCGCTGTCTCCTATAACAGCCATGTCCAACGACCGAGACCTGGAGAGCACACACGGTCTCGCATTGAATCACTTTGGCGGGTTGTTTGATCAAATTGCTCTCACGTTGCCCTTCAACTAGATCACCGGTTGACATTTCAGTGTTGGGGCAGAAACGGCACTCTAGAGCCGAGTAGCTTCTGTCCAATTTGTTAATCATTAAGGTTTATTCCATTCAGCTGCCGACACACACACACATACATACATACATACACTTTCCACTACACCTCAGAGCCTCCACTCACCTTCGCTCTGGACTGAAGGCCAGTATTTCAACATTTGCAAGCTCTTTGAACCCTTCTGCTTTCTTCTTATTGTCCTCTTTAGAGGAGCTGCCTCCACCTGAAAAACACACAGAGGAATTGAAGTGAGCACAGACGCATTAACCTCTTACACTCTTACGGACATTGTTCCAGTCAACAGAACGTAGAGCAACAATTAGTCCGATTGTTTGTCAGACAAACAAGATTTGATGAGTTTGGACTAGGAAACTGTGATGGACCTTTGTTGTTTAATATTTTACAGATCAAACGATTAACTTAATTTATGGTAATGAAAACAAAAGGTTAGTTGCAGCCCTACAAATATATGTCATAGTAGACATTTTTTGAGTAGAAGAGTAAAAAAAAATGGTGCACAAGGCATTTACAATATATTTCTATTTGATGTTATGGTGCAAACCCTGAAAAACACAACGTTTTGGGTTTGAATATTTAGCTTAGTGTTTCTAAGCATCTTGTAGCTTAAAATAAAAACCTGGAAGAAAGCACACAAATACATGAAACCGTCCAGACAATATGAAATAAGATTATTTGAACTTCAAAGTGTCTTCTGGGGAAATAAAAGGGGAAACCCATACGGGGGTTGGATGGGAAACTGACCGGTACGGCCCTTTGCTCTGGTGCTGATGCATGGCACTGGCTGGTTTGTCATTGAAGTTAGGAACACAAAGGCTTTGGTATACACAGAGACAGGAGGCATGACATACGCGAGAGAGAGAGAGAGAGAGAGAGGGGGGGGGGAGGAGAGAGAGAGAGGGGGGGGGAGGAGAGAGAGAGAGGGGGGGGGGAGAGAGAGAGAGAGAGGGGGGGGGGAGAGAGAGAGAGGGGGGAGAGAGAGAGGGGGGGGAGAGAGAGAGGGGGGGGAGAGGGGGGGGGGAGAGAGAGAGAGAGAGGGGGGGGGAGAGAGAGAGAGAGAGGGGGGGGGAGAGAGGAGAGAGAGGGGGGGAGAGAGAGAGAGGGGGGGGAGAGAGAGAGAGAGAGAGAGGGGGGGGGGAGAGAGAGAGAGAGAGGGGGGGGGGGAGAGAGAGAGAGAGAGGAGAGGGGGAGGGGGAGAGAGAGAGAGGGGGGGGGGGGAGAGAGGGAGAGAGGGGGAGGGGGGGGAGAGAGAGAGAGGAGGGGGGGGGGGAGAGAGAGAGCTCGGCTTTAGTGGCAAGAGAACACATGTCACTACAGCCCACGTGGGACAGTGAGCAGAGGAAAGAGACAGCTACACCTGTCACAGCACACGCCTAGGGACAGACACACACAGACCACGGTGTGTGTGTGTGTGTGTGTGTGTGTGTGTGTGTGGGGGGGTGGACAAGTTTGTCAAAGGCAGCATGTCTGCACTGTAGTTGTGAGAACAGCAGGCGGGAAAGAGAGGCTGACCGAGCCAGATTCCCAGGGTTTAACACCAAACAGGTCAGCGGCGGCACGCAAACTGGCTTATAGCCGAGTTTATACAGGAACCTAATGAGGCCGGACACCTGAGCAGAGAATTCACTTTGACAAATAATTAAGACGCTAATGATTCTCCATTCATATTAGCGTCCTTCATTTATAGATAAGTGACTAGAATTAGCTTCCTGATAATAACCTCACCTTTGAGTTGACAGAGATAAGTGTGAATGTGAGAGTGTGTGTCCATTTTCAGTGGTTTCAGTAATGACAGCTAAATCATAGAAATATGAGAGGCTTTGGGATAAAAAAAAAAAAAAAAACAGGCCCAATAAATGAGTTTATTACCAGAAGACAATTTACTTGCAAATGTGTGGCATGTGGCCGTGGCACTTGTGATTATGAGGGCTGCATGAAGACTGGGCGAGGGACAGATAAATGAAAGAGCGCAACGTGGAGAGGGGCAGTTGGCTAATGCAAATAATCTAATAAAGATTGGGCTTCAAGCTCTTGTTTGGAACAAAAACAATTACAGTATACAAATAAACCACATGATGGACTGAAACGGTGTTCTCTGTGCTTCATTACCGCCATGGCTTGAGTAGCCGAGACTCCTCTTACCTTTAGGTGTGACTGCACTGGTTTGGGTGCCATTGACGTGAGCATTTTGATTGGGTGTGGTCAGCACATTCTTGGGCCGTGCGTTCTTCTTACTGGACACAGGAGTTCGAGGAGGAGGCAACGCAAATATTTCGACATCTCTCTCCTGCACAGCAATGTTCTCCTTGTTCTCACGGGTTCGTCCTTGGTTTCTGTCCTTCCTCTCCTGGCGCTGCTGTGGTGTCGTTCGCCCCCTCTCTGAGCTCGGGCTGTAAGCACACCGTTTCTCCCCCAATGGAGATGCTAGTCTCTTTAGGAACACAAAAAAATAAAAAAATAAAAAGAGATTAATGTGTTGAGCAGAATTCTGTGGAAGAAAAGAGTCATGGCACTTCGCCATCGTGACCAGCATTCATGCTTTCCAAATTTCACATACTGTGTCTTTGTTGTTCACGGCTCCGTCTGGCTGACCTCTGACTCCCTTGGGTGTCACTGAAATCCACGGGCAATCATCAATGTAGTCTGAGCAATAGTCCAAAGAATTCACAATCACAGCATCTTCATCCTCGCTGAAGTGAAGGACTTCCCTTGTCTGAACACCAGAGAGAAAATTAGAAATGGAATCATTTAGTACTGGTAAACAGTAAATACGTAAGGTGAACAAGGTAGATTCGTAAAGACAAGAAGAACAAAGCATTTTGGGAGTTGTGGTACCAAGTCTGACCTGTAGTCCCTGGTGCAGTGGAGAGCAAGAGTCCTCACAGACGGCTGATTCAAGGCGCAGACGAACCGGTCTGCCCCTCTGCTTCTTGGACAACAGCAGCAGGTAGGTGGCTGTAGTCTGGTCATACCGCCACTGTAGGAGTTCATTTGCATCAGACGGAGTATCCAATAGAAGGTATGTCAAATATGATGTTTGTTGCCGCCCATAACGCATGATGAAGTGAACAGAACAATAAACATCAACATTTAAATGTGAGTACAAACAAACACAAACCTCCTTGACCAGTGCTGTGGTGCTGCCCCTCGATCGCTTCATGTTGACAGCCATCTCAGTGATGCAGTCCTCGTCGATGTGGCCGAGCTACAAAAAAACATGACTCAGTATCTTCCTGCAAAATCCCTTTTCTCTTTTCTTTTTTTTTATAGGAGCAGTAAGACAACAATTTGCAAAATTCAGGATTATGGAGTTGTTTGACTGAAGAAAAACCATGAGAATATGGATTACGTGTTCAGTTTGAAATCAAAAGAAGCATAAACAGTCAAAGGCTACCCTGGTGTCTGAAATCCTATGTTTACGTCTGTATGTGTAATGTTTTCCTGTGTGGATGTGCGTACCGGCCGCCTGCTATGCCACTCCACAGGGCTGTTGTAGTCTTTCATCACCCAGGGATGGTCCAGCAGCTGTCGAACAGTCACACGCCGCTTGGGGTCCACCTACAGGACACACAGGGAAACAACTCAATATGTAGGAGACCACACATCCAACAATCTTCAGCATGTCTACAACATTTGACATATTGTACAATACAGAAAATGATATTCTTATTATGTAAACACAAAATTCCTTTGACTCTTCTCGTACGGCGAGTGTATGTGATGACGTGTGATGATGAGCTCCAGTGTAATGAGAACCAGTCTGAGGACTCATGGAGACACACGTGTGTAATAGCTAAAAAGGGAAAGACAGGGATTATTATGTACCTGCATCATCTGGTTGAGGAGGAGGACACTACCTGGAGACAGCCACCGGGGGTTATCATATTGGCCTCTCTGAAGAGGTGAAAGATGCACAAAAACACATTATGAAACATTAATACTCTAGAAACAGAAAGGGTACTCTGGTATTGACATTTGACTTTGAGAAGGCAGTATTAGACCATAAGAGCAAACAATAATTACAGGAAATGGAAACGATATTTACAGCGATTTAGGAACAGCATTCAATATTTTTCAGGTCAAATAATAAAATAAAACAACACTTTACATAACATAGTCGGGGTTCCAGCATAGCCTGTAGTAATCGTACTTAGTAATCATGATGTCACCCATTGGTTTGTGGACTACGGTTAAGTTCAAAATTTTAGTCATCGCCATCTTGGGTTTTTGGCTGCTGCTGTTTGCAAGAGTCCCTTACTGCACCTGGATTCTGGTGTGAAACTGTTAACAAAGTAAGCTTTATTTTTCAAGGTTTAACTTTAGAGCTAAGACTTAAAGTCATCTTAGTAGCTAATTGTAGGTAGTGTGGTACCGACCTGTCAATTACATGGTGGTGAAACTAGAGATTGAGACCATAAACTCATGTTTACAATGTTTACTGAGATAATAAATCAAGTGAAAAGTTGGGCCAATTTCTCATAGACTTCCATGCAATCAGACTTTGTTTAACAAACAGGAGTCGACCCCTGATGACCAGCAGACAGAATGCGAGTTTAAGGCTCTTCAGCTTTGGCTTCACTTTTCAGAACCGGAGGTTGGCGCATTTTAAATAACATAAAATATCAAACAGTTGGGAAAATGCCAGGGTTCTTACTGCAATCTTCCTGTAGAGGACCATACAATTGTCATCATCAAAGGGCAGGTATCCACAGAGGAGAGCGAACAGCAGCACTCCCATACTCCACACGTCAGCCTGGAGGTCACACACCACACAGCGGTGTTTCAGCTTTACAGTTAGGATTTCACAGCTCAGCTGCACTGAGTCATGCACCAGCGAATATGATCAGTACTCCATGAAAAAGCAGAATTGTGGAACAGGCATGTAATCGTGACTTTTAGTGTGAAAACAAATGCAAGTTTCGGGGGTTTAAATAAGGTCAAGTCTTGAAATCGCAACTCTGGTGGCTCTTTGGTGTAAACAGCATGATGTGTCTCTCACCTCTGAACCAATATACGCTCTTCCCTGGATGAGTTCAGGAGCAGCGTACGCAGGGCTTCCACAGCACGTCATCAGCTCATAACCCAAACCTCCCTAGGAAAGACAGAACCATTCAACATGTTTACAGGCACTAACCCTCATCTTCAGGCATCAGAATTAATCTAGATATAATTATACGTATTACCAAATAATGCAAGGGTCAAACACTGTTTTTTCTTTCTCTGAGGGTGGAGGCAAATCTTTCTCCGTACTTGAACAAACCGCTAACTAATACTTTTGACACAAACACATTGGGACAGGGAACGTGGTGTTTTACCTTAGGTTTGGCACACAATCCAAAGTCTATGAGCTTCAAGTTGTGGTCTTCATCAATCAACAAGTTTTCCTACAGTTCGAGACGAGCAGTGCAGCAGGCATTGAGATTAGTGTGCTGTCACAGACAAGCAGACACAATTTATTGTGGTTTCTCTTATGTGTCACAGTCTCTCGCAATCAGTGGTTGGTTTTACCGGTTTGAGGTCCCTGTGTGCGTATCCCTGGCTGTGGACGTAGGCCATCGCAGACACAATCTGCCTGAAAAACACCCTGGTCTCCTCCTCTGACAGACGGTCCTTTGCTATGATGTAGTCAAACAACTCCCCACCTGGACAGTACTGAGAGAAAGATGCTAAATTACTAAACATCAATGTCATATTCACGCTCCCACACAGTCTGTGTGTATGCCTGCTTACCTCCAGCACTATGAAGATCTGAGTGGAGGTCTCTATGACCTGGTAGAGACGACAGACGTGCTGATGACTCAGGTTCTTCATTGCATCGATCTCCACCTTCACGCGGGGCAGGTCATCCTGGGGTGGCAAACACATTTTTTAATCTGTAACTTGTTTATTCTGTGTACATTTTAAATGGCTGCATTTGCCAATTCACGCAGAAAACAGGACAATCTTTACACATTTTAAGTAATTTAGGACATCAATTGTATTTTACAAATAGGGATTGGTTTGGAAGGTTTGAAGGAAAATTCTCATTATATTTAAATCCAATATATAGCCATCCCAAATCGTTTAATAATCGAGTCGTGAGGTGACGGACGACTCCCACCACTAGTGATTAGTGTTCTGTCGTAATTTTACAGAATAATCCTGTCCAAATATTAACTTTTGTAAAAGTGTTATTTAGGTTCATATTGTTACAATTGTCAAGAATTGTATCTGATGCATAATAGCAGAACAGTTAATTGCATTTATTATAACTTTAACTTAATAACTTGCAAATATTTGCCATGTTATATATATATATATATATATATAAACTAAGAACATTATGAGTATACGGATATTGCAGTGTGATTTCCTTTAATTAACCCCAGCCCTAATTCTAAAATGATTATTTAAATTCAATTTAAATCTACCTAAAGGAAATAAATCCTGAAAATTCAGGATTTGTTAGCCTTTCTTTGTTATATAGTGATATATACCTTTCCCTCGTCACTTTGGGCTGTGCTAACTTGGGATAGTATTTTTAATTTACATTTTCTAGGCTAAAGACTACCTACGTCTATAGACCTCAGACATGTATTCACTTTAATGACTATACTGGTTGTTAATGATGAGATAACTGTTGCTGCAGCTAAGGATGGGAAGACAAGAAAAATGTTCATGGTTGGGATTATGTTGAATCTTGCTTTGTGTCAGGTTGCACCGTTTAATTTAGTTCACCAAAAAGCTGAGCAGACAACGGGTCTCTTTGACTCACCCCAAGATCCTTCTTGTTCATGATTTTAATGGCCACCTTCTCTCCTGTCAGGATGTGTCGACCCAGCTTGACTTTGGCGAAGCCTCCTGACGGACACACAGGGTTCACAAACACAGTGAGAGAGGACGTGGCTCCGTCAGAGCCGCTTCACTCGGGGACACGCGTCCACATCGTCTTATTACCTGATCCGATAGTCTCGTAGACCTCGTAGTATCGGTGGAGCTCCTCGGCTCCGCGCTGCTCCGTTCTTTCCACAGGCATCCTCCCCCGCTGTAGCCGCACCACGATGGCCCTCCCTGGGTGAAGGGAACGGTTAGCCGGGGTAGCACGCACCTCGCTCAAACACACGCGCTTAAGTGAAAACTTCTCTTTGGCTTAAATGTAAAGATTAGCAAGTGGCTAACATATTCTAGCAAACCACTGTCAACTGACGCAAAAATAATAAATGTAACACTAGCTAACAAAAACCGTCAATACCACCAAAAAGTAACGTCAGTAAAACTTACGTTACTACAAACTACCCGAATGCCCCTTCTCGACACCACGTATTTACCTGAATTTGTATGAAAATGAGAGATGAATAATGTAAAAGCGGTTAGCCACCCCACGTCATGTAGAAAAGCCTGCTTCCAGAGATGTTTTGTTGTAGAAATTTGAATTTCGCTCGTCGACTGACTCAATTTCCTGCTTCCGGTTTGTGCGTCGTGCGCACCCCTGTGGTGGATACCGGTACTGTGGTCATGAAAAAAAGGATTCAACTTTGTGATGCTTTTGAAAGCTGTAGTATAGGGGTGTTGAATTGTACTGCATTTTATCTCCTCATTATAGATGGGATGGAAACAAATATTGTAAATATATCGTAATATAATACACCATAGAGTAGAGGTGCACTGCTGGATACAGTTAATAAATAATAACAATAACTTGAATGTATAAAGTGATTTTCATGGAACCCAAGGACACTTGGTTAACTTCCTTTCATGCTCTGTGACATGTATGAAAATGCTGACAGGCAGGCCCACTAGTGCATAATAGCAAGATAGCAAGACAACGGAAGAAGAGGTATTTGTTTTGTAATTTACATTTGAGTAAAAATGAACAACACAACATTAAAATAGTCAATTACAATTTTAAATCATGAGCCAGTGGGTCACGCTCACATAACCTAAAAGCATGTGCGGCCATGTAAACTAAGAATGAAGAAATTACTCCTAAACTACTATGTCTTTACAAATGATTGTTTGATGTTATATTAATGCTTTGGATCCTGTATATTGCACATTTAAGCTTTGAGCTTGGGGGAAGATATCAAGTCAAAAGGCTCAGGTCCAAGTGAAGTCATTGTGTTGAAGCCCAGGAATAAGTCTTTGCCAGAGTTCACACCTGATATCAATACATAGATATTCTATTTAACCACCTTGATCAACCATTTTCCACTCTACCACATTGCAGTGTGCGTCCCCATCCTGAATGGTCTCATGAGCATGAAAGTGACGTAAATTATTTGCTCTGGCTTTTTCTAGTCACTTGATCTCAACACCTATCAAAAACCTGTGGAAATGTCACCGTATCAAGATGACAAATGAGGGAAAATCTTTTGTTGGAATGGCGTCCACTCCTTAAATACACTTCCAGAGACTGGAAGCAGCTATGACAATCAGCACAGAAGCTGCTCTGGAGGACCACAGTTTCCAAACACCTTACATTTTATCTGCGATTTTTCTTTAATTTGGCACTCATCTGCTCACATTTACATTCAGGCTGTATAAATACCCATTGTGCACCTCCTCAGTTTGACTGAGGCACTTAAAGTTTGAGTAGGTCATTTATTAAAAAAACACAGAAACTTTGACTTTGAACGCATCCCAGAACCGAAAAAAGTCCCGTCCCCTTCGTTCAGACCTCTGTTCAAAGCCGCTCCCCCAGAACCTGCAAGCAGGTGGAAGCATTGACAGACAGGCAGGCTGTCCAATTATTTTCTCCAGCCCACCTTTTTTTGATTGGACAGGTTTAAAAAAAATAATTAAATGTATTCATGCTATTGGCATGTTACAAGGATTTCAAGTAATATAACATAATGTGTTTCTGAATAGAATGACTCAACCTTTAAGAATGCAATGGCAAACAGAGCAAATTATTCCAAAGGCAGTGGTTAGCTGTGAAATGACCTGCAGACATAACTTATGGATTCACGGACAGGTACATGCAACCCATGCATTGCAACCAGTCTGCGAGGAATGTGGCTGCAGTAGCTGACCAGAGAGATGTATTTATGGTGTCAGAAGGTGTGAGCGCCTTCACCTGCACAACTCCTCCAGTCTGTAATTAGTAAAAGGTGAGAGGTGAGGTCAGAGACCACTGGATGTATTTTAACAGACCCCTGTTAGGCATCTGTAATGACTGTATACCACTCTCACTGTTTTCTTGTTGGGCCCTAAATGCCACAGTAACAATTTTCTCTCTCGGTCACTGTCCTACATCAAATGCATTGGAAAGGGACAACTTACTGCACCTGTTCTTGTCTATTAGTCACAGGTTGGGTCTAAACTGAAGGGCTGCACGTCAGAAGAAAGGCATGATGCTTCTTAGGTCATGCAACAGTCCGCCCCATCATGCATTAGCCTGTGAACTGTAAGAAAAACATCTTAACCCAGTACAAATATTACATCCTGACACTTAGCCAACACTGACAGACAGCTGCAGAGGAATTTCAGTGATTGATTGGTGGTCGTCCTGTGTTTCTCATGGTTGTTAGGGAAGGAGTTGGTCGTTAGGGAAGTAACCGATAGTTAGGGGGCGTCCAGGTGTCAGTGGGATGACAGAACCCCTCATTTGGTTTCTGGGGCAGCTGTCCAGGACGGGACAGAGGGACATCAAACGACCCACAGCTGGAGGAAAAGAGAGGGGAAGACGAGTGTGAGGAGAGGAGAAAATGGAAATGAGAAGGGAGAGCAGAGGAAGATGAGGGGAAAGGGGGTGGGGGTGTGGGAGAAGAGTTTAATCTATCAGTAAGGCCTCTATTATTCCCAAATCTGCATGATCTCACAATTTTATTACACATTTAAACCTATTTTCAATATACTGTAGCACAATTCAAACCAGTGGGTGTTCCCCCCTCTGGGTTCTTTTATAAGATGCAACTCAGGAGAAACCCTTTTTATTTCTTTCATGAATATAAAAAAAGGGATGTAATGCTTTTGAGGGCAAGTTCTGTTACAGTCAATGGTTTTAACAGACAGCACAGGCCTTCCACGGCCGTGGCCAGCCTACGTCTGTGGGAGCCTTTGCCAGCTAAGTTTCACATATACAACTCTAGTACTGAATCATAGCAGATTCAATGCCTTAACGAAATCGTGATGTAATCGCCCCATAGCTGCAAAAGAGGATAACTAGATCACCATTACAGATTACTGTAATAACCTGTATGCATGTACGACTTGTACATGTCATTATCTGTGTTAAAGAGCTACTGTGTCTCTCAGGGATCACGGTGTGTGTGTGTGAGTGTGTGAGTGTGTGTGTGTGATCAGACATGGCCTGTCACAGTGGAAAATAGATCGTAGCCTGAACATCGTCCGTGTTGGATAGAATTCCCTGACTGACTTTTGTGCCAGAGAGGGGGAGCTAGTAAAAAATAAAAGCATGTGGCTTGTTTTATGTGTGTGTAGGTTTATGCTATAATGCTAATGGATTTTGTCTTTCCGTTTCCTAAAACTATAACACAGAGAGCCTTGGTCTCACTCCAACTCCAACTGACGGTGGATCAGTGTCTGATTCTGATGGGCCGTGCTTTCAACTAAGTCCACCCGCGTCAACTGATGATATACAGAGTGAGATAGTCCACAGACACAGGACTTTCATGCAGGAGATCTCATGTGCAAAAAGCGAGTCATTAGACGTGATTCGTTAACGCTGTTCGTCACGTTAGTGAGGCAAGTCAACGTTTTTGCTAAACCTAACTAAGTGGCTACCGGTATGTTGCATAAACCCAAGTGGCTATGATGCAACCAAAGTGACACGCTGTGGTTACCTAGAGTGTCACTGAATGTTTGAAGCTCACACTATGTTCCAAGGGTGGCCAGCTACATTGTTGAAGTGTTGTTAAAGCTCGTTGACGTAGCTATGTTGTCAAAGATCGCTGCGAGCTGGCTAACAGCGTCCGTAGATGGAACAGAACACGGTGAAACAAAAACATCAAATTGGTTGAGGTTCACCGCGCCATTGGACGAACTCATTGGCATCGGTTTGTTACTTCAGGTCCATTGAAAATGACTTGTAGAACGTTGCCGTCGGTATTTGACGAGTTGGGCATGAGAATGTGTTGGAGAGACAGACGCATTAAGACGGCTGAAAGGACACACTGGCGTCCTCTCTCTCCCGTTTCTATAGTCCTCTTGAGGCTTCGCACGGCGTTGCAGGATCTGCTTGTCTTTCTCACTCACGCTGCTTCCACGGCGACCTGATTGATTCACCACGTATTACGTACATCATAGTGCTTTATGCACACATATGTGCCTCATATATCTTTGCAGGGAACACACAGACATGTGCAACTACGCAAGCACACACACACACACACACACACACGATCGGAAAGAAACCGAGGTTCGTAGAGAAATTGTGAAATTCTCAGCCCAGGCAATTTCACACCCATGTTGTGAACAGCTGTGGTGTTGATCAGCTGGCAACCTACGGGAAAGGGCTTTTTTAGATCTGAGATGTCATGTTTCAGCTACTTCACATGTCACATCTCGAAAAACAACGAACACATTATCTCTGCTCCATCCATCTAAACTTCTACACTGCAACAGTCAGTTATGGTTGACATTTAAAGCAGCTTCTGATATTTTCACCTCTCATCTCCCGACATAAAAGAGTGGAAAGTTAAAGAGCCAGGCAAGCTACGCTACATCTTGTGTTTACAGGGCTAAAACAGTCCTCTGCCCAGAACTGAAAAAATTCAGCCAGGGGAATATATTGCACCCATATGTGTTTGAACTCCTCCAAACCATTTATGTCCATGCAAATATTACCATAACCTCTCTAGATGAAGAATTTGGGAGCGTGTCAGTGTGAGGGTTTGATTCCTGGCCAGCGGGTTTACAGTAATATCTAAATCGATCTGATTGTTCCCCGACATATGGAGCATAAAGTCAGTTTAAAACTATCCTTTGGGTGTGAATCACTAAGGGATATTGAATCACTATAGAGCACCACTGCATTGTTCATTTTCTCTTTTCATTACACACACACACACACACACACACACACACACACACACACACAGAAAGTGTTAAGTTGTGAACATATTTAACATATTATCCCCAATCAAGAAATCTAGAGTGATGTGTGTCCTCACAATCCTGCATGATGATTCACAGGGAGACATATTGTCTTTGGGATAAGCTTCCCGATACATGACGGGAGCCTGTCATCGCGCCACCAAACACACACCGTGGGCTGTCACAACATTCACACTGAGGTGTGAATGGGTGTGACTTCCAACTTGCAACATATATATTATATATTTATAAACATGTGCCTGCAATTTCAAAACACGTTCCCTCAGCATTTCTCCTTACTTCCCTCCCAAACTGTGCCTTTCTCCCCTCCCATCCCTCAAGCCAACCCGGCCTCACAAACACACACACACACACACACACACACACACACCACACACACACCACACACACACACCCCTGTTAAACAAGTGTGTGTATATGTGTGTGTGTGTGGGTGAGCGTCCTCCCCCTCCTCAGTCTCTCCATGGCTGGATTGTGGCAGCAGCTTAGCTCCCTGCGGCAGGGTCGAGCTCTGGCTCTCCTCTACCTCATCGCTCTTCTCTACCCACCTTCGGGTGCTCTTCCCTGGGATACCAAAGCCAGCCCGCCCCTTCTGGAGGTAAGACATCCACATGGTCATGGAAAATGTAAATGTCTTCATATATGGCAACATGTATTTTTCAAGTTGCAATGTAATCATTTATGCCATCTTTTTAAGATGTGTGTTTATCTGCATAATATGCAGCATCTGCAACCCAGCAGTTATACTCTATATTCTAATTTATGAAATACATATGAATCTAATACCTGATCAACATTTGCTTACTGGAGTTTGTTGTTGTCTAGGCAGTGCAGAATAACTGCATTACAGATGATTTTGTCTTCATCTCTCAGACTAATCCCTATCACATCAAACTGAATCAGGCTTTGAACAAAGTATCAAAAAGGACGAACCGGAGGGGCCGTTAAGATAGACAAAACAGGAAAAGAACAGGAAAAAAGTTGCAAAATAGGGATTTGTGCAGAGGAGGAGTGGAGAGGAAGACCAGAAAGGTTCCCCAACTCAAACCAACTGTTGGACTGGACTGAGTGAGCTGTGGGATTTCCAACAAGAGAGAGGGAGAGAGTTGGAGAGCAGGATGGACGAGTGCAAACGAGAGAAAAAGAGCGGCAATGTGATCCAGCGGAATTTATGATTACACTGTCGAGACGCATGCCAGTGATGGTGAAACCATGGTACACAGGGAGTACAGCACACGAGCGGGCACATACAGTGTTTGAACCTGCGGCTTTGTCATGCGTAAAGGTGTGTGTGTGTGTGTGTGCGTGTGTGTGTGTGTGTGTGTGTGTGTTGGCAGGGGTTTCAGGTGGTGAAGGGGAATTTCTCAAGGACTTTCCTCCAAGTTGGCTACTATAAGATTGCAGAGATTCCTGCAGGAGCACGCAACATCAGCATACGGGAGACAGTGAAGAGTCGAAACTACCTGGGTACACACACACACACACACACACACGCACACACACACACACACACACGCACACACACACACACGCACACACACACACACACATCTAACACAGACATATTTATACCATGACAAACACTACAGTGATGGATGAACGTGTGTTTGTTTTTTCCTCCAGCTCTTCAGTCCCAAAGTGGTGTCGCCATCATTAATGGTAACTGGGTGATTGACAGGCCGGGGGTTTTCACTGCTGTGGGAACACAGCTGACGTACAAGCGGCCCAACGAAATCCGCTCCCGCAAAGGAGAGTCCATCAGTGCGCCTGGGCCGCTGAGCGAGGACCTGAATGTTTATGTGAGACACAGAATGGCAGCAGCCACTTCAAATGCACAAACAATACCTCTTGTACTACAATGCTATACATTATCCCATTACATCACACAATATCTCCCTCTTTTCCCACAGTTGATCTACCAGCGACCCGGTCCCAGTGTATTCTATGAATATGCTGTACCTCTGCAAAACGCACACCCCACTCCTGAGCCGGATCCACCTTCTGATGTCCTGCCCCTGGGTGAGTGCACACACCACCAGGCACAAACAGCCAAACACACACTTGAAACCATGACCACAGTGTCATTTTCTCATACTGTCTATACCGGTTTCCCCTCAGGGAGCGTAACACATTACAGATGCATCTGTTATGTGTCTGCATGTACAGCACAGTGTGTGTGTGTGTGTGTGTGTGTGTGTGTGTGTGAGAAAGCGCCCGTTCAGTTCAGATTTCATGGTAACGCCAACGCTGTATCATTTTCAGCCAAATTGTCCTTTTGAAAATTTGATTAGGGTTTTGATAACATGTGATATAGGCAGGCATCCAAGCTCTGCTCTGGCAAAGAGCTCTTTACTGCACACTGAGACAAGAATCGGTCACTTGGGCCAGATTTCATTTCATTACCTCATATTCAGCCTTCATTAAATAGAAAGGTTTTTAAAATTGCTTCATTTGTGTCTGTTGATGCTGAAATATATTGATTTAATAACAAGAGATCCCAAAGGAAAACACATGCTCTTGAAAGCCCTGCACATCCCCGCAGGTGTTTTGAACTATTGTTGCTGATCGGATGTCTGCTCAGGCTGAAGGTGGGCGGAGCTAAGATGGGAATTACAAGAGGCCACCATCTCCATGACTATGTCCAAATTTACTCCCCACAGTATATATCGTATCGTGGCCTATATTTCATTATCCATCCCATCCATCCATCCATTGCCGCTTATCCTGTATTCAGGGTCGCAGGTATTTCATTATGATAACAAGAATGATTGAGGTGTAATTTGTTCAAACCAAAAATGAGTGATGAACTATAGATGCACTGGGTCTATATTTAATGTTATGCTTCATTCCACCCTATGACATCACATATCCAACATTTGAAATCCAGACAGATCAGAACACATTATTAAACATTCAGAGTGACTGTAATAAGCAGGTTGGAGGGGAGGTGACGGGTCTAACAAACACAGGACTTTCATCCAGTTAACCGCTGTTCGTTAATTGTCAAGTTAACGAACAGCGTTGCTAGACAAACTAACTAGACAAACTAACGTCAATCGCATTCTTTTTCTAAACCAGAGAAAGTGGTTTTGTTGGCTTAACCTAACTTTCTGTGAAAAGTGTAATTTTTATTATTTCATAACACTAACACTTATGACCACTTAAAGATTGATTAGGTCAGTAGGACTTTGAACGCATCGCTGAAAAGTATAAAAGTCCCACCCCCTTCGTTCTGACCTCTGTTCAAAGCCACTCCCCCAGAAACCAAACGAGTGCTCGAGGTCAGCAGAGTGAACAATCAGGAAGGAAGCTTTGACAGACAGGCAGGTCATCCAATTATTTTCTCAGGCCCAACTATTTTGATTGGACGGGGTTTTGAAAGTCTTGCCACGGCCACAGATTTGAATTTTTTTATGTGAGAGCATTTCATATATTCATTGCTATATCGGTATGTTACGTGGTTTTCAAGCAATATAACACCTACTCAACCTTTACACACCTTTATACACTGTGCATGTGACGAGTGGAAACTAACACGCCATCCCTGCCACCTCAAAAGCTGACACTGGGCAACGTGAGTATTTCACGCGTGGTGAGAATGTGCTGCCTTACAACCTTCACTACTCTCAGTAGAGACAACAGGCCCAGCCCGCGGAGGTGAGAAGGACGGCCGAGATGACAACACCAACAACGACATCATCAAAGAGAAACCCGACCCTGACCACCCTGACCCCAGCGTGAACTCTGACCCTCAGCGCACCTACACCTGGACAAAGAGTGGGCACACGGAGTGCAGTGCGTCCTGTGGCACTGGTGAGAAAACACATAGAATTCAAAGCAACACATTGTATTAATGCTTTCTGAATCTTTTTGTAGCACTTTTTTATTTGTTCTAAATAATTAGTTGATGTGCACGCAGCTTTACTTTAAAGACGCCATATCATCCTCATTTTCAGGTTCATACTTGCTATTCTAAAATGGTCGCATGCTTTAATGTAAAACAAAGAACGGATTTTTTTGACTGTCTGTCTGAATATAACTGTATACACACTCAGTTAGTTTAGTGCCTGTCTCTTTAAACCCCCTCCCTCAAAAGCCCAGTCTGCTCTGATTGATTCGATACAAATATGGCCCACTTGTGTAAAGGTAGTTCTCAAGCCGTGGTTTAAATACTCAGATAGGTATATTCTCAGATACAGTATATTCTAATGAACCTGTATGTAACATTGGAAGATGAAATCTGCGTGGTTTGTTAAATCACATGTCTTCTGATCTAGGCGGCCCACAAAAAAACGTCCTGGGTTGTCTTCCTTCACAATGTACAGATTGGTAGACCCTCCGGATATGGTACAAGCACTGAAATGGGAGTTTATATGTCCCCTTCAAACTGTTGTTCTACATTGCAGCAAAGAAATACATATAAATGATCAGCAGATGTTTACAAAAACAAATGTGACACATGAATGTAACTGAAAGCTTTGGCTATTACTGAAAGAGTAGCTGTAGCACACCCAAAGGGCTGAGATATACATCATTGCTATGGATGAAAGCAATCTCTGTCAAAATGTGTAGTTATTTTTGGAGACAAACACACATTCATTTGCTTAGTCTTTTGTGTGTGTGTGTGTGTGTGTGTGTGTGTGTGTGTGTGTCAGGCAGACGTCAGGTACTCTGGGAGTGTGTTGAGAAAGATTCCCAGGCGACTGTTCCTGCTGATCACTGTGACCGCGGACTTGAACCAGCAAACCAGGAGGAAGACTGCAACACCCAGTCCTGTCCTGCATAGTGAGTAACGTACACACACACACACACACACACACACACACACCTGATGCATACAATAGTCACATGCAGAGAATAGGACATGGTACATGGTATTGGTTCCACATGGTGCTGCGACTCTCAGGGTGAAGTCTTCATCACTCACACACGTTCATGCCACAAGTCGGTCACCCGTCAAAGTCGATCCCTCTGACTCCCTTTCTTGTGGCTTTGGTTTGCATGTCTTGTGGGAAATACCACAAAGTCGTACCGTCGCCAAGATGCAGCTGGGTGTTGGTGGATTTACTGTACGTTTGGTTTCAGGCCTGTCAGATATTTCGCCCACAGTGTCAATGATCTACGATAGCCATCAGTCTGATATATATGTTTCTATTGGGAACCCGGCAGAAGTAATAGAACGCAGAGCAACATCTGAAGTTGTGCAGCACAAATTGGCTTATTCTGGTTGTGCAGTTTATGATCTGCTTTTGGAGGAAGCTGCAGGCCTTTTAACGGCCCACACCACACACAATAGCTGTGGTCAGAATGAGGACACAGAGCTTGGACAAACTCTGCTTGAAGAAAGGTCATTGCAAAGCTAATGTCTAAATCTGCAACCACATCTTTTGTGATGGACGGCGAGCTGCTCTTTGCTTCCTCTCACTCTTTCTTTGTTCTCTGTGATTGGCCGACAGCTGGGATGTGGGGGAGTGGTCGGAGTGCAGCAGGAAGTGTGGACCGGGCACTCAGCACCGCCAGGTCATCTGCCGCCAGGTCACTCGCGTTCACAACAATGGGACGGAGACCTCGGTTACTGTGGCCCAAGAGCTATGTGGGTCGTCTGATCGGCCGGTGACCAAATCTACGTGTCAGCTGAAGATCTGCAGCCAGTGGGAGATACGATCTGAGTGGAGCCCAGTGAGAACGCACTAACACACCTCAGTACTGCTAGTACACAACTCTACTGCTTCACATGTTCTGGTGGGGGAAGTCTTCAGATCTGTGAATAAAGTAAACACAGCAATACCACAAAGTAATAATACTAATACACGCTGAAGTCTTGTATTCTTGATTTCACCAGGCGGCAACCTCCGATTCTGAAAAATGAAGCCAAAGCTGAAGTGCCTTAAACTTGTAGAGAGAAAATGACCCTACTTCTTTGTTGATTTATTATCTCAGTAAACATTGTAAACATGAGTTTATGCTCTCGAATGTTGGTTTTATGTTTTCTTCAATCCAGCATGATGTTCATTTAGTAAACAGTGGTCCATTTAGAGTCAGATAGACCAGAAAGCAGAGGAGGCTTTAGGGCGGGGCTACTTTGTGATTCACAGGTCGCTACCTCACCAATAATTACGAGGAAAATCATTCCCTTGTTATTTCCAGACATTTAATTAAGTTCCACGCTGACTCTCTGGTCATTGCTTATTTACCCTTTTTGAGCAATATGAAAGTTATACATTTCAGTACTAAAGGTGTACTTTAACAGGTATTCCGAAAGAGACACACACGCACAATTTAGCCTCTGAAATAATGCAACCATTCATACCGAAGCTAAATTGAAGCACAATTATACATTAACACCTCTCCCACCTTCTGTCCCTCAGTGTTCGGTGCCGTGTGGGGTGGGCCAGCGCAGCAGGGAGGTGGTGTGTGTGAGCAACCAGGGTGATGTGGAGGAGGACAAGGAGTGCAACATGAACCTGAAGCCAGACACACTGCAGAACTGTGACATGGGAGCCTGTGCACGCAGCTGGTTCTCCTCCCTCTGGAGCCAACGGGTAACACAGAAACTGTTACGACACAATGAGGCCGTGGAATCGTGTTAGCGGCGGCATTGATTAAGAGTGCATGTGTGATGCTCCTCAGTGCTCTGCTGAATGTGGTCGAGGCAATCGAACCCGGATGGCCGTGTGCCTGATGGATCACGTCAGTGAACTCCCATTGGACAGCTGCGAAGGGGAACGCCCACCAGAAGTGACATCGTGTGACGCGGGCCCCTGCCAGAACCGACTGGAGTGGTACACCGGACCCTGGGGTCAGGTAGGTGACACGCACACATGGACATGTGCACGCTATGCAGACGTCATCCATTTGAAGGTTCACGTCACACGTGTGCTTGTTTAAGTGCTCTGCAGAGTGCGGGAATGGCACACAGACCCGGAGTGCGGCTTGTATTCTCAACGACGGTGGTCGCATGGAGGTCGTGGACCAGTTTAAATGTTCCAGTCTCTCTCAGCCAATCACAGCTCAGCCCTGCAGACTGAAGCCATGCGGTGTCCAGTGGTACGTCACAGAGTGGAGCGCGGTAAGTGTCTCAAAGTCTCCTTCCACCATGCAGCCATTAACCGCTCAATATCTGAGAAATCACTGTGTTAAAGTGTCAAACTGCATCTGCTGAAACGAGTTTGTCAAATAATGATCAAATGTTCTGGATACTGATCTTATAATATGTAGTCACGTTGCTGGTTCTGTTTATCAGAAGAAAAACAACTTCTTTTCTGATTGATTTTACGGCAGTTACATCCTAAAGCACATCAACACCTCACAAACCTTTGGGAAGGTGCTGGGTTGCTGTGGCCTGCCTGCTCTCTGTGTGCCTGTGTCACAGTCCGTTATAGAACCACACAGACACTGACAGGGGAAACACATACCCTGATGCACACCCTGCTTATTGGCTGGGGGTCCAAATCGATGCCCCGGAAGAGTCCCGAACACAGCAGAATAAGAAGGCCAGAGAAAATACGTCTTCTTGGTCATATGTCATGATTGAAGGGCTTTATTTTCTGTGAGGCCATACATAGTTTAGTTTGTGCATTACACCTTTATTTCTTTGTTAGAAAGTAGTTTTAATGGAAATCAGCAATGTCTGTGGATTATGAAGAGTAACCAGGACATAATTTCTGGAAAGACAATTTGCAGTATTTATAAATGCCATCTTGAATTGCTTTAAACAGCAGAAATTATATTTATCTCCATTTTATTGACAACCATTTGCATGGCCAGATTCCATCAGAGAGATCTGAAAACATGCAGGGTCGCCCATAAAGTTGAAATAATTCGCTTTTATAGCGCCAAACAAATGTTAATTAATTTCACCTGGGTGATCGGGACACGTCATGTAATTATTGCACCTGGTCAAAAGTGATTACTGATGCATTTAAATAGGAATAAACCGAGGATTGTGTCTGAATACAAAATAATTCAACAGTATGGGCAACAGTTCGTTAGTATTTTGTTGTAATTTGGGTTAATTGATCCTTTAAAGATGACACTCTCTCTCTCTCTTGCTATCACCTCAGTGTTCACGCTCCTGCAACGGGGGCTACCGTGTGCGTGAGGTGCGTTGTCTTGCTGACAACATTTCCCCTAGCGAGCGCTGTGACCCCAGTTTGACCCCAGACAGCCGAGAAGAATGCAACAAACAACCTTGTGTCGCTGAAATAAGTAAGCCTGCCGAGCCAAGCGTGTCCACTACTGGGTCACGCAGGTCAAGCAAGAGGACTTGTTGGTAGTGAGGTTTGTCTGTGATGCTGTGTCACCGTTGATAATGTCATCTGGGGCCTCCTGCCTCAACAGGGAGAATGGAAGGGTTGTAAGGAAACATTCTTTACCTTTTCTTTTGTTGATGACTCATTTATGAAGGCACCTCCCTGCTATAATGTGTATGTTTGCCAAAACCAATCGCAAGTGACTTATCATTGACATAAGCAACAACGTTTTATGTTCACAATGCTTAAGACTTGTGAAAATGAAGCATGAAAAGCTTGTAATTAAGAAGGCTTCCACTGGCCTGCCCCACTCATATTCCTTCAGTTTGTCTAACCTGTTCCTCTCTTCCCTCACAGATCCACTGTGCAGCGACCAGTATCACAACTGCATGGTGGTGGTTCAAGCCCGACTCTGTGTTTACCCGTACTACAGAAGCGTCTGCTGCGCCTCCTGCTCCCACGCCCAGAAAACATACCCCAACTCAGTTCAAAAGAACCACATCCGCAGGTGATGCTGCCGAGGGAACCACTCAGCTCACCTCCACGGAGCTCTGTTTTGGGGAAGGCTTCAGGAATGTCCAGCATTCAGTATTCACTCAGTCAACCTGTAATCACCCGCTTTCTTGTATTTTGAGCACACGGCCTGAACACATGCAAACACACACAGGCCCCTTTGATTTCACTATGTAGAGATTTAGAGTGTTTTTGTCAGGGAAAAAAGAGGGGATGGAAAAATGTTTGTTTCCAGACTGTTGGACCTATTCTGTTTTCAAAAATTGACAAAAAAAAAAAAATCTGATTTTTTTTCAAAATAAACTGTGAGTGTTTTTCATGGCGTTTGAAGTGGGCAGCCAGCGCAGCCAAAGAACTTACCACTGTGTGAGAGAACGCACGCCACAGCGAGTTTGATGGCGTGGAAAGTAAGGCGAGAAGTAGCCTGGAGCATGTGACGCCAACTCAGTGGACTATTAGTTCTCTTCTCTAGCTCCGTGGTGAATTACACATGCACATCCCTTCTGTTACTGCAGAGGTAGAAGATACACCGTTATTTAGATTGACACGCCCTTAACTGCAGCTCGACTTAAGTGAACTGAGCTGTGGTATCTCAGCTATCTGGCAACATAATCACATGCATACTCCAAATGTCACATACATAACAATTGGCTTTTAAAACCATTTATTTGCATATACATCTAGCTATTTGTACTCGGATGTAAAATGTGTTTCATTCTCAGTGTACCTTTAAACCGGACTGCACACATTTGGTGATTGTACTTGTGTATTTATTTTTTAAATAAAGGGTGTATAACTTCTGGTACTCAGCCCGTGTGTGTTGTATTGTTACAGATGGTATAGTCATTATTTAAGATGTTATTTAATGTCTTTCAACTCCCCACAAGATGATTACATCACCAAAGAGGGGAAGAAAGTCAACATTTTATAAAAGATTCTATAAAAAAGCAAAATATCATGTTAGTAGGTCATTTACACCCCTAAGTGTGCTGCTGGGGAATGAAGATGGGGATGTACAGCTGTGCCAGGTGTGCTGGCAGGAATCTTGTGTGTTTAACACATTAACTGAGAGGCTCACAATTTTTCAAATCTGTCTTTAAGCAGCAGACATTTGGACTTGTCATCACAGGAAAACCAAAGGTGAAATTGACTGTAGCTACCATTACGGTTATTGGATACACCTGTGCGTTTCCTACTATCAAACATATCAAAGGTCTATAGTAAACAGTGTTTGTCTGCTTCACTGTGAGGCAGTAATGTCAGCATGCCAGCTGCAGATGTCATTTCAGCTGCTCTTTGACTAAAAGAAGCTTTTCATTATTCCGAATACCAGGAATTTTGGCTGATGCATCCGCCATTTTCACTGTAAATTTAATTTTCTCCACCCCTCCACATAGTTAGAAAATGTTGGACGCGCATAGACAGGTGAAACCTGCCACATGGAGCGAAACTGGGTTAGGTTTTGCCATCGCATCAAACACTACAGTGAGAAACCTCAGATCTGTCTTTGAACCACAAATCAGGCCCATCTTGTCTCAAAAAGATGCAGAAAAACAAGTCCATGAATTTGTTACCTCGAGGCTGGATTATTGCAATTCTTTATTATCAGGCTGTTCTAATAAATCCTTTAAATCTCTCCAGCTGGTCCAGAACTCTGCAGCCCATCTGACTAAAACTAGAGAAAGGGATCACATGTCTCCTGTATTAGCTACTCTGCACTGACTTCCTGTAAAATCCAGAGTATCAGTTCAAATCCTCCTTCTCACCAACAAGGCTTTTAATGCTCAGGCACCATCATACAGTGGGGAAATAACCGCGACTGTGCCCGTTACCATCGACTACTCCTGTTAATATTACTACTACTGTTAATATTGATACCGACAACGAATGTAGATGGAACCCGAGAATCCGCTCGAGATTTCTGCCTACCTTTCAAATGTGTTAAGGCAGTTTTTTTCACCACTGTGATGTAATGCTTGATCCCGGTGATGTTGGGACTCTGAAATGCATTAACTTTGAAAGTCATGACCTCGTTTGAGTCCTGCATGTGGAAACTGTCCTAAGATACAGTTTGTTGCGATATGCCAATATAAATAAAATTTAATTGAATCCGAATTGATGTCATTGACCGTGCAGACAAGCAGAGCATAAATGATGTAAGTGGACCATTAACCCAAACTTGAAAAGAATTAACGCACAAGACGGTCTTGAGTTATTACATTCACCAGTATGAAGCGGACATGAGATCAGTGACTTTGAATCTAACAAGTTCATCCAGGTGACCGTTTGTGCCAAAGTTTGAATTAATTCCCTCCAGATATTCCAGAGATATAACATGAGAAAGAATGAACGCATGAACACATAAAGATAAGTGGAGGCAGCAACTCGGAATGGAAAGGGAAGATTTGCTTGGAAACCATGACGTACAGCTGCACATTCACACCATCCAGTGAAGAAGAGGTCACACTAGCTTTGTACTCATTCAAGATAGTAATACCTTTGCTTTAATGGGACAGCCGGGCTGACAGCATGTAAAAGGCCATAACTCAATCACGAGAACTTAAAGCACAGAAAGAAACATTAAATGAACACCAATGACAAATGCACATTGCATTCTCTGTTTCTCATACAACAAATTAAAAGTAGCATGGGGAGACCAAGACACTTTTACATACACACTCTCCCATTTTGTGTCTATACATAATCTTTAGTAATGTTCCCGAGGTGCCCCCGAGTCTCTGTGTCCGTGGATGCAAGGCTGCACTGGTAGGTCCATGCTAGTGGGCTGCTGAGGGCGTGTGGTGGGGTCAACTCTTCAGGGTGAGCCTGGGCCTTTGGCATTGAGGGATGCAGGGTCCACATTCACCAACAATATCCATGTCCGTCTTGCTCGGACAACATTACCCAAAACAAAAACAACATTCAAGGCTCGTTTTCCATGCTGATAAACCTTAAACCATTCTAAATATATTTATTTTTTACTCATAGACACCAAGCTGGGGTTTTGTGAACAGAAACGGCAGCCACTCGTCTTTTTTGCTATGTTTTTTTTTCTCTTGATAGCTCTCTTTTGCTTTGTCCTTGGCATTGGGTACCAGACAGACAGTACAACAAGTTAATGTAATTGTTACCGAGTTTAACAATAAGCTGTCTAAAAACACACTTCCTGACCTACACCCCCCCCCCCTCCCCCCCAACTTCTTGTCCTACAATTGAACAATCACCATTTATACAAGTCAGTTCTGAAAATACAATGGCAAGTGACATTTTCCACCAAAATTTCATTGTGAAAAAACAAAAAATATATATTCACTCCCCATCTGATTTGTTCAGCTTATCAAATGCGATAACTTTGTTTTTCTTTGTAGCATCGTACCAACATTCACTGATTTCAATATTGTAGGTTTTACAAAGACATAAATATAGTAGGATAAAATACAGTAAAAAATACAAAATAAAGTTGATATAGTTTTTTTTTTCTTAAATGATAATTTACCAGAGGCAAACCCAGAAACGGATCTTTGACACTAGGCAAAAAACACTAGAATTACCCCCTGAGGTCAAATGATAAAAGAATAGCCATGTCTCAAACCAGACCGTAGTCCCACATAACGCACTACTTTCATGTTATTTATAGGTAGCACGCTACGTACAGGACAATAGGCAAAATGTGGGTGTCCTGTGTGACACATGGTCAACGTGTACTACTCAAGTGCACTCGTTTGGGTGTTATTACTATACTAGCGAGACATTGAGCTAAGGAGAACTTGAAGGCACAATTATCTGAGGCGGAACATGCCTCGAGAATCAAACGCAACAGTTGTGGTATCGAGGGAGTCAAGGTAAAAAGGGAAAGAACAAAAGAGGAAATTAAAGTTTACAGTTTCAGGTATGGTTTAGGTCTGAGAACGACGAGGCAGTGAATAAAGTTAAGGCCAAATTACTTCGAGATCGTCTAATCAGAACGCTCCAACAGCAAAGATGATGGTAGACCTGGCAAATCACACGGATTTGCAATATGCCATCAGTTTTAATACCAGAACTCTCTTCTATATTTTGTCATAATCTGGCTCGCTACATAGATATTTCTCCTCACGGTTAAGTCAATTATATTAAACAAGGCTTTTTTGTTGTTGTTGTTTTTGCTCTTCTTTCAGAGGTTGTTATTATGCACAATAATGTATAACTGTATGTTACAAGAATATACATTAGCTTCAGTCTATAATATCTCAATAAGGAGTACATCCAAGCATTCAGGGTGAGGACTTTGGCTTTGAAAAGTTAGTCTACATATGCACAAATATGAAACACGCGTAGAAAATGCACCATAGAAAAAAAGGACATGAAAAACAAAGGGGAGAAAAGGAAATGGACTAAATGGCTCACACGTTGATCTACTGTCACTCACCACCATTTGCTCACGAACAACCATTTCCTCCCAAAAAAAAAAAAAAAAAAAAAAAAACACAAAACAAAAAATGTTTTCAAGTTTTAACCTTTTCATACCCCTCCTATTATCTGTGAGGTCACACACGTGTTCAGGGTTGAAAAGGAAAAAGACGTTTTTAAAAATAAAAAAGGAACAGACTGGGGTTTGGAGGGCTTCAAAGGGTAAAGTTCAAGTTTGTCATTCCTCATGTGCAAGTCAATATAAAAATGCTACAACTCATACAACTCTCTTGTCAACAAGACAGGTTCAGGGCAGGCCAAGTCCCCTTGTAGTTTTCTAAATAAAAAAGGGGCTCGGAAATTGGCAGGACAGCTTGCTCAATCGGTGACTCGATGCACAGTCTCCACTCCCTGTATGTTTTTTACCAGCTCTTCGCCTCCTCCGACGATCCGTTCACGTGAAGGAAGAGCAACCGTGGGAGTCTGTAACACTACATCAAGAGCCAAAACAAGATCTCCATTCTTTGTCTCTTCTCTCTTATGGCAGAAGAGTCATCTCCCTCGTTCCTCACTCTTTCCTTCCTATGACTTCGGCTTAGGTTGGCTATCCCACTCGCTTTTCTGTCCCTCCGCGTGTCCCTCACTCGCTGTCAGTCTCTAGGTCGGAGTCAGACCACTGCACCGGGCTCAGTTTCCCGTGGCGCTGGGCATACTCGATGACTGCTGTGTAGCAGAAGTAGTACTGGTCCCAGGTCTGGATGCTGAAAGCCCTCTGTGTACGCATACGCCGCACCGTCTGACGGACATCGACTGTGGCGATGTCCTCCAGCCGGGACAGGCAGATGTCCAGTGTACAGAACGTGCCTGTGAGGGAGGAGGGACAGACGGACAGAAGACGGAGCGGTTACACAAGAGAAGTTTACCACACAGCATACAAACACTAAGCAGAATTACCGCAGAGCAGTCGTATGCTCCCGCCAACCGTTCAAGTCTTGGGGTTGAGAGGGGGAAGAAAAAAAAAAAAAAAAAAAAAAAAATTATATATATATATATATATATATATATATATATATATATATATATATACATACACACACACACACAATATGATGCTATTTTGTATCGATACACATATGCCAATCATCAATATATTATATAAACGATTATTTTATAAAACTAATTTTGCTCCAATAAAACATTATTGAAGTGAGACTTTATGGAGTTTGTGCTGAATTTGAAGAAATTGGCTTAAAGCTTTCCCAGGTTATCACGAGAATGTGACGGATGTGAGGTCATAGCGACCTTGACCTCTAAAAGCGAATCAGTAAATCCTAGAGTGGCTGTCGCCGGCGTGGAGGAATAAATCGTCTTGAGGAAAATCTAAAACCAGAGTAGAGAATAGAACTTTATTATGCCATTCGAGTGGCAACACATTTAAGGATATGCTTTCATTATACTTTTAAATCAAGAATACTTGTAAGAAAATGCTGAATATCTAGATATGAAACCTTGATACTTTTTTGCGACTTTGTGATTTTAGCATTGAAAGCTTGCATCCAATACGCTCTTTATTATTATTTATTATTATTTCAGAAGTTCTTGTACAACTTCTTGTCTTCAGACAACATTTGACATTTTGAAACTTGTTTTGTTGAATGTAAGGTTTTCACCGCAAAATGTTTCCATAATAAGCGTCCAGAATAAAAATCGGTACCAAAACGGATGTATTGTACTTGCTAGAATTGTTATATTTCAAATTATACTGTACTATTTGGGGGGCTTTACAGTGGCATCAGCACTGTATGCCAACACAAAACCACATACCTGAAAAGGAATAACGTTTTTCTTTTTTTTAAATAAACACAGCAGTATAACTTATGAAGTATATTTGAACCCCACAGTGGGTACATGCGTTACCTGTGCGGCCGATGCCAGCACTGCAGTGCACAACCACAGGGGGGCCCCCTGGAGGCCCCGTCCAACTGGAGCCCAGGCTCTGGACTGCAGCATCCCTCCTCTGAAGTACATGCTCACGGAAGTCCAACATGGCAGAAGCACTTTTGGGCACCCCGAAGTCTGGCCAGCTGACATAGAGGTAGTGGCACACCTCCCGTCTCTCTCCAGACTAAGACAAGGTTCATAGAAGAATAGTGCAAGATATCAGATTCTGTCTTTGAGATGGCATGTAGGAGCATGTGGGCCAACACCCATGCCAAGTGGTATTGTTATACAGTACATGAAATGGTGATATCTTAAAAATAAAGAAATTCCACCAACAAAGCAATCCCACAGTCTGGAGACAGCAACGCCATATCAAGTATCTTGTATTAGAATTACAAATACCTCTGAAGAAAGAAGACACTTAAAACCACTTTTATGGCCATTTTATGATCTGAGATGAACAGATCGAGTTCAAGGATTTTCCTATTTCATTTGCAGTGACTTACCTGTGTGTTATAAAGTTCGAGATGGGAGAGTTTGAAGTCCTGGAACACCTGGATGTGCGTGTTCCTGACCAGGAAGTATCCGTGCTGCTCAGTCCTGCCCTCCTCAAGCGGCCAGTACTGACCACACTTGACACGGCCTCGCTCCACCACCCTGTGACACACAATCACACACCTTAATCTCAGCATGTTGTAACTTGGACTACCACTTCTCCATACTCGGATGTAGAGGGAGACTCACCTGGTGGTCATGACGATGAGAAGTACCATCTGTTCCCACACCATGCGCCAGAAGTCACCAAACGTTTTTGGCAAAGGACCTGAAGAACACAAATGTCTGTAAGTTCATGTTGACTCCAAACTGGACCCTACTGAGGTCTGAGTGGGGTTGGAGCAGAAAAGGTGCATGTTGCATGGAGGACTATATAACAGCAATAAGCAGTGTTTAACAGTTTCTCACCCTGAGTTGCAATGTAGGCGTTGCTCCTCTTGTACCCGTCCATGAAGCTGGCATTAATGTAATCTGATGTCTGCAACACACACAGCAGTAAAGAAAGCAGTGAGACTCACTGGTTGGTGTTAGGATCTACTGCCTCCTGTGGGACGACACTGCACATTGCTACTGGGATATTTCTTGGGACATCGATTCCAAAAACATTGCACTCATTTTACAAAAATAAGACACAGGTTGCCAAAGAAAACAGGCTTTTACCATCGACGACATAAAACCTGTATCTGATACTGTCAAGCATTCCACTTTCAAAACATACACATGTTGGATACAGTAGATAAGGACAGGTGAAGAAACAATAGATATGAAGATGGTTTCTCCAGCAAAGTGCACTCTTACTTAGAATACGGTGACAGGGAACCGGATAAGAGGAGGAAGAGAACGGTAACCTGCATGTCAACCCAATGTCACGACAGGAAGGACGAGTAAGTTAACTTGTGGAGGCATAAAACAGCTCCAGTCAAGAAATCTAACAGCCCCCTCACCTTTGGTTTAAACTATAAACCGGTACAAACAGCCACAACGTTCCGAACAAACACATAAACACTTACAAAAGTAACTTAAATGTGGGAACATAAAACAGCTTTTAAGCGTCTCAGTCCAGCACTAGGCATTAGTCAGGCATGATGGGAAATGTGGGCTTTGTGCATTTTACATTAAATAAATTAGCCTAGCAGTCTTTCCCTTACACACAGCTCATCCACTCACACTTTCAGTCTGCATGCTTATTATTATTATTATAAACTTTAAAATATACCGTCTCCATTACATATCTTTGTCACGTCAAGTGCTTGTTAACGTCACAATTCATTTATATAGAGCACTTTTCTTAACATGAAAAATGCTGGTCCCTAATAATGGAATCAGTCAGACATAGCTCAGTGCCCTCCATTAATAACTCAACTTAATGCATTAAATGTATAACATTGCATTCCCTATGAAGTAACCAATACATGCTTCTTATAAGAATGTGGAACCCAAGTATAACTGATGTTGACAGCAAACCACCCATAAAGTCATCCATCTACAACAAAGTAACATTTCTGAATTAAATGAATCCAGAAGTCATTAAAACAAGAGAGAAGGGATTCATTTGTTATTACCTCATCCTCGTCATCACAGAGCTGGCAGAGTCGCACCCGTGACTGGTCCAGGCAGAGAACATCACTGTACCGGTTCTTTATCTGGTTCGACAGTTTTCTGTAAAGGCAGAATTCAATACAATGTGAGGTCACATGGCGACTCTTCATTTTTTATTTATATATAAATATTTGATCTCTTACTTGGAGTAGTCAAAAGTGCCTGCTGGCGGCTCCTTCCGGATCTCCTCGTACTCCTGATAAATCCCCTTCTTCTTCCTTCTCTTCACATGTTCCACCAGATCGTGCACCGTCATGCCTCCCTGCTCTGGTATGTGAACAGACACCTCCATGCAGCTGTCCTCATCATCGGGACCCCATGATGAAGATAGGGGCGGGGACTGGGAGCAAAGCTGATGGGGAGGACGTGGCAAAGATTTCTGGGGCAATGGCGGCACCCCCTCCTCTTCCTCTTCGTCCTCCTCCTTCTTGTCATCATTCTGAGCCCTGTGGGCAGAGTCCGTCACCCCCCCGTCCACCGCATCCTCATCGCCTTTCTGGGAAAGCGGTGTGTCAGGGGGCGTTCTTGACTGGGGAGGGGCTTGGCGCCCACGACCGTTCATGTTAGCGTTGGGGCTCGAGCCACTAACAGCGATGTCTGCCCCACTCACTGCTGAGCCATTCCAGTGTTGGTGGTTCCCCTGTGGCCTGTTGGCAGCAGACTGTGGGCTCTGCTGGTACTGTCCTTGGCCTAGAGTCCTGCCCTCCGCCACGCTGCAGTGGTTGTGTGGGTTAGCATTGCTATCGTCGTAGCAGTTAGAGTTAGCCACCGCTAACTCGGAGCCCAGCTGCGTATTTATATGGGTGTGGGACAGTGTAGCGCCTGCGCTTGTGTTGCTGCACTCTAAGCTGTAGGAGCGCAGCAGGCTTCCCACACAGTCGTGTGTGTCATGTTCTTGTGTGTCGCCCTGAACAGTGTTTGTGTGTGTGTTCACGCAGGACTGGATCCAAGCCACGTGGCTGTACTGGGACGTTCCACCCAGGTGTTCGGGGAGGGAGGAGACCGGGATGTGACTGGCCAACTCGTGAGCTTTCACTGTGCACACCTGATGGACGGTCAAGAGAGAAAACACATTTCAAATGACAACTCAACATCTCACACACGCAATATAACTGCACCTGAAGAAAACAAACACGTACCCGTTCTCTCAGCTTCTCACGCACAAACAGGCGGAGGACCGCGAACGGGGCTCGAAACCAAAGAGGCGATGACACTATGAAGACACATTTTAGACGAGCTGGAAATGCCCCCTAGGAAATACAAGCATCAGGCGGACAAAATGATGAAAAGAGTTTAATTTCAGGGACACCGTGATGAGATATGAGAGCAGCAAAGAATCTTCCTCATATTTACCTTGAGCAAATTGAGGATCTTGACACAGAGCTCATAGTCAAAGTTGCCATAGCTGGAGTTGGTCATGTCGTAGATAAATATGAGTCCATCTCTTTGAGTTTGTAAGCTAGGGAAGCAATGAACAAGATTTTGGTATTAAAAGCAGAGGAAGAGGGCTAAAAAGGTGCAATCCATAAGAAAAACATTTAATCATGGGCATTGGAAGTGTTGAAAATGTGGGATTCTCTCACAGAAAAGCGATGTCATCAGCTGAATTCTGTTGCTCTTAACAGGTGGTTTTTATCTACCAGCATAATAATAACTAAGCACACATCTTGAAATTTCACCCAGAGGAAGTGGTTGGCCCAGATCACACTGAAGATATTTAAAAAGCTCAAAAGCACAGACATTAAATTGAGCAGTCTGTTCATTTAAAATTGAGGATCTCTTTATGCTTGCATGCCATAGCAATTTCTGTTAAATGAATTTTTGATGTTATCAAATCAATGTTTAATGTGGAGAACTGTGCCTCCATGTAACACACAGAACATAATGAGGTATAAATAAACTATTTATTGAATAGAATATGCTTTATTGAACATTAAGATGAGTGAATATTAACAATAACATAAATAAACTAATTGTGGAAAATATAAATGGAAGCACAATAATATAAAACTGAACGCTCCTTTGCCTGGTAATTACTCCAGTCCTCATATATTATGGATTTATCTTCCCAGACATTAGCCTATAGTATAGGCTAAGGCTGCAGCTTGTCTGAAATACAAAAATAAAACCTACAGGACTGGCTCCCTAAGATTTCCTTTCATACATTTTCAGATATAATATCTATACTAGGCTGCGGCTTGGCTGAATACTTGACGAGTGTTAACTGAGATGTACATCCATATTGCTCAGTGCGCTAATTTAACATTTTAAATTAAACATTTAAACAATAGCCAATGCCAATCCATTAGTCCAGCGTTGTAATTAAACCTTGACAGAGGGACTAGACAATCACAGTCTTGTTTTAACTCATCTACGCCAGTGTGCCACAGAGTCTGCTGCTGGATAGTGAACGTTTCATTTAGTGCATGTACATTTGATCTTCTTGATCTTCTACATCTTTTCTGAGCTGCAAAAATAAAGTTAGGACATCACCTCTCTATGGCTTTGTCCAGCTGATAGATGATGGCCTGCAGCACAGCTTTGTGGGTGGTGACATCTGGCCGATGGAGACGAGCAGTGAAGAGTGCTAGAGCAGCACCATTTGCATCACGGCCAGGCTGGCGGGAACAACAAATTATCATACACATGAATGAAAATTAATTGTGCTTCCACTCTATGAGATTTATGAGAAAGGGGCAGCTATAAATTCTGATTATAAACATACATATATTCAGACCATTTCCATTCAGAAAGAGACATGATGCACACAAACACACAAAACCCTCCTTGATGACCAGCATGTGCACCTGCTTTAACACTCACCAGGACTGTAAATTTGCCACTCAGCAGCTCAGAGCGTAGCGGCTCCTCGTCAGGGTTGATATTGAAGATGCCCTCTTTGATTCTTGTGTTCTAATTTTGATACATGATGACAGAGACAGGAGGGAAGGTCATTAGCCTGCAATGAAGATAGTATGCAAACAAACAGCATCTAAACGGATTCATATCTGAATAGTTTTTCAACAAGAGCGTTGTTATTCAATACTGAATAAAAACTTGCAAGCGTGTTTGCTGTTACGACGGAGAACTGCCAACATATTAGTAAGGGTCGTCGGTCTGATGTCAAATCTTTTACACTGTCAGCCAATACCTAAAGTGATAGTTCGGAAGTTTTGACATAAGGCCTATTTTCCAAATCAGCCGGTGTGTTTGAGACGTCTGGAGACGTTTTCAAGAAATTTCATTCAGTTCTTCTAGTTGCCGAGTTCACTTGTGCTATAGCTAGCGCAAGCAAATTGTTCTAGTTGTTAGCATCCCTCTCGCGCAATTCTTCCTCTGTATATTCAGGCTCGTACAGGTACGGTTGGGTTTGGGTGGAAAAAAACTCCTCATCAGAGTCTTCAAAAGTTTCAGTATATTCTCCAAAAGTCGGTACGAGTATTTTTAATGCCATGCTAACAACTAGAACAATTGACTTGCGCTAGCCATAGCACAAGCGAACTCGGCAACTAGAAGAACTGAATGAAATTTCTTGAAAACGTCTCCAACACACCGGCTGACTTGGAAAATAGGTCTTATGTCCAAAATTCCGAACTATCCCTTTAACAGCTGCAAGCATCGGCATCAAATGATCCAATCAACGGTTTTCCGATCAGGATTTTGAGGCCGATCCCCAACTGCTGAAAGCAGATTCGGCCAATCCGATCACCAAGGTTATTTGAAGCCATTTCTTAGCACCCGTCAACAAGTATTTCGGCTCCACTATTGGTATGTTTGTGTGTCCTGGTGAATTACATTCCAGTGGTGGCTACATGTTTCCGACTTGTGTGATTCAAACATTTCCACTCCAAAGTGTTTTTTTCATTTATAGAAGGACATGTCGTAGTGAATTATAGTCTATTTGATTACAATTCAAACTGTGCTATATTTTCCCTGGAAATGATAAGCAGGCTCATCTGGTTTCCCCTCCCTCTATAAAGTCAAAAGGGTTGGCAAGCATTTGACCATTTATCAGAATCAGATTTTATATCATGTATAATATATATCATTTAGGCCTGTATCCGTTTTAATAGATTGTGTGTGATGTGTTTTCTTGCCAGATTCACTCGTGAAAAAAAACAGATCACACAGATGGTGAAACTACCACTGCAGATGGAGAACTGGTCTCGGAGCTGGGCCTGCATGCATTTCTGTTTCCAGCTGTGTCGCTCTAAAAGCGAATTAAAGAGCCGGCAAGAACGCAGGTAAATAAGTATGGAAAACGTTTAAATTAAAAATAGATGAGTCATCGTATTGGCCTTTATGTAGACCACCGATATCTGCCAATAAACACAGGTGGACAATCAATCGGATCACCCTTGTATCCAATTCATTTCATTGATTTTTCAGAAGCAGAGTTTGTGATTATTGGTTACGATAAGTTCAAGTTAAAAAAACGTGCAACTGAATTATGCTCTCCTAGCTCTTTTAACCGCAACGAAGCCCTGTGGTTTCCTGTTGATAATAGTAGTAAATAGTCATCTCAGTTTTGTCACCAGTCAAAGCGCTGCTGTACCTTGTATGCTTGGAAGAGGTCGATGGCTCTGGAGACGTCAAACTTGCGGGCCATAAGAAACTTTACAGCTGTAGGTTGGGACACAAGGCCAGCGCTGTGAGGCTGCTCCCTGCTACGCACCTCACCAAGGAACTCCTCCACAGCCTTGACAAACGTGAGAGAGGAGGAGATGGAAGGGAAAAGATGAGGTGTTTGCGTGGGAGGTGAGATACAAAAAATTCTATTTGTACAAAAGGTGAAAAACCAGGAGGCAAAAGCAGTAAAACAACAAACGGTTGGATTTAACAGGGTAGAGCAACAGCACAATAAAAAAGACTGACAGCAGATAGGCATGTCTCATCGTGTGTAAAGCGTCCTTGGGTGCTTTGAAAGGCACTATATAAATTTAAGTTATTATTATTATTGTGACAAACAAAACGCAAAGTTTCCCAGCCCCCTCAGCTTTGTAGTTCGTTCTTGCCAAAGTTACTAAAATGCGTGCTACAGATGGTAGCAGCAGGCTGTGCCCCTGGAAGATGGCATACATGAGAACCCTTGAATGCCAGGAAACAACAGTCAGCTTGTTGTCACTCAAGGGAACTGCATCTGTCCTCCAAATATATAACCAGCACAAGAAGAGTCAACAAACGGGTACATCGGATTAACTCATCAGCTATATACAAAACCTGAGTCTACTCACGCACAGGCCAAAGAAGGAGAGAGCAGATGTCAAATGAGAAAACAAATTCAAATGTAGGATTTCTCTAAGGTTGGCTGATGTGTTAAGAAGATGCACCCAAACCCTGATGCATCTTGTCTTATCAATATTGTTATTAGATGACGGGCCAAAACATTGACTTGCCACTAAACATATGGCATTTTCTGTGTAAAAGAAATAGTATCGCTGTTCTCTTTGTTTTCTTGAATAGTGTGCGTTTACCACATGAATATGTTTAAAATGATGTGAGAGGATTGTCTTTGTTGAAGATAATGTGGCACACCACAGCATTACAACATTGATTTATTGTGTCTTTTCCATCCAGATCTGCGATACAATCTAAAATCGTTGCATCCCTACTTGTGACTTTCAGCCTGTGGCATAGTCTGAAATCTGTGCTGGGAATGTACTGCTGTAATGCAATGCTGTGACCGGACAAATTCACAAAAAGCACACACGCATGTTTGAGAAACGTAGCCAAGATTACATCCTGGCATTTCAATTGAGACAAGAGAAGCAAAGGATCAAATCAGACACACCTAATAGCATCAAAAAGGTATAATTTAGTGCCACTGACACCCCTGGTGTTGGCATTCAGTTACTGGTAGTGTATCGTATCACTGTTAACTGTTTACAAGCAGTGTGTAGTTTGAAAGCACTCTTTCCCTCACAGGTTTTTGTTTCTGTACCACAATGTTCCCCCTAAATTAATGTTAATGTTGCTAAAACCGTGTTTGTAAAGCTGGAATAAAGTGAAGATGTCAGGGAGGCTACCTATAAAAATCACACCCCAATGTAAGCGCCCATCTGTACCTGAACATCAGCAGCAGCCTCGCAGGGGTTAACCCAAGGCAAAGGCAACAAGTCGTTGGCTTTTGAAACTTTTGAACAGCAAGTGTCCGCAGGGCATTTATTAATCGATTGACGTAGCTGGATCTGTGAAAGCGATGTTGGCTATCAAGAGACGAATCTGTAAAATCTTGGGAGCAGAAGAAAGCGTGTCCTGTGACTCGGATAACCGATTAGTTAACCCTGTTAAACGCTCGGGGAGATAAACAAGTAGCTGTGTGATGAGGCCGTCATCGGAATCGTTGCGTGACATTTGATGTGAAGTCAGGCCAACCCCTTTTACTAGAAAGTGGTGGCAACAACAATGCTAGGAACCGGAGGATCACTTCTGTGAATTCCCGACCGTAAATCTGATAGGCAGGAGACTGCGAGCTAGCTGGGTCGTAGCAAACACTCGCGTTGCCCTTCTTACCGGTGTCATGGTACATTATGACGATCGACACTTAAAGCAATCCGCGTTTGGTCATTTATAACCTTCACACCTGGTCCAACGTGATCTTAAAGGTCTAGGAGGATAGCTGTCGAGGAAATTCCCTGCAAGTCAACAATAGCTATTAGCATTAGCCAGCAGCTAGGTTACATGTGGCAGCTGGGTGGCTAACGATACCTTTTAACTCACGAGAAGCCACATGTACGGAGCTAAACAATAGGTAGTGAAGTGTCGTTAGTTAACATTGGAGATGTGAACATATGTGAGTTCCGTGTACAACTGGGTTATCAAGAGAGCGAGTATTCGTGTCACACAGCCGGTTAAGTGATCCCGACTACTACTAGCAAACGCCATCATGCTAACACACATGCTAACTGCTGTCAGTCACACCGGAGTCAGTCGGCTCTAGAGGGTGCGAGCGGGCCAGGGCTGTTTACTAGACCGCATCGTTCCTGGGGACAAGGGCCGTGACAAAATATATGTCAAAAACGCCAGCTAGAGAAGGAGCCGATGGCGACGTTTGTACACACTGAACCCGACGGGGATGTGAGTAAATAATCCGTAAAAGAGATCCTTACCAGCTGCTCCTGAGTTGTCAGGGCTTCCGCCATCTTGAAGCCTCCGCAACGTCGCAGCGGGCGCGCCCACCAGCCGCTCGGTCACGCCCTACACCCGAGTTGGAGCCCGAGGCCCCGCCCACATGCACTGACTTTACCACAGGCGAAACTGTTTATCAATGCAGCTGCTCACAATTCATAAACTGTTTTTAAAACTTTTTTTGATCAATGCCGCTTCTAATAATTTTTAAATTTACTCATCAACGCAACTCAATTCTGACCATTTATAAGTGAATCAATGCAGCTACCAGCCATTCATAAACTCTAGGGTATATGTCCAGACATACAACTTTTTACAGTTCATAAACTGTTACTTTACAGCTGACATGGATAAACACAATATATCATTACATTTACCACATACAGATAAACATCTCTTTTATATTAAAATAAAAATAATTTATTTTACATATCGTGTACTACTCACTAGCTTTACATAGGTAGTTAGTATACTATACTATCCCTACTGTTGACAGCTCACACAGCACTTTAGTAGATAACTGTACTATGAACCGATTTACCAATACATGTAACAATGATAGTTTTATATTTCTAAAGGTCATTGGCTCATGGCCAATGTTTTCACTGTTTTTCATTAATAAAACCATGATTCATCTGATTAAGCATATGGAAGCCCATTACTGTCACTGTCAGAAAAAAGAGAAAAAATATTGACTTAGTATCTCACAAAATTACATAGTATCGCAAAATAATGATTTAGCATCTCAAAAATAATGACGTAGTATCTCAGAATAATGACATACTACATCAAGTCATTATTTTGAGATACCAAGTCCATCCGTCCATTTTCTACCGCTTATCCTGTATTTTAGGGTCACGGCTGGAGCTGATCCCAGCTGTCATTGGGCGAAGGCGGGGTACACCCTGGACAGGACGCCAGTCTATTTCAGGGCTGACATGTAGAGACAAACATTCACACCTACGGGCAATTTAGAGACATCAATGAACCTATCCCCATCCTGCATGTCTTTGGACTGTGGGAGGAAGCCGGAGAACCCGGAGAGAACCCACGCTTACACGGGGAGAACATGCAAACTCCACACAGAAGGAACCCGAGCCGACCCGGGAATCGAACCCTCTTGCTGTGAGGCGAGAGTGCTACCCACTACACCACCGTGCAGCCCAGATACCAAGTCATTCTTTTGATTTACTAAATAATTATTATTGAGTGAATTATTCTTATTATTACTATTATTTCGTCATTTTTTGCAACAAGACCACACTTTTATTTAACCATAATTATTTTATTTATTCAAATATACAATCGAATGACTATTTTTCAATTTAACTAGAAGTATTATTAATATGGGGATAGGTTAATTGATTACTCTAAATTGCCCGTAGGTGTGAATGTGAGCGTGAATGGTTGTTTGTCTCTACATGTCGGCCCTGTGATAGACTGGCGTCCTGTCCAGGTGTACCCTGCCTTCGCCCAATGACAGCTGGGATCGGCTCCAGCCCCCCCGCGACCCTGGAATACAGGATAAGCGGTAGACAATGGATGGATGGATGGATGGTATTATTAATATTAGTATAACGATATGTGATGTCAGCAGTGGGGTAGTCGTCCATAGGAACGTTTGCGTGCGAGCATTTGTTCCGTCGGACTGTTTTGGTGGAGCACCGCGGGCACTTCGGCGGACTTTTTGATCTCAGCGCTGCCGTCTGGATGACAGGAGGACTCTGGTGTTTACTGTTTAAACTCTACAACTAAAACAACGAACGCCACGACGTCCTCGCCTTTGATACACACTTAAGAAGAAGTTTATAAACTCGTGTCCAGACTCGAGCTGATGTTATGTTAACGAACATCCACCTACTGACAACAACAGCACAACTTCCTCAGCATGAGCACCTCGGCTCCTTCCCTGAGAAAGAAAAGTTACATGGGGCAGCACCAGATCAAGAAGAAAAAATGGTCAGTTTAAATCACGGTTTCGATGAATTCATAATGTTGGCTAATTATGATCAAATTACTCGTGTTGCCTAAAGATGCTTCCAATCATTTATGGTATTTCTATCAATGAAAGTCGGTCTTATTTGTGGTGAACATTTTTCCTGAGCACAGTTTCCAAGCTCCTGACGAGCCACCAGACGGACACAGACCGTTGCAGAAAACCCATCACATATCTGGCATAGACAATCTGGTGGTGAGTGTTTGTCATCCCTGATTCTCTTTCACATCCACCTAGATCGCCCCTGACATGTGTTCATCTCCGTTTCAGCCTGGGGGAGCAGCGTTTCCCCTGGGGGAATCCACATTAGCCCTTGATGAGGAAATGCTGCGGGTGCTGGATGCTGTCGACCCAGTGAAGCCTGCAGCCAACGACGAGCGTCCATCAGCAGCGCACAGAGATGCATGGGAAGAGCCGGCGTCGTCAGCTGTCGGAGCACCTCCACCCCACAGAGCCCCCAGCACCCAGGAGACAGTCCGGGGGCGCGGTGGTGATTGTAAGAGACGAGGGTGGAGAGCTGACTGCAGGGACCTGGCTCAGAGGCTTCTCTTCAGTGAGGACTCTGAGGAAGTGGAGCATGCTCAGAGGGAGAGCATCCAGCCATCACCAGCTCCTGCCTGCATCAACGGGCTCTCCTCTCAACAAACTGGAGGCGGTCGGCAAGGAGGCAGCCCCACCAAGTGAGTCCTAACTTACACATTATCTGACAATGTGCTTTCTTGTTAACGAGCCTTTTTCTTTCTTTGTGTTTTTCATTTGCATCCGGAAAGAAAAAACTCTCCATGTGGCAAAGAGAAAAGTGGGTCATGTATGAACGCGGATCCACCTCTGGATGCATCCAGAGACTACATCTTGTTCAGCCCGACCGCCTCGCAGCTGCCTTGAAGAGGGCCGCACTGCAGCGGTCGTTACAGAATCAGTCCGCCTCGGTGCTCACGGTCCCCAGTGGGTTAGACCTCAGTACTCTCAGCAACACGTTGCCTCAGCAAGGTGAGGTAGAATTATAAAAGCTTCATACTTTCTGCCATCGCTCTTGTTTCTCTATGTTGTTGACTCCTTTAACGCTTTTTCATTCCTGCATCAAGATGCTAGAAAAACGAGCTGCTGGGCTCCAACACTCTGTTCTTTGTATTACGGCTGTACCCAAAGGGCTTTCCCCCCCACATGTTAAGCTTTTATTGGGGTTTTCAAATGAAGCTTCAAATGTGTGTTGTCACCTTAAAATGGAAAAATATGATTTTGTTATTGTGGTTACATGTAAGTCATGGTGCTTTTAGATTGCTGCTGTTAATACAGGTGCGGGAGCGATAACAGTCTTTTTCATAGCAGTTCAAATGTTGGATTGACATGGATTGAAGCAGAATATTTCAAAATTGACTGGATGACTGAATCTGCTTTTCTCCTGTGTGAGAGAGAATGTGGAATGTTTCTGATAATCATTTAAATGCCAAAGTTATAAGTGAAGCTTCAATCTGTTTGGCACAGCCTATTTTGCATCCAGTTTTTTTCTGGAACACTTCTTGGGCGCAGATATATAGGTTATATAAAGGTTTGATAATTCATCTGAAACTTAATTTAGGAATATGCAACAAATCAGTACATCATTTAATGAATACATATTATGGTGCCATTGAAGATGTGAAAGAACAGCCTCAAAAGTAAACTTAGAAAAGGCACAAACCAGTGAACACACAGCAAGCCCAGCGCCTTTGGCGTGCCTACTCGGTCTTTTTATGAACCTTTTTATGAAATTATCTCTTGTCCAAGTTTGTCCGGATTGTTTAATTGACTGAGTTTCCTTTATATCTATTAGATTATATCTAATAGAGTTCTAAGATTTCTCTTTCCCATGAAACATCAACTTTGTTTTCATCAAAATTCACGTCACAGTACTTAAGAGTCTTGCCACCAGTTGATTTAATAATGTTCACGTGTAAAAGATTTTTTCTTTCTTCTTTCTACTGCAGGCATTGCATTGTGTGCTCCCGAGGGGCAAGCCAAAAAGCTGCTGTTATGCAGCTGGGGCTTACCGAAACCCGTTCTGGAGCGCTACCAGAAGCACGGCGTGACTCACATATTCGAGTGGCAGGCTCAGTGCCTCACTGTTGGACAAGTGCTGCAGGGAGGAAACCTGGTTTACTCAGGTGAGAATCCACACGTCTCTCTGCAAAGACATTCACAGAGTCGGTGACTACGAGGGTCGTCTTCAGCTTCATACTCCTTCTTTTTTTCAGCCCCCACTAGTGCTGGAAAAACTCTGGTGTCGGAGCTGCTGATGTTGAAGCGTGTGTTGGAGACCAAAAGGAAAGCGCTCTTCATTCTACCATTCGTCTCTGTGGCCAAAGAGAAGATGCATTACCTTCAGGTGAGGGAAGGACACGCGTGTTGTGGACGCTGCGTGTATACGTCTCCATCTAACAGACTTGTACCTGTGACGCTGCAGAGTGTATTCGAGGAGGCGGGAGTCCGTGTGGAGGGATATATGGGCAGCACCTCGGCTGCTGGAGGGTTCAAAACACTGGATGTGGCCGTTTGCACCATAGAAAAAGCCAACTCTCTCATCAATAGACTCATTGAAGAGGACAATATGGGCCTGCTAGGTAACATACCGGTGATAATGTGTTTCCTTGAGTGTAAAACGTACAGTATGAAACGCGTGTGTTGTACCACTAGGCATGGTGGTGGTGGATGAGTTGCATATGGTTGGTGATTCTGGAAGAGGATACCTACTGGAACTGCTCTTAACCAAAATCCGCTACATCGCGCAGAAGCAGAACACCACAGGGTTTGTGTCCGTCAGTCTGTTCCTCTATTATCTATTTTAAAACCACCTGCTACACGTGTTAAGAAGTCCGTCTGTGCAACTCTTTCTGCAGGTCTCTTTCTGAGGGGGTTCAGATCATAGGTATGAGCGCCACCTTGCCGAACCTCTCCCTCCTGGCTAGCTGGTTAGGTGCAGAGCTTTACCAGACAGACTACAGACCCGTACCCCTGCAGGAGCATCTCAAGGTGGGCTGCAACATCTACGACCAGAGCCTCTCCGTTGTCCGGCAGTTCACTCCTGCACTCCACATTAAGGTCAGTGAGAGTGGAGTTCGGATATCACCTAACGAGTGATACCTGCTGTCTGTAGCCCAGTAATCTAATCATGTGATCAATCGTGAAGGGCGATGATGACCACATAGTGAGCTTGTGCTACGAGACGGTGAGAGAGGGCCGCTCTGTGCTGCTGTTCTGCCCCTCGAAGAACTGGTGTGAGAAGCTGGCAGACAGCATCGCCAGAGAATTCTACAACCTCAGACGTACTGGTACAAGATCCCTAATGTTGTATGCACACTACATTTAACAGCGAGGAAGTCCACCTGTGATTGTTTGTGTTGAGTCTAGATTCTGGTCTCCTTTCAGACCGCCAGGGCGAAGCGGAGCCTCAACCGGTGTGTCTGGATCGGGACGGACTAGTGGACGTTGTAGCCCAGTTGAGACGAACCCCAGCCGGTTTAGACCCCATCCTCCAGCGGACCGTGCCATGGGGGGTGGCCTTCCACCACGCAGGTGAACACACTCGCACGACTCCCACCGCATGGCGGAACGGTTCAGTATGTGACTAAGATCCATTTGGTCTCTGTAGGTTTGACCTTCGATGAGCGCGATGTGTTGGAGGGAGCGTTCCGACAGGGCATGGTCAGAGTCCTGGCCGCCACCTCCACCCTCTCCTCAGGGGTCAACCTCCCAGCTCGCAGGGTCATCATCCGAACACCCACCTTCAATGGACACTTGTTGGACCCGCTCACCTACAAACAGATGGCCGGACGAGCGGGGAGACAAGGAGTGGACACTATAGGTATGGACGGAAGAAGGGAAGTTTTGCCTGGAAACAAAACGCCATCAACAATCTTCTGTCGTAATAAACAAGCACTTATCAGTTAATAAGTCTTTCTGTTGGCCTCATGTCATTGTGTTTCAGGTGAGAGTGTGCTGGTGTGTAAGGAGGCGGAGCGTCAGAAAGGTATTAGTCTCCTTAAGGGGGCTCTTCAGCCAATCAGCAGCTGCCTGGTGAGAAGAGAGGGAGAAGGCGTCACCACCAGCATGCTGCGAGCCATCCTGGAGGTACAGCTCATAGCTAAATGAACATTAAAATGACCGTAAATAGATCATGTGTAATTCCTTCTCACAGATGTCTCGTCCTATGGAGGGACTTGATTTACCTCTACTACCTTCAGAAATGTTTATGGACCCAATTTGAATCATCCCGACTTGCAGATCATAGTTGGAGGTGTAGCCAGCACTCCACAGGATGTGAGGTCATATGCTGCGTGCTCACTGCTGGCTGCCAGCATGAAATGTGACGGCAAAAAAGAATCAAAGGAAGACGACAACAAAGGAGCTATTGAGGCCTGTGTTGAATGGCTGATGGAGAACGAATTCATCAGTATCCAGAAGGACGGAGAAGGTACTGCTGCCTTTTTCATGTTGAATGAGCAGTGTTCTGACCTTTAAGTCCCACGCTGTAAAAAGTGAGAATCTAATGTTGTTTAAATGTATTATAAAGCAGGTATTAGTGCTTGATTAGAGAGAGAGAGAGAGAGAGAGAGAGAATAAAGTATAATTAAGTCAACGTGATTCATGAAACGCTCAATCCATGGAGAAATACACACAGCTCGTATTCAGAAACGAGCAGTCACGCTTCCTCTACAGTTGTGATGTCACAACTATACAATATAGAGATCAGAGAATAGGTTAACCATCGTTACAATAACTCCTGTTTATCCTGTCTTTGTGTATCCAGAGGAGCGCTACCGTCCGACTCAACTTGGTGCTGCCACCCTTTCCTCGTCCCTCTCCCCTCCTGAGGCTCTGGGCATATTTGCAGATCTTCAGCGGGCCATGAAGGGTTTTGTACTGGAAAACGACCTGCACATCCTGTATCTGGTACACATATATATCTTGTATTAGTTGATTGCTTTAATGTGTTTCTGTCACCCTCACCCATACGCCCCTAATTGTAACCAAACCTCATTTCCCCTCAGATCACCCCGTTGTACGCGGAGTGGACTTCCATAGACTGGTATCAGTTCTTCTGTCTGTGGGAACAGCTGTCGTCCTCGATGAAGAGAGTGGCGGAGCTGGTGGGCGTCCAGGAAGGTTTTCTCGCAAGATCTGTCGGTGGCAAACTCGTCGCCAAGACAGAGAAGCAGCGTCGACAGATGGCTGTCCATAAACGGTAATGTGCATATGTATTGATATCATAGTATTGGCAAGTAGTCCACTCGTGGTTTTCTGTTTGTGAAGGGAATCCAAAATATGTGAATAATAATTGATTTCTCCTCTGAGAGTCAAATGACAAATAAAGTGTCTTTGTTCCCAGGTTTTTCACCACCCTTGTCCTTCAGGATCTGGTGAATGAAGTGCCTTTGGGAACCGTGGCATCCAAATACAACTGCAATCGTGGGCAGCTGCAGTCTCTCCAGCAGTCTGCTTCTTCGTACGCGGGTACAGTGGAGGCAACCTTCTGTGTAGAGCTTAAAATGCAGATTGATGACATTGTAAACACAAGTTCATGCTCTCAATTTCTAGTTTGAAGTCTTCCTCGATACTGCATGATGTTCATTTAGTAAATTATGGTCCCATTAAAAGTAAAATAGATGATAAAGCAGGGTAGGCCTATGCTTTAGGGCATGACTTACTTGTGATTGACACTACCAGTGCTTGGTCCCAAGGTTGACCTTGAATAAAGAAGCTAACTTTGTTAGCAGCTTCACACCAGAATCCAGAGGGATCCAGATCCAGTAAGGGTGCTGCTCTGCGGCTTGTGTTCTCCTCGACAGTCCAAATATGGTCACTTCCTTCACTGGTTGCATAAATTCCAAGATGGCGACATCCAAAGAGCCGAACCCAAGGCTACAAATCTGTAGTTCACAAACCAATGGGTGACGTCACCATGACTACATCCACTTCAGTCTATGATTTTTTAAATAAAAAAATATGAAGACATTTTTATATATTGGCATATACATCGTAAATAGGTGCACTATGTGACTGGAGATGGGGTTCAAAAAAGGCCTTTTTCATTTCTGCTTGACGTCTCAGGCTTCTAACACAGGACATGTTACATTGTAAAATAACTCTGACTCGTAGACTCTGTCTTAAAAAGGGAGGCGAGTAACTTGATGCAGGATGAAGGAGCACTTTAGACGGATGGATGTACAACAGAGACTATATTCCATTAGCTGTTTTGGGCCCTACATGATCATGCTTCCTTCAGAGTCATGTAAAGTGCTCATGCTTCTTGCATCATGTTACTGTGAGAGGGGTAATCAGGTCCTGGTGTAATTAGACTGAGAGGGTGTGTGCTTAATTGTGTCCCGGAACAAGTTTGTCTGGGTATGAGTATGTATTATACTAATTATAATGTTAATTATCAATGTAAGCCAGAACCAGATAGCAACACATCAGTAATTTATGACGCTCAATCAAATGCTCAGTGGTGCAGCAGACAGAAACCCTTTATGACCCTTTCTGCTGTCTCTTCAGGTATGGTAACAGTGTTCTGCAAGCGTCTGGGCTGGCACAACATGGAGCTGCTGCTGTCCCAGTACCAGACAAGGCTGAGCTTCGGGGTCCAGAGGGAGCTGGTGGACCTGGTCAGGGTCTCCCTCCTGAACGCAACGCGAGCCAGAGCGCTGTACGCACAGGGCCTCTGTACCGTAGCTGAACTAGCCAGGGCTACTGTAGCAGAAGTGGAGAAAGCCCTGAGGAATGCTGTCCCGTTTAAGAGGTAGCTGTGTGTTTCATTAGATATGATTTTATATATACAGTATATATATAAGATATGAATGCACATTAGGTAAATTAGTCCTGGACTGAGATTGTCTCCACCGTCAGCTACACATTAACAACATACCATGAATTAAAAGATGCCATAACTATAAACTAAGTCTGTATTCCATTTGTTAAAAGTAAAGTTATGGCAGCATTCAGTTTTAAGTAAGTATCAACTAACTTGCCATGAGCAGCGAATGGATTTTGTTTACATCATTCTGTCCATTATTGATTTAATTCAATTTGATTCATTACAGTACTTTCAAAAACTGTATGAGCTATACTGGTATACTGACAATAACGTGGGATCAGAAAGATTTCCATTTAAATAAATGATGTTTGCACACATCACTCTTAACAACACTACTAGAAACAAACACCACCACCAACACAGATACGTTACCGTCAACTCCTCTTAAACCCTAATATTACAATAAGAATATGCAACTGTAGCATCATCATATAATCTGACATGGCTGCACGTGTAATGTTGCGCTGTCTTCCCGTCTCAGCTCTAAGCGTGCCGTGGATGAGAGTGAGATGGAGGCAGCTGAGCGGCGGAGCCTCCGCTGCGTCTGGGTGACCGGTGGACGGGCCCTGACCGAACAGGAGGCCGCTGTTGAGATCGTGTCCGAGGCAAGACTCCTCCTTCGGGAAGACCTGGCCCAGCTAGGAGTTCAGTGGGACCCGGCCACTCTTCCTCCTGGGGCTCCTGCTCTAAACGGTCCCGATGACTCAGACGCCTCATCTGCCTCGCATCTCAGCTCACATGATGCACACGTCAACAACAACCAAGATCACCAGGAAGGAGTTACGAAGAGTGAGAGTAGAGATAGTGGCACACATGGAGAGGAGAATAAGGAGGAAAGCAAACGGGAGAAAGAGATTTCTGAAAGGATGATGGAGAAAGCAGAAGGGGAAGCCAACAGAGACCAGTGGAAGTCCAGGCCTGAAGACACGGTAGTAAACAGAAACCTGGAGGAGCACAGAAAGGTGGACGGGACAGAGCCAGAAATCAGACAGGCGGGTCATGAAGAGCAAATGGAAAGAAGCAAAGAGGCCAAAAATGACGAGACAAATAAAAAATCAATGAAAAATGACACAGAGGATGAAAAAACAAAAAGACAAAAGCACGGAGGGGGAGAGAAAGCAGAGGCGAAAGACGGGGAGACCAGGACGAAGACAATCGGACCAGAGAGTCATCAAGCAAATGTTCCTGAAAGGAGCCTGACACAGGAGCTAGCCGACCTCGTATCCAGCCCCCTGCTTCCATCAATACCTCCTCATTCCTCCAGTTCCCCAATGCCTCCCCCCCGGTTTAGAGCTCCGGTGTCCAGAGTAGAAGAACAACAAGATTTTCCTACAAGGACGTCAAAAGGAGATGGTGTGACGGGGCCTGCTGCCTCACCTGTGCATCCAGGTAGACTGAAGCACTCGAGAGCCTTAAGCAAAGTCCTCCACTCCATACAAACTGACAAAACTGCACACTCAGAACATTCGGTAGTTTCAACAGTACAAAATGTAGTGCCTGCCGGCCAGCTGCCTGCAGCCACTCCAGCTCCTGCTCCAGAGCGAGAAACTGCCATTTCTGCAGACATGGTAGACTCTCCCCCAGCCGTCTCTCCTGCCTTCGTTCCCTCATTCCCTCCCGAGGCGAAGCGAAGACGGATGGATGCCGTAGAGGTCGATACATTTTCATCTCCCGAGCTGTACGCGGTAGACGAGAGGGATGGCGAGGAAGCTGAGGGAGATGTTAAAAAAGGAGAAGAGACTTTCGGTGACAGCTTTGAATTGGACACTCAGACCGAAAGAATCATTGTTCAGCAGGTATGCCAGCACAGAAACGGTTATGATAATGATAGAGGTAAGAATGTGCCGGTAGAAACGGAGACGCTAAGAGAGGAAGGGACGGAAGAAGCAGCTGTGGGGATGAGTAAGGACACAAATGTTGGGGATAATGTGTGTCCCAGATTCAATATTTCTCTCACAGACAGCCAGATGGAGCTTATCCTTAACACCAGCCACCAGGTGAGTGACCAGAATCATCCGTTATACGTTATAACCATCACATGTGTTCAAATAGTAATCATCCTACAAATGAAAATGTTTTTACAGACTTCTCCTGGTCCAGGTGCTGAAAATGTAGTTGAAGATAACGACGAAGGTGGTGATGAGGAGGCCCGTCAGGCTGCCTCCGAGAGTGTGAACAGAAGCAGCAGCTTCCTGTTCGACAGCCTGTATGACAGCTCTCTGCTGGCTGGTCTGAGCCCACAGCAGATACCAGACCAATCAGATGGAGGGGAGCCTGTTGGCCAGGAGACCAAAAGCCCTCTCCTGTCAACCCAGGAGCGACGACGCAGTGAGCTCCTCGCCAATCAGGAGGCGGAACATCAGGAGGCGGTCCAGTGGGGTGAGTCCTCCTTCAACCTGTCAGAGTGGGGCGACTCGCTGCTGGTGGGCATACACTTTCTGGAGAGGCGGAGCTTGCTCAAACACACGGAGAGAACCCAAGAAGCCAGTCATGGTAAAGCTCAGCCAGCCAATGAAGACCACGTCGGACCAAGTCAGATACAACCACAACCCACCACTACACCTCAAAATGAGTGTGAGAAGAATAGAGGCAGTAATAGTGGAGGCCATATACACAGACAGGAAACGATGGATGAAGAGGGTGAAAACAGGAAGCAAGTAAAGAGTAAAGTAAACGGACAGGAAACGGATGCTCTGTTGTCGGATAATGCAGTTTTAAATCACCCACAAGTCCACAACACACCTGAAAGCTCTCTTTACTGCAGCCCTGGTTTGCAAGACATCTTTGACCGTTGGCCTAGTATGTCTGACCAGCCCTGGCAAAACACCACGACAGGCCTCACGGCCAATCAAACGCTTGGAAATGCTGCAAATACAGCAGAAGTCCCAGATAGACCTGAGTCTTCAGAACAGGTGAACAGAGAGGGGGCAAAGTCAAATGTGCAGGCCGTTGCTGCTGAGAGAGAGGAGCAACCCTCGAGATGTGACGGCGAGAATGTAACGGAGAGACCAGACTCCGCTGGCGATCTCATTCCCCCAACTCAAGAAACGCCACCTGTCACACCCAGAGTCAAACTGACAACCGCATCTGTCCAGTCGCCTCTCGTCGCTCAGCCACTCAACCACTCCACTCCGACCACCCTTCTGCCGCCGAAACCAGCAATCGCAAGATGTCACACTTCTCGCCCAAGCCACAGCAACCAACCACCAGAAGCTGTCGCTCACACAGAACAGCCTGCATCAGATCGCAGCCACGAACGCCAGCTGGGGCCCGCGAGTTCAATAACACAACCCCCCCGGCACCCCGACCAGAACCTCAGCCCTCCCAGAGGCCGCGCTGCCCCGTCCTCCCCGCGGTCGAAGCCGCCCTCAGACGCAGAATCTCCCGGTGAAGGCTTCACGCTCCAGCTGTCCCAGGATTCATCACTCTGTTCCAGCAACTCTGGGAGCTTCTCCATCATAGACGTGGCGAGTGACAGGCGTCTCTTCAACGCTTTCATTACTGAGTGGAAAACAAAGGAGCGGTACTCTGTGGCTTTGGCCTGTGAAAAGAGGGAGCACAGGCCCGAGGAGGAAATTGGAGGGAAACATAAAAGAGGTAACTCACAGTGAAATGTCATGTCAATGGTTATCAAGCGCTGACTCAAAGATCTAGCAAATACTTACTGCAGAGAATGCTCCTTTCTTGCATTTCTGTTTTGACACACATGACACCTAAATCACTATAAGCAAAGCCTGTGTTGCCTGCAGGCTCCTCATCCATGCTCATGTTTTCTGTGTAGCGTCTGCAGCCCATCAGAAGCTCCCCAGGGCCGATGGTTTTCCAGTAAAAGACAGTGACGGACTGGTGTTGATTGGACTGTCCGTCTGCTGGGGAGCAAGAGATGCGTACTACATGTCTCTGCAGCAAGAGCAGAGCAAAGGTATAGACACGCAAATGCATGGATGTGCTGTACACACACACACACACACACACACACACACACACTCCCCTAGTGTTGCCCACGTTCAGCTTGTGTGTTAACGCCTCAGGTCTGAGCTCCAGTCTGGCCCCTCCCCCACTGGATGTTGATTTGCCGGTGAGCGAGAGGCTGCGGCAGGTAAAGACGTGTCTGGGCAGGGCTGGTCATAAAGGAGGCGTGGCTGTGACCTATGACATCATCCAGGTGTACAAGAGGCTAGTCCTGAGCTGTGGCGTCAGCTTGGAGGGGAACTGTGAAGATCCCAAGGTGAGAGGAGTCGTGTGTTTTCATCCTCACACAGCACATAGACATACACTGGCATCCTGGTAATCATGAGCAAGCTGTTACTGACATTCTCACACATTTCAGCCTTTGTCGACTTTTAAGTGATAAAAATTAATGTGAAGACAACGAATGCACCAATGTTCACTTGGAACGTCTAATTTTTGGACAAAAAACCTACATCATAAGAATTTGAATGTGGTTTATTGGATTCAAAGGAGAATATTTAACAGAAATGGACGACATCTGTCAGAAACATAATGCAGTGAAGGGACTAACCATGAATGTCTGCCACAGGTTGCATGCTGGCTGTTGGACCCTGGCAGTCAGGAGAGGACTCTGCCCAACATGGTGACGGTCTACTGCCCCGAAGAGTTAGCTCTGCTGGACGGACTTGGAAACGCGCATGCACACTGTCCTCGCGTTAGGGCAGCGACCACCAGCGTCCTCGTGCACGCCGTCATGAACCATCTCGCTGGCCTGCTAGAGAAGGACGGCATGCTCGGTACGAAGAACAAACGCTCAGACAGACCTTCGTGGGATGTTCCTGCAGCGGTGAGAACCGTAGGAAACGTGGTGATTTGACATCGTTGTAACGGTTTTGCAGGCTTCTTCAGGCGCGTCGAGATGCCCTCCCAGGTGTGTTTGGCTCTGCTGGAGTTGAATGGAGTGGGCTTCAGCGTCCAAGAGTGCGAAAGACAAAAACATGTGATGCAAGCCAAACTGGCAGCGCTGGAGTCTCAGGCCTACAACCTGGCCGGACACAGCTTCTCCCTCACCAGCATCGACGACGTAGCACAGGTACGGCACATCTGGAATCAAATTAAAAATGGAAAAAGTAAAACAGACAATTTCTGAACTCATGTGCTTGTGCTGTTGTAGGTGTTGTTTTTAGAGCTACACCTGCCTCCAAACGGTGACGTGGCTGCATCAAAGAGTAAGAAGACTCTAGGCTACGCCAGGAGAGGAGGCGGCGGCAGAGTGCGACTCGGAAAGCAGTTCAGCACCACGAAGGTGAAACCTGTGTACTTCCTTTTATTACCATCTGTGTTCTCCAGTGGATAAAATATACCAGGAGATATTAGGTTTGAGGGCCCTCCCCCAGGAAAAGTTTTTGACTTGAAAGCAATTTTTTTCTTAATTTTGGACCATCATTATTATTATTATTAGAGATGAAGCCCAAAAAGCTTGACAAAACGTGCTGTAGTTAAATTAAACTTTATTATTCACACATATCACAGCCTTCGTCTGGACATTTCATTATTCTGTAAATTAAATTCATAACATTTTTTAAATAATGTTTCTTTAATTCTATTTGTTCAAAAATAATAATTCAAAAAAGCCACACAGTTCACTAATGATTTCACAAATAGAAGTGATACATTACAGCACCCTCATTCTGTCATTTTTTTAATATTGTTTGGTAGGACTGAGCAACGATTTAATATGACCATTTATCTTATTATAATATAAAAATGTCTTCTAAAATGATCACAAGCACTCAAGTTTCTCAGAAAATCTGATTTTAGGAGAGTCATTTGAAGATGGCGGTTTTATTTTTACATAACGCTTCAACTAATACTAACTAATCGAATAGGATTCAGCTCAGGACAGGGTTCTCTCTGCATCATACAGGTGGAGAATAACGTTCAATATTTATATCTGTCAATATAATACATGTTTATGTTATATAAGTACATACAGGAGTGAACTACCAGGGGAAAAAAAAAAAATATATATATATATGTATGTATATATGTGTATATATATGTATATATATACATATATATATATGTATATACATACATACATATATATATATATATATATATATATATATATATATATATATACATACATATATATATATGTGTGTGTGTATATATATATATATATATGTTAATCGAGGTATGAACACTGGCCTGTATCGGCATGGAAGATCATCTCCCACGTTACAGTTGGGAAAACATAACGTTTGTGAGATGAAGCGTTCGCTATGTTTCAACTGATTTGTAATGTTGGTTGGCAGGATGTTTTGGAGAAGCTCCGCCCCCTTCACCCGTTGCCAGGCGTTATCCTGGAGTGGCGGCGGATCACCAACGCCCTGACTAAAGTGGTGTTCCCCCTGCAGAGGGAGAAGCAGTACCACAGGACGCTGGCCATGGACCGAATCTACCCCATTGCCCAGACACACACAGCCACAGGTGACACACACACACACACACATTACATGCACCTGTATGGGTTTCACGTAGACACACCGTGGTAGAATCCGACTATTCTGCACTACAATTTAATCTGAAGTAAATCCAAAGCACGCAGTGACCCGGCTCGTTCTGTGTTGTCAGGCAGAGTGAGCTTCACTGAGCCCAACATACAGAATGTCCCCAAAGACTTTGAGATCTACATGGCCACGGTGGTGGGGGACAGCCCACCGTCACAGGACCGCTGCCCCGGGAGCACCAAAGCAGGGTGGGTCGACATCAAAGTTCACTGCACCCAATGCGTGAGCGCCTGGCGGTCCAGGTGGGATCAGACCACCAGGAGGAGCTTGTTGTGTTTTCTCATAAAATGAGATTTAAAGTCACTAAATAATCATAACTTTCATTTGATTGGAGAAACAGAAAGTAGTACATTCAGGCTGATTTAGAAAAAAACGTGTAGCTATTTAAATACTTCAGTGTTTGTCAATGTATTTCTTTGTATACTACCAAATTCTGTTTTTTTGCTGGTACGTTGTTTCCAAAACTGTGGATGATATTTCATATCAAAGGTCATTTTGGACTGTGCTGATCTGCCTGCCTGGATCCGAGGCAACTAGACTTACGTATAGTGTGATATAGACATATAAGGAAACTCCAGGACGAAGAATCACAATCATAGTCACTTTACTACAAAGTGCCATTTAATAAAGTCAGGTGCTGGTAGATACCTCGAGTGAAAAATGAACTCAAGGTTACATGCAGTGTGTGCGTAGGTGGGAATGCGCTTATTTCCATGATTTGTCTCCAAAGACAAGGCCAAGTGTCCAACGAGTGTTCGTACGGTTTTGTTCCAGGAAGAAGAGACGTTCTGTGGTTCCTTCAGCTGCAGCTGACCCTGCAGAACAAGGCCCGGCCTTCTCCGTCAGCATGAGACACGCCTTCGTACCCTTTTCAGGTCACTAAGATGATGTCTTTGCGTGTGCGATCACCTTTTCTGCCTGTACCCTTTGTCTCAAATTCTTCTACCAGCTGTGTCTTTCCCTGCTGTGCTGCAGGTGGGATGATATTGGCAGTCGATTATTCTCAGCTGGAGTTGAGAGTGTTGGCCCACCTCTCCAAGGATCAACGCCTGCTGCAGGTCTGTAAATAGCAGGGAAACATCACACAACATCGTCAATGAACGGCTATAAGAAATGCTGAACTGGGTGCGTCGCCAGGTGCTGAACGGGGGAGCAGACGTGTTCCGCTGCATCGCCGCCGAGTGGAAAAGCGTGCAGCCGGAGTCTGTGAACGACAACCTGAGACAACAGGCAAAACAGGTACGACGAGGCAGGAAGGAGATGACGACATGGACACGCGCGTGTGCCTACTCACCAGGGACTATTTGTCTCGGCAGATTTGCTATGGCATTATCTACGGGATGGGAGCCAAGTCTTTGGGGGAGCAAATGGGAGTGGAGGAGAATGACGCGGCCTGCTACATAGAGAGTTTCAAAGGCAGATACAAAGGTAAACACCGCTGTTTAATGACTGTGAATTACTGTTGCATGGGCAGGTTTGTAGAAGGAGTTGTGACTGTCCGATATATGCCGAGAAGCTCTAGAGGACAATCATTGAAACGACAGAAGCACTGAGAAGACAAATTGAACATCCGTGTCCCGTTTTGTCTTTCAGGGATCAATGCTTTTCTTAAAGAAACCGTGAAGAACTGTGTAAAGAACGGCTACGTTCAGACTCTGATGGGCCGCAGGAGGTACCTGCCAGGGATCACCAACGCCAACACACACATCAAAGCACATGTAAGACGCCCGTTCATGTCAATGCATTTGTACGCTGTGCATATCTTCCTAACTTCTCCACGTGTCTGCAGGCAGAGCGCCAGGCGGTGAACACCACTGTGCAGGGGTCAGCGGCAGACATCGTTAAACTCGCAACCGTGAACATCCAGAAACGACTGGGAAAGACGTATCCTGCGGCGCCGCTCTCCCACGAGCACGCACACCCAGGTGACTTCCATTTCATCTCCTGTTCCCATACTTAAGCGTGTACACGCCACATGCAGAGAGACGACCACGGTGTGGTTTAAAGGTCTGTGAATGAACGATGTCTGACGGTGTCTGTTCTACAGCCAGCGGTCAGCGCAGGGGCGGCAGGCCTCAGCTCAGAGGAGCCTACTTTGTCCTGCAGCTGCATGATGAGCTCATCTATGAAACCCCAGAGGAAGACCTCATACAGGTAGGAGTTAACATTTGTCAAATCATCAACAGTATTTCATTACGGGAAGCATGGTGCGGAGTAGATCTCACACCGTGATCCTATGATCTCTCTTTTTTTATGGATTTTTCCTTTAATGTAGATTATTTCCTACAAGAGAAACAACACATTCTGGGAAATACCATTGAGGAAACATCTTTGTGTTTCTGTCAGGTTGCTCAGATAGTGAAGAGGGAGATGGAGTCGGCGGTGAAACTCTACGTAAAGCTGAAAGCCAAAGTCAAGGTGGGACCCAGCTGGGGCAACTTGCAGGACCTTGATATTTAATGTGAATGTTTTGACATTAAATGCATGCGCTTATGCATTTAAAGGGGTAGTTCACCCCAAAAGCATAACTCCTTTTTCCTCTTACCTGTACTGCCATTTATCAAGTTGGATTGTTTCGCCGTCAAGGTATCTGCCTTCACCCAAGTATAAAAGGAATATTACACATGTATTAGCGTGCCACGTGCACGTTATATAGAGAGAAGGCTGACAGCGCCTGGGCTGATACCGCCAAAACAATCTAGATGATAAATAGCACGACAGGTAAGAGGGAAATTATGTAGGTGTATTTTGGGTTAAACTAACCCTTCTGTTCTGTAAGATATGTTAATAGTTCTGTACCATTTATACTAAAAATCAGTATTTTTTTAATCACATCAATAATGAAATGCCAAACACATACATGCATGAGCTCTAAATTAACTATTTAATGTATTTATAATTCTATTTTCCAGTGTACAGTGTCACACATTGTACATTTTTGTAAATAGTATAGCATTTTATTTACTGATATCCCAGTAATTGTCATGAGATTTTATGCAAGATGATATTCTATGGATTAACTTCAACTGTGTTTGTCCACTTTTTTCCTTTACTTTGAAAGCTATTGCTCCAATTATCAATATTGATTAATTTGCTAATTGTTTTGTCCTGAATCGTTTATTCTATGAAATGTCGAAAACACAGATTCTCAGAGCCCAAAGTGATGTGTGCAAAAAATGTTGAAACCCAGAGATATTCAGTTTGCAATCATATGTAAAAGAAAAGCAGCAAGTAATATAATAAATTAGCTGGAACTTGAGAATGTTTGGCCTTTTTTCAAGATTTTTGCTTGAGAAAAAACAAAAATAAATGAATAAATTGCCTTTCAAACAAAGACACAGAGCCGCTTTAGTCTTGAGGACATCCTGAAATCTCACATTTTATTGGAGCATTGGTTGAGTTGTCTGTCACAGGAACATACATCATTATCATTGTCACACATTAACACTGTTTTGTTTTACACTTATGACAGTCACTGCACAAGAATGGTTGTCAAGGTGATATTACTTTTTCTGTGCAAAGTGAAATTCACCACCTAGGGTTACGGGAAGAAAAATAAAGATGGTCGAGGAAGCATTTTGTGTGGCTTTAGTCTTTAGTGACGCATGATAATCTGTCAGATCAATACAGACAAACATTTTTTAAACGATTCCACTCAAAGTCGTGTTTTGGCTTTTGACTACTGCCAATATATTTCAAAGACCCCTGTCACAACCTTTGACCCCAACCAAATTGAAGAATGGTTTAGTTTTTAAAAGACTTTTAGTATGACTTCTGTTCATTGTTGATTCACAATTAACAAGTGCACCATGACTCCACAGAGCTCAACACAGGCTCAGTTTGACACAAAAGTGACAAAAATGAGAAACAAGTAAATAAATACATGTCATGTACTCACATCCATAAACAAATGCAACAAATAAATCATTAACAGCACAAATTGGTGTTTTGTGTGTGTTTTTTTTAAACAGTAGGAGTGTGATCCCAGATGATGGTACAGATGTTTCCTGTCTTTCTAAAGAAAGGACGTTTCTGTGTGTGAAACAGCCTTTGAACTCATGCCATTACTTTACCTAACAATTTAACCCAATGTGTTAACTGTGTCGATACTAGCATTTCCTAAGTATTTATCATGGAGGGTAAGACTAGCAGCTACAACTAGTGGGTGGTTTCCCATAAAGATAAGTGCAACGCAAATCTGCTGCATGTCAATCATCAATCAACGTCATAGAAACTGCTTCTTTTTTGAAGCGTTGGCGCCCGTCAACAGGACAGCGACACATCCCAAAGATTTGACGTGCATTAAGTCGCGATGAGGCATGTCAAGATGCTGACAGTGTGTGTTGCTCTATGCTGTTTGGGTAATCCCCACCCCCCGTGATATAAATGTGTTTTCATGGGGCAGTCAAGTGATCATAAGAGAACATTCATCTGCAGACACAATGATAATCAGTATCTTTGGTGGTTTTGTCGTTGTCCTCTGACCTCTTGCGCCTGTAAATTATACAACAAATATTGACTTGAACCGTTTCTATAAAGGAAGATGACCAACGTTAACAAATTCTGTGGTTGGCAATAATTTCAAAGCCAATGAGAGGACTTTGAGGAAGAAGAAGATGTGATGCCTATCAGCTACTCTTCACCGCCCTGACAGTCCTAACACCACCCCCTTTAGGGCCTGGCAGACTTAAAACAGGATTGGGACTAATGGGGTTGTGTTGGGAATATGCAGGTTTCTGTAAACATAGTTTTTAAGTCAGACTCACTGCCACAAACAGATAAAGGTTATTAATCAATTAAGGCATCGACACAGGCCGGAGCTGTGCATTTCACCAGAGTAGAAAACAGAAAAGAAAATATATGTACACAGGTACAGTTAAGTGCTACTCAAGCAGCCTCGTGTTGGCTCGATCTGTGGCAAGAAAAACCGGGAGCGGGACTGGCCTTTTCTTGTTCCAATACATACGGGGGGAGGGAGGGGGGGCTGCTGTTGGGGTCAGGAGCTTTGCCCGAGTCAGAGAACAACCTGAAGGAAAGCTCTTGGCCATGGCCCAGGTTATTGGGGTTCAACAATTTACATGAAAGAAGGGAAGTAAGGACACAAGAGGTTTGAGGACGACATCTCGGAGGGTGTCAGGGCGTCTCTCCATTGCGGCTGAAGAAGTACCTGACAGGAGGACCGGGCAGGTCGTCATCTCCGTCGGCCTCTGGAGCAAATGACACGGTGAGGTCAACGTAGCGGCGGTCCACTGATGGCTTGATCAGCTTCTGCATCCTGAAGAGAGTCAAGAGGCAAGGTATGTTGACTGGTTTATAATGATGCTTTACAATATGCTATTAGCCTCAGCAGAAGTTCTGTTTATGTCAGATTTTGGGAGAGGGTAGGCAGAAGGGCACAGTATCATGAATTTGGCCAATCAGGACACACGTACGTTAGTTTCAGTCTCTTTGAGTGTCCAGGCATCACAGGCACATAGAGCATCTTCACACCGTGGACGACCATAGTGGGTTCAATTCCATACTTTTCCTGAAATACAACAACAGTTGATTAAATAATAACAACAGCAGCCAAAGGTAAATGACAAAAAACACATGGCACAACGACGTGGCAACTGCATCTGAATAGCTAACCCAGCAACAAAGTAGAACACAAGTGAATGGTTCCTCACCCTCACTGCATTCATGAAGTCAGAGAGAGTAAAGTCCTCATGGCCAAAGATAGTCCAGCAGTCCCAGATGGAGAAGTAAATGTTGTCCCTGGGAGAGAATTGATAACATCCGTCAATACATTACACTGTAATAATAATGAAATATGGCTCAGGATCCTTCATTTGGTGCCATCTTGTAGCGGAAATGTTCATGACAACAGTTAAATGTGGCCAGAGGTTCTATAGACATTTTCAGTGCATGAATCCAAAACGGTGATGACATCACAAGAAAACAGTTGAGTGAGAGAAATTGTAGTTATTTCTTACCTGATGAGAGTCTGTTTAACTGGGGCAGGCTCAGTGAGCACCACGACAGGGATGGCCAAGTTAAAGAAGCAGTTTTTGAAAGATTCAAATTCGTAGCCTCCAACCACCTTGATCAACTCGAGGGCCACCTGAATACATCAAAATAATAATGTTCAATTATTGATATTGAACAATGGAATTCATTTTAAACCACTTTCCCAGATCTATGTACATCCTTATACTGTAAGTCCATCCATCCTCTACCACCATGGCAGCAGGCTACACAAGGTCATTTTGACGTCCCCCTCCACAGCAATGTTCTCAGGTGTTCTGATACCAAGAGGTGATGTTCTATGTCCCTAGAACCAGTATGCAATGCCAGGGGTCAACACGCTTAAGTCCTTCCCTTTGTCTGCTGCCTCTAACAATACAACAGAGAACCTGGAGCCAGACTTGGGAAGGGGGCTTGCCATCAAGTGTCTGGTGGCCGGACCTTGACCCCTTGACCCATGGGGCCCAGTCTGACTGGCAGAACCAAAAAGAACAGCACTGGCCCAATGCCGAACACTCAAATCTGATTAAGTTGAAAATCACATTAACAAATATCTGTAGGTGTTTTTAAAACAAAATAGCACCTAGCTAACCATCAATAAGGCAAACAATCAAACGTGTCTCACCAGTCCAGCGACAGCAGCTGTTGCCGTGGCGATAGCGGGGATGATCTTCCCTGCGATCCGTTTGGTCTTGAGTCTGTCAGCTGGCTCAATGTTGTACATCCTGGCTCTGAGAGCAGAAGCTGATGTGACAAAGTCCATGTGGCCATTGCAGTCATCGTCCTTTTCAAACTGCATCGGACTCACCTGCAACCTCTCTACGAAAGCGCAGACATCATCACAAATTATTAGAAGCAATTTACAGTGTTGGCAATATAGGCTGTTACCTAACTATTCCCACTGTTGTAATGGATACGAAGAGTACAATCCAGCATCATCTTCAGTGTCCATTTAAATCTGAGTATTTATTGTGTTTTTGCTTTAATTTTGAACCTGCTGTGACATTGTCAGTAGCAATGGCCTGCTCCAGCTGTGTGATGGCCTCCCTCTCTTCTTCACTGCTTAGAGGCATCTTCACTGAATCAGGCTTCTTCACCGCCTCATCGGTCTCTATACACTGAGAGTGACAGATCCACAGCAATCAAGTTAGTAGGACAAGATTTTAACACTCCAGATACCAGATAGCAGCAGCTCAAAGGAGGAACTTACTTTCTGTGAGGGCCTATACTCGGGAATCTTGACATCTGAGAGAACCTTGATCACCATCTCTTCAGAGAGATCCTAATAACAAAGGAAAAGTTCAGTCAGACAGTCAGACAGTGAGTAAGTGTGTGTGTTTTGGAGTGTTGAGTGTGCATGACCTACCTTTTCTGAGTAAGGGATGTTATAAATCCCTGCGAAGAGCCGGGCAGTGCTGACAATGAAAGTGAAGTGCCTGATGGGGGAAGAGAGGAGGGATTGGCAAGCTTAGATGTGAAACATACACTACATGAAAGTCTTAAACTGTAACATAATAGAGCATAATACTCACAAAGAGTCATTCAAGTCAAAATCAATAGGTGCTGGTGGTCTTTTTGGGGACTGCCAAAACAGACCTAAGGAAGGGAAGAAGAATTCACTATCTTCCTTGCTTTTAAGTACACTTTATACTATAGCTCTGCATATTAAACTATTTATATAGTTTGGTAACTTATAGTGAAGTATGCATGTGTTTGAGAACTTACTGCCATCTTTTAACCTTGTGTCCAGGGGGAAAGAGTGCAACAGTTGTAGAGCCTACATAAAAACACAATTAGTAACAGGTAAACACACGCATATCAAATTGCACAAGCTATTAAATCAATATATATTTTCAGGAAGAGACTCGTTACCTTTCTCTTGAAATACTTTTCAAATTTCAGACGGGCAATAGCGATGCACTGTTCCCACTGGCTAGGCCGTTTACTTAGCAGCCTAATGACCTGGAATGAACCCTTCCAGACTTTCCCCCGTCTGCATCCTCTACACACACCAAAACAACATCATTAAAAACTGTGTGTGTGTGTTTATTAATTATTTTTTTATTATAGCAGAAAGGCTACTTATAATAAGTCAAATACGTCACAACACTGGTGGCATAAAGGTCTTACCTGTAGCACCACTTCAGCCGAGGAGTGGGTCTGCCAGAATGAGTTGTACATGGAGGGCTTGTGTGCAAACAAATTCTCAAACTGGACAAACCCAAAGCAAAAGTTTAAGATTAACACTTAATCCTGACAAACAAGGTCAAAGATTAAAACAATGTTCACTTGTTGGATTTTGAGCAGGCTGACCTTGTCTCTGGCCCACTGAATGGTGTGCTCTATGACAGAAGGGAAAGACTTGAGAGTGCAGAATGGGATCTCCTCTTCTGGGGGGTCCCTCTGGTAAGCAAAGCAAACGATATATTCAGGAGCACTGTAAAGACTAAGGGTCTGTGTCTATGAAGCAGGTCTGATATGGGACTGAGGCGATAAACTGAAGTAAAAAAACAAACACAAACGTACTCTTGCACATACTCACGTGGCTATTGTAGGACTCTGTCAAATTTGGCACAATGATTTCTGTGTGTCCTTTAGTTCCCATGGTGCCAGAGTCCAGGAGAGCCCTCTGATTGGATAAACAGCGACTGAAAACAAAATACATGTAGAAACATACTGCAATCACTTCATATTTTGTTAGAAAAAAAAACAAAAAAAACAAAAAACGATTGTGTCACAGATAAGTAATAGTTTTTTCCCCAAGTCACCCGTGACAATATTTTATATATTATGTCTGTAATGGAAATTCACAACGATGGATTATTGTGAATATTTAATCCTATATTCCGAGTGAGGGATGGGTTCAGTCGGTGGAAATCAAGCCAGGACCTTTACTTTAGGGAGTACCGATTGTGTCACTTAAATATGTGCACCAACCTGTCTACATATCTCCGAGCCTCCACGTTGTCCAGCGCGGTGACCACCAGGTTCAGGCGGGAGTAGAAGGAGTCGTTGTAGATGCTCTCAGTGGCAGGACACACCTTGTTGAGGTGAGCGTCCACCCGCAGGTCTGGGTTGATATTGTGAGTGGCTTCTGCTGCTGTGGTACTCTTCGGTTTCTGGCGGGAACACAGGGAACAAGAGTGTGACTGTCTGTGTAATGTGCCTGGTTTCTTTTTAACTCTGATTGTAATCCAACTGTATCTGCAAATCTGATTTAATATTTTTCTTTACCATATAACGCTGCACGGCAGAAGAGACACAATTTCACAGATTGCAACTATCAAAGGGTTCACCTGTATATGATGTGGTCTGAAGAGAAACTGCCGATTAAGGTTGGACTTTTCTATAAGGTCTGGGTCTGTGATGCATATCTGAGGATTGACAGATGCAGAGTACAAAGTTTCACTAAAAACACATCGTCATCTATGAAATATATTGCCATACATAAAGAATTCCAGACAAACAGAAGAGAGGAAACGCAGACCTCGCCTGAGCTGTTGGCCAATCCCACCCCAAGCAGGGCAAAGTTTTTTAGCATTTCACAGCCGATGGCACCACAGCCCACCTGGAAGAGAAGACATTGCAGCATTCATTTAGATATAAGTCTCAAAATAATGAAACATAAACAAGGCGCTGTATGTAATGCACAATCCTTACCATGAAGACCCTGAGCTTGTGCAGTTCTTGACACATTGATTCACCAATGCAAGCTCTTAACCCATCATATCGATCGCCCCTTGGGGAAAACTCCTCAGCAGAAACAGCCTGAAGTGGCCTCACTACTTCAATGGCATCAAGATAAAACTAAATGCAGGAAAAACAGAGAAGGACATTTAATTAGCAGTTAAGAGAAATGTTTAAGGCAGAAGCAAAAAATGGTGAAGAAATTTAGTGAACCATTTTTAAATTAATGGTGTAGATTTATCTTTTGATCAATAGGCATTATTTCACTTCTGAAAAGGAGCTCTACAGTCAGATTGAGTAACCTACCCATTGCTGCAGGGGCGCAAACTTCCCTGTGATGGCCTTAAGAACTTCTTGGCTGGCTAGACCTCCTACAGCGGCTGCTAACGGTGGAAGAGTTCCCCTTGCTGTTCTCGACAGACAGCGCACCAACTCAGCGTTCACAGGAGCCTGCAAGGAAAGAGGAAGAGAGATGTTCAGGTATCTGTGTGCTCTATGAGAATATATGTGTATGTCTGCAGGTTCAAGAAAATCAAAGCATGAGGGATAGAAAAAAACAAAAGCACTCACTTTGTTCCTGAGGGTTGCGTTCACTTCCTCGGTTAGCTTCAGTAAAACCTCGGCATCCTGTAAACACCTGATGAGATAAAAGTAAAACTGCTCACAACTGTGTCACATTTCAACAACAGCTATGAAAATGATATCCTCAGGTATTGTTGAAAGTAAAGCAGCATATTAGATCTTGACAGTGAAAAGCAAAGGAATGTTTTGTTTACCCGGTGTTGGGAAGTCTACTGTGCTGCTCCTGGAAGGTGTCCAGAGCTGACATGGCTGCATGGATCTGTAGCGGCGCCTGATTGGTAGATTTAAAAAAAGGATTGTGACGAAACTGCTTGATTTACATCAAACATTACAAGGCATTTGATAACAGAGAGACTATCTTTGAGATATCTGGCGTCACTGTAATTAACATTAATTGTTTACACAGTAAAATGATTGTGTGATTCTATGGTCTTCATATACATGCTCCTTTATTTTCCTTTTGTAAATAAAATTAGAAGAAGGAAGTGTTTAGCTCAGGAGGTAGAGCAGGTTGGCTGGCAACCGCAAGATTGCCGGTTCGATCCCTGGCTCCTCCTAGCTGAGTGCCTGGTGTCCCTGAGCAAGACACCTCAACCTAATTGCTCCTGACGAGCTGGCTGTCGCCCTGCGTGGTTGACTCCACCGTCGGTGTGTGAATGTATGAGCGAATGGGTGAATGTCAGTCATTGTTGTAAAGTGCTTTGGAGAAAAGCGCTATATAAATGAGGCCATTTACCAAGGGTTTTTGGCCATGCAAGGATCACAAACATATGACTGGCTCTATAATTCCCTGAAAGCTAATTGGTTAACAGTTTTAATCCAATCCAAAATTGTTGCAGAGATTATGCTGGTGGACCGTGTTGGTGAATAGGGATCTCGCTTTGCTGCAGAACTGGGTCGAGACCAAAGTTAGCTAACCGGCCCATTAACCTTGCTCACCTCTGGTTTACTGAAGTCTGGCGTCAGGACTTGAGGATCACATAACTGTCTCTCTATCGTCTCCTGAAAGACAACAGGGACACAAACATACACAAAAAATATATTTAATCAGAAATATTTATCTTTTTTTGTTCACCTGTGATATTTCTGGTTGATATGACAAGTAGTCAACTTACAAATCTGTATGTCTTGGGGGTTTTCACCAGAACGAAGAAACCTCCATGTGCATATGGTTGTAGTTGGGACGTGTCTCCTATTGCAAAACTGTGAGGGGAAAGGACTGATACCACACAAACAAACAAACGGGCAGAAACGGCTTGTATTAGATTAATGCTCTACAATCAGCTTTTCAGAAAATCTCTCACCAAATCCAGAAAAAGTAATAAACAAGGTTAGGGCTGAAACGATTCCTCGAGTAATTCGAGTACCTCGATTACAAAAAATGGTCCGAGGATTTTTTTCTGCCTCGAGGAATCGTTAATTTAATTGTAGTTCAAGCGGCCGCACGGACTACTTTCAATTTGGCACAACGTGCTTACGTCGCCTACGCAAGGAAGACCGGAGAAGAAAGGAGGAGGAGGAGGAAGCGGACGTACAGGTGTTTGACTGAGGGAGCGGGAAAATGGCAGAGGCGAGGAGAAATAGCGACGATGAAACAGAAGAAAAAGGCGATAATAAAAGACAGAAAATGTCGAAAGTGTGGGAGCATTTCCGACTGAAAAGAAAGGAGAACACCGTGACGTGTATTCGTTGTAACACGGTCCTTGCATACCACAACAGCACGTCTTCTATGTTGCAGCATCTCCGCAGAAAACACCCGGACTCGAGCGGAGGACCGGAGACAAGGTAATATTAACGTAGCAAATCAGTGTGATCAACGTGAATGTATTTTACGAACATAAACGCCAGCCTTGCAGAGGGCTAGGTTTTTGTTAATTATGACTGACTACTGTCAAGTTTGTGGTTAGTTTATTATGAGCGTGACGACATGACTTCATAGAGGGTTGATTTAAAATTTAAAAGGATTGTGTTCCAATACAGTAGTTGTCTTAATTGTGGACACTGCAAAAACTCAAAATCTTTAAAAAAAAATATTCATCCCTAATCAGCTGGTGTAAATTCATAAATGCACAGCAATGAACCTACTGTATTAAGTCATGTTTTTGATAACTTGAAAGTAATGTAATTTTATTTATTTTTGATATCTTGAAAGTAATTTAATTTCATTTATTTTTATTTGTGTTTTATTTATTCTTATTTATGTTAGCAGTTGCCTCTTTGGTAATGTTTCAAGACCAGAAAATACTTGCTTGTGAATTTAAGAAATAAAAACAGTTGATTCTAAAAAAGGAAACCAATTGGTCATTCATTATTAAGTGAAATATGTTATTTTCTCTTGTGTATTCATAATTGCTCTTTAACCAAGCAAAAATACGTTTTATCCGATTACTCGATGTAATTTTCAGTAGAGTACTCGATTACTAAAATATTCGATAGCTGCAGCCCTAAACAAGGTATGCTATGATAAATGGCACATTTCTTTCACTTTATATAAATATCACCCACAACCATATTCAAAATGTTGTGTAAAACTGTGATTCATCGGGTATGCTGTGGTGACAGTTACAGTTAAAACATAAAATGTAGTGAACTCAGTATCGTCGATGTAGAATTAATACCTGAAACCTGCCGTGAGGTGCCGTTGACTTCCACCATGCCATTGACCTCTCTGAAGACAACGCTCTGACCCGTCTGTAGGCCATGTGGTTGGTTGTCCATGCAGGTTACCACCCCAGGATTGTCCTGAAGGGTCCAAATTTAAAAGGGAGATGAAATGTTTTTTGCAGTAGACGCTGTCTTCCCAAAGACAACACACGGAGATCTAGCTAATTTTTCAATTTAACAATCAAAAAAAGGTCTCATGGGAAGCTAGAGGTGTAACGATTCATTCAATTAATCGATGAATCGATTGTCAGTCCTATAGATTCAACTAAATCGATCTGCTAAAATAAATAAATAGAATGAATCGTTTTGGCTTCACCAATAATCGATATAAATGCATTTAATTGGATGAATCATGATTCTTACTTATGATTAATGTTTTAATACGTTTAAGACACTCTCTCCCCTGCCAGCATGTAGTCTACTGAAAATGTTAAAAATAACTGAGCATATTTTAATTACATTTTTGTATTCAGCATAAAATATTATGCAGGACTACTTTTTTCTAGAATAAATATGTTATTTTTTCCCCCTTTCAGAAGAATACAGATAGTCTCACTTGCATTATTGCACGTTTATTTCATGGATATAGAATTTTGGTTACAAGTTACTGAATCGATTCGTGGTTTACAGAATCGAATTGAATCGAATCCTTACAAACAAAAAAAAATTGTCCTTGAATCGAATCGCCAACTACTGTATCGTTAATCGAATCGAAGTGAAGCCAAAGATTCACACCCCTAGAAGCTAGATGGATGGATAAAGGCTGTTAAAAATGTCTGAAGTGTTCAGACTACCTGAGTGATACTTTGGATGAAAATCTCCTTGGGCTCCTCTCCCGTGGGATCTGACACCTCAAACTCCTCTCCAAAATCACAAAACACCCGCACACAGATGCCATACGCATCACAGCCAATGAACTGGGAAGGACAACAGGTAAAAAAAAGTTCATTCAGAGGCAAAAAGTTAACATTTGACCGTTGGTGTGTTTCCCCATGTAATGCTTTCTAATGTATAGCCACTATGGCGACAGTAGACTTACTCTAATGGGGGGTTGTTGTGAGTGGCAGAAGTCATTCACTCTCTTCTGTAGACTCAGTCTGGCTTCAGTCAGGATCACACACTGGAGGAGGCAGCAGAGCAGAAATCAATGCAGGTAACCAATGAGCAACTAGAATACATCACTTACTTTTATCAAATCCTACTGGATGGTTTGGCAGTTACGACTTTTCAAACTGTGACTTAACGTTGAACTGCCTCACAGAGAAGTAGTGGAGACCTAGCTTACACGTATTTTGGTTTAGAACAACTGAGCATTTGGAATTGCAGCTTTGAAGAGGATCGTGCTGAGGGAGTGGCTTGACAAGTTTTATTGGTATATTTAAACTTTTTAACGTTTCTTGTCTTCATTGAAAACTACTGTAAATGCTATGAATCCAAGCCGATCACACCCTCTGTTCGACATGAAAGAATGAAGTACAGATTCAGAGAGCAATGTCTTACCTGATACTTTCCGAGAAAGCTGAGATCAGTGTTGTCATCCAGAGCAGAGGAAAAGATGTCGACATGGACGTATGGGTTCAACTCTGCGACCCGAGTGCACACTGCCTCCACCCTGCAGTACGAGAAAAGTGTGAGTGCATGATATTTTGGACTGTGCCTTATTTCAGAGGTCAAGTGGAGCAGTCCAGTGTTGTGGTGTGCATTACCTTTTCTTCTGGCTCAGCACATCCTCTTTGTGGATAAAGAAGTTGGAGCCCAGATCCCAGGTTTCACACTGCTTTGTGTCATGGAGGGTGACTGCCTGTACAAAGATAGAGAAGATCACAGGAAGACTCATTCTCAAGACACTCCACATTGAAACATTATTTATTATCATGGCACTGTACAATCAGGATATTTAGTGAGCGCACATACCTTCACACCAGCCAGGACAATATTCTTTGCTGTGAAAACAAAAGGGAGATTGCTGTGTGTGAAACCACAGTTTGATGACGTGAACGCATTAAACATCTTACAGTGCATCTGTGCAGTAATATGACATTAAGCTTAACGTTACCTATCTCAACTCCCAGTCCTCCCATACCACTGAGAAAGACTGATGACTGGGCCATCTGGTGCATAGCACTGTCTCCCAGCACATATCGCTGGCGGCTGGACAGGGAGACAGGAAGGGAGAGGAAGTGTGAGGGAACAGTGACAGAGGGGTCCAGAAGGAAACTGTGGAGCACCACCTGTAGTGGTTGACTGTTAAGCGCGGAGCTGTAACGTATTGTAACGGTATCTGCATGTTAGTCTCAAGTGATTTAGGAGGAGAAAACGGTAACTTACCTGTAAAGAGAGTCGTCAATCTCCATCGAGTCTGCAGCCATGCCGGGAGGGGAGGAGGGGGGAATTCAACTATCTGGGAGAATGGCTCTATCTAATAAAACACATCAAGTACAACCAGTGATTACCAGCGCTATAAGACGTTTGTTACCGGTAATAAACTAAAACCAACGCCCTGCTGTAGGTTAGCTAAATGGCTAATCACATTCACACCGGCTAACTAACGTTAGTTGTCAGCAATGTTTTTGAACTGACAACTGTCAGTCACACATTAAGGTAAACTGGCCATCTCGGGCCAATGAAGGGACGTATTTTAACGGGCAAAGATGTCAGCAGTTAGCTACCAGAAGAACAGTGGCTCGTTTACGAACCTGCCGAGGAAAGCTCAACGTTAGCAGCTACGGCTAGCTAGCGCTGAGTGCCACTGCTGCCGGGTGCCGGTCGCGAGGACACTTGTCATAAACTCGTTTTAAAAGTGATGACACATACGTCAGGCTACTAATAACTCCCAGGGCAGAGAGTTGTTGTGGGTATTGACGTTATGCCAGCCAATATGGAAATAATGCGTTGTTAATATTGTTAAAATTAGACAAATAATCATACGTAGCTACCTGTCAGTGTGCGCGACGAACTAGAGGGAATGAATGGTTGTGACTGGTTAAAAACATGGAGTGTTTCCGGGTTACTGAGATCACATGACCCAGGTCATCCAATGGCTTCGCAGTATTTGTCAGGACTACATTTGGGATTAACGTTGTACTTGTGGTTAGTGTTTCCACCCCCAAATGTCAATCTAAGAAATCGCCAAAATTCTCCTTTGTTGTCATTTGACATTATTAGTGTATACATTAGCAAGAAAACCACTTTCAAAAATTCACTCATCAGCAAAAATATCCTGAAGGGTTATTATTATGTTATGTATCAAGAAAAAGATTACAGATTAATGACATTAAAAGAGGTTTGACTGCAACATAACCTCCTCCAACTTGCATTTATGAAGTAGGAGTAGTCTTTTCTATTTTCATGATACTACAGACAAAGACTTTTGTTTGATTATCAACATCATTTTCTCATTGGGACAATAGTATATATATATATATATATATATATATATATATATACTGTATATATATTTTTTAACCATTAAACTCAATGGTCAGCATGCCATTATTTATTGTTCTAAACAATGATGTTTTAAACCTGAAATATGTATGTAAATATATATATTTTATGTAAATATCCTTGCAGCTTGCAACCTTATGATATTGTTTTATTTATTTCATTAGTTTCAAAACACAAACCATCGTCTGGGTCTCTCACTGTGTAAAGAAACAAAGGTCAACAGCCAAGTGAAACATTTACATATGACTCCCATTCTGGGAGATGATTTAAGGAAAACACAGGTCTGCTGCTGTCTTTAATATGTTTGTGTCATTTGTGTCTCTGTGTTTATTTGTTTGGCCTGGAGTGGATCTCAAATTTCACTTAATCCTGAGGCAGATCAGATTTTGTGTTTAATTTGTCTATAGGACAAACAATATCCCTCAACTTCAGAGTTCAGAGACACCCTCCCTCCCTCTCATCACATTGGTCAGGGGCACACACAGGAACCTCCCCCTGAACTAGAGCCAACAGCATGCACACGCACACAACAGACTCTGAACTCCAAAGTACCACTGACATCTCTCGGACACCTGCCCACAGATTTACTCTCTCTCTTGGCAATGTGGTGCAGTCGTATGGCACTGCGTCGCCTCCAGCGGATCGCTGTGACTCCTTTGAATATCAGCGGGGGTCTAGCAAGCAACGTGCAGAGGGGGATGTCCACCCTGCCACGGGTGTATGTCACCCGGCAGGTCCCACCCGAGGGCCTGAGGATCCTCCGTGAGTCTGGACAGTGAGTCATAATTGTCCTGTTGAGATGGAATCCTGTATTCATTGTGTCATGTAACTGATTTGAGTGTGATACCTTCTTGAATGGTCTGCTTTGTAAAGTTCATTTTTTACTTTGAGCAAACAGGACTGCTAATGTTTGCCCTTTGGGCTAGTCAGATAAGGGAGGTCCTCCCGCACCTTGACATCCCAGTATGTCCATGAAGACCTTCCGCATATACAGCTTGAGATATTGTATATAAGCTTTAAGCAAAGCTTTAACAACCAATACATTTTCTTCTCAGTATACGTGGATTTGATTACAATGTCATGGTTTCTGTTTTCCCAGGGTGCAGTTTGAGCTGTGGGACTCGGACGACGTCCCTGTACCCAGAGAGGAGCTCCTGCAGAAGGTCAAAGGGGTTGACGGTCTGGTGTGCGTGCTGACAGAGAAGATCGATGCAGAGTTGTTGGATGCTGCAGGTCTGAGGCAGACGGTCCTCGAGTCAGTCGAATGGTGAATGCAAAGAAAGCCCCCTGTTTATGTCTGGTGTGCTCCTGCAGGTCCCAACCTGAAGGTCCTCAGCACTATGTCGGTAGGGTTTGACCATCTCTCTTTGGAGGAGCTGAAGAAAAGGTGATTCTTATCTTTCTATTTCCACATTTAAAGTCAAAGTGTGTGTTTAACCTTGTGTATAATGTTCCCGCCCAGGGGGATCCGTGTGGGTTACACCCCTGATGTTCTGACCGATGCCGTAGCTGAGCTGACTGTGGCTCTGCTGCTCACTACCTCCAGGAGGCTCATAGAGGCCACGCATGAAGCCAAGACGTAACGTTACACACACACACAGGCTCAAATCTATCCAAGAACACCTCCACAGCAGGTTCAAAGGTTAAACTCCCTATCTCTCTCGTCAGCGGCGGCTGGGGCACGTGGAGAACTCTGTGGCTGTGTGGACATGAGCTGGCCAATAGCACGGTGGGCATCCTGGGCCTGGGGAGGATCGGTGAGCATGCAGTATCTGAAAACACTGCACACATCATCATGTGCTTATCATCAAACCAACCGCACCTGCTGTAAACGTGACCAGCCGGTGTCTTTGTGCTCTAAGGTGTGGCCATCGCCGAGCGTCTGGCCCCTTTCAAAGTAAAGAAGTTCATCTACACAGACGTGGCCCCGAGGCCCGAGCTGGCCAGCATCATCAACGCAGAGTACGGTAAGGATTACACATTCCTGGGGCCTCATGTATCAATGTTGCGTACGCACAAAAACGTGGCGTACGTTATTTTCCACGCCAACGTTCAGATGTATCAAAAGTGAAATGAGCGTGGAAATGTGCGGTGTCCCACGGCAGCTTCATGGCTGGCGTACGCAAGTTTCTACAGCTATTGTTCCTTTGGCGACACTCTGAGGTGATGCTGGGAAACTGTTAATTATGTGGAAACAATTAGTCCTCAGAGTAATGTGCACATCAGAGACACATTAATGGTCAATTAACACACAGGTGTTTGCAATCATATGGATGGATATAAAAGCATGCGCAAAGTGATGAAAAAATGGCATTAACAATGGCAGCCTTGGCCTTGTTAGAAGACATCGCAAACGGTAACATCAGACGTGAGAGGGTGTTTAGAGAACGGGAGGATATGTTAGCAAATGACGACAACTGGCTCATGAGTCGTTTTAGGTTGCCGAGGCCAGTGTTACTGGAGCTGTGCGCAGAGCTGCGGCCGAAAACATGGAAACATTTTCATTCAATAAATGTTCAAATAATATGTGATGCGCAAATGCAGCTCACCAACATCGTGGCAAGGTGGCCTGGTTCAACGCATGACTCGTTCATTCTTATTAATAGCATGGTTGGTAACAGGCTGGAGGCTGGCACGGTGCGCGATGGGTGGCTTCTCGGTGAGTAAATGTATCCGTTTAATTGCGCCCCGAATGTAAACCAGCACAACGCCCATTTGGGCACGTGCATTCAAATATGTGCATTTGTTTTTCCCTGGTGAAAATAGAGCGGCAGAGCTATCTAACAAGCCCTTTATTGTCTCCTTGTGTTCAGTATTTGTGTCGATAAACGCGTGCGTAAAGTTGGAAATATCACACTGCAGTAGCCACGGCGCACTTCTGCAGTCATTAATATATATAATAATATAATATATAATATATGAATATCCTCCTGCCCCCCCGCCCGTTGCGGTCACGCTTCGGCGGTGAGCCGAAATCCTCCTCTTCACCTCCACCTTCACGTCGGACCATTTCTTTTTTATTTCAGGTATTATGCGCTGCTCCGACCCCACAGCGTTCACTGCCTCACACACACGCTCCCACTCACATTTCTTTTTTTTTGTGTTAATGCCTGATGGGAGGCTACCAAATAATACTGATCTTCGAGTCGCGACTTCGGTTAAGAGCGTTTCGAGCTCAGACTCGGTGATGTTGCGCTTCTTCCCTTTACTCATTTTCTAGATCTGATGGTGCAGAGAGGGGAATCCCCGGTGCAGGCCCTATTTAAACTCATTTGCATATTTAAATGGGGGCGTGGACAGGGAGGAGTTTAGCACTTCCACATGTGCGCTTAATTCCACGTTGATTGGGATGTACAAAGGAAAAGGGCTTGGATCCATGCATACGCACACTTTGATACATCTGATTTTTTTTGTGCGTACGACAGTTTCTGGATTCTAGCGTACGCCATGTTTCAGTAGGAAATCCACGCAATTCTTAGTACATGAGGCCCCTGGTCCCTAAGATGCCTCATGTCAACATGCTATATTGTTATAGTAAATACACAATGGATACACTGTCAACAAGGTGGATGGCGGAGGGCTTTAGTTGTGATTTGCTGCACATCCATGATGTCAATTTAAGGAAATTAACTTGTAACATGTAATGAGGATTTGCAGTCAGCCTTCTATTTTCTCTTGGTCTAGTCTCTTTCGACGAGATGGCAAAGCAGTCCGATTTCCTGGCTGTGTGCTGTGCTTTAACACCGGAGACGAAGGAGATCTGCAACAAACAACTCTTCTCCAAGATGAAAGACACCTCCATCTTTATCAACACGAGCAGGTACACACACACACACACACACACACACATTGAATCTCTTTCACATGTAATTGTGAACAACCCTGGGGTGAGAAGTTTCACCAAATCTGCCTGTGAGCGCAGCATCCGTTCCTCTATAATCCTGGTGTTTCTGTCAGAGGTGGTGTGGTGAACCAGGAAGACCTGTATGAGGCTCTGTCCACTGGGCAGATTGCAGGAGCCGGGTTAGACGTGACCGTTCCTGAGCCGCTGCCCACAAACCACCCACTCTTTACCCTCAAAAACTGTGGTGAGTCTGTCACACATTAATGCTTCAAGTCCAGCTGAAATGAAAAATACATCCGTGGTCAGATTGTGTACCTATTTAAGGACGTATGTCGGGAAAAATGACTAGGACCAAGCAATTTCAACCAATAATATCATGACGTCAATCTAGAATCCAGATCACTTTGAACTTGTATTTAAATTGGATAATTTTATTAAATTGTATTAAGCAGCTTTAATACATTTACTGTTTTCACATCTTTAATGTTATTACATTTTGATTGATTGATTTTGGTGCTAGTTGCCTAGTTTTGGAGATCTGCCCTCTCTCCGATATGATGGGAATACAGCGCTCTATTTCAACCAGTTCCTACATGAAACTGGATCTGTGGATTATCTTAAGTTCATGATTTCAGGAAAGACGTACTGAGTGTATTTTTGATGCTTTGAGGACTGTAAGCCGAGTGTCAAATAGTCCCATTATATTGAAGACAAGCCAGACAACTCTACAGTAAACCACTCTAGAGGGATAAATAGAACTACAGTAAAGAAACTATGCGTTTTGGATTTTGGGATGAACTGTCTTTCAGGGCAACTTCCCACCACTGGACTCCCGACTCACTGTCTATCATTTGCATTTTTAAATTCTCTCTTCCCACAGTGATTCTCCCACACATTGCTAGCGCCTCTTATACGACCCGCAATGCCATGTCTGCCATGGCGGCAAACAACCTCCTGCTCGGCCTGCAGGGGGAGCCGATGATCAAAGAACTCAAGCTGTAAGAAGGCCGCGGCTACACTCGGACAGATCACCGGATCATCGGTTCAACTCACGTCTAATTTTGTAATGGCACGCTTCCTCGTTTGCCTACGTTTTAATCTTCAGGCAGCTGAACATGTAAAGTAAACATTAGATGCGTCTTCTTCTCTGTGCTACTTCAGTTTATATCTCCTTAAAAATGTCACCAGCAATTTCATTATTCTTTTGTTTTATTCAGCCTATACAACAACTGAACATACCGCACGATCATCATAGCCTTCAACAGCAAAGAGACAAACAGTTAGTCCTCTCATTAGGTTACATTAGGTTAGGTGTACAGAAGAAAACAACACAGAAATACTTCAGATTTGGCAACAAGCCCAGCTTTTCAAGCTAGAGGGCATAAGGCAGTAACTTTCAGAATCAATTTATGCCATTGAACATTTTGGCATCTACATACAGGGGTAACACAGTCAGTGCAGTTCTCAGAGATTCACATTAACAACAGCTTTAGAAGACAGCACCATGTTGGTCACCTCTGAGGAGGCTGTATGCGAGATAAGAAACACAGAGGACCAGATGTGAGGTCTAAACATTGGCAATCGTTTTATATTCTGTGGCTACGCATCAATTACTTTAGATCGAATCCAAGACGTGGAGAATTACAGGGCAAAAGGGTTTGTCAGCTTATGTTTGCAGTGAGAAACATCTTACAATTCCTCTGAAGTAAAAAAAAAAAAAGAAAGCAAAGACTATCCATCAACCTAAGTGTCAAATACGTGTCCTATAGTACTGGTTAACAGTGTAACGACTCCAGAGTACAGTAAGGTGCCGACTAGAAATGGAAGCAGTGACCATGTTTCTCATTGACAGTAGGTGACAAAATACAGCAAGCGATCAAGTACAAAACGTTTTTCTTCTTCTTCCATTTCGGTTCACTAAAACAGAACATAACAACACTGCAGGAACACTGATTAAACAACCGTCTACCAATGATGCTGATCCGATTCACGACTCACAGGAAGCCAGGCGTCTGAAACTGGGTTTGATGTTAAAAATCCTTTATGTGATTTTCTATGAGCTACAAATGGAGATTCCTTCTCAGCATGTCTGATTCAACTGAAACATCGTTGTCAAACTTACAGTATACGACAGGATTTACAGTTACAGGGACATTAAAAATTGCACATTAACAAACATTGTGTTACGTTTTTTTTCCTAATTTGATTTCACAAACTGTGGAAACTGTGAGTTATAGATACCTGCTAGCAAAAATGCTACGACCTTAGCTTGAAAACTAGCCCTGACAGTAAATAGAGTTGGATAATTGCAATACAGCAACATTTTCACATAGTTCACCGTCAAATAAACATATTAGTTATAAAAACAAAAAAGAAGAATGATTTGTCCAAGTGCTTTTTGTAACAGATGCAACAGTAGATGCATAAAGCACTGATATCAAGTATAGTGGCAAAATTATACACAGTGTTGAGTTTTGTCTCTCCGACAAGAAGAAAATTATGAAACCATCAACAAATGTGCAATATTTACATTTCTAGAGCCCTTTTCAACACGTGCTGGACGTCAGCAGATCAGTTTTCTTTAGATGACTCAGGACAACTTCATTTACCCTTTTAATAAACACATAAACCGTACACAGGAGAATGCCAGGAACTGAGAAAACTTGGCTGATGTGTGGACACACACTGTAAAGACTGTTCCCAGTCAGAAACCAATAAGGAGAGAAAGTTGCTCAATGCCATCTTCAATACAACTGCAAACCACAACAAATGTCCTTGTTTTTTGTGCATTGTGCGTGACACAAACTAAGGGGCCTCCACAGCGTGTGCAGTTGTTAATATACATGAAAACCCAATAACAGCTACTTAGAAATGCTGCACTGTTTATAAGGTTGCTCCTGTCCTGGTTGTCATGTCATCAGTTCAGTGAATAAAAGAATCACGTTATTTTTACGCTGCATACCAACAACAGGGTAATAAAGAGCCAATGCAACTCTAGACTCTCTGTCATCTGTTCTGTTGGTTGATTTCAGCATGGGCTCTGTCCACCTTTTTCGTACAGTGGAGTACCAAGAGCACTCAACAGTTCGGGACAGTTCACCTCCAAATCAAATGTTTACATATTATTACATGTAGTTCTTTTATCAATCTAGATTGTTTTGGTGCGAGTTTTGTAGAAGATGTCTGCCTTCTCTCCAATATAATGGGACTGGATGGCAGTCGGCTTATGATGCTCAAAGTGCTAATAAATGCACTTAAAAAACTCAAAAGGAATGTTTCTTTCCAATCCTACGTGAAACTGCTCACAACAAGGTCTGTGGACTACCTTGAACTGAGTCATGAAAAGAAATGAAAGGAAATAAATAGCACTCAAAATATGTATTTTGGGGCAAACTGTCCCTTGAATACAAGCATCACATGTGCAGGATTACGATGCGTTAACAGTCTGAAGAGGGATTCTGCTACAAGTTTTGAGTAGTGATAAATCTACACATGAGCACAATATTTTACATGTTGGTTCTGCACAGCTGCCTCTCTCACAAAGTGTCAATAAGCCTACCACAACCAATAGATGTTCAGCCTTAAGGGGTCGCCTTAACAAAATCTCACTATACAACTAGGGGGCTCACATGACACCTTTTATGAAGACAACATAGCAGTGTAACAGTGTAGCAGCGTAAAAAATAAAGTAAAGACTGGCCCGGGGCAGTCCAAATGCTCACTCATGTAAAATACTCAGGATTTCATCAGGGGAGTATACACTGCATATCTGTGGGTCTATCATGAATCCATGGCAACAAATGTACCTGGCACCTTTGCATGTCCTGTGTTGTTCTACAGGCTGAATGTGTGATCTTTGGTCTGTCATCAGGACAGAACAGACGCCGGCTCTGTCACAGCTTGAGAAAAATCCAAATTCATCACTTATTCCTAATGTACCTCAGTCCTACAGCAGGGCGTTAGACAGGTTACTGTTCTGCCAACGCAAGCAGGTGGTCTTGCAATGCTTGTATAAGTGGGAGGACTGGCTGAAACGCTTTCCACACTTGAGACACGCGTAGGGTTTCTCTCCTGTGTGCACGCGTATGTGTTTCTTGCAGTCAGTCAGAGTGAGGAAGGTTTTGCAGCAGATTTTACAGGCGTATTTCCGAGCTCCCTCAACCACCAAGACGTTGTGCTCCGACAGAGCCTTCTTGCACTTGGACAGGACGTCTGCTGAAGCTCGGGTCAGCTGTGGGGGGAGGGATGTGGACCTGCCATTGTTCATCTCATATCCACCGCTCTCGTTGAGTAGCAGAGGACTTGCCAGACTTGAGGAGCAGGAGGCGGCGTCCTGGAGAATGCCACCTATTCCTTCTTCTCCTCCCATGCCAGTGGTCATTTTCGGTGCAATACGTCTGTAACCTGGGTAACCCAGAGCAGCAGTCGCACCCCCTGCTCCCCGAGAGGGTCGCCCCAGGGAGTGAAGCCCTAGACTGGAGCTCTGGAAGTCCAAACCAAAGGGATCTACCGCTCCACGGCCAATACCACCACTTCCTCTAGGGCTCCCTAAACCATCATGCAGAGGGCGAAGGAATAAAGAATCAGCTTGCAGGTTATCTCCAAATCCATTGGAGCCCTCGCCACCGAGCGGACCTGACTTCAGAAGAGAGGAAGAAGCAGAACCTGGTGGCCCAGCGGCTTCGTCTCTGAGCAGGAAGTGGTGTGCTACTGCATCACCAGTTGTTGTGTTGGGGAGGTCATCCTCTCCAGCAACCAACCCCGCTCCGACACTTCCGAAATCCTTAGGGCTGCTGAGGAAGCTAGAAATACTAAAACCAGCTTTGCCACCCAGTCCGCTATTACACCCAAAACCTCCTCCGGCTCCGACGCCTCCTCCCATGCTGCTCTTGATGAGCAGCTGGGAGCTGGGATGCAGAAGAGAGTCGGAGCCGAGTTGGGGTTCGGAAGTGAAGCTGCGGTCGCTGCTCTCTGGGCTCAGCTCCGCCTTCTCCTCTTCCTCGCGGCCTCCTGGCTCAGCCTGCGATGTCACGTCGCTGATTTCATCAGTTGGCTCAGGCGAACTCAGTGGCTCTCGTTTAACCACCACCTACATGCAGCAAAGGAGGAGTTTCCTCTCAGACCAAAGGAGGTTTACATTATATAGACAGCAACTAAAATGAAGCAGCATGACTTGTGTGTATTAAATGCTTTTGTGATTGTCAATATAGCACATATGTGTGGTTTAAGAAAACGAGACACATTCACTGCTGACGGAATATTTAGTGCACAAGCTTCCAAATAATGTTGACTTAAATCTAAACATGATTCATCTTTCTAATTCAAGAGGTTTGGATTATCATTTAAGTTTGTTTCATACATTTTTCCTTTTTTATCCAGCCAAGATAATTTTTTCCAGTAGTTTTTTTTTTTTTTAAGAAGAGTTAAACTAAATCTTAAGTAAAGCGTTCAAATGAATGAATATTTTGCAAGTGCGTCATCATTTCAAGTGTTAATGTAATAAAAGTAAAACAACCTTACCGTCTGTTCCTGTTCTTCTGCTGCCTCTGTTCCTGATTTGACCTTCACCCCTGCTCTGTTGACCTGGTGGTCCTGGTCTTCCATGTCCTCTTCCTTCCTCACCCCTCCTTGCATTCTCTCCAAGTCCCCCCCTGCACAGTGTCCACTGTCTGACTGGCTGGGCATCTGAGGATCATCTTGGGACAACCCTACCAGGTCAGTGATTGCTGCATCCAATTTGGATTCATCCCCCATCTTGTGAGAGTCCGGGGAGAGTAGCGCTCCTTCTTCTCGGTCTGCATTAACCCCTTCTTCTCCTAACAGTCCCAGGTTCGGGGCAGAGGGGCGCTGCCTCTGCCTGGGTCTCTCCTCTGACAGGCCCAGGGCCAGAGAGGGCTTGCGTTTGTGGAAGCGTCGGATTGGGAAGGAGGCTCTCTGTTCCACCACTCTACTGCCGACTCCGTCCGCCTCCATCCCACCCAGAGCAGAGTTCACCAAGCTAAGGCCCAGCTGCTGCAGTAGGAAGGAGCGCTGCAACTTTGACGTGGCGGCGTTTGCTGTGAGGTTAGCATTGGCAGCGACAGTAGGGTTCACTGCTAAATCTGCTACTTGCTGCTGCTGCTGCTGCTGCCTGTGCCTCTGCTGCTCCTGCTGAGGGTGGTGGTGGGTGGATGTCTGTCTGTCGGATGAAGGGGACATGGGCAGGGTGCGCGTGGTCAGGTAGTGTTTGCAGGCCTTGACGACATTGTTGAGGTGCAGATGTGAGGCTGCAAGGAGGATATCCATGACGTTGCTCTCCCCCAGCATCAGTGTTGACGTGTACATCATGTCCACCAAGGCAGCAAAAGCTTCAGCCGTCACAACCTGCAGCGAGACAGAAAGTTGACTGATTTTTAACAGCAGCAACAAAGAGTCTAAAATATGTCAGGGTTTCTTTTCCTGAATTACTGCTTTTATGATGTGAATTTGAAGATTGTTGACTGATCACCACCACACACATCCATTCTCACCACTACAATTTAGAATAGTTAATGCCTTCTTTGACAGGATTTAAGGTTTTTTATTCTGTCCTGACCTCGCTGTCCAGCTGGATCATGTTCATGCTAGAATCCCCCTCTGCCACCGTGAACAGGGCCCTGAAGTGGGTGCTGCAGGCTGCCAGCACCGAGCGGTGGGCTTTGAAGTGTCTGCTGCCCACAACGATGACGCAGTCGCACAGCTGACCGTGGACACGCTGATAGTTGAGCTGCTGGAAGATCTGCTCAAAGTGGCCCGGGAAATCCATGGCCCTAGAAACAGAGGCAAGGAAAGGTTGGAAAATGTAACTCTATACAGCTGAAGCAATCATTTGATCAAGATAACGTTCATCAACAACAGTTGTGATCATCTCTGAGTTTAAGGCTGAAACAAGTGATTTGAAGACATCCCGTTTGAGCTCCAGGAAACTATAGTGAGTATTTTTCACTATTGTCTGATATTTCATAGACAAAATGATGAACCGATTAATCGGGTATTAAACATCCAGTGTGTTGATGTGTAAAGATGATAAGTGATGGGAGTCAAAGTGGGGTTAGATTGAGTTTCTACATGGATGAAGATGTTCTCACGTGCCATTGTGTTTGAGAAGGTGTTGAACATTTTGGACACAGTGACAAAATAACCCAAAACTGTGATTGGGTGAAAGGCATTATTCCGTGGTCCTACAGATTAATAGTTCATGTGCACCAGTGACCAGAGCAATGTTTCACAGTCAGTTTAATCCATAACTATTCTGTAACGTGCTCTTCAATAACTAACTGGAAATTAAACGTTAGCTAGCCCGATTGTTTAATTGTAGCTACGAGGTAAACAAACTCAATTACAACGCGTAACGTTAGCTACAGCGTAGTGTAACGCTACTCTGGCATGTAACAGCGTTAGAAATTAGACAGCTAGCACATCTAGATCGGCTTACACATGACCAGTTAGCTAGTTAAAAGCAATAGCATTCTATTGTTATGACGGCGAGATAAAATAGCTTGAAAAAAATAACATTACCTTGAATTTCCCAAAGCGTGTGTAACAAGAGGCAGACACAAGAGGCCCTGGCCAGAAAATAGCAAGCTAAAGTTAGCCGGCTGTTGACCAGCAAACTCCCTGTTAGCTAATGCTAGCTACAACAGAAGCGGTGCGTTAGCGTCCGGTCACCTGGCTGGGCCGCTTGTTTGTCTCGCAGCCCCCCTTCCTCCCTCCATCAAATGGAGCTGGCTAACATGTCTGTTGCTTCATCCCACGTCCCCCCTACGGTCCCGCGACCTGACCGTTTACTCGCAATGAATGGTGTGGCTGGGGGACGAAAGCTGACCTCGAGAAGCCTAACCTGTCCGCCTGTCACCCGCGCACAGTCAGATAAAACAACAGCTGGTATGACAGTACTGACTATTAATCACTACCAGGGTCCGACCTGCCTCGTATAATATGTAAGAAGTTATCACACTCAGACGGGTTTAACCATCCAGACTCACAGGGTGGCGCTGTTCTTAGTTTCCATGACCTCTCCGAGGTGAAGGGCTGCAGTTGTACGCTTCACCGCAAGATGTCGCTGTTGTATCATGTATCGAGTATGTGGTCAAAGACCGTGTATAATGGGGAGCAGAATGGGGTTTCACATTTTCAGTGGAAAAAAGTAAAGTAATGTTCTTCTCAAAAAAGAAAATCAATGAAAATATAAAATTAAAACTTATATGGAAGGAATTTAGAAAGAGTAAACAGCATGCGATTCTTGGGATTAAGCTTTGACTATGATTAACGTGGAGAGAACATGTGAAGGGAATAGTTCAAAAAAGTAAGGGAGTATTGAATGTTATGAGGTGTTTGGCCGGGTTAGAATGGGGGGCTGACTTTACGTCATTAAAATATATATACATTGCACTAATTATATCTAGAATAGAGTATGGTAGCGTGGGGTATGGATCAGCAGCTAAATCAGTCCTCTTACAGCTAGATGTCATTCAAGCTCGAGCACTAAGAATTTGTCTAGGAGCAATGAAAACAGCTCCAATATGCTCCCTTCAGGTTGAAGCAGGAGAAATGCCATTATGGATCAGAAGGAAACAGCTTATAGCCAATCACTGGATACATCTAAAAGGACACAATGAAGACCATCCAACAAAGAGAGTTTTGGAGATGTGTTGGGGAAAGGGTGTAATGGGAATTTTGGATGTCTGTAATTTATTATCAGAATATTTGTCAGGTCAGAAGTCGATCCGCATCTCCTTTCTGACTGTTATGCTATGACGAAAATGAATGCCTGTTTGTCGATGATATGAACATGAGTGTCACATTGACATAAGATAATTTCAGGCCTATGACGCCTGTGTTCTGTAAATCTTGACCTTGCCTGTACATCTTGTCTTTGTAAGATAGGACATGATCCGTCCTTTGGTTCCTCCTCCTTAAAAGGGAGATTGCTGTTGGACTCAGGGTCGTTCCTGCTGATTCTGAACCTTTGCATCAGAAGGCAGGGGTGAACAGTACTTTCTTCTGCAGATGAGAATACTTAGTGGAATAAACCTCGGAGAAAAAGCTGATCCTGGTTGTTGATCTTTATTGGGCAGATTCATTTTTCCACAACAAGGGGAAAGAACAAAAATCAAGCTTTGGGTGGGTCAGTGAGGGAATAGCAGAACAACTAAAAATACAGCAAATAGAAGTCAACCCAACAGTTATGTGGACGCAAATACCGGAATGGATGCTACAAGAGACAAGCGTTGACCCAGAAATATGGAACATCAAGAGAAGAAATAAAACAGTGGACCTAGTACAGGAATTTTATAACTACACAGAGGGAAAGTATGGGGAATATGTGCACATATATACAGATGGATCAAAAGAGCCGGAAACAGGAGCAACAGGTGCAGCAGTGGTGGTTCCCAGTCATCATATCAAAATATCAAAAAGAACATCAGACCACCTAAGCATATACGCGTAGTGGAGCTATGGGCAATATTAATGGCAATAGACTGGGTGGAGGACAGGGTGGACAGGAAGTTTCATCACTCTTAAGCATAAAAAACAGGTCAGCGAAAACACATCAGAAATTATTATATGAAATACTGTTAAAAACATCAAGATTGACACAGGGGAGGGAAATAACATTCATGTGGGTGCCAGCTCACTTGGGGATACAAGGAAATGAAAAAGCAGACAAAACTCCTAAGGAGGCAGTAAAGAAAAAGGAGGTGGAAGTGAAAGTAAAATTATCAAAAGCAGAGGGGAAAAGTTTAATATGGAAGGAAATAATCAACCAATGGAACCAGTATTGGAAGAGCCAGGAAAAAGGGAGACATTTATATAAATTACAGGGGGTAGTAGGAGAGATGGGGTGTTATGGAGACAATAGAACAGAACAGGTAACAATGAGCAGGTTAAGAATAGGGCATACTAAACTGAACAGCACACTTAATATAATAGGGAAGCATGCAAATGGGCTGTGTAATTGTGGGGAGAGGGAAACAGTTGAACACGTGGTGATGGCATGTCCTGGATATGAAAGGGAGAGGGAGAGGATGATTCGAGGGTTGCAGAAGGTGGGAGTGAGGGAAATTAATTTTAACAGTATTATAGAATGTGGAAATCATAATAAGATACCTAGTATCAACTGGGTTTATTAAAAGGATGTAGAAAAAGAGGAACGGGAGAAGTAAAGTCCAGCAGATGGCGGTAAATGCAACACTAAGGATGCCGACTGCCATTAAACTCCAAAGAAGAAGAAGAAAGACAGTGTATTCAAAGATAAACATCAAGATAGTAACCCCCTTTTTATTTCACCTTGTGGACAACATGCAGCTTCTGTCTTCTTTAACCTTTTTAAAACATAAGTGTTTTGCGCGTATAAACAGGACTTTTTTCTGGGAAAGGGGACAAGAGGGTGTGTGCTACGCTTCTGAGAAGAGGCCGAGCAGTGCAGAGCCGCGGCCGCGAACAGGAACAAACGTCACAGAGAACCAATCTTGGCGAACATGGAAGTACAAAGACGTGAAACCTCTTTCACCAAACGCACGACAACAACAACAACTATGGCCGCCTCCTGCTCGTTGGTGTGTTGCGGAGAGGAGAGAGAATCTGACAAAGCTATTATTGGTGACTGTCTCACATTTGTTGCTTGTCCGATCTTTTGAGAAGAATGTTGTAATTATAACTGTGGCTGTAAATGTTGGGTCGCGCTCATATTATCTGTTATAATGAGCCGTTTGTATCGCACACGTGGGTACTAGCAACAGGGCTAATTGTTTGAGGTGACGTGTATGATTTCTAACTAATAGTCAGTGACCATTCATTCATTCGTTTTACCTTGTTATTTTGCTGCCCGCATTCATTAAGCTTTTGCGTATAATCCGGAACGTGTTTGAGTTGGTGTGAAATGCAGATGTTGACGAGCTACTCCTCATGTTTCTCCTTCTCACAGTCCGCTTTTCGAACGGCAGCGTTAAAAATGCGGACAAGCTGGATTTTACGATGTACAAGAACACCGATGAGAGCAACCCCAGGAAAAAGAGCAGGCGGATAATGGTGAGACGGGTCTTCAGTGCTCCGTATTTGCACTCGTATGTAAATGTACGTCTGGAATGCTGCCTTCACCTGCTAAGATTACGAGAATGACATGTTCCAACGCTTTGTAATGTAATAACGTTGTTCTGTGCTAGCAGACTATAGTCCATGTCTTATAGATAGAACGATAAATAATATTTGTCTATATCAAGCTAAGTATAAGTAGATCAGATTAAAATTAATTACACAAGCAACAGTTCATACATGGTCACCCAGACTCAGGTTCCCACTCCTCATTCCAATAGCACATTACACTTTAACGACTGTGCTTTATGCATTCCTGTGTCTAGGCTGCTGAATCGGACAGACTGTCCTATGTAGGGAGTAACTTTGGACCGGGGTCCATGAAATGCAACAACCTCTGCAAGTAGGTTAATGTAGCACATTTTATGTAGTTGTGGAACAACGGCCACTGTGAAGAGAAGTAATGATGATGATGTTTGGTGTCTGTTTAGATATTATGTAGGTGTGTTGAACAGACAGACCATGCAGATGGAGGTGCACAGTGCTCAGCTCTTTAACATGCAACCTCTTATACCGGGGGAGGAGACGGAGGAGCCAAAACCCCAGGACACTACTCAGACCTACAGAGACAAGGTAGCATGGCTTTTCCTGTTTTCCTTAGAATAAGACAAAGCTGGGCCGAAATATAAATGGACTTGGTATTAATGTCTCCATCTTGTGTTTCGTTCTCTCTTTAGGTTGATTCTTTGATTGAGGCGTTCGGCACCAACAAACAGAAGAGAGCTCTGAGCTCCCGCAGGCTCAATCAGGTGGGCAGCGATACCCTTCAACTAGCAGTGGCCAAGGCTGCCAACACTGTGATTGACCAGAAGGGTCTGGAAGGTAAGCTGCGCGCCTTCATGATATAGAAGTCATTATAATAAAAATGTGTCATCTGAGGGCTCACCTTAAAGTAGAGCTGAAATGAAAAATTCCTTTTACATCACATCCCTGGTAATATTGTGTACCTATTAATGAATATATGCCAAAAAAAATCCCCAGTTTCAGAAAATAAACTATTACGCCTGCTTACATCAGCTGATACCAGTCCATTTCAACCAATAATATCGTGACATCCATCCATCAATCAATCTCCAATTCTGCACAATTCCTCCCGACATTATGTCCCGCCTGTGTATCCTGTTTCACTCGGAAATACGTCACAGTGCGGATGACAGTGTGGAAATGCTGTTTCAGCTCCACTAAAGAAACCTCAAAGAGAGGTTGTAACTAAAGAAAGAAATGTTTACTTAACCCCAAATACCACGATGTCTTCTTCTGTTCTTGTGCCAATTTGTTTCAAATTATTTTTTATTCTTCCCTCAGCTCTACAACAGGAAGTTGCTGAGACGGAGGCCCAGGTAGACCAGGCTCTCCATCTGCCTCCATGCAATGCAGGCGCTGACAAACCTGAGAACGTCTACTTATTTGACAGTCGTATCCTTCATTTGTGTGTGTGTGTGTGTGTGTGTGTGTGTGTGTGTGTGTGTGTGTGTGTGTGTGTGTGTGTGTGTGTGTGTGTGTGTGGTGTGTGTGTGGTGTGTGTGTGTGTGTGTGTGTGTGTGTGGAGAGATGGTGGAACAGAAATATATAGTTGGAGTGAAAGCTGCATTGAGCTTGTTTGTCTGGCTCTTCTTCTTCCTTAAATGATGGCCACAGTCCTGAGTCCAGTAGAGTTGGGGGCTTTGGAGGAGGCTGGCTCCAAGATGGCAGCACTCAGCTCCGAGGAGCTGCAGAAGATGAGAGATGATGGAGGGTAAGGCGACAAAAGGCTCACACGTATACATTTTTATTAAACTACATTTTGTTTGCTTGCGTTCTAATTTGTGTTCCCTTGCCCTTTTTACCATTTCAGGTGTTTGTGTGTTGTGACTCACCTGGTGAACATGCCGACTGTGGGTGAAGTCAGAGATCAAACGTCACGATGTGCCTTTTACCTTTCTATGCTCCTCAAACTGGCGCGGCAGAAGAACGTCAGCCGCAAGTGTGAGTAACGGTGTTTCCCTTCGTGTCAAAAAGTCTCCCGACACGCCTCTGCACCGGAGCCCAAGCTTATTGTGATTTCTGTTTATGCATGCAGTTGGTCAGGAGGAAGGCTGTCCTCGCATCATTCAGAGCAAACTGCTCAGGACATTCACCGTGGAGACGTTCAACAGTGGCAGGTATGATGGATCTGATTTGGTTTTATTCAATTTGCAACTTCACATTAAAATTCCACAGAAATCGTTGTTCACTTTCCTTGGATTACGGTTAACAAAGAGGCTGTAATCGCAGTTCCTCAAATGGCGACTTGAAGGTGGCTCCATAAGATGGTCATCCTCTATAGACCCCCATGTGAAAATGCCCATCTTTACTGCAGAAATAAACATGTTTCCATGTATTTATACAGCTCACCTGTTTAATGACATTATGGATTAAAGTTAGGCATATTTGAGGGCGTGGCTGCTTTGAGTGACAGGTGGGTGCTAGCTCAGGTCGCCGACCGCGAGCCGTCTGCCCCCAGGCCTCCTCAGCTCCACAGACCTCTTTACCCAGTTTTAGAGTTGGGCTGTGTCGCCCACTTTGAGCTTCACAACAGCTCTTCAATAACCTATGAGTGATGCCACAGTGTGTTTTGTAGAGTCCATGATCTACACCCAGGTTAATTTATTAGATCAATATTTTCTCATATAATTGCAGTAGAGTCACACTGATTTAAATGAAAATAACCTTTTTATTGAACTTTTTCACCATCTCTCATTCTTTAGGCTCAACAACATGGTGTCGACATCAATGCGTGCCAAAATAGCAGCTTACTCCCTGGCCCTGCTGCTGCATATGGGTCACATGACTGGTGACCTCACATTACTGCACCGTGACCTGGGAATCACCGAGGCCAGGTAAGATGAAAAGACCAGGTCTGCATTTAATGTAGTATGTGTATTTTTGTGTTTTATGTGTTGTTTAGTGCGCTGCAAAATAAAATGTAATGTTAGAATTTAAATAAATGGAATAGAAGACGATTGTCAAACTCAATAGTGTTGAATCAGCTGCATATATTTATGAAAATACCTTTTTTTTTCCTTTTTGCTCATCACGTAATGACCTAATGAATTGTATGATTCTACAATACAAATGATCACAGCATGTAAACACTGTAAATGAGGTGCATTAAATGCCTCTGCATGTGTACAGTAACTGAAGTGGTGTTGTCTTCCTACAGGATGATTGAAGTAGCAAAGTCAATGGGACTCACCCTCATTAAAGTGGGCCGGGGGAAGGCCGACAAGACTGAGCAGCGAGACACACACCGGCTGGCCTCTCTGGTTTTACCTCTGGTCAAATATGACCAGGTCATGGAGAGGCGGAAACGCAAGAAAATGCACTGAAGATCAAGATAAGAGATGAATAGGGAGGGATGATAATAATTGGAAATGCCGCAAATGAGAACTGTTTATTAATGCATTTTGTAGACAAATAAAGTGGTGAACTTTGAATTGCACATGATAACGTTACTTATTGCTTACTGTGCAAGACACAACGAAGCAAAGGAATGAGCTGTAAACAAATTCTAGATGACAGAAAACATCTAGCTTGGACAGTAAAAACATATAGGCACATTTGTAGACAGCACATATTGCACACCTATTATCATTTTTCCTTTCATAACTGGCTATTACCAGGTGAGCGTGTGGTTGTGTCACTGCAGCGTGATTGATTGTAAGAAAGCTGAGATGCATCAACCGTTACAAACATGGGGGGGCATGATACAAAAACAGACTCACCAGGAAATGGCTCTGTGCAAGAAGAAGCTTAAGTTTGGCTGTTTTTTTCTCTCTACTCGTTTCCTGCATATACGTGTCACACGACGTCCCGACTACAATCATTGAATAAAACATCCAACAAGGCACAGCTTGTCTTTGTAGCGTGAGTGAAGCCGTCATCTCTGAAACCTTTGACTCCTGCTAGGATTTGTAAAAGAAAAAAAAAAAAAAAGTGCACTTCCCAACCAGTGAGTCTCAGAAGCAAACGGAAAAAACCAACAAAGTCTACAGCAGGTCTGTACATGAATATGAAATCTGAATGTAAAAGATGATTAAGTTAAAGCTTTTTAAATGGAAATGTTCGTGTAAGATGTTGGATGATGACAGCACTCCAGCTTCATGTCATTAGTCCACGTTTGATGAGTGCGCTGGCATTTCATCACAAAATTACAAAAGTGACTTCAGGTTTAGTGTTGTGCTGCCGTAATGTGCTGGAAGGTGGTTGTCCCCCTTTAGTGGTTCTACTCGGAGCATCCTCTTCTTGGACATTTACTGGACCTCAACAAGAGGGCCTCATTTGGAAAGTCAAGTGTAGACATGCTGACCTCTCAAAAGTCCTTCATATTGGTTCTAAGTGCTTGCCAGCATTCACAGGATGGAGCAGAACATGCTGCCACTGTGGCAACCACTTTCTACAGTGGCACTGATCCTGGTCGTCATGGAAATTCCGTGTCTGGAAGGATATTGGGATGAGGAAAGACCAGAAGGGGAGCTGGCCAGCGGACGTGGTGGAGGGTTGTCCAAAACCCAGGGAGGAGCAGGTGTGCAGCTGCAAAATGCAAAGTGACTGGTAAGTAAAACTTTTATAAGTGGCTACTTGTGGGCATCAGGAACAATTTGTGAACACATTGACGTTGCTTTTTAAAAATGATATAGTTGTGAAAACAGTTGTTGTTTTTAAGATTCATTTGGAGTCCTGTTTCTGTCCACCAGGCGTATGCATGTCCACTCTCTTTCAGCTCTGTTTTTGCTCTACCGAAGCTCGCAGTGGGCCAGAACTCACGGTAGCTTTACCTGCACATCTACATCTTACTCGTGGCGAATCGTGACCTTTTTGTACACTGGCTCCACCCAAGCTGTCAGTACTATTTCTGCCCTTCTCCATATCAGGATCTCTGGGCGATGCGTAATAACCAAAGCAACACCAGGGCCTCCTAAGCCGTATGATACTAAAAAAAACCTGTGGAGAGTATTTGTTAGGTTAGAATGAGGCTGCTGTCATTTATGTGTAAAATAATTAATGAACTGTTCATCATAACTTTTTTTTCACAACTATTTGTATTAGTAGTACGTATTAATGAAACAGTATTTAAATGTTTTCTGAATCTGCTGCCGAAAACAACCCTATGAGATCTGTGAGGGAACCAAAGCAGTAAAGCTGTGCTGCAGCTCTTTATAAAGCCCGCAAAGCCAAGGAGAGCTACAGGTATGAGTTGCTATGCATACAAAAATCTTCTACAGCTGCATGTGTGGACATCAGAAGAAAAGGGAGAACGAGTACAGACAGTAAAGCCACTGATGGTCTGAATCTCTAGCTCTTTCTGTTGGTTGCCTAGTTACCTGTCATCATGCCTTAGAACGATGTTGTTGCGCAACACGCAGCTCTCATTGCCAGGATCCATATGAAGCAGTGCCTTTTTGTTTCCAGGATGTCCCTGGAACAAGAGATTGTCATGGACCACCCCTTTTACTGGCCCGAGCACAGCAACACCACAGCCCTGCGCTGGTTGGACACGGTTACGCAATACCTGAAGAAGAGCAAGAAAACTATAAAAATGTACATCTGTGATGTGTTAATATTTAATTATAGAGCTATGCAAAGTGCTGGAAGAGTAACTGTGTTCAAGCCTCATCCCGTCTCACCTTGATGTCAGCACTGCCAGAGACCTGGATCCCATATCCACGGTTTCCAACGACATCGTTCTCCACAACCTGCCCGCTCCCACTGAAGCCGACACCATGCCCGCTGTTTTTATAGATGCCGTTACCGCGAAGCTCCACTCTGCAGTCTTTCTCCACCGTAACGCCGCCCCGGCCATTTTCAAAAATGCAGTTTGTGACCAGCCGGGTCAGCTGACTGCTCTGCAGCACAGCTATGCCGGTGCCACGGTTACTGTTCACGAGATTAGCGAAGACATTCAGGGGCTCACTGCTCTTCACGTACAGACCAACCGCTACAGGAAGAGACGGAGAGGACATTACAGACAGGAAGTGATGGACACTATGCAATGCTCAACAGGTCTATTATTACCTCCATTGTGGCTCATGCAGTTGCTCTCCACCAGGGCCACGCTGATGGAGCGACGAGCAGAGTTGCGCTCATCCTCACTGTCCAGATCGCTCTCCCATGGAAACAGTTCCCCCTCTTCATTCAGGTTCTCCTGCCCTTCTCTCCCCTCTCCTTCGACCCCCCTTCTTTCCCCGCTGCCTGCTTCTCCACCATTCCCTTCCTGCCCTGTCCAGTTCCCATCCCTGGCTTCGATGTTGTCTGGATCCTTCCTACAGAACACTGCCAGCCCGTACATACAGTTATGGGTGATGTAGTTTCCCAGGAGCTGTGGTAGGCTGGATGACATAACCCACACACCGCAGCCTTTGTTGCCTAGAGAAAACAAGAGGAAGAAATTTAGTGCTACGGTTGGTAAAGTCGAAAACAAAGCTGAGCTGTTGTGTCATTAATAGACTGACATTACATACAGTAGACATGATTTCCCTCGATAAGTCCACGGCCTCTCTCTCCCACCACGACACCGTCCGAGTAGCCGTAACAGATGTAGTTGTTCCTCAGGACGGGGTCACCACCTCTGCGGATGTCCACACCGCCCCACTGATTCTCTTTGATCACATTCTCTGGAATTAACAACGGGGATTTTGATTTCTATAACAAAAACAAAAAAATGAGGAACGCGTTTGACATGTTTTAGTGAAATGTTATCACCTGTTATCGTCCCTCTGCCATTCTCATTTATAGCGATGCCTGCAGCCTGGCCCTGGAAGATGTGATTCCCACTAAGAGAGAAAACAAGAGGAACGGGAGATGTTCAGAATATGTAGTAAAATACTCTGTTATGTATAGCAGGAGATATTTAGCACTCTACTGCAGTGGTCATAGTGATTGTGAAGTCAAGCCATGCAAAGAAGAGGTAGTACAGACACAAAATGAATAGCATTTAAGCAATGGTGAAAAGCAAATACTCGCATACCCAAATACTACACATTCCATACCTGACCACAGGATTCCCACTAAAGAGAATATACACGCCCGCCTCCTTGTTGTTATAGATCTGGTTGCTCCGAATTGAACCTTTCCCATTGCCAAGGACAACCACCCCTGAACGCAAACCACTATGTATTTTGTTGCACTGTGGAATTAAAGACAGAATTAAAGAGCAAAAGTGGAGAAAAGAACACTAAAATGTTTGGAAATGTACAAATTGTCTGTTATTTATTATTGTGCACACAAGCTCTTAAAGTCCCAGTCGGCAAGTCTGGCGGATCGAGGGCACTCTGTCAGATTTTGAATGTTTACAACTCTTACGCTCCTCCCCCACGCCCACCGAGCTCCTTCCCCTCGACTCCGTGCCCTTTGAAATCCCTTAGATCACGCCACCTTCTTGTTTCGGTTTTTAACCGAGGAATTGGAAGCTTGTTGCTACATGCCTCCGCCTCCCCCCTGTGATAGTGGTACGACCTGAGGGAAGAGGGGCTCTGTGTGCACGAACACAGCCCTGTGTGTTGATTGGACAGGATGATCCGGGCGCTGTCGGATCTTTGCAAAACAAACAACAGGCTCTACGTGCACGTAGAGGCGCGATTTCTTTCTAAAACCGGATGATTTATGTTGTTCTATAGGAACATAGTGTTGGCTTTAGTCAATATGATCAAAACAATATTGCCAACTGGGACTTTAAAATACTGATGTAAAGGGTAAGGGTGCAATTTGGCATCAGGACCTCAAAATGAAGAACATATATGAAGAACCAAGTTTGATATAGCGTAGGGATGGGACCATATGGGATTTTATGTGGCTCGCGATAAAAACACTCACTATGTGTAGATCGTGGAGAACTTCCATTACCGGGAGAATCATAAATATCGTCATGGGTGAAATGAAAAAGCTTGCTATCATGGTGGACAAGTGAAAAGTAGATCCTGACCTGAAAAATACAGGGTATAAAAAATGTAAAAAAAAAAAAAAAGTATTTAATAAGTAATTTTTCATATCGCCCCATGTGTAATATAGTGGTAATTGGACAAAACGATCTTCATAACAACTGACGCTCTGGGAAAATCGAATTAGTGGACCTTGTTTAGGCAAATGCATATTGTTTGTTCCTTCCTTGATTCCAACAGAAAGTGAAGCAGCAATTACCACAATGATGGGGTTTGCCCCTTTCCGGATGTCCAGCCCCGCCTCCCCATTGGAGTGGATGTTGTTCTCGGCGATGAGGCCGTGAGCAGAGAGGCGCAGGAACACACCTGATGCACGGCACTCACACACCTCGTTTCTCAGCATCACTATCTGAAGGAGGTAAGAGAGAACGAGAGGGAGCTCAAGTAACACTTAGAACTGGAAACTGCTGCTTAATTAATCATGAGCTGAGCTACTTCCTGAGCTTGATGTATGACTCAAAGAGGTATTGAGCCTGTAAAAGTTGTTTATTAATTAAATTGAAATGTGTTAAGATACATTCAAGAGACACTAATAGTCTGAAGAACATGATTATGATTATTTTTATTTACTGTGGAGTTCTGGATGCAGCGGACGGCATAGTTCAGCCCACGGAAAACGTTGCCCTCCAGGCGAGCCTGTCCGTAATTAGACAAATGCACTCCACCCTTCCCTTCCCTGAAGAGGCAGCGTCTGAGGATACAGCCAAGCGTGGAGGCCGCCAACATTTGAGCCTCTGGGTCCCTGTCTAGTTCCCGTTGAAGGGTGAGGGGTTCAGGGGTCACAGATGGTGGATCCGGGGAGGAGGCCAGTGGCAGAGAGCCATCTGGTTGGGGCTTGAGCAAATGGGCGAGGCCGTGATGATCACAGGGGACTTTGTAATCCAATGTAAGTGAGTTTTTGCTGTTGTTAGTTCCTCCTGCATCTCGGTTCTCCTCCTCTCCATCACTGCGGTCGCCATCACTCCAGGCATCTTCAATCACTGTGCCCTGACACAATGCATCTACGCCAGTCCTCCTCTGCCAGTCTTCGATGTTCACGTGCTCTTTTTTAACATTAGCACCTGGGGGGCGCTGCCCACCCGTGGAGCCAGCCAGAGGGCCTCTGGGAGGGCTATTGTTCCCAGATGCACCACATGATGGGAATGTCCTGCTCAGGGCAGCCAAGTGTTTACAAGCCCAGTTCCTTTCTGACACTGGAGGACCTTCAACAGTCACAGAAGCTGTGTCACTTCCTGAGAAGTCACAGCTGTCCAACAAACTGAGGACGACGCCCAGCAAGTGGGCAGAGCTGCCTTGTGAGAAGGAGCAGAAGCGAGCCTGGCAGGTTCCCGGGCCGCGGACTTGCAACTGAGCCCCCTCGAAGTTGCAGTTATCGAGCTGGACGTGACCCCATGACGTCTAGAGCGAATCAAAGAGAGAAAGGTGACTGGAGTGAAACAGATTCAGGAGGAAATAAACAAAAAGAATTAAGAGACTTGATAAGACAAAGAAACCATCAGGACAAGCTGTTACTTCACCTTGTAGACCACCGTGGAGAACCATGGTGGCATAAACACCAGATTACATAGCCGCGCAGTCGGGCACTGCTGCTCCATACACACCAGAAGGGCCACCTCGCCCAATTGGCCCAGCCCAACCAGCTCCACAGGAACCTTCAGCGCTACTTCAGCCTGCTCTTCATACACCCCTGGATGGAGAACTACACGGTCATAAGGCCCCACGACCCCAAGGACCCCGCGTAGGGTCTCAAACTCGCATCCAGCCCCCACATGCCAAACCCTGCGGTCTTTTCGACGACGGAAAAAGAGGAGGCAGGCAGAGGACTGCAGCTCTGGCCCATTTTGAGTCCAGGTGCGGGTGCACAGGGCGTGCTGCTTCAGGGCCTCCCTCCAGGACACAGGCTCCTGAAGGGGCTGACTGGGCCAGTTGGGGTGTCGGCACTCTTGGCACCCCAAGCAGAGTTGTCTCCAGCGGGTGTTATCTAGTGAGAGGATGAGCTCCCGCCAGGCGCGGCACACCTGGCAGCAGCGGCCCAGGTCGGGGAGCGTCAGATAGGCCAAGATCACCCTCCACAGCTCCACGGGGAGGCTGCCGACCTCCATGGCAGCGGAGACACCGCCCGGCTGGAGACACCTGGGAACACGCACACATGCACGCGCACGTAAGGCAACAAGAAACCGCTCGCGCCAAGCGATACACAAAAATAATAAACAGACAAGCTCGAAAATGACCACGCAGATAAATAGCCAATTTCACAGTGGCGAGCTATTGTTGTAACTAGGTAAAGTGTGTTAAATTATCAGGAAAAATGCACAACTGGCAAACAAGGCATGATGGGAAAGATCATGCCGTGAATTCTGTTTCATGGTTTTTAATGTAACGTTACGCCCCTCACAACCCCAGGCAGGCCTGCAGTTTTAGCCTATTGTTTCTAAAGTTTTCTGCGATTATTGACGGCTAGCTAGCGAGGGGACTTGTTATTTACACACCTTGCGTGTTAGCCACAACATACACTGACGTTAACAGCAGGAGAGCGTCAAAAGCCTCACCTTTCACCAGAGAGTCATGGTTGGATGAATCAACATGTCTGTCGGATATTACCGGAGCAGCGTTACACGTCGTCCCTCACTGCCTCCAGAGTTCAAAACAATCCGTGACGACTGCAGATGCGCTGTGGAAATGGAGTTCAGACGATTGCTTCCACTTTACGGCAAAGGAAACGAGAGAGCCGAGTCCTCCCCGCGGAGGGAGATCGTCGTTCACCCCGCGGAAGGAGACCGCCTTCAACATCGTCGTGAACCGTAACATCGGACTCGAGCAGATGCTGCAGAGTGCGGGATAGTCCAGCAGCCCCGGCTTGCCTCTCACATCTCTGCCTTCAGCCTCACCCGACATGACCTAGCACAGTAAACTTCACGCAGCAGTTTGGTCTAAATCCCCCAATATTTGAAGATTTTATGATAAATTAGTTCCTCGACCTGCAAAAAATATTGTGGCTCACACTGTCTGTTAAATCAGTATTAGCCAGCAGCAGGAGATAATACAACTATAACACCTACTTTACATTACTATTAAAAGTGTTATTGCATTGTAGCATCAAGAGTCAGTCTTGTGATTCTTCTGTCCCCATTCCCCCCATGTCCCCCATATTGCTTTCTTTTAAATCACACGCAACACTTTGAATGTAAAATAAATAAATAACCAGACAAATGCATGCTCTTTCAAACAAAGAAAACAAATTTGGGAATTGTGACATTATTTTTTACATTTGCATACCAAGTGTACTGGAAGGCCCCCATAAATAAAATGTAGCCTAATAAATATTATTATTATACCATTTCCCATTAAATAAATATTAATCAAACCTTTTTTTTCCAATAATTCTTTGAACCTCCCATGTCAGCACGAGCAAATCGCTGGTCATCCCTTGCCTTAATTTTCATGTCGATTACCGTATCAGACGATTAAAGTCATCATGCTCGACTAGGGTGCAAAGTTCCACGACACTGGGACTGTAGTGACCCACTGGAAACATCACTTCCTCTTACATGGAGAAAGGTCATCGCCGCGGTAACGGCGTTCTCCCAATCTTCAACAGGAAGCATGAGCAACGTCTGGAGGCTCTTCCTACCAAATTTGACACAGGAGGAGGGCATACCAGTGTAAAAACATGACATTTCATGTCGCCAATAGGTGGCACTCTGATTGTGAGTCAATATTGCAGTGCAGACGTGTTCAGGGTGGGACTCATCAACTGGGTGAAGTTTCGAGCTGATCACAATATGTACACAAAGTAACAATAACTTTCACTTTTGTAGTGAAGGATCTAAAATCGTGGCATTGTCATGGCTTACTTAATTCACCTCATACGTTTGTAAACCATGGGAACATAGTAATACGTATTGTTATTTTAAATATGTCAGTATAAGTCATGTTTCATATTTGTTATAAATCCGATATATAACGCGCTTTTATTTTGTGGACTTCCTGTTGCCGTGTTTCTCTTTCCTGTTTAGTTATTTTTTTTTCTGTCTGGACATGTCTATGGTGTGTCGAATCTGGGACCTGCTGCTCTGGTCCATTTTGAAGCGCTGTGATTGGCTAATAGCTGGCTCAGTGAGATAGTATACACTACGTTGCGTCTTCAATCGGCCAGTCGGATATTCCAAATCTTTCTGAGCGACATTTACGAATCTCACAAGAGGCTTTTGGATATTTGGCTTTGGACTTTGGATTGGCTTTCGGCACTTTGGACCTTGGACAACGAGAGGAGACAGCTGTTTAATTAAATGTTGAAAACAACCTGAAAATAAGGCAGATCTTGTTAAAATTACCAGCTGTCAGACAATAAACGTTTTTTTGCGATTTATTTATTTATTTTTTACAGTGATCAGTGAAGCCTCAGCTGATCAGTGAAGCTGAAGCCTGCCACCGTCCTTGCTAGCTGCCAAGGAGCGACTGCGAGCGTTGGGTGCTTGAGGCCGGGACTTGCTGGTTGACCTGCGGATGGACTGGCGTCCTGCAGGGAACACATGCAAACACTGAAGGGCAGCAGAGTGACGGAACAGGCAACTTTTTCTGATGTATGGTCTTAGTTTTTTGAATAATGTTCTAATAATAGAACAATAATGAATTAATTCTAGTTTAAATTAGGCAAATCTTCCAAGGAATGTCCTCTGGACTTCAAAGAGTGCTTATAAAGTCACAAATAATAACTTAGTCAGAACTTTGGCTCTATTTTCCTCAAACTTAGTGGGGTAGTTTTCCCAGGGAAACGCCTAAACAATGCTCTAATTACAGTTTCTCTACAATTGCTAAGCCACAATTTCTGAAACTAGTTTGTCAAAACTCTACGAACCAAAAACATTTTCACAAAACGTCACTCTGACAGTGTGACTTACTGTTGGCTTTATCGGAGGCGAGAATCTCCTCCAGCTGTCTCTGGATCTGGGCCACCTCGTCGGAGGTAAAGCGCCAGCGCTTCTCTGCTGCTTGCGGCGGCGCTGTGGCGGCACCGAGCTCTTCTTCACCTTCAGCTTTTTGGGAGAGGTCATGCATGAGGTCGGGATGGAGCCCGTCGTCAGCCCTCATGGGAACATCTGAGCGATGACCTTGAGACCTGGCAGAGGACAGCAGAGTGGGACGATCGCTCTTCTCATACATGCAACCACACGCACAGATGTGAGCTCCACTCAGCTGCTACTTTACCTCCAGACAGCAGAAACAGATTCTCGAATCCCCGTTCACACATGATGTTGGCGGCCTCGATGGCTACAGTCTCATCCACGTCGTACACGATGACCATCTTCCCAGCTGCATTTTTCTACGGATGGTGGGTTAAGTTCAGACAAGACGATGGTCAGTTAACTGCTTTTCAAAAGGGCTGGTCAGGTGTGTCGTTTGCATTGAAGGATACATATTTCAGCATGTCTTTGGTGAAGGGGTTCATTCTTTGAGACAGCATGACAACGGGCCAACTGTGTGCTGTAGGTGAGAGAGAGAGAGAGAGAGAGAGAGAGAGAGAGAGAGAGAGAGAGAGAGAGAGAGAGAGAGAGAGAGAGAGAGAGAGAGAGAGAGAGAGAGAGAGAGAGAGAGAGAGAGAGAGAGAGAGAGATTTAAACAAGAAATCCTTTTTCATAATCATAATTTTCATTTTTTCAAACCTCTCTTTTTACTGCTACAGGGTCTGACAGTCTGCCCCACGCGGCCCTGGTCCTGGATCTCCCATGCCTCCCTTCCCACCAGTGGAACCAGAGTCTGAGATCAAGGAGTTTCTGGTGAACTATTTCGTCTGATTTTGTGGGGAATTGAGGTATTAATTGGAGGCGGTTTTATAACCAGTTAAAGGTTTCATGTCGTAACAATAAACTTTTTCGACACTTTAAATTGAGGATTCCTTAAGTTCCTTGTTTGTACGGGTTTTGAATTCATAGACATTTTGGTTAATAATGTTAAGTAAGCAATAAGACAAAATTAGGAATCCAATTTAAGAAAATAACTGATGAGATGAGGTACTTTATTGTTATACGATGCAAGTGTGGGTTGCCAAACAAATGCAGTGGCAATTTAGCTACCAAAAAGGAAAAAATATTTATTGAAATGATTTTGGTGAAGGTGACGGGTTTCCTTAAAGTCGTTTACCATGACATGGTTAAATAGCAAGCGTATTCTAACTTCATTTTTTAGAGGACGCAGGTGAAAACATACTGTGTGAGGTTATGTGCTGTGTACCAGAGGGTACCTTTCGGTGAACTATTTTCGTAAAATAAGAGAAAGATTCCAAACGAGCCGCCATGTTGGTCTGCGTGAACTCCGGAGCAGACAGGACAGCAGTGAAAGCGATCGTCCAATCAGGTGCAGCCATGAAGTGTGCGCGTGATTGTATGAAGGAGAGCGCTTGTGAATCATCCTCTAATGGCAGCCTGCAAGCGTGCAATACTGGGAAGCGGCGCGTCCACTCGCGTTTAAAATCGCCCCTGTGGACACGTATTAGGTACGTGTCAACAGAGACATTTTTTTTTCACTTTTGTAAAAATGACTTATCTTCCAATGATAGAACTACTACTATGCCTCTGCCAAAGCAACAAACATTTTTTTGTTTTGTTAAAGTTCATCGGTGCAATTAACATTTTGTGGAAAAAATCGTGCAAGAGAATCGTGATCTCAATTCTAAGCAAAAAAATCGTGATTCACATTTTTTCCATGTGAATTGCATGGATTCACACTGATAATTCACTATTGCTTGCCTTTTCCTTCCCTCACAGGAGGACGTTGGCACGGCTCTGAAGGATGCAGGAGACCAGTCTGAAATAGTCTTTATATCAACAGGTGATTTGACACTGGCTATCAAAACTATCTTTCCAATTCAATTTCGATTCAGTTTTAGTAATATGGCGTCAAATTGTAACCAAGGTCAGCTCGGACATTTCTTAAATAGAGCAGGTCTTTACCGTTCTCCATAATTTACAGAGACGCAACATTCCATCATCCTCCAATTTCAAAGCATGTTAATTTTGTTAGTTTCTTACAGTACTGCTGAGATGGTTTCCCTTTCTGTCCCCAACGGAATGTCTGTGTTTGTTGATGACGCTGAGGTAGCCTAAGTGATGCTCTTAACATTTACAAACCTCCAGTAAATAACCGCAATGTTAATGGATTTTTGTGTTTTTTGTTAGGATTCAACCTCAGAGCACTAAGGTAGGACATGATTCAGCCTACTTAGAAATCCTGCTATGAATAATAGCAATGGTCAACTCCAGTGGAGTTTCTTTTGAATAAACAATGTCACAACAAAAACAGGTGACCTCTGCATGTACCGAGTAGACTTTGGCAGAAGCAACAGCACGGATGTGATGGAGTTTGAGATTGCGGTGCTTACAGCTGGCTCAGCACCAACATCATTATTGTGTTGTTCTTGTTGGCTCTCTCTTCGATGAGGTACAGCTGTGCAAAAGCAGACGTTTTTTCTTGTAAATGATACAATCCAAGACTGTTTCACTTTTGAGTAATAATGCATTCAAATCATATAATAAGTTCACTTTAGGGCCACAGAAGTAGAAGTCCTGTTGTGTGCACCTTTGTCCATGAGGTGGCGATGTCCTTCCACGGAGAATGCTTTTCTCTGTGTCTCTAATTGATTGTGTATCTCTTATATGTGAAGGAACAAAGGGTGTGTTTTGTGGGACAGTGCTCTTCACGACAGACCATTCATTTAATATATGGCTTCTGAAAACAGCGTTTGATGAGGTCTCCTGAAAAACCAGACCTTCCTCTGGGTGAGATTAATGTGAATCCATCCATCCATTTTCTACCGCTTATCCTCGGTAGATGCACAAAGCCTCAATAAATGATCTGATAAAGCCATGGTTTTAAACTATGACACATGCTGCTTTAGCCTCCTCCTGCACGACTGACTAATGAGAAATTTCAATACAATGATTTAAAAAACATCTCAAAAGAGAAGGACTGAGAGATTTCTGGTTTGTAAGTCAAGTCACCATTTATTCACAATCATTGTCTTTATACCTTTACAATGAAAATGTATGTCTGTTTTTTGAACACATAGGTGAACATGAGTTTGATTACTTTTTATTAAAAACAAATCTTAATAATAAAATGTCTATTAAATCTCCCCTGAAGAAAACATGCAAAGCTGATAGATAAAACAACAGCAAGGCTGGAATCACAAGTGTGTACACAGACGCTACACTTGATTTTGTACTACAGTCCACGAATATGCATTTATATTGCATATATATGCATTAAACCTCGTTTGTTCATCCACTTTATATTTGAAATGCAAGTGTTTTAAATTGCTTAGAAAAATAGCTCTTCTAAGGAAAACAACATTGAACACATTGCCCAGAATATAGATTTATGTCACCGTCCTATTAGTTTTCACAGGAAATGGAAACGTTGGGCAGACAATCTCAGTATCAACAAAGCATTGCTCTTTGTGCACCATCAGCTCCCCCCACGCGTCCACGTTGACCTTCAGTGGTGATGAAAGCTCTAAATGGTCGTCCTCACCTGAGACAAATCTGTGAGGGATTGTCCTGCAAGAAGAAGAAATGTATCACTTACACACATAGAATATGGAACTGGTCCACTTCTTTTGCCTCTTATTTGACATCAAACTGTTTCTTTTTGACCTAATCGGTCGTGCGTGTTTCTCCGGGTACAGCATCCACTGAAGGAGTAATAACGTCCCATGCATCTTGTTTTAGTTATTTTAGACCCACTAGTGACGCTACAGAATATAACAGCTCGTTTGCTGTTCACACCAGTCTCATGCACTTTTATGGCAATGGGCAGGGTCTTTGCTTATTAGGAAGGCCTGGGACGCACTTCCAGTGAAGTATGTTGCCTAATTTATGAGCAAATTGAACACAGATGCAAGCATTTTGTCATGAATCCTATCGTAAAATTGTTCTTAGGAACTTTTCTTAAGAACAAAAGTTATTGGTTAAGTTATTGACATTCATTTCAATTACTTTTTTTTAAATTAATCTTTATTTACTGATACTCGTTTTAATCCATACATGTAAATCCATTACCAGCATTTTTAAGTGAGGGGGAAATTAGGGTAAAAACGAAACATTAATAGTAATAATGAGTAACTGAAATTAATTAATCATTGCAACATAATATAAATTATATAATACATTTAAGAAATTCTGAAGTAAAATCAAAGTTGACTGCAAAACAGTATTAGTAAACAAGTCATAGTTGTCCTCAATAATAGTACACACTTCAATGCCAATGAAGGGAGAGATACAAAAATAAATAATAGAGTAGAAAAGATAAGCAAAACATGGTAAATAAATGGGCCATTCAAATTTTGTGCTTTTGGTTTCAAATTATGAATGTTATCCTTTCCACTCGGTTGATCAGATCCCTGCATGTCTGTGTTTGGGGTTTGTTTGACTGCTCTGAGTGCAGCTCTTCTCAAGATTCTTGCCAAAAAGTTCTTGGCATACATGTGGAATATTATGTCAGTTTCATCTGAACGTCATCATTGTATTGTTTTCTCGGTAGGAGTTTGTGGGTGAATGTGTTAGAACAGATCCTGATGAGCTGTTGGCACCTTGTGCTGCAGCCTCAGCCATCAGTATAGCATCAGTGTGAATGTGTGTGTGAACGGATGGATGCTGGCTGAATGTGTAAAGTGCACTGAGAGGTCAAAAAGAGCTATATAAATGTAGGTCAATAAGTAAGTTTTCGACTGGGGCTTGTGTTTCATATCTGAATGTAACTGCTGACTCTCTTGTTTTCAACAGCACTCACTTAGCCAGTTAATGACTAATGATTAACCAGCTTCCTGGAGAGCTCAACACAAAGAGGAAGTGATAACTTAAATGCTCATCTTGTCCTGATAAACACAATGCATATCTAGCTGAATGACTCGACATCTCAACACTAAGGAGAGGTAATTACTTCAGTTCTCTTCTGCAAACCTCATCTTTCCCTGAACTGTGACTAAGCATGTAAACACAATGAATAACTATCAATAACTGCCATTAAATAGCCAGAGTTGGCTTTCAGTCGACCCTAAGGAAATAAAAACCCCTTCTGTGGAAAGATGCATGTCAGACTGTGCAACCCTGTTGCCTCCAACTCTGGGCATATGAGGTCTGTTCTTATATTGTACTTTTCTTGTCAATGCATGCTTATTATTTATTATCTTTATTTTTCTACTGTCTTGATGCTGTAACGATGTAAATTTCCCCACTGCGGGACGAATAAAGGATAAATCTTATCTTATCTCTTAAAATACAGCAACAATTTACTTACTCAGCACTTTTTGGACCCAACGAGCATTGGGGTCCAGACAAATCTTTTGCCCATCCTTTTTGAGAGTGGCACTGCAGGACCAAACACAGGTCAGAGATATGCATACATGTTTCCCATTAGACTTCATAGCATCACATCACACCCATGAAGACACAAGTAATCACCGAAGGTTTCTAGTGCGTGTGCAAATGAACAGAACTCTTGAACTTACATGATCTCAATGTCTTTGCAGTGGGAACTGGGGAGGTTCACCTGCACAGTTCCTATGAAACGTCCAATGGGCTTCTTCTCTTTGCTGATGCATCGACATCGTGGAATCACTCCGGGATCCCCCAGACTGAAACCTGAGGTTATGAGTGAAGGACGTCAAAATGAAGAAAAGCAAACTGCCAATTGCTAAATGCAGACCACAACTAGAGAAATGCATTCATTCCAAGAGAGTAATAATCGGCAATTAACAGATAAGACTCACCCTCAGGGACTGCCAGGAAAACTAGGAGTGCCACAACAGTGATGGTAGACATATCTGCTTCGAAGCTGAATTCAGAGATAAAACTTAATAAAAAGAATTTGTGTTAGTCAGCAGCCTCTAAACATTCATAGAAAGCTCTATGAATGTTCCTTCTGCAGTCGTCTCTAAAGCACTTTCTGCTTTCAGAATATCTCCCTCCTTCACTTTGGACAGAATTTTTTTTCATCAGAACAAAAGGAGGGCGCTGTTGTGTCGCACATGACACATTTCTCATATACTGCTGGTGTGGGAGCTATCAAACTAACCAAATGTTTTCACTGCACTGGTCCAGTTGCATAAGTTACAAGTTCCTTTTCTTGCAAGAGGAATTTTCCAGTGAAAATTGTCTTTTTATTGTTGCAGTTGAGGTCAAGTTTTCTCCAATATTGATATCCGTGTCAAAACGCCCAAATGTGTGGATCTTCTCCATTTCCATCCTGTTGTATTTCAGCATATTGAGAGTGTTGTTTTATTACCACAAACATTCTCACAACCTCACTGAGCAGCTTCACTTCTGTTCTTCCTTAAATAAATTAGAAAAAGTTGCCACTTTTCTGCCTCTCGTTTCCTATTTTGGGCCATACTTCCAGTTCCTTGGAGACTTACCAAGGGTTCCTTAGTGGCCATTTCCCATCTGTTCACCACAAGCCCTGAGACTTTGGCTGCAATTCAATATTTATTTTTTTCGCATGGGAAATGTTCCTATCAAGTATTAAAGTGGCAGCGATGATAAGAGCTGGTTGAATACTGTAAAGGCTGCACCTTTCTTATCTCCAATAGCATAGGGAACACTGGACCACCCTTTAAGAAAGGAGATAATGCTGTCCCACAATCCCTTGCAGCAGCAACATTTAAAGTGACGCAGCATGGCCGTTCGTTAAAAGAAAGCTGTCGTGCAAATTAAACAACAATCACACACAAATTGGGATTCATGTTGATAAATAGGAGTCTGCAGTGACAACTATTTTGTTTCACTTTATTTTTTTATGTATTTATTCATGTAGAACATGTAACGACTAAGTAAAAAACAAAGTGTTTTCCAAAAAGTGTACATCACAAGAGATCTTTGAGCATAGGTAATGTCATAAATGAGCACAGAGAATGTTAGGCTGGTAGTACCGGATGCAAGAGTAGTCGTTGACAGACACAGACACGCACATACATGCACACAGGCGACTGCATAAATAATGTCCTGGCAGAGTTTACAACTCCAAGTCTGTCTGTATGTGGGTCAAATCTCAAATCCAGACAGAGTTGCAAGACCATCTAGGGATGAGTCAATTTAGGATTTTATCGTGGACAAAACACTCACAATAAGTTGATCCAGGTGACTTTCTATCATCTGGATAATCTTAACCTGAAAAAAAGAAGAATTCTTCTTGTCCATATGAGATCTGGTGTCACGCTGAATCATTCATACGTCCACAACATTACAGTAAAGATTTACTTACTCAGCACTTTTTTGACCCAGCATTGGGGTCCAGACAAATCTTTTGCCTTTTTGAGAGTGGCACTGCAGGCACTTTTTTCACGAGAAAATGTGTGTCTTATCTGTAGTGCAATAAAAACATTTGTTTCTTTAAAAAAAAGTGATTCCAGTATATGTCTTTGTGCCATTTTAAGAGTGTTAAGCCTATGTTAGTGATTATTGGGATAATATTGTGAATCATAATTCATCACCTTTGTTCATCAACCTCGACAAAATTATTTTCTGGGTATAACCACATGTAGATAATGGGTATGATTCTAGAACATGAATGAGACAGTTTTTGACGTATCATTTATAATGTGAAAAGGAGCAATGTAAAAGCTGAAGAATAATAATGTACCGTACATGCAAACGCAAGGTTGAAAACCTTGCACAACAGTCAGCTGTCACATGGTTATGACGCGGCAGCAAGCTTGTTCTGGCCTGCTTCTTTGTATGAGATGTACATGTAGCATGTAAACTCCTGCAGGGTCATCCACTCACAGTTACCCTAACTCAGAGTTTTGTGTGATTGGGGAAAAAAGTAGTCACCGATCAACGCCTCCTCCAGATGTTTAACAGAAAGTCCCTGGTAATTCCTGGAATCCCCAAAAGACCAGCTGTTCCCGAGTGAGACTTTCACTTCCTCATGTCCAAACTGAAAATAAAAAACAGTTGAAACTAATTGTATAGATATCACAATGGAGCTGGCTTACACAAACACCTATGAGCTCACCTTTTCAGGCACCAAAGAAAAAGAAAAAAAGAAAACACAAAGGAAGATCGGGTGGCGGAAGTTCATGATTCATTCCTGAGTTCCCCAGCTCATGTTTTCACCCTCATTAACGCTCTTTAGTTCAGTATCTGTGTGTAGTGATTTGCATGATTGCACCTGTGTTTAGTCTGTGAACCATACTATGATAACGCAGTGATTGTAAATGTTATCAGGCAGGATGTCATCCAAGACCGAGCACTGTCTCTAAATGTGCACTATTATACTCTATGCTATGGTGTGGAATGCTATGCAACAGCTACATGCACTATATGCAACGTGAGACCAGTGCTGAAGCACTTAAAGCATTGACTGAAAAAGACTAGTTGTAAAGCAATGTGTTGTTGTTGTAGTTGTTTGGTGCTTTCTTGGCTTGAAACCCTCTTGTGCAGATGTGGGATTAGTGCAGCTGATAATAGTGAGGATTTTCCAGCATTTCCTTGCATGCTAACATTTTCTAAAGATGCTGAAGACTTTTACAAATAAAATGACATTGTCAGAGAATCATACATGTCTGTAGGCCTGCCAGACACATGTAGAGATGTTTCCTTCACAATAAATAAATAAATCAGTAAATGAGGAAAGCCAGGGGATTCCGTAGCAAGGTCATCCACGGAAGACGTTTTGAATATTTCCTCGTGTTAATGTCTGTGGACAGATTTTGTCACTGCGATGCAGTTAAGAAACATTACAGAGCTGCTGTTCTAATAAATGACAAACCATCATCGCAATGGATCATGAGGCTACTTGTCTTGGCCAGAGGCTGAAGTTAACATATTCCATATTTGTAGTGGTTTTCTTGTGTTTTCATTTCCGAAAATCCAAACGTCTTGTGCTCTGAAAGAAAGTTTTGTCACACTTCCTCTGCAATCCCAAGAAGCCAAAGATACTGTTTCCTCTCTAGTGTGTGTGTGTGTGTGTGTGTGTGTGTGTGTGTGTGTGTGTGTGTGTGTGTGTGTGTGCAGTGCACGTGTGTGTGTGTTTAAATATATAGATTATGCTCTTTGAAATGATCAATTAGCAATGAAATTGTTCCTGGTTTGCCTTTCAGTTCATGAAAACATGAAATGCCATAAATGCACACATCCCATATTAAAACGTGAAAATAGATCTGACTTTACGCACCACAGAGTACATTTATGGGAAATAGAAATATGGATATGGTCATATGTGCCCTCACCGTTGGTCAGGTGCTGCCAGTCACCTCATCGTACTTTTTATCCACAGTGAAAACAGTGAATCTGAAACTTTCCGCTGAATTTCATCACATGGTTGTCAAATGTGATATTGTGTTTTTGAGATCTGAGGACAGTCACTATTTACATTTGCTCAATTACTGTCCTTAAGTACACTTAAGAGATACTTGTACTTTACTCAAGTATTTCCATTTTGTGCAACTTTGTAATTTATTAATTAAATGAAATACTATATGTTGAGGAGGCTCTCCCATAGCCAGACCTCTGATGGCTCACCCACACACACACACACACACACACACACACACACACACAGACACACACACAGACACACACACACAGACACACACACACACACACACACAGGTGGACTGATCATTTCGTTTGACTAAACTGTGAGTAAAAAGCAGTCAGACCTTGTGAGTCTGAGATGTCGGGAAACCCAAAGCTTCTTATTGCCAGATTTCTTGATTTGTGGTTGGATTGTGAACCCTTTGGTTTGAAAAAAATTCTCCATACTTAAGCTGTACAAACAATTATTGTATCAGCACAAAGCTGTTTGTGTAGGCGGTTTCTTCATGAGACGATGACTTTTTAGAGTGGCATGGTCCTTGGAGAACAACGTCCCAAACATTAAAGAAGTGAAAATGACCACAAACCCAAATGGACAATTGCAACATGCACATTAATACAGCAGTAATATTAAACCTCACATATAATAGTCATCACATTTGACTGCACAATGAATATTTCTTTTTTTTATTTAAATACTTCAAGGACAATTTTCTTATAATACATACATAATTGTACTTGTTTTCCAGTACTTTTTGAGATTTATTTTATTTTTTGTTCAATTCAAAATGGTTATTATCTTAACAGAGATCACTTTGTCGCCGTGCCAAAAACTTTGCTATATAATTATCTAGGTGAGGCAACAGTTGGAGTATTAATGTCAATCTGAAAGATTAGCTCCCTGTTCAGGGTTTACTCATACGTCCTTCTGCTTTGTGAGAATTTCTGCAATGACGTCAGTTAGATGTGTTTGAGCACGTCGAACTTACAGGCTTCATTCCCATGAAGACACTCTCTTCAGGAATGTCAGACGCATGAGTGTGATTGCCTTGCAATACTGTAAACTTGATCTTTGATGCATCAACCTGAACCTTAAACCATGAAAATAGTTGTGAAACTAGTGGTCATTTGTCACGGCTGCATTTCTCAAACTGGTAGATTTCTACTGCTGTGTGGAAGGAAAACAAAATGTTGAAATCGGACATCAAGGCATCAAGGTCAGAAATGCTTCCACATGTTCTCTGAAGCATTTTTTTTACATTATTCAATTCTAACAGCAATGAACAGCGTATGCACCTCAGTGTTTTGAATTTCTTCATTGTGTTTAGGCAGCGGGTATCCCAGTATGCAACTCAGTAATCACGAGTGGACTCTTGCTCCAGCAAATTCCCCTTTTTTTCAAGAAAAACTTTTTCGATGACAAATCCTGAAGGTTACATTTGTCAGCCGCTCCTTCACGTACTGCAATATGTACTGTAAATTGCTCACGTTTATTGCATGCCATCTGACAGATGCATCAGTAATATCTTGAATCTTGATATGCGCAACACACAACTCACAAACAAACTAACTGGCAAAGAATTTCTCTCACACTCTTTTCACTCAGGCAGATGAATTACAAACATTTAGTCACTGTGTTTTCCTCATGATAAGCTGGCATTGGTAACAAGCGTTGACCCTGCGTGCCCTCTGGATAAATCACAGTCCTTGTAATGTAAATTCCCACTCAGCTGCTAACAGTCCTGAGTTGCACAACGTGATTAAGGGAAGTGACTCACTTCCACCTTCCAGGCGGCTATAAAGGCAGAGCCTCTCCTCTTCAGCGCTAGATTCAAACATCAGAGCAACAAGAACAGCTGAACTGAGAAAGAAGAAAACTGAAGAATTCACGAGAAGAAAAAGCTCCTTCTTTCTTTTACTACAGCAAACCGCTTTTTGAAAGACATTCTTGATCTTTATTGTTATTTGAACAAGACAAGATGATGAGCAGCAGAGTCACCGTCACCTGTATTGTGGTGCTCCTGGCCTTCCTGGCTGCCAGTGAAGGTATGATGCTTTTTTTTTTCTGTCATTCATTAACTGTATTGAGCATTCTGATGTCCTAACAAGAGTTATCACTTGTTGCACTTTGTGACCATGTGTGCCACCTTGTCTCTGAACAGGTATGACTCTGAGGAGCCTGGGAGTGGAGCTGCACTGCCGCTGCATCCAGACAGAGAGCCAACGCATCGGCAAGCACATCGAGAAGGTGGAGCTGATTAATCCCAACTCCCACTGCGACAGGACTGAGATCATGTAAGACCTCATTTCAAAGCCTTCGCCTCATCTAGATGCCGCTGATAGTTTGATATTTGGTGGCTTTTTGTCGCTTCGCTGACTTCGACTGACCGTGTCTCTTGTGTCTTGATTGGTGTTGCAGTGCCACTCTGAAAAATTCAGGCCTCGAGGTTTGCCTGGACCCCCAAGCTCCCTGGGTGAAAAGAGTGATCGCAAAGATCATTTCCAAGTAAGTACAGGTCAATCACAAGGCCACAGGAGTCACAATTAAGCTGCTATAATGTAACAGATCCCTTTTCATGCACACAATAATTCTTATTTTCTGTCTCTTTTTCCCTGCAGTGGAAGTCGCTAAGCGGTCCGGGAGAGATGTTGCTTCATGAGTCTGAGCCTTTTAAGACAAATGAAAAGTACCAAAAAGTATTTGTTGAAGACGACAACAGAATTGACCCACCAGCATTTTGTTTGTATCAGACGTGTTATTTATTGAGTGCTTGTTTGTATGTCACTTGTGCCTTGTGCTCAATTCACTCCTTGATGTCACTTGGCTGCTCGTGTAGTTTGTTAAATGGTCATCTGTGTCTGTAATTTATTTATTGAATGTATTTATATATTATAAATGTATTTGGACTCTATATGTTAATGTATTAAAGAAGTTTATAAGAAGTTGAAAATGGAATTTGTATTTTTCTATCTTATCTATTAATCATTTAGCTTTGCAAGGATGTCGTCATGAGTTTTGACTTCTGTGACAGACTAATACACGTGTAACACACTCCCACGCCCGTGTCTAATATGCATTATAAACACAAGGTGTAATAATATATACATATAGCAAAGTAAGATAAAGTTATTGATATTCTGAATGTTTTACAACAATAATCATAACACATTATAAAGCATTAATGACTTAGAGGGTCAAATATTATAATTCTTCTTAATTGCTGGACACTCACTGATTGTTTTTTGGATCATAGTGTATTATAATCCCCAATGGTTGTAATACATTATCATATTATATGATGCATTATATTCCCTGTTATAAAGCATTATACTGGCATTGTAAGTCCATATAGAGTGGTCATTATTAGCTCTACAATGTTTTGTTTGTTGTTCTGGCATAGATTTAATGCTTTACTAAAAGCAAACAGTGACCACTTAGAGTGACTTCTCATCAAAACTATAATGCATTATAACAGTGATTATGTGTAATTAAAATACTAAATTGTTTTACAACTACAGTAAGAATAATGTTACTTGACATTGAAGTAATTTACAAACTTTTCAAAATTTCGAAATTGAAATGAAGTCATACTGTAGTATATATTTATATATATATACTTCCTTCCCCCTACTTCTGGCACCCTTACTGGAGATGAAGATTACAGTTGATGAAGATTACAGTTGAAGCCAGACTCAGATATGTCAATTCAATGGAGGTTCACTGAAACAAAGCTCTCAGACACGTCCACATTGCACCACATGCCCCCAAGGTAGCGTCATTATCACGGCAGGTAATGATGTAATGCTCAATCAAAATTGTCTTTCACACATGAGGAAATACTTGAAGTGTGTCCAGAATCAGTTGTATTCCACTTCCTTATGGGAAGTTACATCACTGCGTTACACCACAGCTGCTGGTAATGACCTCACTATCTTCCCCGTGCGAGCTCGTTCTCACGTGGGCAAATAAAGCTAATTGTATGATAAACCCGTTCAGTAAACCCAGACTGTTCCATAAGTCAGTCATTGTGCACTTGCATTTGCATCAACCTTGCAGATATCATTAACAGCAGGTTGATGCTGCCGCAGCAAACACAATGGTTTTCTTTTTCATTTAAAATGACAGCTTAAAATTGATTAAAATGAGGATAGTCGAAATCAAATCGGCAGGTTCCTGACTGTTATGAGTATGTGCAAGGCTGCAGAGACACTCGATGCTTCACAGAATGCAACTCTATAGATTCTTTCATTCCAGCTTTATTCCCAATATGAGTATTTGCTGCATTCTCCATCTTTTCTGATGGTAAACTTAAAGTCCAGCATCTCAAGAGTATCTTCTGCGTCGTGATGGGCAGGATGGGCAGACGGGCAAAGGTAGGAAGTAACAAATACTTCTTTACTCTACTCAAGTGGAGTCATCATACTGTATATCTGTATTTCTGGCAAATTTGCATCTCCCTACATTTAAAAAAATATACCTACTTTCTAGGGATCGACCGATATGGATTTTTTAGGGCCGATGCCGATACCGATTTTTTGATCATCAGTCTTGGCCGATGACCGATACGGCCTGCCGATTTTCTTGAGCCGATATTTGGAGCCGATACTAGTTTTGCTCCCTCAATTAACATGTTAAAAATTACACTGATAACAAATGTTACGAGTCTCAATTTAAAAAGGAATATTTATTGAACTTAAAAAAGGTGAGGTAGAACAAGAACAAGTAGTAGATTAACAATATTTATATTAACAAAAGGTGAGGTAGAACAAGTAAAGTGCTGAAAAAGTGTCAGCCAGTGCTGCAGGAGTCGTCTCGCTGAAATGCTGCCACACTGGATTGGTTTTCTGAGTCTCTGCCATTTCTTTAAAAAGAATAAACAAAAGCACATATCAGTGTCAATCTCTGGTGCAATCATCTTACATTCATATCACCCACATTATGGTTAACATATGGTTAACTTTGCAAGGGGGAAAGGCTTCCACATCTACAACACAGTCTTGATGCATTGCTTGCTGACATATTATGAAACAGATATAATCAGATCACTAAATTACTTTTGTTTTGTCAACACATTTTAATAATTAACGAAAACAATAAACCTGAAAATAGCCATAGAAATAAAATGCTTGATTTGTAAGTTAAGACTGCCATCAACAAAGTATAAAAACATTCTCTCAGAGTTAAGGCTCTCCTTCAGTCAGCTCATATATGGCTGTGGGACGCGTGTGTGCTTGTGCGTGCGTGCGCGTCATCGAGAGGGACACGGACACACACACACACCCCTCCCCTCTGTGCTCCTCCGAGCTCGTATCGTTCTCCCCTCGCAGCCTCCCACCTCCCTCTTATTTTACGAAAATAGTTCACCGAAACGTGTTTATAATTAATAAATAAGCTATGCAGTTGCTGAATCTGTCTTTATTATTTATTTAATTTAGATCGACAACGCTCAGTTTAAAAGATTATCGAGAGCTTGCGGGAGGAGGCGGCGGCGTCTCTCGACACTCGCCGCGACGGCATGCACGGCTTCTTACATAGACAATGAATGGGAACGTCCCGCTCCGGTAAAAGTAAACAGGACGGCGTTTAGTTTCCCGGTGTGTCCGGGACTTCCACAACATGTACAAAGCAGTAATAGTGTTTATTACGGCCATGGATGATGACACGGTGTAAATGCTGCGGGTGCCGGTCGGATTTCTCTCTCACCCCGACTGCAGTACGTCCAGGATCCCAAACTGCTCGCCGATCACTCGCCGATCACTCGCCAACCCCCCCTCCCCTCCTCCCCGCTGACGCCGCAGCCTCAGCCAAAATCCCACTCTGAACTCAGTAAAACACTTGAGAGCCTTGGTTTTATCATAGTTTCAAGCAAAACGGAGCATGTTTTTGACATTGAGTGTTTCCACTTTCAAAGCACAAGGCAACATTTCAGCTCAGCTAAACAGTTAAAGAAAGTTTAAAACTCACCTTTGTTTTGAAGACCATGCTCTCACTACTGCGGGGGAGGGAATGTCCGGGCTTGTGTCAGCGCTATCAAGCAACATGCAGCTGCCTGCGGCGCCTGACTGTAAATGCCGGGAAAAACGATCGGCCAAAACAGCAGTCCGCATCGGCCGATACCGATACGTTCAAAAAACGTCAAAATCGGCTGATAATATCTGCCGGCCGATAAATCGGTCGATCCCTACTTTCTACTCACATTTTGAAAACAGGCTTGTTATTTTAATTTTAATGCATTTTTTTTATCTTAATAATATGACGATTAAGTCATAGAGTCAGAGATTAGGTTAGCCTATGAAATGTCATTCATAGGGATAGTTTTTTATTTTACTTTATACTTTGAGTACATTTACCTCTTATTGAACACAAATAAGCGTACTTCTACTTGAGTAGAGAATGTCTGTACTTTTGACGTCTCCGCCAGCTGGACTTTTATTAAAAAGGTTAATGTAAGCTCACAACCTTTTCCAGCTCTTTGCAGCTAAAAGATGCAGATTGATGATGGATAGATGTCATGATGTTATTGGTGGAAATTGATCGGTACAATCTGATGTAAACACGTGTCATATTTTGTTTTCCAGGAAGAAAAAACAATGGGATTTTAATATAAAAATACAAAGAAATGTATTCATTTTTTAATGTTTATTTTACATTTTTCGAGATTTTAAGTAGACTATTAATAGCTTGATCAAATATAATCTGCTGATTTCACCTCGACTCTACATAGCATGACCCACTAACACCCCCCTCGACCCCCCCCCCCCAATGTAAATGTAAATGTAAATGATTTATTGCTAATGAAAATAATGAGCTAATTTGTAAAGCAACCGAACGATTTAAAAGCCTAAATGTCCTTGATGTTTACGATGTTTACAGCTTGCAGAACAAGACTAAAGTTAAAGTAACGTTAAGTGTATTTCTATTCCCTCTATCCATGTACCTTATCAAGGCTTGAGTAAGATAAGTACAACTTGACTTTCACACGATAACAAAACATTCTCATGGAACTAATGAACAACAAATGTGATAAACTGATATCCTCCTGTTTGTTACCTCTGCGTTGGCCTTAAAACAATGACTTAATAAATGCTTAAAGGTGCATATAGGTTATGTGCTAGACAGATAGTCAGCCCTGTAATAGACTGGTTACCTGTCTGTCTCTACATGTCTGCCCTGTGATAGACTGGTTACCTGTCTGTCTCTACATGTCAGCCCTGTAATAGACTGGTTACCTGTCTGTCTCTACATGTCTGCCCTGTGATAGACTGGTTACCTGTCTGTCTCTACATGTCTCACTGTGATAGACTGGTTACCTGTCTGTCTCTACATGTCAGCCCTGTGATAGACTGGTTACCTGTCTGTCTCTACATGTCGGCCCTGTGATAGACTGGTTACCTGTCTGTCTCTACATGTCGGCCCTGTGATAGACTGGTTACCTGTCTGTCTCTACATGTCAGCCCTGTGATAGACTGGTTACCTGTCTGTCTCTACATGTCGGCCCTGTGATAGACTGGTTACCTGTCTGTCTCTACATGTCGGCCCTGTGATAGACTGGTTACCTGTCTGTCTCTACATGTCTGCCCTGTGATAGACTGGTTACCTGTCTGTCTCTACATGTCGGCCCTGTGATAGACTGGTTACCTGTCTGTCTCTACATGTCGGCCCTGTGATAGACTGGTTACCTGTCTGTCTCTACATGTCGGCCCTGTGATAGACTGGTTACCTGTCTGTCTCTACATGTCTCCCTGCGATAGACTGGTTACCTGTCTGTCTCTACATGTCGGCCCTGTGATAGACTGGTTACCTGTCTGTCTCTACATGTCGGCCCTGTGATAGACTGGTTACCTGTCTGTCTCTACATGTCAGCCCTGTGATAGACTGGTTACCTGTCTGTCTGTACATGTCAGCCCTGTGATAGACTGGTTACCTGTCTGTCTCTACGTGTCAGCCCTGTGATAGACTGGTTACCTGTCTGTCTCTACATGTCAGCCCTGTGATAGACTGGTTACCTGTCTGTCTTATGTGTCAGCCCTGTGATAGACTGGTTACCTGTCTGTCTCTACATGTCAGCCCTGTGATAGACTGGTTACCTGTCTGTCTTACGTGTCAGCCCTGTGATAGACTGGTTACCTGTCTGTCTTACGTGTCAGCCCTGTGATAGACTGGTTACCTGTCTGTCTTACGTGTCAGCCCTGTGATAGACTGGTTACCTGTCTGTCTTACGTGTCAGCCCTGTGATAGACTGGTTACCTGTCTGTCTTACGTGTCAGCCCTGTGATAGACTGGTTACCTGTCTGTCTTACGTGTCAGCCCTGTGATAGACTGGTTACCTGTCTGTCTTACGTGTCAGCCCTGTGATAGACTGGTTACCTGTCCAGGTGAACCCTGCCTTGCCTTCACCCAATGACAGCTGTGATCGACTCCAGCCCCCCGCGACCCTGAATACAGGATAAGCGGTTGATGATGGATGGATGGACTTTTACACAATCAGACTTCTTTTTGCAAACAGAGGAGTTGCCCCCCGATGGCCAGTAGAGAGAATGCACGTTTAAGGCATTTTAGTTTTGGCTTCACTCTGCAGAACTGGAGGTTACCATCTGGGGGGACCGCAGGGTGGGTGCTATGCTTCTCCAATGACACTGTTGGTAGAGATGGCGTTTTCAACTGTAACCGCCATGTGAGAGCAGTGCGGAGCGGTGGCGGCGAGCTAGCTAGTGGGGCACGTTTCTGCATGCGTGGCCAGTCCAGCTAAGCGTTGAGCGGCTTGGGTAACAACACACACATTGGGAGAGCAACTTTGTTCTCTGCTCAGGCGGACATTACTCCACTTTATCTTTACTTAGCAGATAGCTGTTTGAGGCTAAATTAATGCTCTGAATGTCATATTGGTCCTTTAAATAATCCACGTTGTTAGTCCCCAGCGTCAGAGCCTGCTTTGTACCTGGTAGCAGAAATTGTATTTGTTATTTAATTAAAATGTTTGGTCGTTTTCTCTCCAGAATGACAGCTACATCAAGGCCTACATTAAAAACATCATCATCATCATCATCATCATCATCATCATCATCATCATCATCATCACAATCATCATCATCACTATATATTATTCTTTGTTTGTTTTTGGCCTGTGTGAGGATGCAGGCGTAGGGGCGGGACCGAGCGCACAGCCGGGGGTAGGTGCGGTAGTGCGGCGTCTGATGCGCGCAGAGAGACGACCCTCACAGCGCTGGACGGACACGCACACGCGCGCGCGCTCACGCTCACACACGCCAGAGACACCGGAATGCACACAAAATGCTGCGTCTACGAGCTGTGACAAGCCGCTGCGTGTGAAGACCATCAAGTAACAGCGAACGACATCACCGGAAGCTCTCTCGTCCACATTGACGCGGGCAGCGCATTTTTGCCGCAGAAATCCTCCCCAGCAGAGCTCCCGCCGATGCGCTTCAGCTGTGCATGAATCCCTCCGTTTGGCTTGCAGGTCCAGGTACAAAAAGCGGGCAGCGTTGACGACCGAGCGTGGCGGATAGCCTGCTGTTTGTGAGTGCACCTCATCCGCGTCTCACCCCTTGGCACCCTCCTTCCTCCAGGATGGCGTTAACGATCTGCACGAGATTTACCGACGAATATCAGCTGTTCGAGGAGCTGGGGAAGTAAGGAAGCATGCTTTGTTTTTTTGTGTGTATCATCTGGCATCACCTCCGTAGGAAATGTCAGCCTGTTATGTAATAAGGCGCTTAGTTTAAGGTCGCGGATTCCGGGCTCTAGTGTGTGCGTTTCTGTAGCCTGTGTGTGTGTGTGTGTGTGTGTGTGTCTGTGTGTCTGTGAGCGTGCGTGTGCGCGCAGCTGACAGTGTAGCAGGGTGGGCAAATACGCTATCATGTATCATGCAGCCGTCTGTGGTGGCACTGGCATCCTATTTGTTCTAATCCCTCATTTGGAGCCCCGTTTCCGTCCCGTGTTAACGGAAGGACGAGCCCGTCGTCATCCCCCCGCAGCCACTGATGCCGATGTTGCATTTCGACCTCTGGGGCGCTACGGCGAGGCGAGGACCCCCCCCCCCCCCCCATGTTGTAAACGGAGCTGTAGTGAAATGTATCGGGGTGTGTAAAATGGTGAGATTTGGTAACCAACTCCCTCCCCCCATCTTCTCAAACCCCCCTCCCGCGTGACAGAAATACACACTCAGTAATGCGACAGCAGACCGTGTCGTCGGCGACGACACATTCCCCAGCCAAACACCGAGCTGCGGTCAATTATTAGACACAGGCAGGGGAATCCTCACCCCGAGAGAGAGGGGGACAGAGAGACAGAGGCACGCAGCTGCGTGTGTGCGCGCGCGCGCTAATGGACGCGTATTTGTAGGGCTACCTGTGTGGTCATGACCCGCAGTCCGCCCCGCACCCCGCTGTCAGTGCGCAACACAGTGGAGGAGAAAGCAGAGTGAAGAAGAAATCTCTACAGCCTCCTCAGCCTGGCGTCGTTTATGACCCAATGCTGTGTTCATCTTACACCATCTGGCATTAATAATGCAGCCATATTGCTTTTATAGTAGCCTACCTTTTAGCTGACCTGGGCCTTTTACTGTGAGCAGCACACTCCCCCCACACACACACAGTTGTACAGGAACTAGCTGGTAGTGAGATGAACATATATATCTTTTTCAGTGGAGTCTGGTGGCAGCCGTGGCCGGGTGTAGGCTAGCTGTGGAGCACGACAGCATCGGTTTATGGGGCAACAGCATGCTGAGGAAGTGTTAGCTTAGCTTGCCCCACATCGTACATCAAAGCCACAAATACCTGGATAAGAATTTGACAAAGTGTTATATCATAGAACCAAATCCATAGCCACAGTTTGGACTGATGGAAACGTGTAAATAAAGTCATTGGTCAGTGGACGTTCCTGTTCTACTTTGGCCAAATGAAGACCAACATGATTGAATGGTGGATTTTTTGATGTTTATTTTCAAATGCATTTTCAGTTTGGGATTTTTGGGTTGTATATTTCCTGCCAGTCCGTTCTACATGAAAATCAATTAGGAGACCCTTGGAACTTGCTGATGTTGTGCAATCCATCACAGTGAAGCTATTGTTCAGTGGTTATGTAGTTTAATTACAGATTGACTTCAAAAGTCAGCACTCTGTTACCCAATAACATTGTTGTAACTGAGTCTGCTAATAGTTTTTAATATTGTATGGGAAAATGTGGACTTCATATGGACATCATTGAAATATCTAAAACATACCAACATGATTTGGAGCATGGTGAGCTGGGATGTTTCACCACTAACACATGCAAAACCATTGGCATAATAAGGAAAATACAGCATTCAGGCTGTAAACACATTAAAACCAATGTCCTGAAATCAATGATATTTAGTCTCATCAGGGCCTGCACGGTGGTGTAGTGGGTAGCACTGTCGCCTCACAGCAAGAGGGTGCCGGTACGGTTCCCGGGTCGGGTTCGGATTCCTTCTGTGTGGAGTTTGCATGTTCTCCCCGTGTTAGCGTGGGTTCTCTCCGGGTTCTCCGGCTTCCTCCCACAGTCCAAAGACATGCAGGATGGGGATAGGTTCATTGGTGACTCTAAATTGTCCGTAGGTGTGAATGTGAGTGTGTGGTCTATATATGTCTCATCAGTTTGGGAGTCATGTGACCCTTGGTCAGTGGTAAACCACATCCATCCACCATTTCTATTTCATCTTTGGATACATTTTAGAATTTTTGCATATTTAGATGGTCTAAACTAGTCATGCTCAGTGTTTACCGCCTGCTTTTTCAACCCTGACAACTTCAGACAAAGAACAAAACACAGACACTTCCTCATGTTTGATGGTTTGGCTACTAACCTTGCCTTTTCTTTACTTTTAAATACAAGCGCACAGGCACTTTTAATGTGCAGCTATACATCATACCACATAGCACTGTACAGACTCAGTTAACACAGTGCTACCCAACTACCCAGGATAGTCGAGTAAAATCCTTACGTAACATGCTATGATCATTTCCTTTACCAAATCCTCTATAAATTAGAGTTAAGCTTTAGTGGCAAGCCGCTCACTCAGGATGTTAGATAACATGTTTATGGTGCACATCATGCTATATGCACAGCAGTGATTACACAGGCACAAAGCTTCAGTTGCTTCTCCTGTCCTTACACTGATTTAACAAACCAAATTGACATTGTGCGGTAACATCAGGCCATGAAACGTACAGTAAGTGAAAGGACAGGGTTCATTCGAGGTAATGAGCGACCTCTGCTTCGTCTCTCTAGTGTCTTCATCCGAGCGCGTGTAACCGTTTGTGATATCCACGACGTTGTCGGCAGCTCGACAGATTTCATTTGAAAGAAAAAGGCGTGCGTCGACGAGAGATGGAGGTGGAAACGCAAAAAGCAGCCTGCGTGGCTGCAGAGCCGAGGCGGACGTCTCCATGGCTGCATTTAGAGATGAGAGATGCAGCACTCTGCTCTTCTCCTCCCTCAAATATAGCTGACCTAGTTTTTTGATCTTCATACATGTGCCTGGAACACCAGAACAACACATGGCTTAAGCAGGGGAAGGCTGGTAGGCACGTTTTGCCGGCGCTGGCGGTCTCGTGTAGCGATGAGAACAGCGTGTACTGTAGGTGTGGGGGTGTGAGTGTGGTTTGCACGAGTATAGCTGCAAAGATGCTGCATCCATTTAATGTTGAAATGTGACCACACAACTAAAATGATAGTCGTTGTTGGGTTTTATTCACTTGTGACATCTAAAGGCTGCTAGATCAAGTAAAAACGATCATTTCAGTAAATTTAGCTTATTTTTGGCAAATCATGCAGGTTGCAGTAAGTTTGATCTAAGTTACCATGGAAACATGTCCCTGCAGACTAGTGTGGTTCCTGCCAAGCTGAGACTGATACAAGCTTTTGTCCATATCAATCAATCTGAAGGATCTGGTTCACACAAGCCCAAGAAAGGTTTTTCCAAATGAATCTCAGCTTTTCTAAACGGCCCTGGTGGTACAACCACTGGTATGGATCACATGTTAGCTTTTTTGAATACATCATTAAGTGTTTTTGTGTGTGTGTGTGTGTGTGTGTGTGTGTGTGTGTCACTTTCAGGGGAGCGTTCTCTGTGGTCAGGAGGTGTGTGAAGATCTCATCTGGACAGGAATATGCTGCAAAAATCATCAACACCAAGAAGCTTTCTGCCAGAGGTGGGAAACACAAACACACGTGCAAACACGCTTACAAACACACACACACACACACACACACACACACACACACACACACACACACACACTACCCATGAGCAGAGTAACATGCCCCAAAGTGTCACCGAGTTACTCGTGAGTGAGATGTGATCTGTGCTGTCCCCAAAAACCTGCTTTGGGGCTGCGTGAGGGAACAAGTCTGTGTGTGTGTGCATGTGTGTGTGTGAGTGTGTGTATGTTTGTGTGTGTGTGTGTGTGTGTGTGTGTGTGAGAGTGAATGAGTGAGAGGCAGACAGGCACACAGGGGGCAGACACTCATCTGGATTTGTCTTTCTTAAGTTTTCAGCGAATACATCAAGTAAATGCTGTAGTACTTTTTCTGGTACACGTTATTTATATCTGTCCTTTGGTTTCCACGTACACTTTTGTCACACTCAACCTGTGCGTGCGCGTGCTCATGCGTGCGTGTGCACACGCTCTGTATTGATTCAGGGCTCTGGCTGGTCTTGTCGTCCCAGGGGCAGATCTCTTGCGAAGCCGACCCAGTTCTTTCACATCCGTCACTGTAATTGTAGCCGCTGGCCTGGTTGCCTTGGGCTTGGGACACACACACACACACACACACACGCACGCACACGCACAAGCGTAACGTGCACACGCCGGCACACACGTGACCCAGGAAAACCGCCAACAGCGCGATTACTAACCAATGGTGTGTTGTGCTTTTGCATCACTTCAGCCATTGGTGTGTCTTGTCACAGCTTTCTGGAGAACCAATAACTGCTGTCATACCACGCCGGCAGTCAGGCTTCTGGAGATGTGAGCCATCTAACCAACATTTGATTTGGAATCATTTTTAGAAGAAATGACCTTGGCCGTTGAAGTGCACTTGTTATTCCGCTGCTTATAGTTTCATTGTGATAATGCAAATTTATGATTCTAGTGTTGTAGCGTGCAAGTATTAACAAGCAACTCCCTCCCCCTCTTTGCAGTATTCTACCTTTTATTCCCTCCCAGCAGCTCCCTCTCCATGTTCCCCGCTCTTTTGCATTTACTCTTCTTCCCTATTTTGCATTTTCTTTTCCCCGTTTTTATATCTTACAAGATGCTGTCATATTTCTCAGCAGGTTACTCTCCCCGCCCCCTCCTTCCTGCACATTTTCTCCTCTACTACCTCACCATCTATCCTCGCCTCCGCTCCTCCGTCGCTTCCTTTCTCATCTCTCGTTTTCTCTGCTCCTTCATGCGGCTTCTCTTCTCTCCCTGCCGTCCTCTCTCTCCCCCTCACCGATCCTGTCCCTCTTCTGCCCATGTTGACCCTCCTGCTCGCTGAGTGCAGTGTTGGTAATAGACACCTTGGCAGACGGATCAGTGTCTCACCACTTGCATGCTGGGACAGATGATCCAAAAATACTGCACTGGGTTATCTCACCTCATATGCACAAGGATCACTTTTACCCTCTCTCTCTCTCTCTCTCTCTCTCTCTCTCTCTCTCTCTCTCTCTCTCTTTCTGTGTGTGTGTGTGTGTGCGCGCATGCATGTGCATGTTTATGCGTGCGTGTGGGTGTAGAGATTTACGTAGCGTGCATGCTGGCGTGTCAGATATGGTCTTACCCTCTTTCCGCGATAAGCCCTAGAATCGCAACTCTGATTCCCTTCTCTTTGACAGGATCATGACCTCCCCCCAACCCCACTCCACCACTGTGTGTGTGTGTGTGTGTGTGTGTGTTTGCCAATGCAAGAGCATGTGCATGTGTGTACATAAAATTGAAAAGAGTTTAGGGCAGATCAAGGCACTGTGTGTGTGTGTGTGTGTGTGGGCGTGCGTGGGTGTGTGTTTGGTGTTGCTGGTTATACATACACACATGTGTGGTTGGCCCTATAGGACAAGTCACAGTCCTGCAATCTGCAATCCTGATTATGCAGCATTTCATTAAGAGCAGCAGATGAGCCAAGTCAATGAGGAATCAGTGGAGAGAGAGAGAGGAAGAAAAGGAAAGGAAGCAGAGGGAGAGAGAGAGAGGAAGAAAAGGAAAGGAAGCAGAGGGAGAGAGGCGGATAATCAGAGAAAGAAAGAGAGGATGGAAAGTCAACATTTAACTCTCTCTCTCTGTGAGTGTGTGTGTGCGTGCGTGTGCGTGCGCACTGCATCCCTCACAGCAGTTGAATATTTGTCGTCTCCCTCCATGCATGCGTCAGTGTCCTGTCACTATGACTCCGTCTGCTATCTTTTGTCACTTTGTATTTGCTTGTGATGTGCTGTGTGTGTGTGTGCATGTGCTTGTGTGTCTGTAATCCCTCATCTGTTTGTGTGTGTGTGCGTGTGCACGTTTGTGCATCTGTGCACTAGCCTCATTGCTGACTCTGTGACCCTTTGAGCTTGTGTTAACAGTTGGCTAGGTTTGAATCCATTTCAATAAAGACATTTTGAATTTTGAAAAAAGTCCTTCTGTGTAAATATTGCATTGCAGTGAGCATTTATTTAGTAATATGTGTCTTAATACAGTGTTGATGATCCTCTTCCTCCCATCATCTTCTTATTTGAAATCTTGTTCTTGATTTACTGTAAGTGCTGGATCGTGTTGGTTAAGTCCCGTCTCTGTGAGTGCGTTTTTTTTGCTCCTGGCTTGATCTCGTTCCAATCCACCAATCCGTTACTGACCGACCCTCCATGGTATTGGATGATTTCTGTGGTAATAGGGGTGTGCTGTTGTTATTTTTGTTACGTGGAGATGTCATGGTAACAGAGATGATGCTGTTGCTGAGGTAAGCCAGTCTGCCTCAGTGGCACTGTGTGTGTGTGTGTATATATGTATATATGTATATATATATATATATATATATATATATATATATATTATATATACAGTCGTCCTCAAAATTATTCATACCCTTGCTAATTCTCGTGATCTTTTATTTTTGTGATGAAATGACTGCATTTTTTCAAGTTTGTTTTTGAATTATATGTGACCAATAAGTGAAATAATGACATCAATACACAATTCAAGAAATTCTTTATTTCAGGGGTATTTTATTCATAGATTCCCAAAAAATGCCATGTTCAAAATTATTCATACCCCTTTGTCCTGTGGTTATTTTAAGATGTTACAATGGAATAAATACCATTAACATTGTTGAACAAATGTTAAACACTGATTAAAAAAAAAAAAATAGCATCTTCCCAGAAGAGTATAAATAGAGGAAAAGTGTTCTGGTCATTCTTAATTTCTGGTCATCATGGTCAAGAAGAAGGAGCTCAGTGAGGACCTACGTCAACGTCTTGTGCGTTCCCACAGTGAAGGAAAGGGTTACAAGGCCATTTCAAAGCAGTATGATGTCCCTGTGGCAACGGTCCAGAGCATAATCAACAAGCACAAGAGGTTCAATACTGTTATAAACCTCAGCGGGCGTGGAAGGAAGCGTAAGGTGTCCCCCAAACTTGCCAGGAAAATCTGCAGAGAGGTCAACAACAACCCCAAGACCACAACAAAGGCCCTAATTGAAACGCTTGACCAGGCAGGGACAAAGATGTCACGGTCCACCATTGAGCGAGTCTTGCACAGAGGAGGTCTCCATAGACGTAGGCCTTGGAAGACACCGCTGCTCAGGAAGAAACATCTGGAGGCTCGCCTGGTCTTTGCGAGAGGTCATTTGAAGCAAGATCCCTAGCTTTTGGTCCCAGCTGTGGTCTGATGAGACCAAGTTGGAGTTCTTTGGCCATATGGATGCTGAATATGTCTGGAGGAAGAAAGGAGAGGCATACAAACCGAAGAACACTGTGCCCACAGTCAAGTACGGTGGTGGAAGCATAATGTTATGGGGATGCTTCTCTTCCAGTGGCACAGGGAACCTTTCAAGGTCCAAGGAATCATGAGAAAGGAGGATTACATCAGGATCCTTGATGAAAATGTGAAGGAATCTGCTGAGAAACTCCAGCTTGGCCACAACTGGACGTACCAGCAAGACAATGATCCTAAACATACTGCCAAGGTAGTGAAGAAATGGTTCAAGGACAATGATGTCAACGTCCTAGAATGGTCAAGTCAGAGTCCTGACCTGAACCCCATCGAAAACTTGTGGCATCACTTGAAGACCAGAGTGAAGGCTAGGAAACCGACCAACCTGACCCAGCTGAGGCTTTTGCAAAGGAAGAGTGGGCAAACATCTCACAGGAGACATGCAGGAAGCTTGTGGACACATACAAGAATCGTCTCGAAGCAGTCATAAAAAACAAAGGCTATGCGATTGACTATTAAAGAAAGGCATTGGACTAGGGTATGAATAATTTTGAACATGGCATTTTTTGGGAAATCCATGGATAAAATACCCCTGAAATGAAGAATATCTTGAATTGTGTATTGATGTCATTCTTTCACTAATTGGTCACATATAACTCATAAACAAACTTGAAAAAATGCAGTCATTTCATCACAAAAATAAAAGATCACAACAATTAGCAAGGGTATGAATAATTTTGAGGATGACTGTATAAACATATATACACACACACACACACACAGTGCCACTGAGGCAGACTGGCTTACCTCAGCAACAGCATCATCTCTGTTACCATGACATCTCCATATATATATATATATATATATATATATATATATATATATATATATATACACACACACACACACACACACACACACACACACACACACGTGTTCTTTTTGCATATTGTTCCTCACATAGTTGTCCCTCATTAAGACAAGATAAAGATTTGTCTTCCCTCTCTCGTGGTTTTTATTCCTGCGTTCCTCTGGTGTCACCGTGAGTCTGTTTCTCCTCTCTTTGAAGTGAAGGGAGGAGGAGAGGATGTGATTGTGGGAGAGAGAAAGATAGGGGAGAGACAGACAGATAGGGCAGAAGGAAAGGAAGGAGCGATCAGTGGGAAGAAGGGGAGGAGGGGGACCACATGACTCATTGGGTGCTAAAAATAAATGTTGGTCATTCTCTCACTCTCGGTGTCTCTATCTCTCTCACACTCACACTCACACACACACACACACACACACACACACACAGTATGTGTTCTAAAGGATTGGTTTCAGTCGATGCTCACCTGTGAAGCCAAGCAGACTGGAAAACGCACCAGACTGAGCTTGAAAGTGCAGCATGGGTGTTTTTTGTGTTCATGTGGAATCAAGATATTTAAGTGTAAAGAACCAGGGGATGTGGGGAATCTGTCTTTATACCTGCAATGATACTTGACATCAAATGAGCTCACATCTATAGTCTTACAATCCGTCTGATATTGTTAGTGTGACAAAATACTCAGAAATAAAGGTCGACTTACTGATTTCTTGCAGCTTTTCCCGTGGGCTTTGTCAGCATGTATGGTTTTCTAAATTGTTGCCTCGGACACACAATGACAACAGAAAAAGGCCATTAGATCTGCGTGACAGCCCTTGACGAATTTAAAGTGAGTGAACCTTAGAGTTAAGACTTATTTTTTTTAACAGGACAATCCACTTCACAGTCCTTAAACTATGATATAAGCTGATCAAAGGTTTGACATAGAGATTCTGATTTCTGTCTCACAACCTTGACAACTATGCTGTCTGGAAACAATGCTGGATTATTATGAACATCCTGAAGACAAGAGTGTACTCTATTTTACAAAGCATCAAAATCATTCAGAGGGGTGGATCTATGGCCGATCTTTGGCCGACACACAGTAGATGGAAATAAATTGAATGCAGATGCAATGATCAGACCACAGCCTAGTTAAATTAACAGCTAATTAGTGGCAGCTGTATACATTTTTGGAGAAAAATTCAGCTGCCAGAATCAGCAGTCACCAGATAAAATGTTCACCTCTTCAAATCTTTAATAATGTGAGCTATAATCAAACTTGGAGTCTTAAATGTCAGGATTTCGGTATAAAAACGATCCGTTTTCAGCCCAGAAAGAACCTTTGATATGATGACTAATCTCCTATGTCTTTTCCTTTCCCTCTGTCCTTTTCAACCTCTGTTTTTTCATCTGTTTGATTTGCCCTTCCCTCCGATAGATCCCCCCCCCCCTCTCTTCCTTCCTCACACATTCCCTGGCAGTGTATGGCTTTATTCTGGTCTCCCTCCTCAGCGCCTCGAAACAGAAACAGCCGTGAAACGGAGTGATATTATGACTTATTGATTCGCAGAGTCTGATATAATGGCATCATTATTATTTATTTTTTACAGCACAACCATATCAAGATGTTTGAGCACTTAGGGAGGTCAAGTGAAATCCACGCTAAAACACTTAATACCAAATATGCCTTGCATTTATGGGTCATTTATAATTAAATTGCACTGCTGCCAGAAGTTGCAGCAACAATTGCCGTTTCTAAAATATTAACTGTAGATATAAGGTTTCGTTCATGTCCCATCTTGCACCAATGTGCCAAAAATCTTGCAGACGGAAATCAAAAGCTGAAGAGGCAGAAATAACAATTCTTCTGAAAAGCAGCAGCAGCAGTGTAGCAGCAAAACATCTTACTTTCACTACATTAACACTATTGCTTTCCTTCATTTTAAAGTTGAGCTGAAACTGCATTTCAAGAGTACGTAGCTCCTGAATGGTCAGAATGTTGTGAGGAATTTGATTTGATTGTTGAACAGATTAGCTCACGGCCTCCTCTAGCTCTGTGCAGAGCTCAAGCTCCAGATTGAATGATGGATGGATGTCTGATCTTAGGTGGTTAAACCTGTCATGTTTCTTTTTTCAAGGATTTTGATAGAAAAATACAAAGAAATTGATTTGTTTTATTTTCTTTTAGCATTCAGTTATCCATTTTTAATTCAGCTTGACTCTGAGTAAAAGAAAAAGCTGTGTGGCATGCAAGTATTTTACTTTAATATGGAATTTTTCAGTATTAAGAGCAACAATGTTCCTGAGTGTTGGCTTTACATCGCTAACCTTACAGAGAAATCGTTGCTGGTTGCTATGCCAGCTCTTGTGGTAACCAGGGAGCATAGTTATTTATCTGCCTCTTTTGTTTTATAGTCAAGTAAGGGAACATTTTCAGGCAACACCCACGTGTTATTACTGTCATTTAAATCACTGAAAATGTGCTTCCCGGTTGGTGTGAATGTACCTTAAGAATTCCCTCTACTGGCTTCATTGCTCCATTTAAATCTTTAGCCTTGTGTCAACATGTGTGTGATTATAAATGTGACTCTGTGTCTTTCCTGTTCAGTATGTGTCCACACCAGCACCGCCCCAAGATTAAACCACTTTGACTTATTGGTCTAATGTGCGTGCGGCTGCATTACAGCGGAGAAGATAAAGGCAGACATTACTGTACGTCATGAGGCTCCCGGCAGTACTCCGGGGGCAGGTTTATCTGTGACACCAGCCACCTTCTGTTTTTCCTCCGAAGAGAAAGCGAGGGAGTTATCAGTCTCATAATTCCTCCTCTCTTGGGCAGCAGCGGAGGGTGACGGTGTTCTCAGCATCCAGGATGGTTTCATTAGACCCTCGGGTTCTGGGGGGGTAGCATGGAACCGTATGGATGAGGACTACTTAGCTGCTGTCCGCAGAGGATGTTACATTCACCCCACTACATCTTTTTAATTAAAACTCTTAATTAAACTGGTGCGGAGCAGTTCCAGCAACCCTGTTGTGGCGTGTGGTGGGTCGATTTGTGTGTATGCATTAGGGTTAGGACTTCAACTAAGGTTTATATTCATTATCGATTCAATTATTAATCATTTAAACGGATTAACTGAATTATGCTCAACGTTATAAGTTTCCTGAGGATGTTTCAAACTGCTCATTTTGTTTAGCCAACAGCCAAATACTATCCGAAGGTAATAAGTTGACAAATGTAAAACATAACAATTGAGAGGCTCTAACCTACAAAATGTTGATGTTGTTGATGATCAGAATTGTCAAGATCATTACCAGCTGGTTTACGTTTAGATTGTTTTCCAACATAATTTGCGGAATCAAACATAATTGCTGACTGGATTGTGCTCAGAGGGGATGTTTATTTGAACATTTAATGTATTTACAGCGGTCTTGCAGTGAAAGCTCATGGTTTCAGTTAAATATGAATAACAAGTAACAGCAGACCTTTTCTGTATTGGACCAGACCGTTTTACTGATATGTTTGGTACCTCTATTTTTGCATCTTCCCAGACTTAATTAAAAACATTCCCTCCTGTTGATAGAATCCTTTAAACATATTTACTGGTTGAGGAAGCACTTCTACTTAAATGACCATACAACTTCAAGCATACAGTATTTTTGAGCAGCAGATATGTAATTTTGCACACGTTGGCAAAATTATGCCTTTGCAGCACTCAAACAAATTCAGTGTTCCTCTTAAAGTTTCACGTCCTCTTTCCAGTTTCCATCTGATACATACACAAACGTTCTAACGGACGGTACATCTCGTTACACAGCAAAAGTCAAAGAAGTGGAACCGCTCCATTCATTTTTCCCACAGTAACAAATGTGATCAGAGCTGCGTTTCAATAACAGTTTGAGTCGCCCTCGCTCACTTGCCCTAAGCACTTGCCCTCGGGGGAATCCCCGCCGCCATCTTAAGGGCTGTTCCAATTCCCTGAACAGCTGAAGTGAACTCCGTGAGATCGACCCTTGAGGGCTGAGTGATCGAGTGAACAACGATGGTCACTTCAGAGCTGTATATCACCCATTGCATTGCAGTGGTGCACAAAAAATATGTCCATGCGGTGGCGATAATGAACCTCAAACACCATTGTCTGCTGTCTATTCACCACCAAGGAAGAAGAAGAAAGAAGAACGTAGAAAATGAATTAAATTTAATTCATTTCCTTAAATTGTGCAATTAGTCTGTTGCAGAGTCATGGCAGAGCCCACCGTTTACAAGTGTAAGTATATAAGCCGACGTATTGCCATCAAGTGCAGAATACGTCTTTGTCTCAATGAAATGAGTCTCTGCATATTTTGTGTAGTTTGGAATAGGCAGTATAGCGCTACTCCAACAACGTGTGGTTGATCCATGATTGTCTGGGCTGTTAGTGAACGAGGGCAGGTGTGTGGGTCAGATGACCACCATAACTTTGTCAATCAGAGTGAAGCTACAAACCCAGGACAGGATGTTTGCAGCCACATAAGTTGGCCCCTTTGTATCCAACTGCCTTTATTTCCTTCAGACGTTTGTTCGTCTCTATTTCTGTCCCTGTCGCTCGCTTCTCTTCCCTCTTGCTTTCTATGTCTGCATGTGTCTCCCCTGTCTGTCCCTCAATCTGGTAGTGTTAGACTTGCAGGACGTCAAACTGCAAAAGGCGAGGAAAAAACACAAACACACAGAGCGGTACTCGCTGTGCTGCAGTGCGGGTTGTAGACGTGACACATCAGAAACTGACTGAAAACGAGAAACAAGCAGCAGTGGAGAGAGACAGGGAGGGAAAGAGAGGCGAGACTTTGACGGGTTCTGGTTGGAAGTTTTGTACAATTTTCTCAGCAACTTTGTTAGGAAACGGGTCCCTGAAGCCGTTGCCAACCGACGAAGGAGTCAAATGCAGACTCGACACACTGAGAGGTAGGGAACAAAAAGTCTTTACAAAAAGGCTGGGTTTGGTACAAAGGTAGTAGTGCAATCAATCCACGAACACTATCCAAGATCTGAGGTAACTGGAGGTTAGTCCAAAAAATTACTTGCATAGACAATCGGGAGCGCAGAGACTAAATATGCGGTTGTTCCATTCAATTGTGAAAGCAAATTTTCAGCGAACTTTGGAAATGTTGCAAAAATGAAATGTGAATTTGGTCAGTTTCCATCAATTTTTGGAGCAAATAAATGCGGACAAGAGAAAAATGGAGAGAGGTCTTCAGGAATTTTTTTCAGTTGGGCAACTTTTAATTGTTCTTTCATGTTAGCTCACATTGGTGTGTCATGCTGCCAGGAGACAAAGACAAGCATTTGCACGTTTGGAAATTTTCCAAGACGCCTGCGACAGGACAAACAGCTAATGGGTAAAATAAAATATTCGCTTTATCAGAATGAGGGTTGTCAAGATACTACAATTTCAAACATGATATTGATACCCCGGAAAAAACTCGATAACGTTTTCAATACCACGGGGAGAAAATTACACCAAAAATGGAGAGGCAGAATTTTTTAAATAACACCCCAGTATTTATGGGGACTTTAGAGAGTCAATTTCACATCACCACCGTTTCAACAACATTGAAGTTGAGTTATCAAATCAGTAACGGAGCTAGGCAGCTAACATCATCAGCCCTACTACTAATTTAACAGGATAGAACAATAATGTGCATCTGAAAATTCAACCAGCAACGAGACAGAAACAGTAGCAGCCTACTCTGAAACCTGTTTCTAATAATCTCCAACTGAATCCAAGGCTTAAGCTTTGTTAAATAATATGATGTACACAGAATAAAACAAACTCAGATTATCTGAAAATAGTTGTCATATAGTATATAAACCCTACATATATGTTACTACGTCAGACAACTGTTTAAAAGTGGTATTGATGTTGTTCTAATATGTATTTGAAAAAATTCTGCCTCTATAATTTTGATGTGGTGTGGTGGTGATGTGGTGGTGATGTGGCAGTGATGTGGTGGTGATGTGGTGGTGATGTAGTGGTGATGTGGTGGTGATGTGGCAGTGATGTGGTGGTGATGTGGCAGTGATGTGGTGGTGATGTGGCGGTGATGTGGTGGTGATGTGGTGGTGATGTAGTGGTGATGTGGTGGTGATGTGGCAGTGATGTGGTGGTGATGTAGCGGTGATGTGGCGGTGATGTGGTGGTGATGTGGTGGTGATGTAGTGGTGATGTGGTGGTGATGTGGTGGTGATGTGGTGGTGATGTGGCAGTGATGTGGTGGTGATGTGGTGGTGATGTAGTGGTGATGTGGTGGTGATGTAGTGGTGATGTGGTGGTGATGTGGCAGTGATGTGGTGGTGATGTGGCAGTGATGTGGTGGTGATGTGGCGGTGATGTGGCGGTGATGTGGTGGTGGTGATGTGGCGGTGATGTGGTGGTGATGTGGTGGTGATGTAGTGGTGATGTGGTGGTGATGTGGTGGTGATGTGGCAGTGATGTGGTGGTGATGTGGTGGTGATGTGGCGGTGATGTGGTGGTGATGTGGTGGTGATGTGGCGGTGATGTGGTGGTGATGTGGTGGTGATGTGGCGGTGATGTGGCGGTGATGTGGCGGTGATGTGGCGGTGATGTGGTGGTGATGTGGCGGTGATGTGGCGGTGATGTGGCAGTGATGTGGTGGTGATGTGGTGGTGACTGCTAGGCTACTGCAGCATCACCCCCAGATCTTCCTTTGTCAGTGCAGAGAGTCATGTTTGTCCGGTTGTATTCGAAAGATCGCCGAACTGTTGTGGCGGACACTGGTATTGTCACGATCAAGCATGTGAGGGCATAAAGTTGCGACATGCTGACTGCAAGACCCGTCTCCTCAGAAATGTCAATAGGTCACTTGGACTCTTTTCCTGAAAGTTTGTCATGCAGTACATCACCTTGAGCTCAGCTCGGAGTCTGCCCAGGTCATCCACAGTCCTGAGCTCTGCTTCGGGAAATGTCTGCTTGAACTTTGTGAACAGTTGTGCATCCAGCAGTGCAACAAACAGTAGTCACTTGTGATCTTCAAATCGATTCCTGACTTGCGTGATGATGCTATCGATTAGTGCTGTGTGTAGCTCTCCATAGTGTGCGCATGGGTCTCGTCGACCTCTGGCTTTGCTCGGCCGTCCCACGGTCTATGCTGTCCTCTCATAGATGGCATCACATTTTACATGCTCACCGTCAAGATCTGCAATTCTGGCCAGACTGAACTGCATGTCTAAGCTCTAATTTTGCAGTATTCCGAAGAGCACATCAGCAAAGTCAAAAATGCCGATGAAAGCAAAAAGAAAAAACATAAGCCAAAGCTTTTCAACTGTGACAAGTGTCCTGATGCACTGACATGTAGAGACAGACAGGTAACCAGTCTATCACAGGGCTGACATGTAGACACAGACAACCATTCACACTCACATTCACACTTATGGGACATTAGAGTCATCAATGAACCTATCCCCATCTTGCATGTCTTTGGACTGTGGGAGGAAGCGGAGAACCCGGAGAGAACCCACGCTAACACAGGGAGAACATGCAAACTCCACACAGAAGGAACCTTAGCCCAAATGATTGCTTTTTATCATTCATTTGAGTTGAGTTGAATACACAGTATGTCTGTCTTCCTTGTGAATCCAGGCAGCATTAAAGCATCTGGCTTTCTCTGTAAGGTGGTTTATGACAGCAGAACATTACAGCATTACACCATGCTGTTCTGCAGCTTTCCTTAAACTGGACTAGTTAACAAGACAAGTTGCCAGTACAAAAAAAAATGTGGTACGTTTATTAATGACTTGCCAAGGAAATGCAGTTCCACTTTATACATTTCTACCAGCCACAACGTTTTACCATGAAAAGTCACATAACAGGATTGTCTCGAAGGAGTTTGAGTTCAGTTAATGTTGTTACATCTTTAGTAATATGGCTGTTGCTGTTGAAGTGTGGGATGTGGGATGGGCAGGACAGGTTCCATACTCGCCATACTAGCTACAAATGGAAGGTCAGTGTCCTTCAGACGGCAAAGCAGCCGACAGACATTGATACAGCACGCCAGTTTGTCCTTGGAAATATTCTGCATCTGTCATATAGCGACAATTAATTACCACAGAAATTTTTGAGACAGTTTTATGATTACCATGAGCAAACAAGACTATCATTAAAGCACGTTGAGCCCCTTGTGGCTGCTGCACTGCATGGTTTCCTAAAGTTAGATTTCACATCAGATTTCATGTATTGTTTTAATATTCTGATACGATGTTTAGTTGTGTTTTGGCAGAAAGCACATTAATAATAAAAAAACATGTAACTACGAAAAAATGAAAGAAAACAACTTCAACTGAAGGAAATGAAAGATCATCTTCAACCCAGGAAGCAACTCAGTATATTGCAGATTAGGCCTTACTTCATATGAATAGTTATTCACTGCTCGACGGTGCAACACACAGACAGCAATTCAGACATGCAGCTCAGGTCAGGCCTGAATGACGACAGCTGACTGGGGCAACTTCACATTAGTCTGCACAATTACATCGGCTTCATATTATGCAGAAATGCTGCTGTCAGTTATAACTATGTAAGCAAAAAGGCCTCTCACCACCGCGCTGTGGCAGCAGGGCTCAAGCTTGCAAACAGGTACATTCAAAGTATTGTAAAGCTGTTTTGTCAGCCAGTCAGAAGTCATTGTCGTCAGTCTGAGATTTTTTTTGCCCGTGAGGCAAATTTCAGAATCGACTTCAGCAGAAGTTGGTTCAGGGAAAGGTGTAAAATGTGATTTTCTAGTCCATTCAGAATGCTCTGACAGGCTAACATACATACGGACAGTCCAACCTCTACTCACACACGTGGGCAATTCTGTGCTCAACTCCAGTTGACTTGTGTATCTGTAAAGTTTCCACAGGGAGAAATCCACATGAAGGACCAGGACGAACAGCACTAGTCCTAGCATTAGCATTAGTCCTAAAACCTGAGCAGACCTCAACCAAACTGTATTCAAACTAGGGCTAAATAATACATATGTCATGTTGACTGATTTTGCAATTGTGATATGATTCGCAATATTAGAGTAAATTATCATTTTAACATAATTATTTCCATTTTCATTTTAAAAAAAAGATGAAAAATTTGATTTTTAACTACAAATGGTGTTTTCACACACACATATTGCCTTGAATAAATATTGTGTCTTAAATATCGTAGTGATTTGAAAATTGCAGTCGATATTGCGATTTAAATTAAAATTTCAATTCATTGAGAAGGCTTGATGTAAACATTCACAAAGGAATTGACATGTTGTCTGCATTATTGTGTCATTTTATTCATTTAAGCTCGTCTTGTGTTCTGTTAGACAGTAAGTCTCTGAAAGAGCGAGGACACTAGGATTGAAAAGTTACTCATTACAAGTAAAGCATAAACCCAGTAGCATTACATTTTCACATTGTCTAGTTTTGCAGAGCTTTCTGCAGCAGCTGTCTGCCTCAAATATGTTTTTGTTGCAGGGCTACATGAAAAGTTTGTTATGTTTGTATGTCAACTGTCTCAACATAGCATCTAATGTAGACAAACATCAGGTTCCATATTCATTGCGGTGCTTTTAAGCATCTTGATACTCAACTGTTGCTATTCAGTATCTGTGAAGTTCCCTTTTCCTCTTTCTATACTAACACATGCATATAGTGTGTTATGGTTTAATGTTCCAGAGGAAATCTGTTCAAATCACCTGTCTTTTATTGTGCGTGTGCTCCTACAGAACTTGTGCTCTCCCGTCTGTAGTTTGATCGTTGTCTGTGAACTCTCGATGCCGGCCATTTGCATGCAAGGCTGGTTCCACTGCAGAGGAGAGGAGAGGCCTGACGCTCTGATTGGTGCAGGAGTTGCTAGACAACAGATGTCCAGCTGGCTGAGAGGTGGACTACCTGTGGAGGAGGGAGAGAGTGAAAAAAAAGTGGAGGTGGAAATGATGGAGAGCGCTGGCTGTTACATGACAGACATTTTTAAGTGTTTGTTGAGCTACAGCACAGTGACAATGAGAAGCCAACCAGACATGATCGCCTCAGTGTGTCGCTCTAAAGCAGCGTTTGCATGGTGTTTCATTCATTTTAACAATTTTGCCATCCTGTATTAAAATTAAACTCCTCCCATAGGCCCAAAACATATTATTTATTACACTACTCAAAATAACATAAATATTCTACTTCAGCTTAAAGCAACATATCAAAGCAGCAAAATGCTAAGTATTTAAACATTTATTTTTTCATTAAATGGATTTTGTAATAAATGATAATGATCATAATATATGAATATACAATGGCATCCCTAAACATCTCTTTAAATTGAATTTTTGCTTTCTTCATGTTGGAGCTCTGACATTCAAAATAGTTGGCTGCAAAACATTGCATTCATAAGAATACACCTTAATAGAAAAGTAAATTTTCCCGCTGTGAGTGAACGCACATGAATTAAGGCTCGGCGATAACTCTGTATGATGATTTGTCATCTATAAGGTGATCAAATCATATACTGAGATATCGTGATACACAATTACGTCGTCTAAATTGACGTTAACAAGTCACATATTCACTCCAACTTCATACTTTCATATAGAGCGCCAAAGAACACAACTTCAAAAATAACATTTTGGGTGTGTGGTGATGTATCTGTGTGGGATGCCAGATATATTTTCCAGTACGTAGGAGAAGAGCTGCGGGCTAAAAATGTGAGTCTTAACTTAAGCAGAGTACTGCTATGTGTCTGCTGTTGAATGCTATATGATGAATTATGAAACCATTGTTATTATTATTCAAACAAACATTTTGTCGAAATTATAGAATGTATCAGGAAAAAAGCAAAGAGCAAAAAGCATACTCACCCACAATCCATGCAATTTGATGCTGTTAGACTAAAAAAGGGCTGATGTACAACCAAAAACAAAAATCTTACATGACATGAAGATAAGATGCTTGATTCAGAGACAGGGATTAAGAAAATTAATCCATAACACCGAAAAGAAAGACAGAGTTTGTGTGTTGGAGAGGGATCCATAGATATTATGTGTCATTCAGTAACACGTTAAGACCGAGGCTGAGATGGAGAGATTAGCGACCTTGCTCATATGCTTGCATGATGCATTTATTATACGCGGTCCCTGTTAAATACACGTGTAAATCAAACTAAAAGCGTCCTGCTCATCATGAAATAATGGCTGCGTCGCTCTGCCTGTCAGGACTTCTGTCTGCCTCTCAGATATAGTGCTCATCTGAAAAAAAGCTGGCAGTTCATCATGCATCAAACAAAAATTGAAATTGGCGTGTTCCCACAGGCAATATGGCGAGCTTGCGACCACACAAGAGAGCCGCACTGGGTCCGTTTGTTGTAGCGCGTGCAGTCCTCCTTTCAGAAGTTTCCACACGGTCTTCTTCAAAAACCCCTGAAGGACGTTTACACTATTGATTGAGCTCTACCTTTTGCTTTGGGTGTGCACATTTGCTGATTATCTGTTATTTTCTTACACTTCTGTCAAGTGTCACATGCCCTGTGTGATTTGTGATATTGGGCTCCTCATTGGTTAAGAGAGTGAACAAACCATCTCCTTTTCAGTTTTTGGTGCTTGTCACTAACCATGGCAAGTTTTAAATCTTCCTCCTGTATTTTTAGCTTTAACTGTAGTGCAGCCACAGCTCATCCTGTATTTGTTTTGCCGTTCACTGTTGGGATTTTATTCTGGCTTCATCTCTTTCACTGCGTCTGAAAAACTCCACCCTCTGGTGTCCGTGAACAGTCTCTCAGTCACAGTGAACATACTGTGCTGTACTGGCAAATTTCTTTGCAGAGCATTTGAGAGCACACCAAGTTTCTTTTTGTTTAAAGTATACCGCTGCCCTAAGTTTGTCTGCCTGTCACTCCCTGTAGAATCACTACAGCGACACAGACAAAGAGATACCTGGATAGCCGTAATGGGAACAAGCGGCCTGGTGTTCGTTGCTGGCCTTACCTCTGCATAGCATCAAGGAGAGCAGAGGAAGGAGACAACGGATGAGAGTGAAAAATAGGCGTCCTATTTTATTTGGGAAAAAAAAGTTGAACCCGCTGCTCTCCCTCTCTCTCTCTCTCTCTCTCTCTCTCTCTCTCTCCTCTCTCTCTCTCTCTCTCTCTCTCTCTCTCTCTCGCGTGCTCTAGGTCCCAAGGCAAAGCTGAAATGGGTCGCCTCAACGCCGTGCTGCAACACTCATTATAACGACTGCTGCTCTTACTCAGTTGTCTCAAATCAGTCGGATAAAACCAAAAGTGATGCATTTAACAGCAGAATAGACAGATATTTACCTAAGAAGTTGGTGGAGACCAAAAAGCTAAAAGAGAGATATTATTGGACTTACATTTGACAGGTGTCAGATACATGGCTCCAAACATGACCCCCATATCAGCGTAATAAGGTGATATGTCACTGTTCATGCTGCATAATGCCTCAAATTAAGGTTTTGCAGGTTTTATGATCAGTTTTTCGGCTAATGGAATGAATGAAATACCACCTAATCATGGTACTTCATCGTGTGATGGATCCACTAATGTAGTGACAATCTTGTCATTAAGCAACAACCATTCAAATGTACATTACAACAAAACCCAATCCCAGTGAGCAAATACAGTAAATGTTCAGCACATGTAAAACCCTAAGTTGATTTGGTTCCGACTTTACGAGATGCAAAATTAAACTTCAACCTTGTATCCTTGCAAGTTTGTTTTGTTCTCAGGTCAGTAAACCTGCAGGCACATTGCAGGAGTGCATATCAAGCCTGACTCTGGTTGACTCTGTTTGTTGTCCGCTGTTGCCTGCCTGTTTGTGGCACATACCCAAGCACACATCAGGTCACATTATCTTTGTCAAGCATTTCAGCTCTGATAAGGAAAAGAACAGGGCCCACACACACACACACACACACACACACACACACACACACACACTGTACATGCAGAAGTGGTGGATGTCAAGTACACAAACACACACTGAAAGTAACCTGCAGCCAACTTCATGTTCGGTGATTCAGAATGCCCATCATAGCGAGGGAATAATTAAAAATAACCCGTCTCTGTTTGTCTCTGTGTTTGTGTCTCCTGTTTTCTTTTAGATCATCAAAAGCTGGAGAGGGAAGCGAGGATTTGTCGTTTACTGAAGCACCCCAACATCGGTGAGCTGCGAGTCCCCGATCTTAAAATACTCACGCACAAGTGCACACACGGCTGCAAACGAAAACGCACGCGTTTTGTTCAGGTCTCCGGTGAATCCTGCTATGGCTATTCATCTTCTAGACACAGTTATGAGGGAGACAAGTGTGTGTGTGTGTGTGTGTGTGTGTGTGTATACACAGGTATCTAATGATGATGTATCTGTTTGCTCTCCCAGCTGAATCATCAGAAAGTGCACTCTCTAAACCAGTGACCCCTTACACTCCTTCCTCCTCATTATACCTCCAATAGAACCTGTCTCATCCGCTCATGCTCTCTCTTCTTCGCTGTCATTATTTCAGATTTATTAAATCAGTGCTGCACCACAGCCACCATTCCCGTCAGTTTTCTAAGACAAAAACACATTGAGATTTTTGGCTATTTTGCTTCCATAACATCTTCTTTCAGACAAGCGTGAAAAAAAAAAAAAAACATCCAGAAAACACATTTAGTTGTTTATTTGACTACTTTGTCTATTTATGTCTGTAGGTTTCTCCTAAATTCACCAAAGGTAGCATTAGATATGATTCCTCTTTTTCATATTTTTAACAAAACTTGGGACGTTTTATGGTGTTATCTATTAGTTATCATTTTACACTCTTCACCTGAAGTGCAATGTTTTTGTTGAAATTTTTTTGTCCAGGTACTCTTATCAGGAGCCAAATGCTCAGCAGGCTTTAAGGGCATTATTGACATTTTTTACATCAATACTGTGTATGTTACTACCTCAGATATCAAAACAGCACATCTGGAGGGATCAAGGACCAAATCATAAGCCAGTGTGAATATGTGATTTCTCATATTAAATATTTTTACATTCAAATTAATTGAAAGAACCCTCACTGTCTTTAAAGCCAACAGGTTTAATGATATACAGTTAATCATGAAATATTCCCCCAGTCTAAATGCTAACTGTGTGAGTCCAGGTTTGTCACTGGGCTTTGGTTTAATCAACCAAATGTTAGCATGTAGCTGTGGGTTTGTTATCCGTAAATAGCTTTGTGCAGTATAGGTTCAATATAAAGGGCACTGATTTGAGTCTTAATTGTTCTCGGAGGTTTTACCTAATCACGGTGATTGTGCCCACTTGTACCCACTTTTAATAACAGCGTGAAACATGACATTGAGTGGAGGTAGAATACGTTATGTATTGCAAACTCAATTTGCTCCTTGATTTAAACGCACTTCGCACGGCGCTGTTGCACATTACCACTGTATCTGTGTTACACCTGACAGCTAACAACCTAACTCAAGGCACAAAGGAGACTGTAAATAATGAGCACTGCCAGGATTTGTATTGATGTATTGACTGCTTGCTGTTTCATTTGGCCTTTTCTTCTTCTTCTCTTTACCTTCTCTTTACCTTTTCTGTCCCGTGTTTGTGCTTTTGTTAAATCTCCTCGACAGTACGACTCCATGACAGCATATCAGAAGAGGGTTTCCACTATCTGGTGTTTGATCTGTGAGTTAAAGACTTTCTCTCACCACCCAAACATTCCTTGGCATTTGGAACCAACCTACTAATTTCACATTTTTGGCTTGTTTTACTTGCTTTCTAACTCGTTTATTTGCATACTGTTTGTGTGTAGTCCCAAAAGTACTGGGTAGGTCAAGAACTACTAATAGAAAGGGACTTTAAGGGAGTTTATCGTGGATGTGCTTTATATATATGGACTTTATCTTAGTCTGTTGCGAGGTCAAAAACTACCAAAGAGTGCTGTTTTAAGAGGCAAAGTGATGTGTTACACATAACTAACTGTCACGTGGAAATGTAGGTATTGTTTTTTTTTGTTTTACATTTGCATACATGAAAAATATGTTGTTGGAATTGGCAGCATATACTCTATCCTATTAAGCAAACCTAACCGGTGCTATTAGCTAAGTTAACATAGCACAACACTTTCATAACTTTACTACTTTATCCTGTGATTTTGGTCAAATGTAATATAAATCTTACATTTTTACATCTTCATGAAACAGTATATTGATTAAGTGTCAAGTTATATTTCATATTAGCTCAAAATAAGTTTTTTTTTCAATAGGCCAGCAAGCTAATGTTTTTTCATTCAGCTAGCTTGATCTCTGTGGTGCTACATATTCTAATTTAGCAATGCATTCACTTCTGCTATAACTAGGCTATGTTACCTGTGAACCTTTTGTTGTGTTTGCAGAAAGACTTTTGGGTCAGATCCTTGCCCATGTAAACCTTATTAAAATATACAAACACATTCAAACCAGGCGGCAACCTCCGGTTCTGAAAAGTTAAGCCAAAGCTGAAGTGCCTTAAACTTGCATTCTCTCTGCCGGCCATCAGGGGGCGTATCCTCTGGTTGCAAAAAGAAGTCTGATTGTATGGAATTCTATGACAAATTGACCCTACTTCTTACTTAATTTATTATCTCCATAAACATTAATTTACAATGTCAATCACTACTTTCATGTCTTCTTCAATATAGCATCCAGCATACAATACATGTGACGTTTAGAGTCAAATAGACGATAAAGCATTGTATGCATTTTGTCTACCTTGTGATTGACAGGTCGCTACCATGGCCTCACTACCATTGCTACCACGCTACAACATACTTAGCTACTAAGATGACTTTAACACTTAGCTGTAAACTTAACCTTTAATTATGAAGCTAACTTTGCTAACAGCTTCACACCAGAAGCCAGATGGAGCCAGACCCAGTAAGGTTGCTGCTCTGTGCTGCTCTGCCACTTGTGTTCTTCAGATCCACTTACCAAATACCAAATATGGTCACTTCCGTTCACTGGTTGCAAAAATCCAAGATGGCACCATCCAAAATGCTGAACTCAAGGCTTCAAAATAGTAGTCCACAAACCAACCGGTGATGTCACCATGACTACGTCCACTTCTCATATACAGTCTATGGTGCAAGCTTACATGCACAAAAACAAAACATCAATGTGAATTACATTAATGCATACAAGAACATGAAGTTTGCTAATTGTTTATGGACCTAATAAGTATACAATGTGTGCAAGGGTGTATGCAAATACAGGAAGCTTATGTGTATGTAAAAGTATTGTTTCTGCATAGAGATAGAAACTTGCACTATAATGTGCACTTTCTCTGGCACTCTACAGGGTGACAGGAGGAGAGCTGTTTGAGGACATCGTAGCCAGGGAGTACTACAGTGAAGCTGATGCAAGGTAAAACACACACACACACACACACAGCACACACACACACACTGAGCAAAGCAGCCATTATCCATATTTGTGTGTTTCACATATGGTCTTCTCAAAGGTGTGATACAGCTGCCTTGTCTCTAAAGCATCTCATGGAGTTATTTATAAAAGAGATTAACGACATAAAGCCTGCGTTATTAATCTCACATAGCCTACCTTACGCTGCCAGCTTCGTGTTGAAACACTTCCTCCCCAGAGAGACAGTTTCCTTGTCATAGACGCCGTATAGCTTTGGTTTATCTATATAGTGTGATACATTAAAATTGTGTGACAAATGACTTACCTCTACGTGACTTAATGTCACCCATCAAGAAAGCGGCATCGCACATAAGAAGACTAATGAGAGGGACATGTGATGCATTGTTATGGTTACGTTATGTTTCCTCTTTTCTTCCCCTCAATTAATTCCCCTCATCTTCTCTTCTCTTCCTTTCCCTTTCTGTCTCTCCTTCCAACGTCTTTCTCTATCACAATCCTGTGATTGTTCATTACTCTCTACTCTCCCACCCTCAGCCACTGCATACAGCAGATCCTCGAGAGTGTCCATCACTGCCATGTTAATGGGATCGTCCACAGGGATCTGAAGGTTTGTATGACCGCAGCCACGGCTGCAGCCACGCTCAGTGCTGACTCTGTACAGATGGCAACACTCCCCTCAACATCCTTTCCGTCTGCCATCATTAAGATTTGTTATTCGTCACATTATTCCATTCTTTCATCTGGAGGCCCTTAAAGCTTTGAAAAATTAATAAAGCTGATTTGACCTTGAGTTGTACTTTGATATCGGCTGCAATTCTGGTGTGCAGAATAAGATTCAAACATACCAAACTGCAGAAGCTTGGCTCCTATATTGTCAATATTCTGAGCCTAATACCCTGTCAATGTCAAGAATAGTGATCATCCTCTAATGCTACCCCTGATGTTGCAGGGAACATGCTAGCGTTTTTTTATGTATGTGCGTGTGTGATTGTGTAGTACTCTTAGTGCAGCGTTATGGTGACAGCAGTAGGAGCAATCACAGGCCAGAACCTCAGCAATGATCACCATTTGCATAATTATGTAAAAATTATGTTGAGATGTGAAAGACTTTCATGGTCATGAATATTCTAATGATAGTCTGTATTCTCATAACCTCCCAGGAGCGTTTTTATGTGGAGGAAAAAAGGAAAGATATAGCAAGAGAGGTCTCTTGAATCTGTTCAAATCCGAGCATGCGACTGCACCGTAGGAAACATTGAATAAAAGAATTATCAGAATAAACATGTTGCTTTATGAGATTTCCAATCTGTCAACTTCATTAGGCGAGACGTCCCCTTCTGAAGGAATTTCAAGTTTTCAGATGCTTCATAATTAGCAACATGTATTCATCGTTATGTAAATGATTATGTAGATGTCGTCCGCTTGTCAGTTAGCGTGCTGTTGAGTCACATGTCTGCCTAAAACTGACTGCTCACAGGCTGTCTGTGTTTAGACTCTCTAAATGTTAGGAAATGTATTATTCATCAGAGCAAACTGTCTAACTGGCCTTAGGTTAGCAGAGACCTTTCTGCACCTGTGTCCATGTCTCTCTGTTTGTGTGTGTGTGTGTGTGTGTGTGCCTGCGTGTATCTCTGGTTGTGCTAAACTGTGTTAGTGTGCGGTTGTCGTTACCCATACGTGGCTGAGTCACTTGTTTTTACACCCACGTCTCCTGTGACACCACACCTCCCTCCTGTATCCTTCTCCCTGCAGTGTGCACTTTGTTCCCACTCACGGATTCTAACAGTGGATTGGTGTCATTGTGGACGAGCACATCGTGTCCACGACCAATTAACTCTCTCAGAATCCATGAGACCTGGGGAAGAAGTCCACAACTCCAGCGTGAGAAATGTCCTCTGTCACGTAGAGATTTGGTCCCGTGCACATTTCTGTTTCTCTGTCATTTTTGTGGCAGAAAGGGAGTTGCCCCAGACACTGATTTAGGAGCAGTTTAGCATCGTTGACCCCTAATAGTTCGGATTAGGATTTGGTTTGGCTAATCTGATTTTAGATCTGTGTCTGTGGGCGGCTTGTTCCCAGAGCGTGTGACCTCTCACCTCTAACCTGTTTGACTCCGCCCCCCCCAGCCTGAGAACCTTCTATTGGCCAGTAAGCTGAAGGGGGCGGCGGTCAAGTTGGCTGACTTTGGGCTGGCTATCGAGGTGCAGGGGGACCAGCAGGCATGGTTTGGTGAGTATTCATCCATCCATTTTTCAACCTGAATCAGTTGGTCAATCAAGCAAAAAAACAATCAATCAGTCGATCAATCAATCAGTCGCTCAGTAAGTTAGTTAGTCACTGAATTGCCCACTCCTGCGTACCATTCCACATCTCCATCTCACTCCTCCAGGTTTTGCTGGCACCCCGGGCTACTTGTCTCCGGAGGTTCTGAGGAAAGACCCATATGGGAAGCCAGTGGACATGTGGGCCTGCGGTAAACAACCTTCAAATTCTCTCACTGAACTTAACGCTGGAGTTACTCCTCAGCCTCTGGCTATGTCTGACCTTGTCAGATGTGTGCAGCAGAGCAATTCTGCAGCTTTCAGTATACAGCACTGTTGTATATTGGTATTTTCTGTTAAAATGCTTAACTTACCATGTCACTTCCTTGCAGGTGTGATTTTATACATCCTGCTGGTGGGCTACCCTCCCTTCTGGGACGAGGACCAGCACCGCCTGTACCAACAGATCAAGGCTGGGGCCTATGATGTGAGCACTCGCACACAAACAGCACAAACTGGTGCTGAAATAGAAAAATAAAAAAATTATGAACTGTTAGTTTCATTGAAGGAATGAAACTAAGATGTAATTTATTTGAATTCATTCAAACGCAACCCTCATATCCCAACCCTGAAATGCTCTGCAGAACTGACGTAGTTCAGATTTGTTGGCATGGTAATAGTACTGCAACGCCTTTGACCTAAACTATGAACTTGTCGTTAACGGAATTAAACCATGTAGTTAACTATTGTCTTAATCAGATTTACCTGTATTTGCGTGTACAGCTCGACAGTTTTTTACTACAGTTCATTTAGCGACCAAGTTAGATAAAATGCCAGCTACTAATCTCCGCAGCCAGATATGTTCAAATGAAAGTGAATAAACATATTTACTCTCTTTTTGGTTCTTTTTCCTAAGAGGATGGTTGTTTTACTCATTGTATGTTCACAGTTTTTTCCCTCTCCTTTGCTTGCTAATAAAAGAATATTAGCTTTGTCTGTTCTAATGGGTTTGACACTCCTTTGTTTTTGACAGTTTCCGTCCCCAGAGTGGGACACTGTAACTCCCGAGGCCAAAGATCTGATCAACAAGATGCTAACCATTAACCCCAGTAAACGCATCACTGCCACAGAGGCCCTCAAACATCCCTGGATCTGCGTATGTGGCACACACACACACACACTACACACATACATATGCAGAGAAACACATGAACTTATATACAGATGCACAAACACCGAAGACCGACACTGATAATGATGAACTATTAGGTAACAAAATGTCTCAGTTGCCTTCAGATTCACCGTGTAAGAACACGTGTCGTCTCTTTGCCACACATACACATGGATACATTCCTCCCATCCATTGTTTCCATTCTCTCTTAATGCTCTCATCTCCTTCCTGCAGCAACGGTCCACTGTAGCTTCCATGATGCACAGGCAGGAGACTGTGGAGTGCCTGAAGAAATTCAACGCCAGGAGGAAACTCAAGGTGAGACGTCTGGCAATCCTTCATGTTTCTATTTATATAAAACAATCCATCCAGCCATCTTGCCCTCTCCTTCCTCCCTTTAGACTTTACAGGGTAACTTAGAAATGATGACCTGTTCTCTAAGACCTTCAAGTTGCCCATTTGATGTGCTCCTCTTTCTTGCTGTGACCTTATAATCAATCTTCCTATTTCTGTCTCTTCCTTCCGTCATCATTACTTCCTTCTTTCCTTCTTTTCTGTCACTGCAGGGAGCCATATTAACCACTTTGCTGGTCACAAGAAACTTCTCAGGTATGTCTCTCTCAGACTGGTCTCCAAGAACTAGGTTACCCAAACATATCTTCTAAACTTAAAAATGGATCTTAAATGGATCGAAATACTTTTAGTAGTAGTTTAGGTTTGCTATGAAAAATGCATCTTCTTGAGGAAAAATCGATAAGAGGCACTACAAAGGCACAATGTGCAGTCAATCTTTAACTTTAATATCCAATTGCTGCGTTTTTACCTATTTTAAATGCATTCGGCCTGTTTTTCTGTAGAACAAAGCTGATTTTGGCACATAGGTACCACCGCTAAACAGAGCCAACTCTCTTTATCTCTCCAGCAGTTTCTCTTTCACTTTATCACAATTTCGCGATCTACCATACATTTTTGCATGCATTTCCTTTGACCGATCTCTATTTTCTCACGCTCTTACCAGCTTGCTTTCTCTCTTCATTCTACAGTAAAAATGCGTTAGTGCATTTGTGTCTCTTTTTATTCATCATTTTCTTCCTTTTTCAAATTTCTTTCCTTCTTTTGTTTGGATTGTGGTTTCCATTTGAGGTAAGATTTTTTGGAATGACAGGGAAATATGCTGGGTTGGGCCCAACTAAATAGCTGTGATGTTTCGGGCTTTCTTACCCTTCTTATAGCCAATCACATGTGCATGAAGATGAGGTGAAGCTCACACTTGCAAACATGCCAATATGAGATCAGAATGAAATTAAGACAAGGGTTTAGCATGTAAGGTGACCTTGGGTGTTTGAAAGGCACCAAAAAATAAGATTTATTATTATTATTATTATTATTATTATTATTATTATTATTTAGCATGCATTTTGAAATGCAATCTACTGATTATTTCATACAGTACCATGATAAGTACAATGAAGAGTGGCTGGGATTGTATGTGTGCGTGCTACTGGTTAAGTGCATGTGTGCAAGTGTTAATTTCAGAGTGCATTGTGGGTCTGTTGGATATCGGTAGATCATCACCTGCTAAATTCACACCCAATCAATGAGCCCCTCACATGTAGTAGGACAAAAACCTTGCATACATGAAGAACCCATTCTGAGCATCCGTTGCATTGCATTATGGATCTTGCAGTTGGATTTTGCACCTGGAGTTGAAGATAAGCACAGTTGACTGATATGCTTGCTGCATGTTAGCGTAGCCTCAGGCTCAGGACTGTGTTTGTGAACTCTCATGCTGAAGTGTTGTCTCTTTCTTTCCTTCTACAGCAGCCAAGAGTTTGCTCAATAAGAAGGCGGATGGAGTTAAGGTGAGGTGCTTTTCACGGGAACTACTTTGTTACATGCATTAGTTTGCTGGAATGTTTGGTGCCTGAGGAGCCTTCTGAATAATTATGATGATGTGAACATTAACAACCTCATCATTCAGGGACAGTCACTCCAAGCAGAGGGCAATAGTTGATATGTCTCAGCTTGATTTCACAGATCCTTATAGTAGTACTAGTATTAGATTATTGGACCAGTACATGTCGAAAGAATGTCTTCGATGCACCTACACAATACTGATATTGTCAGATATTGACTCAAATAGCAGGTTTGAATACTATTATTTTTATAATAGATTTGTACCTTTGTATCTTTTTATTTGTTTCATTATGTTTGACAAAGTTAGGTGCCTGATGTTGCCTTTAATGCCAATAATTAAATACTGGTGTCAGGTCTGTCCTTGAAAATTAGCTGATACCCAAAGCCCAGGTCTCGGTTTTCCTTATTTCCTGCCTGTTACTACACTATCGTGTTCTGCTTAGACTAGCAGGTTGTTGTGCAGCCTTTTAGAAACATAAGCAGTTTCCCTGTGACTACTTTTAATAAGTTTCCCTACCTCCAGTGCAGCCAAGTTGAATTGACCTCTTGTGATTCTGCTTCTGTCTAAAGTAGCTTTCCTCGATACGTCGACCTTCCTGACTTTGTGTTCTTTTATAAAAAACACAGATTTCATAAAGAGGTCTTGGTTGGTAACAATGTAACACTTCGTTACATGAGTTGAGATGATGACTTTGGAGTGGACCATAGCCAGGGTGTGTGTGTGTGTGTGTGTGTGTGTGTGCGTGCACAAATGTGTCTGTAAAGTGTGCAGTGTGTCATGTCCCCTTTACACTGCCCCCTACAGGTCAACAACAAAGCCAACACAGTGACCAGTCCTAAAGACACTGGCCCTGCCCCTGCTCTGGTATAAACACCAAACTTCTCCTATACACCCACACCTTCATCCACAAAACCTCTAACACCTCCCTGCTGTGGAGGAGGTACAGGTTCACCCTTTCACGTAGGCTCAGATCATTTCCTGTTTGATCTCAGCCTTGCTTGATACCGTGAATTCTTAACCAGGTGTCTAAGAAAAAGAAATGGGTGCGACAGACGTCTAGCTCAACTTTAGGCTATCCCTGAATGAAATAGACTGTAAAAGCCTTCGTGGATGAAGCATGTACCCGCTCCGGCATATTTGATGGAAAAGTAAAGATAATTCAGATTAATGTGTTGATTCATTCATCTGAATAAGCAGTTCATGCATGGGGCATACATAGTTTGTATATACTGTTAATGTTGCTGAAACAGTAAGCCTCTACACATATCTGGATTGGGCTTTAACTAATGTCATTTTAAATCTGTAGCTCGGGGCAACCTCTACCTCAAACCCCCTTTCTCTCCCTGCCCCCCTTTCCTCTGCAAGAACCCCCCTCCCTCCTCATCCCTCCTCATCCCTTACACACCTACGCCGTGCATGTGCTCCTATCATGTCATGAATTGTACTTTAGTGCCATCACTTTTGCATTGGATGGTAAAAGGATCACGGGTGTCGGGTTAGACGCTCGTATAGTTTATTAGTTTGTCTGTGCATGGCTGGAGTGTGAGGACGTCTCCTCCTGTGGTTCATCATGACGCTACCTTCCCAAGTGATTCAGCTGTCACTCATTGGCCTGCGCATGGAGTCTGCTGACTGGCTGCCGACGTCAGGTCACATGACTGTTGCTCTGCATGATGTCAAAGGCTTTCTGTCCCCCCATTTGCTGTCAAGATGATTACGCATGAACACAGGCACACGGCACCTCTCTCTCTCTCTCTCTCTCTCTCTCTCTCTCTCTCTCCTCTCGTTCTCTGTCCTCCTTTCTCACTCCATCATGATGTACACACACAGATGTAGGCTGCTGATTTTGTAATCTAGCGTAATCAGGGTGAGAGATTAGAAGGACTGATGTGGTCATCAGGATCGATTCCACAATAACTCTGACATCTGATTACTAAGGCAGGACACAGTAGTGGGCTGAGGAGGAGAGAAAGGAAGACACAAACACAGACAAAAAGGAAGATGAATAAAAAGGGAGATAGAAGCAATGGAAGAAGGGTTCAATTTGACAGATGCATTGTGATAAATATGTTTGAACACATAAATAGAATGATAGAAAGGTAAATAGATAGCTTCATATTCTGAAAATACACATAATTACATTTCCTTTAACACTTTCTGTGCTGTCCTACCTTTTCTATCCTTCTATAATTATTCCTTCCCACAAATTATCTGTCATGTGTTCTTTGTAGGAACCACAGACAACTGTGATCCACAACCCAGTGGATGGAAATAAGGTATCACAATAAAACCACTGTTTTCATTGTTACGTGTATTAAATTATATCCAAGCTGTTTGTTCCTGTACTTAATGCCTTTTCATTTTCCAGTTTAACTTAATAACAGTAGTCCCCCCCCACCATCTGTATACAGTCCTACTCATTCATTGTTATATAATCAATGTTTAATAAATGATGATCGGGGCATCCTGGTGGCCTAAAGGGGTTAAAGACCTTGTAATCTGATTTAAGCCCAACCAGGGACATTTGTTTCATGTCATCCCTCCTCACTCGTCTCTCCTTTCCTGTCAGCTATATTGCCATGAAAAAAAGGGCAAACATGCCCCCGAAATACTCGTGATCTGAGATTGCAAGGGCATTTTAAATGTTTAATTTCAAGATATTAGAAATTAAATAACTTGAACTTGTAGTAACGTGCAAATTCTGTTGGTTGTTATTCTCTTCCAGGAGTCCATTGAGAGTGCCAACACCACCATAGAGGATGAGGATGTAAAAGGTAGGGAAACTTGTATTTTTGTCTCTTTAACCTACTCCCAGGTCTCACCTGCGCTGTGAGGTCACAACAGTTGTGTCCACTCAGACTGTTCCCTCTTTGTTTGTCTTCATGTTTCCCCCTCCTTTGACTGCCTTCTGCCCTGCCCTTCATCGCATCCTCAGGTTTCCCCCCATCTTATGACTGAAAAAACGCTTGCCTGCTTATTCAATTTGTGTTTTGCATACCTTTTTTTACTTTTCAGTATTACTAAATGTCTCTGTTTTTTTTTTACTTTTTTCTCCCCCTCTTATGTTTTGTTGAAAATGTCCCTTTTTCCATAATTCATGTCCTGCCTCTGCCCATACATACATATGTATGTCCTTATCTTTGTCACATCCCCCACCCAACACACATGTGACACCCAATCACGCACCCATCCATTCAACCGCTGACAGCCCGTCGTCTGGGCAGCTTAGTGAGCGGTATCTTGAGCTCTAAGAGCCGTTCCTCACAGATGTCTGACTCAAGACATCCAACCAGCTCCTCAGTTCAGAGTAAGTCCCTCCATAGTGGGGGGGTAAAGTGTCTGAAATCCTGTGCTCCTGAATCATTTCCTCAGTTTAGTTGTTTCGTCCTTATAATGCCCTGACTTTCCCTTCTCCAGTGAAGAAAAACCTCCGTTTGTGATCCTTTTCATTTCTGCTCCTTCCGACCCATTTATTCCTCTCTATTTCAATCTGAACAAGATGCTCTCCTGCCGTAAATTCATGTCTTGTAGACACAGATGCTCTTCTCACTCCTCTATTTGCCCTCTGTTCTGATTAACCCAAACATGGACTCACACAGTAAAAAGCTGACTCGTATACACGCTCATGTACATACAGTTATTGTAGTGAGTTTTTGGAGCTGAACTACTGAGTTAAATATTTCTTTACTCTTTAACGTGTCTTTCTGTTGCATGAATTAAGTAATTGTTTTAATATCCCCCAGCCTGCACCAATAACAATAAAGGTAACTGTGAACATTACTTAGTTAAAATTCCTTTTTTTTCCCTTCTTTTTTTAGCAAATACTTGCATCCAAGCATTGGTCTGTTCTTCATTTTTACATTTTTGGGTGAAAGCAATAGTGTCATTTTGCATTTCCCTGCCTGATATCACTATTAGTCATGGGAGGCTTTCTTGTTGTTTTGATAAAAAAAATGTAGTGAAATACTTTTTTTTGGAGCGCCTTCCATTTCTAATAACTCTAAAATCCTGTAGACTAGAACCCATTCGAAGCTGATTTGATATCCAATTTTCTTTATCTGCACTCAGACTGAAGTTTGCCTGGAATTCAGTAACAACTAATAATTTCTACACCGGTTTGTGTAGTTGTGTAGTTGTAGATGATGTTCTGTATTCTTGTGTTGTAGCTCGCAAACAGGAAATCATCAAAGTCACTGAGCAGCTGATTGAGTCGATCAACAATGGAGACTTTGATGCCTATGCGTAAGTTTCCTTCTCTGTGACACAGTAAAATCTGAATGCCTGAATTTCTTTTGTCCTTTGCTGATTATGTTTTTTTTTTTTTTTTTGGTGTAACAGGAAGATTTGTGATCCCGGTCTAACTTCCTTTGAGCCTGAGGCCCTGGGCAACCTGGTGGAAGGACATGACTTCCATCGCTTTTACTTTGAGAATGGTAAATTATTAATCTCGACTTTGGTTTAAAAAATCTTTAAATAAAATAAATTAGCAGCTATCTATCAGCAGGACAGTTGTATAAAGTCTGAAGCGGTCTAATCTTAAGAAATAGATATGAAACGAAATAGCTTTGAGTACCATCAAAGTCATCCATCTTGCCGGGGAATTGCCGCCATATTTAGTCATGCTACTGTTGCAACCGTGGCTCTTTGGTTTCTCCAAAAGGTCCAAGAAGCCAGCTGGCTCTGTGAGAGACGCTGAGAAAGAGAATTAGGAAATACACGGTTGTGTATTATTTATTCTCAGCAACTTGTTTTTCCAGCCACTCTTGAGATTTTAGACAAGAGAATTTTATAAACATGCTTGATTACATCAGCATGACACACTGAATGATCTAATGCAGCCGTTGTTTGCTCTGAAGCTATGTGAGGGGGTGAAACTTCCTGTTTGGTTCTCAGTGATGGGAATGACTTGTTTGCTCACTTTAATTCCCTGGCAAACAGTAACGCTGACACTGGCGAACTAAAAATACACACTATGCATGACTGCATGACGAAAAAGATGTATACTGTGATTGCACAACCAGGCATGTGTCCTAAAAATCAAGGTTTCGGGCCGCAACGTATTGTGCAAGCAGAACAGTAACAGACGATATGACTAGAATAGCGGACAGCAACTTATATATGCATGCAGCATGATGAGCCAGGACGCAACAGCTGTGGAGGCGGGTCACAAGCATAATGGGTTGATGGGAAGCAGGTGCACAGTGAACTCATTAAGATGAACCTCGTGGGCAGGTGAAGTAGATCCAGACCTGGAAACAAACACGTGATGCACACGGAAAGACCGAATATTTCATCTCTTTCATTACTTCAAATTCATTTGGAAGTGTTAAAACAGAGTAAAATGCAGACCATCGTATTGGTATCAAATCATTTCACAAATAAGGAAGATCCCAAACACAGCATGTTGTTTGTATGAAGGAAAGTGTATATAGTGCTATATCAATATGTAGTCCTATGGGTTTACAGTTCATGTTTGCTGGTACGCTACAAGGGCATGGACTAACCTTGGAGCAAAAACTCACTAATGAATGACTGCTATAAATGGCAGAATGTCCTCAGTCAGTGTAAAAATAGTACAGATAAACCAGATATGTCCTAGAAACCTCAATCACTTGGCGAGCCCGTGCTTGTCCACTATCCAACACCAACATATAGAGACTTTTACTTCCTCTTGTGTTCAGATCAGTTGGTACAGTGTGTGAAATACCCGGTTGCTAGCACAGGTAGAATAGGCTTTTTCTACACATTTTCATTTACAACAGCTCCACCCAGGGAGAGGAAACACCATGACAATATGTTTCTGGATTCTTGTTTGTGAATAACTGTTTTGCAATTTGAATAATGAATACCACTGGGCATGGTAAGCTTTTCAAATACATCTTTAGTGACCTTTGCAAATGACAGATCATTTTGAAAGATTTTTCCAGAGAAAAAATGTTGGCTTTCATTGGGTCTCATAGCAAACGAGTGAGTAATCCTTCGAAGGTACGGTCAGTTTTTTTGTTTTTGAACAATCATGCAGTTGTATAGGAATTAGCCAGCCCAAGAGATGGGATGATGTCATTCATCAGACATGTGAGACTAAGTGTCCCTGTAATCGGCCATTTTGTCTCCCTTGCAGCCCTGTCCAAAGGGAACAAGCCAGTGCACACCATCCTCTTGAACCCGCATGTGCACCTCATTGGGGAAAATGCAGCGTGTATTGCCTACATCCGCCTGACCCAGTACATGGATACCAGTGGCATGCCCCGCACCATGCAGTCCGAGGAGACCCGCGTGTGGCACCGCCGCGACGGAAAGTGGCAGAACATCCACTTCCACCGTTCGGGCTCGCCCAGCATCCCCTCCCAGTAAGAAGCCGCATAGAAAAAGTTTGTTTTTGCTGAACAGTGAGAGAGAGAGAGATACACAGCATGTTATTTTGAATTCTTAAAAAGAAAATAACATTTTTCTTGGATCCAAAGAAATCAGTTATGTGTCCACTTGTTTAATTATTTACGCAAACATTAATCATCTTGCAATGTGTTCTCTTTCTCTTTGCAGTTAATGGAATATCAACAAAAAAAAATCCCTAGTAGAGCAGCCAACTAGCCAACCCATGACCGCTCTCTGACCTTTGACCCTTCTATAAGGACATGACATCCCAGGATACAAGTATTAATACATTTTACTGTTTTGGCATTTTATTAATGGACATCATTCGAAACCACCACCGGGTGGCTGCACACCGTATTTGGACATTACGAAACAAGCATATTGACATTTTGTTTTGTTTTTTAAGATGTTTTGGTATGCATTTTAAATATAAAATAGAGATGTTTAAAAATCTACTATTGTAACCTCTCCCAAAAATTAGTTCTGTATTTTTATGTGTATTATGTGTGTGCAATACAGAAACATTTGGAAGATCAGAATGTTAAAATTGAGCTTGCTTTAGTTCTGGTGATGTATATACATTGTGATTGTTGATTAAACAAAAAAAAACAAAAAAACATTGAAATTGCTATTCTTGCTATCAGAGGAATTAAGAGTTTACGTAAAATCCGGTTTATGAGCTACATTTATGTTTGCTATGAGCTAATAAGTCATACTGTTTGAATTGTCAGATTTCAAGCTATAATACTGATTTAAATGTAAAGAAAAGCAGAGCAGCTTACACTTTGCATCGAGATATGTTTGCCTTTATATCAGTGAAATAAGAAATAAGAGAATGTAGCATATATGTAATATATGAAAATTCAAGACTATTGTGTAGTGCATGGGGGGGAATATTGTAAGTAAGATCATATGAAACTATAATATCTTCTGTTTGATTTGTGAATCACTGTTTGTTTGCGTTTGTCAATGTTGTGCATCCGTCCTGTCCCAGATGTTTCTAATGTCCTTCAGTATCATAGAACTGTAATGAAAACAATAACACAGTTATGGTTAACATCCAGCGTAAATATCAAAACGTCATATCTGAGAGGGGAAATTTAGCTCCTGTTTGCTAAAGCAACCCTTACATTTTGTACAAAGATGAGAAGAAAACAAAGTCATTTTTCATAATGTTTGTACTTGTATTGTATGACTGTATGTAGGGTTTCTGTTATTTTATTCTAGTCATTTCCGGTGTGTTACTTAGCCAATTGCACAGGGAAGGTGGAGATGATGAAGAAAGGCACTATAGTCTCTACCTTTAGTCAGGTGAAGTGTTAACCTGACGCCTGGAGACGGATTGAAGAACATTGCAGTCAGACGAGAGGATGGTAAGACAGCAGTGAAGGAGTCAAAAGGAGAGTTGGACTGTAATAAATGTTGGGATGTCTTCCTTGATGATCAGTGCTTCTACCAGCCAGTGGCCTCCTTTACCACTGCAGGACAATGCCAGTGTCTTCGTCATCCTTCCTGTTTGCTCTTTTCAATTGGTCGGTCTCTTCTTTTGTAAGGGGGACAAATACAAGAAACATTTCTTTTTGACGAAACATATGATGTCAATGCAATGCACCACTCCTTATATGGTGTGAACCCGTTGCCAGCACGGCAACGGATGGCTTAACATGTTTAAGAAATAAATAAATCGGCTAAAAAGGTGTGACACTGGATGAGCTCAGACTTGTGTTGTGTTGGTGGTTGATCATTGTTGCCGCGTGTCTGCGGAGGTGGAAGGGAGCTGCTGACGTGTGAAGTTATCTCTTTGGATATACAGGCATTTTACAAGCAACCATTTTAAATGTGTTAATAAATGTGGAGCATACAGACTTATGGAAGGGCTGACCCTGCTGGCATAGAATTTAATTGATGACAATATATTGGGTATATTAATGCTTTAAAATTGCACTGCTTAACATAACCTTAATTATAACATTTTGTTATTAAATCTGTCATATTTCCATATCAATGGTAATATGGATGTTTATGGAAGCCCATGTGGGACTTTTATTAAAAAAATATATACATTTTTCAGAATTGAAGAATGTAATGTAATGTGAGAATGAAATTCCATTATAGCATTAGTTATGAATGTTCTTTGAGTAAAAATAATTAATTCATATTTCATTATACAATGTTATTATTTAAACACAATATTTCAAATTTTCATTTTTACAAACTCGTATTGCATTCTGACCAATATTAAAATATAATAAATATATAAAAATAGAAATGTAAAAGCTGTTGGCTATTTCATTTTCAAACCTGTGCCCTTACATTTTCAAATGTAAATCAGAAAAAATTTAAATAGCATTTGATATTTCATTTTCCAAGAGTTAACCTGCCATATATAGGTCATGTTAAATTAAATTTGAAAAATGACTTCAATCACAACTATTGTGTCATGATCTACATCATGGCAGCCTCTCTTCTTCTGTTTGTTGTCTGTTTCCCCGTGTCTGTCTGATCCCCTGTTTCTCCCTCCCTGTCTGTGTTCCTTGTGCATGGGCGTGGTTTCTCTCTCCAGCAGGTAGAGCCAGGTGTGTCTCATCTCATTAATCAACCTCTCCATAAGACCTCGGGACTCCCAGTCACTCTTCGCCAGTTCATACTCTCTGCCTGAGCATTGATCCTGCCTGCCTGCCTGCCTGCCTGCCTGCCTGCCTGCCTGCCTGCCTGCCTGCCTGCCTGCCTGCCTGCCTGCCTGCCTGCCTGCCTGTTCATCTGCGTGCTTACTTCCCCGCCTTAGCGCCCTCTTTTGCCGCTGCCGGTCACGGTGACCCGCCATCCATTTTGGGAGCCTCCAACCGGCGCAACTCAGACCGCGGGGACAGCGCAGTTCCACCATACCTCCTGCACCATGGAATTTTCTCTGTCGCCAATAAAAAGTACTTTTGGAACTGACTCCCTGAATCGAGTCGTGCATTTGGGTTCACTCTCTGTTGTTAACATAACATATTGTTTTTATTTGTTTGTATTATTCATTTTTCAGTGACAAAACAAGTAAACATAAAACAAAATAGATGTGTACAAAACAAAAGTATTTGCAACTATACTAGTAATACAAACAATAAAAGAAACGATTAAAAAAATTATGCCGTAATTGATTATTTAATCCTTTTCATGTTTTTGTGTTTATATTTGGATTTTCTTGCTGGGGGGACGAGGAATCAGCTCCAGATGTACTGCAGAAAAGGAGACCAGGTTTTATTAAATGCTGTCATATTGTCTTTTATTGATGATGTAAGCTGTTCCAGATTTGTATGGTCGGTTAATCGATTGAGCCAATTCTGGGTTGAGAGTCCTTCCATCCATCCATCCATCCATCCATTTTCTACCGCTTATCCTGTATTTAGGGTCACGGGGGGGGGGGGGGGGGGGCTGGAGCCAATCCCAGCTTGAGAGTCCTTCCAGTTGGGTAAAATCATTTTCTTGGCTACAGTGAGTGCTATGAGAATGATCTATTTTATTTTACGAAATTTGTAGCAGAGGTGTGTTTTAATTCATTTGTCTATTAACGCTATGGGCCCTAGTTTCATAGACCAGGCGCAGTCAGCGCGCAGCCCACCTGCAACACGCCGGCGGGATGTGTCCTCCTGGACTTTGCAAGTAGCGCAGGCACTCCCTGACGAAACAGCCAATCAGAATTGAGCTTCTCCAAGTCTCTGATTGGTTGCTATTGTGGCACATTTGTAACGCTGTGCGAAAGTTGAGCGACCGTACAGACAAAGTTGAGCGCGCACAGAAGGGATAGATTGAGAGCGCGCATGCAGCGGTCTGCAGCGCAGCGAGCAAGAGTTTGCGAGAGGGCGTTAGTAAAACTGAGTGAGAGTAATATAATTTTGCCTGCTCAAATGACATTGTTTTGCTCGCATATCATTTCTCTTCAAAATATAATTTCTGTGCTCGCAAAATATATTTTTCTGCGATCAAAATCGCACATCGCTCTTTCATAAATGTGGCACAAATATAACGCCACAATGCATGGTGTTACGTTTGGTTGACCTGGAGTTAAAATGCAATGTTCTAACCATTTGAATCATAAAAAGTCATCGTAGCTACAGCATGTCGAAAAAAGTCATGCAAATGTCATATAGTAGGTCGAAAAAAAAATCCAGATTCCAAAATGAGATTCCAGCTCGACAACTAAGAGAGGACCACAGCCAGTAGTCAATGTACAGGACAGACAGGGAGCTGTGCTGAACTTCCAGCTTTGAAAGGACATTAGTGGAGCTTACCAGGGGGGGGCACTGAGGGCCCAGAAACCAGGCTTGCTCTGGTAAGTCTGTCACAATCTGGTGTCATGTTAATGCTCTCACCTTTGGTCTATCGCTGGTAATGGGTAATATATAATATATATGGGTTATAATTATGATTTAATTATTGAATTTTCACTCAAATTTGTATGAATATAAAAGAAAATTAAAATGCTATTGTGGAATTGTGTTTTTATTTTCACGTTCACATTATGCTGTGCTTCTATTGATCTGCTGATGAGATTCCTCAATTATTGCACTACATCTCAGGCCCAGCAGAGGGCAGCACCAGGTTACACAGATGCTGTTGCACATCACGTTGTGTGACCGTGAACTCTGAAAATTCACGAGATATGAAAAGATACAACACTATACATTTGGTAGACTTTTATTCTCTATCAGCCATAGACACACTGCAACCATTTTATTTTTGTCTTTTTGAATTTTGATACAGTATTACATGCCCTTATAGATTAATATATGCATTGTATATGTATATAACTGTCATCACAGAAAAGGGATGCTGTTTCTTCAAATTAAAAGCATACCTGTCACAGTGAACTTCCACTAGTTTGCATTTTACATTTTTCTAAATCACAAAGTAACAGTGACAGTGTAATAAATACATTACATGTTGTAGATACATACAATAGCAATGCTCCGAGCTGTGAATAATGTATGTTTAAGCTCTCAACCTGTGTCGTTGCATTTGTGCCTGGTGTATCGTTATCTTGTATTTATCATCTGCCTTGCCAAAATGAATCTCTGTGGCTAAGATATACTCATATCCTGTGCACAGAAAGCATGGAGGTGCTCCCTCCTGACATTCAGGAGTGCATATGCAGCTTGTGTAAAATAAATGTTTCTTTTCTTCGCCGACAGAAACTGGCGCATTTTTTTTTTTTTGCAACTCATTCACTCACAAACACACAGCACGCGACTGCCAAGAACTGGTCCGACACTTGTTCAAAGACAAACTGATAAAGTTGAACAATAATTAAAGCAGAAACACCTCATCACCTTTACCACTAATGTAATATCAGACAAGTGACAGTTAAATAGCTGTGATGAACTTATTCACCAGTGGCAAACAGAAATGATTTATACTTGTAAACTAAACTCAAAATCAAAAATATACTAAGACATCTTCAGAAGAAACCATTTAAAATCAGCTTGTAATAATTCTGACAATACCATCTCCAAACCTGCTGACATTACAGTATTCAGCTCACATACAGTACAATCTCATTCACATACTCACCATTCACACGACATGAGCCAAGATCAACATTTTAAGAGAAAAAGACAAAAAAACAAAACAAATACACCTAAACATAAGAACACAGGCAAGAAAGACACACAGAAAGGAAAGAGAGTCAGAAGAGCAATCCATAGAACTACAAAGCAGTCAAAGCTTGGATTGTAATGACAGATGTTGGTTAGTCATGCCTGCTCGACTTCACATGGGTGATTATTAATTCCTAGGATACTGATGTCAGTAATGTCTAGATTATAGATAATATATAATTCCCAAAGACAGAGTACACACAGCCTACACAAAACACAGCAGCAGCAGCGGTTAAATTCAGTGTCGATACAGTCTGGTTTTCTCTGTGTGACATCTTGATAATCTGAATCTGAAGCAGAGAGGCTAGTACAGTGAGTGAGACCGTTTTTAAGTAACGGATATCTGAGAAACTTGTTGTGAGAGGCAGTGCAGTGTGAGAGATATTGTCTTTCAGTCCAAGCACCTACTCGGAGAGTAGTACCAGTATTTTGCAGGTAAAGTGTTCTTTACCTTTTAGGTTTGTGAGTTAGTTGATGTGAATAGTATTCCTCTGTGTTTTTTGTTTTTGTTTTTTTTTGTTGCTCTAACATAGCGTCAAGACAAAAATATCAATTCTGAAATGGAAAGTCAAATTTATACAGAAAAGGAACAGAAAGCTTTCTTTGGTCACACAAAAAGGCAAAAACAACATCAGAACATGAAAATAAAATCAAGAACACATTACACGAGCCAGGGAAGAAAACAAATCGTGAACAAAAGCTCATCTTCCAGGACGTAAGTGGGAAGACGGTGGTAGCTTTGAGGTGCCGTGGTGCACACTGGGATTGCATGTGGCAAATGCATAGGATTAGGGGGGATTTTCTCATGGGCAGAGCCAGGGAGCGGGGGAGAGTGTTACACATTCTTCTACTCTTCCTCCTCATTGTTGTCCTTTTCTTCTTCATCGTAGCGGTGAAAGAGCTGGTGGAGATGCTGCTGGAGGCCACGTGGTTTTGACCCTTTTCTTGGGTTGTCCACTTGCTCTAGAAGGACCCGTTGGCACTGCCCGGCTCTCTTCACCTCCGTTCGTCTGTGGGTTCGACCTTTACGCATGTGGGCCCTAAACAAGGAGCATGGACAGAGTGAAAACATCGGTAAGACAGGCTGCATCATCAAAATATGCACGGATGAAATAAAAGGACCAGATGTTGCTAAATTTGTTATTTTTAATGTTAGAGAAATAAAATACCCAGAAAATGACATCATGCTCCATAAATCCAGCATTCAATTGTGATCACATGCACAGCATTGCTACTTTATAGGTGCAGAACCCTAAAGACAAAACACTTCAAACAACGCCAGTGATCAAATTCAGATACTGTGTGGTGGCACATTCATGGTAATTACACATAAACCAGCCAACAACTACAGATGGGTGACATTTCAAGGAAAAAACAACATAAAGCGTCCCTTTTTTATGGCGTTGGACCACCATAAACCTCCAAAGCAACTTCAGTGCAGGTCATAGCATATGATGTTTATCATTTTCATGGACCCCTGGCTTACGTGAATGGATCTACATTTATGTTTCTCATTCTTTTTTATCAAGAGTTTTCCTTTGATTTGATTTGTCTGTGAACATTAAAAGCCGTCATTTGTGATGCGTTCTCCTTTTTAGCTCCTTATTTATGTGGAATACTTAAGCCTACCTGGTACATACCAGCAAACTAGTTCTGGCATGTCCTCTCTTCAAGGCTTAAGGTTTAATAATACATGGCAGTACACAGTAAACACAATGTAACAAAATAACATACATCTCACTTGGTTCTTTGTCTATGCAAATATGTTAGAGCACACTACTTGTAGTGAATGGATATTAGTACTAGCAAATCATTAGTCAATATCAGTAAAAAAAACCTCTAGCACTTCAATCTCACAAGATGCAAGAGATCACACAATCACACAATCAAACAGGTGCACTCCAAGCACTCACACACCTCCGGACCACAGTTCCATCTTCTTTGACAGTCTCTCTCTCTACCACATGAGGGAGCTCTGTTCTGCTAAAACCACTTATATAACCTAGTGCCTGATGGCATGAAATGAAGAAAACAGTATTTATGAAACTCGATGCACATGAGCTACAATAATGTGCAAAAACAGTGACGAGATCACATTATCCACACACCTGGTGGAAGTCATCTTGGGCCGAGGGGAGGTCAGAGGCCAACGACGGATCACCCTGGTGAGACATTGTCCTGTCACCTTCCACCACTGTTGTCCTTTCTACACACCGGACCTGACAACCTTCAGCTCTCTCCTGATTTGATGCAAATGTGACCTGAGTCAGAAGAAAAAGAGTATTTAGTGCCTTAAAATAATGTTTCCAAAATAGTTTCAGTGGTTCATCACCTCAAAACCGGGTGAACGGCACTTCCGCATTCGCTCTGCAGCCCTCTATCAGCTGTAACCGCACTATGAAACTTTGCCTCGTCGGGTAGTGTTTTTGTAGTTCTAATGAGACTACAATTTGACCTGCTTTACGGCAAGCGTTACAAAAGCCGGTAGGTGTTGGCTCTGCGTAGAGATCAGTGGGAGAACACCCGGCAGGTGTGTGGAAGATACCTTGCAGCTAGGTAGTTTTTAAATTGCCGTCATGGCAGACAAAGAAAAGGAGTATAATGTCCGATGAGGCGAAGGAAAGAAAACGGGAGCATGACAAAGAAAGAGCTCGAACGAGAGTGAATATCGGACCGGCTCACACTCGTTGGCGAGAGCTTAAGGAGGCTACAAAATGCAAGACGGATGGTGACTTGGCTTTGTTGCTGCTGGACCGGTAATCATTTTTTTTTTCAACAGTGTGCATCTGTGTACAATACATTGTCGATTATTTTATTGGCTCATGTTAGCTAAGGCGTTAGCTATTGTGCTAATATATATGTAACTATCGCTATGGCTCGTGTTAGCTAATCTTAGCTAAGGCGGTAGCTACTCTACCTTGTCACTGGACATCGTTCAACTTGTTCACGGTTTCCAGAGCCGGTTCTGCATACAAACAAATAACGTGCGTGTGACGGTAGGCTGTGGTAGGCTAAATTATTTACGACGGCAGTAATGGACAATTCCCTTCCAACCTGTAGGGGGACCGAAGAGGAAAAGTTCTTAAGTGTTGCTTTAATTGTCTTTTATGTACTGCTATCAATAAAAATGTTGCCATGTCTGGTTTTGTGTGCTCTGTTTTGACATGATAAACAGCACACACACCTCAGTGTGATCTCCCTCACTCTTCAGTACAGTCCGCTTCACCACCTTAGAGTATCCATCTCCCTCTGCAGCACTCCTGGATCCCTGCGGAGCCCCTTCTGATGACACCTCTTCACGCTCCACGCCATCCGTGGACACACACTTGCGAATGATTTTACGTGTAACCTGAGGAAGATCAAAAAAAGTATTTGTTTTAAGAAAAAAGGGTAGCCTAACACTTTATAATAACTATCATTAATAAATGATAATAATAATAATCGTTACTCTTAACAATCAATACAATTGTAACTAATAATGTTTACTAATTATAAGTCATATTATGTTATTTCAACAGGTTATTGTTGCACATATAACATTTAATATACTATATGAAGTTTTGAATGATTACTCAATAATTTACAAACCTTTATTTATAAATAATATATATATATATATAGATGTAATAGCAATTTGTTATTGGTTAATAATTTGTTTGTAAAGCATCCAAAGACATTATAAGAGGCTATTATAAAGTTGCAACTGATGATTAAAATATTTTGTTAAAAGATTAATGAATACTTTTCAAAGCATCGATAAACATAATTTAATTAGATAGACCAATGTCTCTGAATTAAAAGGAACAATGATGCAACAAACTGCCTTTGGTACCTTATTCTAGGCCTGAACTAACAGGTCCAAAACGTGGGTGCAAATTTCAAAATGGGCCTTGTTTGGATAGAATTATAAATTTGTATTAATATTGGTTACTGTCTTAGCTGAAAAATGATTAAGCAATGTAATTCCACTTCCATTCTAAAACGTAAGTACACAAAGTGACACAACGTGGAAGCACCAGTTCAGACAAATAATAAAACTGCACACAAATAAGTATGTTTTGCTTTACTGGCTGTTGTCACTACTACACTACAAGTACTGCCATGTGATATGTGCACGAGAGCTCATACAGAATCTTGCTTAACCTTTTTGACAACAATGTGTCCGTTTTCATCCTTGAACCTTTCTTCTGTCACTGACTGTGTTGGGAAGTCTGGCATTTCATCAGCCTGTAAGGGAAACAAGACACACAACAATCAGGAATGGCAGCTTGGGTCAGTATAATGTTTATGTGTTTAATTCCACACTTGGAAAAACAAAACGCAAACACGTTAGAGAAAAATATGAACCACAAAACATATATTTTAGATAGTAATTCAGTGAGAGAATAGGGACTTTGGGAAACTGGAAACAAACTTGCATTTACAAAAAACAACAAGAACAAAGAAGTGCTCACAGCAACACAAAACGCCTCCATGAGCTTCAGCCATCTATGCAAATCATGTAGCAGGTTTCTTTTTAACCCCAAATAATTCTTCAAACGCACGTTTTTCACACAGTTAACATTTCCATACAGTGAAGACCTAGCCTGGTTAGAGTTGCACTCTGGAAGTCACACCCTCCATGCTCAGTAAAAAAAAAAAAACATGAATCATGCTAAATCAGATACCTGAATGACAACTCTCCTTCGAACTATTCTGGTGGTCAAAAATTCATCATCTGAACTTTCTGACATCGAGCCGAGCTCTGCGGCGATCTCCTGACCAAGCAACACAAATCCATTAGATTTCAATGGATGAAGATATTTAAATGCTATGTTAGAAGCAAAGCAGGCAATAAGCAGAGTGTTATGGTGCACTTTCCATTGATTTTTAGTTTTTTTTTTAAATTAATTTCCATAGCTTACATTGGAAAGGACAACATGGCAGTCGGGGACTTGGAAAAACATTTGCAAACCATGCTTTCATTTAATTAAAGAATGAATGTGCTGATTGCTGATGAAAAAACAGGTAACTTATGTTATTAATGTGAGTGATACAGCCCGTTTTAGACAGCACAGCAACATGCTGAGTTAGGACTGGTAAAATAAAATAAGGGTTATGAGGAGTTTTAGATCCCATCCAGGTGGCCAGAGGGTTAGCAGTCATTCCTCTCTGAAGCAAATATAATATTTGGTTAAGCTCAGCTCCAGGGGAATAAACTTGAAGTTTAGGGTGTCATCTTACCCTTGTCAGAGATTTATCAGTATCATCATATGCCCCAATTTCACAGACGGGGAGCGGTTGCGAAGCCTCACAAAAGATGAATTCTTCATCCGATGCTTCTGAATCGTGTAATAATTCTTCATTCTCTTCTTTCACATCATAAAGAGGCTCGTGGACGAAAGGAGCATCCTCATAATCTTCACTTCCAGAGGACAGCAGGATTTTTCGATCATCTTTTTCTAGTAATCTAGCACAGCTGAGATAATCCTGGGGCTGGTCTCCTTTTGACATGGTACTTTTCTCAGGTTCATCAGGCTCAGTCTCTGATGAAGCCTGTATGCAGTCAAAGAAAGGCTCCGGGTCAGAGTATTCAAAGGTTGGGCTGTCTGCACCACGATGCACCAATTCTGCATATTCTGGGGGCATGTGGGTATTAATGGTTGTGGTAGAAGAGATCTCTGCATATGCAGGTGGGATGCTGTAGTCCTCATCGGAGGTTAATGAAGTCGTCTCTGCTTTGGGTTTAACTGGAGTGGGCTGAGAGGCAAAATAACCTGCTGTAGTCAAAGATTCTTCTGAATGCTGTCCATTGGTCCTTGGCCTATCCTCATCTGGGGATGTCTCCAAATTCTCCAGGGAGGGGTATGCCATCAGTTCCTCAAAGCTAAAATGTCTTGCAGATGTAACTGTCTCCGGAGTCAAATCAGAAAGAGACTGAGAAGAGACATCGTCGGACTGAACGGCTTCAACAAAAGTTGTCTCCCATAAATGTGGACATTGATCTTGGAAGTTCTGTGTTTGTATTTCTTCTGTTGGAGTTATTGAGTCTTCAAAGGATGTACCTGATTCAAGTTCTTCTTGACATTTATGGATGTCAGTTGTGGAATCTTCCTCATAAAAATTCACCATATGTTCCTCGGGTTTATCTGAAGGACTCTTTGTAGCTACCTTGGGGAAAGACACTGGAGAAAGTGTCTCGGTAGCATCCTCATCATATGTCCTAGGACTGGACTATGTTCACAGGAAAACTTGAGGGCGATGGTTCCATCATATCACAAAATCTTTGGGGAAATTCTGGAGTTGAAAGGGACTCAGTAGGACATTTTTGACTATCATTAGGACTTTCAAGGCTTTCTGGCTCACTTGTTTCAGAGGATTTTGTTGGATCAGGAGTGACTGTGTCTACTTCAGGTTCACCTTGAATGGATGTCTGGGAAAGTGCAGGCTCTATGACTGACACCGGAGAAAGTGTCTCGGTAGCGTCCTCATCATATGTGCTGGACTGGACTATGTTCACAGGAAAACCTGAGGGCGATGGTTCCATCATATCACAAAATTTTGGGGGAAATTCTGGAGTTGAAAGGGACTCAGTAGGACATTTTTGACTATCATTAGGACTTTCAAGGCTTTCTGGCTCACTTGTTTCAGAGGATTTTGTTGGATCAGGAGTGACTGTGTCTACTTCAGGTTCACCTTGAATGGATGTCTGGGAAAGTGCAGGCTCTATGACTGACACAGGAGAAAGTTTCTCGGTAGCGTCCTCATCATATGTGCTGGACTGGACTATGTTCACAGGAAAACTTGATGGCGATGGTTCCATCATATCACAAAATCTTTGGGGAAATTCTGGAGTTGAAAGGGACTCAGTAGGACATTTTTGACTATCGTTAGGACTTTCAAGGCTTTCTGGCTCACTTGTGTCAGAGGATTTTGTTGGATCAGGAGTGACTGTGTCTACTTCAGGTTCACCTTGAATGGATGTCTGGGAAAGTGCAGGCTCTATGACTGACACTGGAGAAAGTGTCTCGGTAGCGTCCTCATCATATGTGCTGGACTGGACTATGTTCACAGGAAAACTTGAGGGCGATGGTTCCATCATATTACAAAATCTTTGGGGAAATTCTGGAGTTGAAAGGGACTCAGTAGGACATTTTTGACTATCGTTAGGACTTTCAAGGCTTTCTGGCTCACTTGTTTCAGAGGATTTTGTTGGATCAGGAGTGACTGTGTCTACTTCAGGTTCACCTTGAATGGATGTCTGGGAAAGTGCAGGCTCTATGACTGACACTGGAGAAAGTGTCTCGGTAGCGTCCTCATCATATGTGCTGGACTGGACTATGTTCACAGGAAAACTTGAGGGCGATGGTTCCATCATATCACACAATCTTTGGGGAAATTCTGGAGTTGAAAGGGACTCAGTAAGACATTTTTGACTATCGTTAGGACTTTCAAGGCTTTCTGGCTCACTTGTGTCAGAGGATTTTGTTGGATCAGGAGTGACTGTGTCTACTTCAGGTTCACCTTGAATGGATGTCTGGGAAAGTGCAGGCTCTATGACTGACACTGGAGAAAGTGTCTCGGTAGCATCCTCATCATATGTGCTGGACTGGACTATGTTCACAGGAAAACTTGACGGCAATGGTTCCATCATATCACAAAACCTTTGGGGAAATTCTGGAGTTGAAAGGGACTCAGTAGGACATTTTTGACTATCGTTAGGACTTTCAAGGCTTTCTGGCTCACTTGTTTCAGAGGATTTTGTTGGATCAGGAGTGACTGTGTCTACTTCAGGTTCACCTTGAATGGATGTCTGGGAAAGTGCAGGCTCTATGACTGACACTGGAGAAAGTGTCTCGGTAGCGTCCTCATCATATGTGCTGGACTGGACTATGTTCACAGGAAAACTTGACGGCAATGGTTCCATCATATCACAAAACCTTTGGGGAAATTCTGGAGTTGAAAGGGACTCAGTAGGACATTTTTGACTATCGTTAGGACTTTCAAGGCTTTCTGGCTCACTTGTTTCAGAGGATTTTGTTGGATCAGGAGTGACTGTGTCTACTTCAGGTTCACCTTGAATGGATGTCTGGGAAAGTGCAGGCTCTATGACTGACACTGGAGAAAGTGTCTCGGTAGTGTCCTCATCATATGTGCTGGACTGGACTATGTTCACAGGAAAACTTGACGGCAATGGTTCCATCATATCACAAAAACTTTGGGGAAATTCTGGAGTTGAAAGGGACTCAGTAGGACATTTTTGACTATCGTTAGGACTTTCAAGGCTTTCTGGCTCACTTGTTTCAGAGGATTTTGTTGGATCAGGAGTGACTGTGTCTACTTCAGGTTCACCTTGAATGGATGTCTGGGAAAGTGCAGGCTCTATGACTGACACTGGAGAAAGTGTCTCGGTAGCGTCCTCATCATATGTGCTGGACTGGACTATGTTCACAGGAAAACTTGACGGCGATGGTTCCATCATATCACAAAATCTTTGGGGAAATTCTGGAGTTGAAAGGGACTCAGTAGGACATTTTTGACTATCGTTAGGACTTTCAAGGCTTTCTGGCTCACTTGTGTCAGAGGATTTTGTTGGATCAGGAGTGACTGTGTCTACTTCAGGTTCACCTTGAATGGATGTCTGGAAAAGTGCAGGCTCTATGACTGCTATGCGGTTAGTATCTTCTGCAAGCTGTATAGTAGATGACAGGTTGACTTCTGGGTTATCACTATCTTCGATGTGGCATTGATCCTCAGATGAAATCTCACACTCAGAATTTTGACCAACTTCAGAGTTTTCATCAATTAATTCTGACAGAAGTGGGTCAATTGTCTCCGGCCTAAATTTAAGTTTCATCTCCTCTAGATCTGACAGCAGCTGGTCAAGTTGTGGGGATCCAGACTCTGGTGGTGTTGGAGTAGACATAATGACTTGGTCATCTGGACTTTCTTGAGCTGTTTGACAGAGTGAGTCTGCTGTCACAGAGATTGGTTTCGTGAAATCAGAACTTTCACTTTGTGTGGGAAATGATAGCATTCGATCTTTTTCCTGTGATGAGCAGCTTTGATTAGTTGATGTGATTTCAGATAGTGTTTTACTGAGGTCATAGGTATCTGGAAGGGGTAATTCTAGTTTTTCAGTCGAAAGTTTGTTTGAATCATGTGCCAAGGAGGGTGTCTCAGTTGGAAAGACCTGACTCTGTCCTAAATAAACACTTTCTTGTTTTGAAGATTCTGAAATATTTGTCCTGGAAGATGATGATGATACCTGCAAGAAATGATACAATGGTATGGAAAGAAATATATAAATAAATATGATAGGTGATTTCTTTCGGTGATGAAAGGAATCGTCAAATGAAGCATGCATTTGTCGATTACACGGAAATTCACTTGTAGCCTGCTTGCCTTTAGGTCATTGCAGTAGTATTTTACATCTAGTATTACATGTAGTATTTAACATTCATAGATAACTTTACAGACTACAATTTGAAATGCATTTCATTCATGTAATGACTGATTAAGATCCTGCAAAAAATAGTCTTGATACAAGCCAGTTTGGAGATTGGGAACATCACTGAAACACAACATAATTTTGCAGTCATAACAGCAGGGTACAAGTGAAGTTGAGTCAAAATCAGAATTTGGTGTACATGTACATGCACCATTTTACACTCCTTCAAGCAAGTGTTTGCCCCCTTGTCATATTATAAGGGCAGGAAACACTGCAATTCTCATGAAGATGCAAACCCAACCATTTTATTTGTCAGCCAAACACTACTACTGTCTTTTCTACTGCAGGACTGTCCCATTTCCCAAAACGCAAATAATTCTGTTATTTCGGCTTCATCAACATAATTCAATATTTTGAAAAGCATACTGAAATATTATAAAAAGGGTTGTTGTGTCCCTAAACTAGATAATTTGGGATGGCAGCATGTGGGAAAGGGGCAATAACAGCTAGCTACAAACATGCAATTAGTTCTAAAATCAGCATATTTGGATATGGCTGTCAGTGGGGCATAGTCACTTAAGGGAACATTATGGGCACCATTAGATGATTGTTTCTGTGATCTGTTTTTTTGTTTTGTTTGGGAGCCTGTGCATTACAGACAGCACATGATTCTAGCTATGGCACATTGGTTTAGATTTTTATGGCTGTATGCCACATTCTAAGTGGCTCTGTGCAGCTGCAACTACAGTAGATTGTAATCTTGACCTTAAGATGGGCCTTGAATGTGCTTAAACTTGAATCAGTCAGTTTAAAGGAATCACGTCCAAGTCCATTGATTAGCTCTTTATCTTTGTAACTTTTGAGAACTCTCCACACCAGGACAAGAAGCGCATGTCCCTAAGTCAGAGAGACAGGGTCACTAATTACCATTAGCTGTGCTTCACTGAAAGATAATTTATTCTGCTCAAACGCAAACATGCCAGCGCAAGACAATAAAGCCTCTGGGTGTTATTAGTAAAGGCATCAGTTCTATGTTCACACTTTATGTATTGCCATATTTATTATTTTTTGACGAAACACTCCATTCACGGCTGAGCAAGAGCTTGTGCTGCCTTACCAACAACAAGGAATCTTGGCTCTTGTCCTCACTCATGGATTTTCTTTTCTTGTTCTTGGAAAACAATTCTTGGGCTTGTGTCATCTTTAAATGTGATTCAGGATCTGTCCGTTTATGTTTGTGCACAAGTGATCTTTGGTTCATTGATTCTCTCATTGTTTGAGTTTGTTCATGGGACGCCTCCTCTGGCAATACAGCATGATGACATTCAAATTTTCTTTCTACAGATGGAATGTGACTCAACCCATTGCAAAACTGGCTAATATTGTGTAATCTGACATGATCTAGTGGAGTTTCGTTGCTGTATGGGGAGGAGGCTAAACAAAAAAAGACTGGTCATTTGTGTTTGAGGAGGAAGCTATCGGTCCTGTCTCAACTGTTCCAGTTGGCGGTGTCAGCATTTCTGGATGTGAATCCGTTACTGTAAGATGAGGTACCTCTGAGATGGATACAGAAGAATCCTGTAATGGTTTGGAGTCTGGTATGATGCTTTCACAATGACAATATTTGGCTGGGCTTTGTGGCTGTCCCATGCTGACTGTTGAATCTTCCAATGCATCTGAGGTAACAGTGTCAACTGGGAGACTTTGCCCACATGGCAGAAGATTTAAAGCTTCGTATAAATCTCCTTTTGAATCATGAACTTGAGGGGTGGATGGTACTAATTCAGACAGCCAGTAGTCAAGAAATGACTGAGTGTACTCATTATCTGATGCCTGATTGCTGAAGGACTCATGAAATTCACTGTCGAACACAATGGACTCAGGAGAATCTGGTCGGATTTCATCAGAAAAAAATGAATGGATGCAGTCTCTCTCAAGCATTGTGGATTCTGGCGAAACTGATCTGTTTTCTGGCAAATGCATGTAATAACAAGGTTGACAGTAGAAATCAGGTATTTGTGAGTCAGGAGATAGGGTAAGAAAAGAGAAACCGATTCAGGAGAAGGTGGCCTCTGGTTTGTGGAGAATATTTCAGGTATTGGCTGTCGATACGCTGAAGGTGAAGGACTCTGCTTAAATTCACTTTCAATTGCGTGTTGGTGAGGACCTGTAGTAGATCCTGTTTCAACTGTTTCAGACTGTGATATGCCAAACAGAAATTCATCAGGTCTTTTGTCTTCTGAGGTGCTATGGAAAATAAAAGAAGACTTTGAAAAATCTTGTTCTGCAAAGCTAGTGGCTACTCGGTCATCTTTTTTGAGTGTACCACTGACAATGCAAGACTGTTTTTCAGGGGTAGATTCACAGCAAGAAAATGTTCGCTTATAGACTGGATCATACAAATGTGAGATTAAGGTATTAACAACAGGCTTACGTCTTACCCTGTCTTCCTGAGCATTAATTGTGGAATCTGAAAATTTGGCTTCGGAAGAGCCAGGTTTGAACAGGGTTAGGGTTTTAAGATCTAACAGAGTTGAAAGAGGTGATACTGGTCTACCTTCAGAGTACTGTAAGTAATAGTTACAGTGTTGATTCTTCATCTGGCCATATGTCATGTGAAGAGATAAAGAACGCTGCTCAACTGACACCACAGATTCTGGGGAGGATGCTCGAAAGTCTGCCAACCAGTCCTGCAAGTGCGAAAAGTCAAAATCGGAAGACACAGATTCTGGGGACAAGGACCTGTTACAAAATAACCTATTCGAGTTCAAAGTCTGATAAAACTGACTGTGGAGACTGTGGTCTGGTATCATCAAACAGGGTTTCCAGGCACAAGTCTGTACCTTCCCAGTCTGAAAATGTTGATTGGGGTGTAAAAGACCTGTGTCTTGACATTTCCACATCATAACATAGATGGGGAGATTTGAACTGAGGAACGGGTGAGTCAGGAGAGAGAGGTCTATGTTGACTTTGAGATGCCACAGACTCTGGGGAGGCTGCTCTAAAGTCTGCCAACCAGTCCTGCAGGAGTGAAAAGTCAAAATCAGAAGACACGGATTCTGGGGACAAGGCCCTGCTACTAAATAACTTATCAAGTTCAAAATCTGATAAAACTGACTGTGGAGACTGTGGTCTGGTATCATCAAACAGGGTTTCCAGACACAAATCAGTACCTTCCCAATCTGAAAGTGTTGATTGTGGAGTAAACGACCTGGGTCTTGACAGTTCTTTATCGTAATTGATATGAGTAGATCTAAACTGAGGAATAGGAGAGTCAGGAGAGAGGGGCCTGTGGTCAGAATGAGACAACACCGACTCGGGAGATTGTGGTCTTAAATTGGTAAGCCATTCCTCTATGGAGGAGTGAATGTACTCATTGTCTGATGACACTGATGGAGGCCGGATGGGTATGAACTCATATGGTTTGCCAACCAACATCGTGTCTGCTTGTCTTTCTTGTGTTATGCCCCGTACAACATCTGCATATGAAAAAGGTTTTCCAGTGGATAATGGTGGGGACGCAGTGACAGTTAAACTCGTTTGTTTTGCATCGTTTTGTAAAGGAAGTGAATCTGGCGAATCTGCTCTGTTGTCGTCAAACAATTCCTCGGGACATAATATGGAATATTCAAGATCTGACAGAGTTGAAAGAGGTGATACTGGTCTACCTTCAGAGTACTGTAAGTAATAGTTACAGTGTTGATTCTTCATCTGGCCATATGTCATGTGAAGAGATAAAGAACGCTGCTCAACTGACACCACAGATTCTGGGGAGGATGCTCGAAAGTCTGCCAACCAGTCCTGCAAGTGCGAAAAGTCAAAATCGGAAGACACAGATTCTGGGGACAAGGACCTGTTACAAAATAACCTATCGAGTTCAAAGTCTGATAAAACTGACTGTGGAGACTGTGGTCTGGTATCATCAAACAGGGTTTCCAGGCACAAGTCTGTACCTTCCCAGTCTGAAAATGTTGATTGGGGTGTAAAAGACCTGTGTCTTGACATTTCCACATCATAACATAGATGGGGAGATTTGAACTGAGGAACGGGTGAGTCAGGAGAGAGAGGTCTATGTTGACTTTGAGATGCCACAGACTCTGGGGAGGCTGCTCTAAAGTCTGCCAACCAGTCCTGCAGGAGTGAAAAGTCAAAATCAGAAGACACGGATTCTGGGGACAAGGCCCTGCTACTAAATAACTTATCAAGTTCAAAATCTGATAAAACTGACTGTGGAGACTGTGGTCTGGTATCATCAAACAGGGTTTCCAGACACAAATCAGTACCTTCCCAATCTGAAAGTGTTGATTGTGGAGTAAACGACCTGGGTCTTGACAGTTCTTTATCGTAATTGATATGAGTAGATCTAAACTGAGGAATAGGAGAGTCAGGAGAGAGGGGCCTGTGGTCAGAATGAGACAACACCAACTCGGGAGATTGTGGTCTTAAATTGGTAAGCCATTCCTCTATGGAGGAGTGAATGTACTCATTGTCTGATGACACTGATGGAGGCCGGATGGGTATGAACTCATATGGTTTGCCAACCAACATCGTGTCTGCTTGTCTTTCTTGTGTTATGCCCCGTACAACATCTGCATATGAAAAAGGTTTTCCAGTGGATAATGGTGGGGACGCAGTGACAGTTAAACTCGTTTGTTTTGCATCGTTTTGTAAAGGAAGTGAATCTGGCGAATCTGCTCTGTTGTCGTCAAACAATTCCTCGGGACATAATATGGAATATTCAAGATCTGACAGAGTTGAAAGAGGTGATACTGGTCTACCTTCAGAGTACTGTAAGTAATAGTTACAGTGTTGATTCTTCATCTGGCCATATGTCATGTGAAGAGATAAAGAACGCTGCTCAACTGACACCACAGATTCTGGGGAGGATGCTCGAAAGTCTGCCAACCAGTCCTGCAAGTGCGAAAAGTCAAAATCGGAAGACACAGATTCTGGGGACAAGGACCTGTTACAAAATAACCTATCGAGTTCAAAGTCTGATAAAACTGACTGTGGAGACTGTGGTCTGGTATCATCAAACAGGGTTTCCAGGCACAAGTCTGTACCTTCCCAGTCTGAAAATGTTGATTGGGGTGTAAAAGACCTGTGTCTTGACATTTCCACATCATAACATAGATGGGGAGATTTGAACTGAGGAACGGGTGAGTCAGGAGAGAGAGGTCTATGTTGACTTTGAGATGCCACAGACTCTGGGGAGGCTGCTCTAAAGTCTGCCAACCAGTCCTGCAGGAGTGAAAAGTCAAAATCAGAAGACACGGATTCTGGGGACAAGGCCCTGCTACTAAATAACTTATCAAGTTCAAAATCTGATAAAACTGACTGTGGAGACTGTGGTCTGGTATCATCAAACAGGGTTTCCAGACACAAATCAGTACCTTCCCAATCTGAAAGTGTTGATTGTGGAGTAAACGACCTGGGTCTTGACAGTTCTTTATCATAATTGATATGAGTAGATCTAAACTGAGGAATAGGAGAGTCAGGAGAGAGGGGCCTGTGGTCAGAATGAGACAACACCGACTCGGGAGATTGTGGTCTTAAATTGGTAAGCCATTCCTCTATGGAGGAGTGAATGTACTCATCGTCTGATGACACTGATGGAGGCCGGATGGGTATGAACTCATATGGTTTGCCAACCAACATCGTGTCTGCTCGTCTTTCTTGTGTTATGCCCCGTACAACATCTGCATATGAAAAAGGTTTTCCAGTGGATAATGGTGGGGACGCAGTGACAGTTAAACTCGTTTGTTTTGCATCATTTTGTAAAGGAAGTGAATCTGGCGAATCTGCTCTGTTGTCGTCAAACAATTCCTCGGGACATAATATGGAATATTCAAGATCTGACAGAGTTGAAAGAGGTGATACTGGTCTACCTTCAGAGTACTGTAAGTAATAGTTACAGTGTTGATTCTTCATCTGGCCATATGTCATGTGAAGAGATAAAGAACGCTGCTCAACTGACACCACAGATTCTGGGGAGGATGCTCGAAAGTCTGCCAACCAGTCCTGCAAGTGCGAAAAGTCAAAATCGGAAGACACAGATTCTGGGGACAAGGACCTGTTACAAAATAACCTATCGAGTTCAAAGTCTGATAAAACTGACTGTGGAGACTGTGGTCTGGTATCATCAAACAGGGTTTCCAGGCACAAGTCTGTACCTTCCCAGTCTGAAAATGTTGATTGGGGTGTAAAAGACCTGTGTCTTGACATTTCCACATCATAACATAGATGGGGAGATTTGAACTGAGGAACGGGTGAGTCAGGAGAGAGAGGTCTATGTTGACTTTGAGATGCCACAGACTCTGGGGAGGCTGCTCTAAAGTCTGCCAACCAGTCCTGCAGGAGTGAAAAGTCAAAATCAGAAGACACGGATTCTGGGGACAAGGCCCTGCTACTAAATAACTTATCAAGTTCAAAATCTGATAAAACTGACTGTGGAGACTGTGGTCTGGTATCATCAAACAGGGTTTCCAGACACAAATCAGTACCTTCCCAATCTGAAAGTGTTGATTGTGGAGTAAACGACCTGGGTCTTGACAGTTCTTTATCGTAATTGATATGAGTAGATCTAAACTGAGGAATAGGAGAGTCAGGAGAGAGGGGCCTGTGGTCAGAATGAGACAACACCAACTCGGGAGATTGTGGTCTTAAATTGGTAAGCCATTCCTCTATGGAGGAGTGAATGTACTCATTGTCTGATGACACTGATGGAGGCCGGATGGGTATGAACTCATATGGTTTGCCAACCAACATCGTGTCTGCTTGTCTTTCTTGTGTTATGCCCCGTACAACATCTGCATATGAAAAAGGTTTTCCAGTGGATAATGGTGGGGACGCAGTGACAGTTAAACTCGTTTGTTTTGCATCGTTTTGTAAAGGAAGTGAATCTGGCGAATCTGCTCTGTTGTCGTCAAACAATTCCTCGGGACATAATATGGAATATTCAAGATCTGACAGAGTTGAAAGAGGTGATACTGGTCTACCTTCAGAGTACTGTAAGTAATAGTTACAGTGTTGATTCTTCATCTGGCCATATGTCATGTGAAGAGATAAAGAACGCTGCTCAACTGACACCACAGATTCTAGGGGAGGATGCTCGAAAGTCTGCCAACCAGTCCTGCAAGTGCGAAAAGTCAAAATCGGAAGACACAGATTCTGGGGACAAGGACCTGTTACAAAATAACCTATCGAGTTCAAAGTCTGATAAAACTGACTGTGGAGACTGTGGTCTGGTATCATCAAACAGGGTTTCCAGGCACAAGTCTGTACCTTCCCAGTCTGAAAATGTTGATTGGGGTGTAAAAGACCTGTGTCTTGACATTTCCACATCATAACATAGATGGGGAGATTTGAACTGAGGAACGGGTGAGTCAGGAGAGAGAGGTCTATGTTGACTTTGAGATGCCACAGACTCTGGGGAGGCTGCTCTAAAGTCTGCCAACCAGTCCTGCAGGAGTGAAAAGTCAAAATCAGAAGACACGGATTCTGGGGACAAGGCCCTGCTACTAAATAACTTATCAAGTTCAAAATCTGATAAAACTGACTGTGGAGACTGTGGTCTGGTATCATCAAACAGGGTTTCCAGACACAAATCAGTACCTTCCCAATCTGAAAGTGTTGATTGTGGAGTAAACGACCTGGGTCTTGACAGTTCTTTATCGTAATTGATATGAGTAGATCTAAACTGAGGAATAGGAGAGTCAGGAGAGAGGGGCCTGTGGTCAGAATGAGACAACACCGACTCGGGAGATTGTGGTCTTAAATTGGTAAGCCATTCCTCTATGGAGGAGTGAATGTACTCATCGTCTGATGACACTGATGGAGGCCGGATGGGTATGAACTCATATGGTTTGCCAACCAACATCGTGTCTGCTCGTCTTTCTTGTGTTATGCCCCGTACAACATCTGCATATGAAAAAGGTTTTCCAGTGGATAATGGTGGGGACGCAGTGACAGTTAAACTCGTTTGTTTTGCATCATTTTGTAAAGGAAGTGAATCTGGCGAATCTGCTCTGTTGTCGTCAAACAATTCCTCGGGACATAATATGGAATATTCAAGATCTGACAGAGTTGAAAGAGGTGATACTGGTCTACCTTCAGAGTACTGTAAGTAATAGTTACAGTGTTGATTCTTCATCTGGCCATATGTCATGTGAAGAGATAAAGAACGCTGCTCAACTGACACCACAGATTCTGGGGAGGATGCTCGAAAGTCTGCCAACCAGTCCTGCAAGTGCGAAAAGTCAAAATCGGAAGACACAGATTCTGGGGACAAGGACCTGTTACAAAATAACCTATCGAGTTCAAAGTCTGATAAAACTGACTGTGGAGACTGTGGTCTGGTATCATCAAACAGGGTTTCCAGGCACAAGTCTGTACCTTCCCAGTCTGAAAATGTTGATTGGGGTGTAAAAGACCTGTGTCTTGACATTTCCACATCATAACATAGATGGGGAGATTTGAACTGAGGAACGGTGAGTCAGGAGAGAGAGGTCTATGTTGACTTTGAGATGCCACAGACTCTGGGGAGGCTGCTCTAAAGTCTGCCAACCAGTCCTGCAGGAGTGAAAAGTCAAAATCAGAAGACACGGATTCTGGGGACAAGGCCCTGCTACTAAATAACTTATCAAGTTCAAAATCTGATAAAACTGACTGTGGAGACTGTGGTCTGGTATCATCAAACAGGGTTTCCAGACACAAATCAGTACCTTCCCAATCTGAAAGTGTTGATTGTGGAGTAAACGACCTGGGTCTTGACAGTTCTTTATCGTAATTAATATGAGTAGATCTAAACTGAGGAATAGGAGAGTCAGGAGAGAGAGGCCTGTGGTCAGAATGAGACAACATCGACTCGGGAGATTGTGGTCTTAAATTGGTAAGCCATTCCTCTATGGAGGAGTGAATGTACTCATCGTCTGATGACACTGATGGAGGCCGGATGGGTATGAACTCATATGGTTTGCCAACCAACATCGTGTCTGCTCGTCTTTCTTGTGTTATGCCCCGTACAACATCTGCATATGAAAAAGGTCTTCCAGTGGACAATGGTGGGGACGCAGTGACAGTTAAACCTGTTTGTTTTGCATCGTTTTGTAAAGGAAGTGAATCTGGCGAATCTGCTCTGTTGTCGTCAAACAATTCCTCGGGACATAATATGGAATATTCAAGATCTGACAGAGTTGAAAGAGGTGATACTGGTCTACCTTCAGAGTACTGTAAGTAATAGTTACAGTGTTGATTCTTCATCTGGCCATATGTCATGTGAAGAGATAAAGAACACTGCTCAACTGACACCACAGATTCTGGGGAGGATGCTCGAAAGTCTGCCAACCAGTCCTGCAAGTGCGAAAAGTCAAAATCGGAAGACACAGATTCTGGGGACAAGGACCTGTTACAAAATAACCTATCGAGTTCAAAGTCTGATAAAACTGACTGTGGAGACTGTGGTCTGGTATCATCAAACAGGGTTTCCAGGCACAAGTCTGTACCTTCCCAGTCTGAAAATGTTGATTGGGGTGTAAAAGACCTGTGTCTTGACATTTCCACATCATAACATAGATGGGGAGATTTGAACTGAGGAACGGGTGAGTCAGGAGAGAGAGGTCTATGTTGACTTTGAGATGCCACAGACTCTGGGGAGGCTGCTCTAAAGTCTGCCAACCAGTCCTGCAGGAGTGAAAAGTCAAAATCAGAAGACACGGATTCTGGGGACAAGGCCCTGCTACTAAATAACTTATCAAGTTCAAAATCTGATAAAACTGACTGTGGAGACTGTGGTCTGGTATCATCAAACAGGGTTTCCAGACACAAATCAGTACCTTCCCAATCTGAAAGTGTTGATTGTGGAGTAAACGACCTGGGTCTTGACAGTTCTTTATCGTAATTGATATGAGTAGATCTAAACTGAGGAATAGGAGAGTCAGGAGAGAGGGGCCTGTGGTCAGAATGAGACAACACCGACTCGGGAGATTGTGGTCTTAAATTGGTAAGCCATTCCTCTATGGAGGAGTGAATGTACTCATCGTCTGATGACACTGATGGAGGCCGGATGGGTATGAACTCATATGGTTTGCCAACCAACATCGTGTCTGCTCGTCTTTCTTGTGTTATGCCCCGTACAACATCTGCATATGAAAAAGGTCTTCCAGTGGATAATGGTGGGGACGCAGTGACAGTTAAACTCGTTTGTTTTGCATCGTTTTGTAAAGGAAGTGAATCTGGCGAATCTGCTCTGTTGTCGTCAAACAATTCCTCGGGACATAATATGGAATATTCAAGATCTGACAGAGTTGAAAGAGGTGATACTGGTCTACCTTCAGAGTACTGTAAGTAATAAGTTACAGTGTTGATTCTTCATCTGGCCATATGTCATGTGAAGAGATAAAGAACGCTGCTCAACTGACACCACAGATTCTGGGGAGGATGCTCGAAAGTCTGCCAACCAGTCCTGCAAGTGCGAAAAGTCAAAATCGGAAGACACAGATTCTGGGGACAAGGACCTGTTACAAAATAACCTATCGAGTTCAAAGTCTGATAAAACTGACTGTGGAGACTGTGGTCTGGTATCATCAAACAGGGTTTCCAGGCACAAGTCTGTACCTTCCCAGTCTGAAAATGTTGATTGGGGTGTAAAAGACCTGTGTCTTGACATTTCCACATCATAACATAGATGGGGAGATTTGAACTGAGGAACCGGTGAGTCAGGAGAGAGAGCTCTATGTTGACTTTGAGATGCCACAGACTCTGGGGAGGCTGCTCTAAAGTCTGCCAACCAGTCCTGCAGGAGTGAAAAGTCAAAATCAGAAGACACGGATTCTGGGGACAAGGCCCTGCTACTAAATAACTTATCAAGTTCAAAATCTGATAAAACTGACTGTGGAGACTGTGGTCTGGTATCATCAAACAGGGTTTCCAGACACAAATCAGTACCTTCCCAATCTGAAAGTGTTGATTGTGGAGTAAACGACCTGGGTCTTGACAGTTCTTTATCGTAATTGATATGAGTAGATCTAAACTGAGGAATAGGAGAGTCAGGAGAGAGGGGCCTGTGGTCAGAATGAGACAACACCGACTCGGGAGATTGTGGTCTTAAATTGGTAAGCCATTCCTCTATGGAGGAGTGAATGTACTCATCGTCTGATGACACTGATGGAGGCCGGATGGGTATGAACTCATATGGTTTGCCAACCAACATCGTGTCTGCTCGTCTTTCTTGTGTTATGCCCCGTACAACATCTGCATATGAAAAAGGTTTTCCAGTGGATAATGGTGGGGACGCAGTGACAGTTAAACTCGTTTGTTTTGCATCATTTTGTAAAGGAAGTGAATCTGGCGAATCTGCTCTGTTGTCGTCAAACAATTCCTCGGGACATAATATGGAATATTCAAGATCTGACAGAGTTGAAAGAGGTGATACTGGTCTACCTTCAGAGTACTGTAAGTAATAGTTACAGTGTTGATTCTTCATCTGGCCATATGTCATGTGAAGAGATAAAGAACGCTGCTCAACTGACACCACAGATTCTGGGGAGGATGCTCGAAAGTCTGCCAACCAGTCCTGCAAGTGCGAAAAGTCAAAATCGGAAGACACAGATTCTGGGGACAAGGACCTGTTACAAAATAACCTATCGAGTTCAAAGTCTGATAAAACTGACTGTGGAGACTGTGGTCTGGTATCATCAAACAGGGTTTCCAGGCACAAGTCTGTACCTTCCCAGTCTGAAAATGTTGATTGGGGTGTAAAAGACCTGTGTCTTGACATTTCCACATCATAACATAGATGGGGAGATTTGAACTGAGGAACCGGTGAGTCAGGAGAGAGAGGTCTATGTTGACTTTGAGATGCCACAGACTCTGGGGAGGCTGCTCTAAAGTCTGCCAACCAGTCCTGCAGGAGTGAAAAGTCAAAATCAGAAGACACGGATTCTGGGGACAAGGCCCTGCTACTAAATAACTTATCAAGTTCAAAATCTGATAAAACTGACTGTGGAGACTGTGGTCTGGTATCATCAAACAGGGTTTCCAGACACAAATCAGTACCTTCCCAATCTGAAAGTGTTGATTGTGGAGTAAACGACCTGGGTCTTGACAGTTCTTTATCGTAATTAATATGAGTAGATCTAAACTGAGGAATAGGAGAGTCAGGAGAGAGAGGCCTGTGGTCAGAATGAGACAACATCGACTCGGGAGATTGTGGTCTTAAATTGGTAAGCCATTCCTCTATGGAGGAGTGAATGTACTCATCGTCTGATGACACTGATGGAGGCCGGATGGGTATGAACTCATATGGTTTGCCAACCAACATCGTGTCTGCTCGTCTTTCTTGTGTTATGCCCCGTACAACATCTGCATATGAAAAAGGTTTTCCAGTGGATAATGGTGGGGACGCAGTGACAGTTAAACTCGTTTGTTTTGCATCGTTTTGTAAAGGAAGTGAATCTGGCGAATCTGCTCTGTTGTCGTCAAACAATTCCTCGGGACATAATATGGAATATTCAAGATCTGACAGAGTTGAAAGAGGTGATACTGGTCTACCTTCAGAGTACTGTAAGTAATAGTTACAGTGTTGATTCTTCATCTGGCCATATGTCATGTGAAGAGATAAAGAACACTGCTCAACTGACACCACAGATTCTGGGGAGGATGCTCGAAAGTCTGCCAACCAGTCCTGCAAGTGCGAAAAGTCAAAATCGGAAGACACAGATTCTGGGGACAAGGACCTGTTACAAAATAACCTATCGAGTTCAAAGTCTGATAAAACTGACTGTGGAGACTGTGGTCTGGTATCATCAAACAGGGTTTCCAGGCACAAGTCTGTACCTTCCCAGTCTGAAAATGTTGATTGGGGTGTAAAAGACCTGTGTCTTGACATTTCCACATCATAACATAGATGGGGAGATTTGAACTGAGGAACGGGTGAGTCAGGAGAGAGAGGTCTATGTTGACTTTGAGATGCCACAGACTCTGGGGAGGCTGCTCTAAAGTCTGCCAACCAGTCCTGCAGGAGTGAAAAGTCAAAATCAGAAGACACGGATTCTGGGGACAAGGCCCTGCTACTAAATAACTTATCAAGTTCAAAATCTGATAAAACTGACTGTGGAGACTGTGGTCTGGTATCATCAAACAGGGTTTCCAGACACAAATCAGTACCTTCCCAATCTGAAAGTGTTGATTGTGGAGTAAATGACCTGGGTCTTGACAGTTCTTTATCGTAATTGATATGAGTAGATCTAAACTGAGGAATAGGAGAGTCAGGAGAGAGGGGCCTGTGGTCAGAATGAGACAACACCGACTCGGGAGATTGTGGTCTTAAATTGGTAAGCCATTCCTCTATGGAGGAGTGAATGTACTCATCGTCTGATGACACTGATGGAGGCCGGATGGGTATGAACTCATATGGTTTGCCAACCAACATCGTGTCTGCTCGTCTTTCTTGTGTTATGCCCCGTACAACATCTGCATATGAAAAAGGTTTCCAGTGGATAATGGTGGGGACGCAGTGACAGTTAAACTCGTTTGTTTTGCATCGTTTTGTAAAGGAAGTGAATCTGGCGAATCTGCTCTGTTGTCGTCAAACAATTCCTCGGGACATAATATGGAATATTCAAGATCTGACAGAGTTGAAAGAGGTGATACTGGTCTACCTTCAGAGTACTGTAAGTAAAAGTTACAGTGTTGATTCTTCATCTGGCCATATGTCATGTGAAGAGATAAAGAACGCTGCTCAACTGACACCACAGATTCTGGGGAGGATGCTCGAAAGTCTGCCAACCAGTCCTGCAAGTGCGAAAAGTCAAAATCGGAAGACCCAGATTCTGGGGACAAGGACCTGTTACAAAATAACCTATCGAGTTCAAAGTCTGATAAAACTGACTGTGGAGACTGTGGTCTGGTATCATCAAACAGGGTTTCCAGGCACAAGTCTGTACCTTCCCAGTCTGAAAATGTTGATTGGGGTGTAAAAGACCTGTGTCTTGACATTTCCACATCATAACATAGATGGGGAGATTTGAACTGAGGAACCGGTGAGTCAGGAGAGAGAGCTCTATGTTGACTTTGAGATGCCACAGACTCTGGGGAGGCTGCTCTAAAGTCTGCCAACCAGTCCTGCAGGAGTGAAAAGTCAAAATCAGAAGACACGGATTCTGGGGACAAGGCCCTGCTACTAAATAACTTATCAAGTTCAAAATCTGATAAAACTGACTGTGGAGACTGTGGTCTGGTATCATCAAACAGGGTTTCCAGACACAAATCAGTACCTTCCCAATCTGAAAGTGTTGATTGTGGAGTAAACGACCTGGGTCTTGACAGTTCTTTATCGTAATTGATATGAGTAGATCTAAACTGAGGAATAGGAGAGTCAGGAGAGAGGGGCCTGTGGTCAGAATGAGACAACACCGACTCGGGAGATTGTGGTCTTAAATTGGTAAGCCATTCCTCTATGGAGGAGTGAATGTACTCATCGTCTGATGACACTGATGGAGGCCGGATGGGTATGAACTCATATGGTTTGCCAACCAACATCGTGTCTGCTCGTCTTTCTTGTGTTATGCCCCGTACAACATCTGCATATGAAAAAGGTTTTCCAGTGGATAATGGTGGGGACGCAGTGACAGTTAAACTCGTTTGTTTTGCATCGTTTTGTAAAGGAAGTGAATCTGGCGAATCTGCTCTGTTGTCGTCAAACAATTCCTCGGGACATAATATGGAATATTCAAGATCTGACAGAGTTGAAAGAGGTGATACTGGTCTACCTTCAGAGTACTGTAAGTAATAGTTACAGTGTTGATTCTTCATCTGGCCATATGTCATGTGAAGAGATAAAGAACGCTGCTCAACTGACACCACAGATTCTGGGGAGGATGCTCGAAAGTCTGCCAACCAGTCCTGCAAGTGCGAAAAGTCAAAATCGGAAGACACAGATTCTGGGGACAAGGACCTGTTACAAAATAACCTATCGAGTTCAAAGTCTGATAAAACTGACTGTGGAGACTGTGGTCTGGTATCATCAAACAGGGTTTCCAGGCACAAGTCTGTACCTTCCCAGTCTGAAAATGTTGATTGGGGTGTAAAAGACCTGTGTCTTGACATTTCCACATCATAACATAGATGGGGAGATTTGAACTGAGGAACCGGTGAGTCAGGAGAGAGAGGTCTATGTTGACTTTGAGATGCCACAGACTCTGGGGAGGCTGCTCTAAAGTCTGCCAACCAGTCCTGCAGGAGTGAAAAGTCAAAATCAGAAGACACGGATTCTGGGGACAAGGCCCTGCTACTAAATAACTTATCAAGTTCAAAATCTGATAAAACTGACTGTGGAGACTGTGGTCTGGTATCATCAAACAGGGTTTCCAGACACAAATCAGTACCTTCCCAATCTAAAAGTGTTGATTGTGGAGTAAACGACCTGGGTCTTGACAGTTCTTTATCGTAATTGATATGAGTAGATCTAAACTGAGGAATAGGAGAGTCAGGAGAGAGGGGCCTGTGGTCAGAATGAGACAACACCGACTCGGGAGATTGTGGTCTTAAATTGGTAAGCCATTCCTCTATGGAGGAGTGAATGTACTCATCGTCTGATGACACTGATGGAGGCCGGATGGGTATGAACTCATATGGTTTGCCAACCAACATCGTGTCTGCTCGTCTTTCTTGTGTTATGCCCCGTACAACATCTGCATATGAAAAAGGTCTTCCAGTGGATAATGGTGGGGACGCAGTGACAGTTAAACTCGTTTGTTTTGCATCGTTTTGTAAAGGAAGTGAATCTGGCGAATCTGCTCTGTTGTCGTCAAACAATTCCTCGGGACATAATATGGAATATTCAAGATCTGACAGAGTTGCAAGAGGTGATACTGGTCTACCTTCAGAGTACTGTAAGTAATAGTTACAGTGTTGATTCTTCATCTGGCCATATGTCATGTGAAGAGATAAAGAACGCTGCTCAACTGACACCACAGATTCTGGGGAGGATGCTCGAAAGTCTGCCAACCAGTCCTGCAAGTGCGAAAAGTCAAAATCGGAAGACACAGATTCTGGGGACAAGGACCTGTTACAAAATAACCTATCGAGTTCAAAGTCTGATAAAACTGACTGTGGAGACTGTGGTCTGGTATCATCAAACAGGGTTTCCAGGCACAAGTCTGTACCTTCCCAGTCTGAAAATGTTGATTGGGGTGTAAAAGACCTGTGTCTTGACATTTCCACATCATAACATAGATGGGGAGATTTGAACTGAGGAACGGGTGAGTCAGGAGAGAGAGGTCTATGTTGACTTTGAGATGCCACAGACTCTGGGGAGGCTGCTCTAAAGTCTGCCAACCAGTCCTGCAGGAGTGAAAAGTCAAAATCAGAAGACACGGATTCTGGGGACAAGGCCCTGCTACTAAATAACTTATCAAGTTCAAAATCTGATAAAACTGACTGTGGAGACTGTGGTCTGGTATCATCAAACAGGGTTTCCAGACACAAATCAGTACCTTCCCAATCTGAAAGTGTTGATTGTGGAGTAAATGACCTGGGTCTTGACAGTTCTTTATCGTAATTGATATGAGTAGATCTAAACTGAGGAATAGGAGAGTCAGGAGAGAGGGGCCTGTGGTCAGAATGAGACAACACCGACTCGGGAGATTGTGGTCTTAAATTGGTAAGCCATTCCTCTATGGAGGAGTGAATGTACTCATCGTCTGATGACACTGATGGAGGCCGGATGGGTATGAACTCATATGGTTTGCCAACCAACATCGTGTCTGCTCGTCTTTCTTGTGTTATGCCCCGTACAACATCTGCATATGAAAAAGGTTTTCCAGTGGATAATGGTGGGGACGCAGTGACAGTTAAACTCGTTTGTTTTGCATCGTTTTGTAAAGGAAGTGAATCTGGCGAATCTGCTCTGTTGTCGTCAAACAATTCCTCGGGACATAATATGGAATATTCAAGATCTGACAGAGTTGAAAGAGGTGATACTGGTCTACCTTCAGAGTACTGTAAGTAAAAGTTACAGTGTTGATTCTTCATCTGGCCATATGTCATGTGAAGAGATAAAGAACGCTGCTCAACTGACACCACAGATTCTGGGGAGGATGCTCGAAAGTCTGCCAACCAGTCCTGCAAGTGCGAAAAGTCAAAATCGGAAGACCAGATTCTGGGGACAAGGACCTGTTACAAAATAACCTATCGAGTTCAAAGTCTGATAAAACTGACTGTGGAGACTGTGGTCTGGTATCATCAAACAGGGTTTCCAGGCACAAGTCTGTACCTTCCCAGTCTGAAAATGTTGATTGGGGTGTAAAAGACCTGTGTCTTGACATTTCCACATCATAACATAGATGGGGAGATTTGAACTGAGGAACCGGTGAGTCAGGAGAGAGAGCTCTATGTTGACTTTGAGATGCCACAGACTCTGGGGAGGCTGCTCTAAAGTCTGCCAACCAGTCCTGCAGGAGTGAAAAGTCAAAATCAGAAGACACGGATTCTGGGGACAAGGCCCTGCTACTAAATAACTTATCAAGTTCAAAATCTGATAAAACTGACTGTGGAGACTGTGGTCTGGTATCATCAAACAGGGTTTCCAGACACAAATCAGTACCTTCCCAATCTGAAAGTGTTGATTGTGGAGTAAACGACCTGGGTCTTGACAGTTCTTTATCGTAATTGATATGAGTAGATCTAAACTGAGGAATAGGAGAGTCAGGAGAGAGGGGCCTGTGGTCAGAATGAGACAACACCGACTCGGGAGATTGTGGTCTTAAATTGGTAAGCCATTCCTCTATGGAGGAGTGAATGTACTCATCGTCTGATGACACTGATGGAGGCCGGATGGGTATGAACTCATATGGTTTGCCAACCAACATCGTGTCTGCTCGTCTTTCTTGTGTTATGCCCCGTACAACATCTGCATATGAAAAAGGTTTTCCAGTGGATAATGGTGGGGACGCAGTGACAGTTAAACTCGTTTGTTTTGCATCGTTTTGTAAAGGAAGTGAATCTGGCGAATCTGCTCTGTTGTCGTCAAACAATTCCTCGGGACATAATATGGAATATTCAAGATCTGACAGAGTTGAAAGAGGTGATACTGGTCTACCTTCAGAGTACTGTAAGTAATAGTTACAGTGTTGATTCTTCATCTGGCCATATGTCATGTGAAGAGATAAAGAACGCTGCTCAACTGACACCACAGATTCTGGGGAGGATGCTCGAAAGTCTGCCAACCAGTCCTGCAAGTGCGAAAAGTCAAAATCGGAAGACACAGATTCTGGGGACAAGGACCTGTTACAAAATAACCTATCGAGTTCAAAGTCTGATAAAACTGACTGTGGAGACTGTGGTCTGGTATCATCAAACAGGGTTTCCAGGCACAAGTCTGTACCTTCCCAGTCTGAAAATGTTGATTGGGGTGTAAAAGACCTGTGTCTTGACAGTTCTTTATCGTAATTGATATGAGTAGATCTAAACTGAGGAATAGGAGAGTCAGGAGAGAGGGGCCTGTGGTCAGAATGAGACAACATCGACTCGGGAGATTGTGGTCTTAAATTGGTAAGCCATTCCTCTATGGAGGAGTGAATGTACTCATCGTCTGATGACACTGATGGAGGCCGGATGGGTATGAACTCATATGGTTTGCCAACCAACATCGTGTCTGCTCGTCTTTCTTGTGTTATGCCCCGTACAACATCTGCATATGAAAAAGGTTCTTCCAGTGGATAATGGTGGGGACGCAGTGACAGTTAAACTCGTTTGTTTTGCATCGTTTTGTAAAGGAAGTGAATCTGGCGAATCTGCTCTGTTGTCGTCAAACAATTCCTCGGGACATAATATGGAATATTCAAGATCTGACAGAGTTGAAAGAGGTGATACTGGTCTACCTTCAGAGTACTGTAAGTAATAGTTACAGTGTTGATTCTTCATCTGGCCATATGTCATGTGAAGAGATAAAGAACGCTGCTCAACTGACACCACAGATTCTGGGGAGGATGCTCGAAAGTCTGCCAACCAGTCCTGCAAGTGCGAAAAGTCAAAATCGGAAGACACAGATTCTGGGGACAAGGACCTGTTACAAAATAACCTATCGAGTTCAAAGTCTGATAAAACTGACTGTGGAGACTGTGGTCTGGTATCATCAAACAGGGTTTCCAGGCACAAGTCTGTACCTTCCCAGTCTGAAAATGTTGATTGGGGTGTAAAAGACCTGTGCCTTGACATTTCCACATCATAATAGATGGGGAGATTTGAACTGAGGAACGGGTGAGTCAGGAGAGAAAGGTCTATGTTGATTTGAGATGCACACAGACTCTGGGGATGGTGCTCTAAAGTCTGCCAACCAGTCCTGCAGAGGAGTGAAAAGTCAAAATCGAAGACACGATTCTGGGGACGAAGGCCTGTACTAAATAACTTATCAAGTTCAAATCTGATAAAACTGCTGTGCTTGGTCTGGTTATCCCCAAACAGGTTCAGAAAAAGGTCCTTCCAGTGAAAATGTGTTGGGGGGTAAACGTAAACTGTTTGATTTCCATCGTTATAAGGAAGTGAATCTGGCGAATCTGCTCTGTTGTCGTAAACAATTCCTCGGACATAATATGGAATATTCAAGATCTGACAGAGTTGAAAGAGGTGATACTGGTCTACCTTCAGAGTACTGTAAGTAATAGTTACAGTGTTGATTCTTCATCTGGCCATATGTCATGTGAAGAGATAAAGAACGCTGCTCAACTGACACCACAGATTCTGGGAGGATGCTCGAAAGTCTGCCAACCAGTCCTGCAAGTGCGAAAAGTCAAAATCGGAAGACACAGATTCTGGGACAAGGACCTGTTACAAATATAACCTATCGTTCAAAGTTGATAAAACTGACTGTAGGGATTGGTCTGTATCATCAAACAGGGTTTCCAGGACAAGTCTGTACCTTTCCAGTCTGAAAAGTTGATTGGTGTAAAAGACCTGTGCTTGACATTTCCACATCATAACATAGATGGGGAGATTTGAACTGAGGAACGGTGAGTCAGGAGAGAAAGGTCTATGTTGACTTTGAGATGCCACAGACTCTGGGGAGGCTGCTCTAAAGTCTGCCAACCAGTCCTGCAGGAGTGAAAAGTCAAAATCAGAAGACACGGATTCTGGGGACAAGGCCCTGCTACTAAATAACTTATCAAGTTCAAAATCTGATAAAACTGACTGTGGAGACTGTGGTCTGGTATCATCAAACAGGGTTTCCAGGCACAAGTCTGTACCTTCCCAGTCTGAAAATGTTGATTGGGGTGTAAACGACCTGTGACTTGACATTTCCACATCATAACATAGATGGGGAGATTTGAACTGAGGAACGGGTGAGTCAGGAGAGAGAGGTCTATTTTGACTTTGAGATGCCACAGACTCTGGGGAGGCTGCTCTAAAGTCTGCCAACCAGTCCTGTGTAGAGGATGTGCTCAATTCCATAAAAAATGCAGAGTTTTGAGTATTGTGTATTTTTTCATCCAATTTGCTTTCAAGGCATGATTCGCTACCTGATTTGCTCAGGAATGTTTTTGAGATTTGGGATTGCGGCCTCAAGTTTTTAAGGCCATTTTCAAACAGTGTATCTGTGTTTTCAGTCTTTACCAAATTCTCTGTGTTTGACATCGGAGTTATGGAATTCGTCAACTTTAAAATATATTTTGGCCTCTCCACCAAGTCAAATACCATTACTTTAGGTGTTTGTAGTTGTTTAAACATGTGACAAGTTTCTACAGATTGTTTGTGACACGTTTGATCTGAGCATGAGTTTCCTTTGAATGATTCTTTCATGGAATCCATATTCATGGACTCTTGCATTTCATTGTGTTGTGAGGTGTTTTGTCTAATGTTTGTTATATGAGTATGCAACTCATTTTGTGATGGTATGTATTCAAAGGATTGTGGTTTCAACTTAGAAAACCAGTTTTCGAGGAACGATTCATTATATTCCCTCTGTGGTTTTTGTGCTTTAGACTTGAGCACACTTAGCTGAAATGACTTTTCTGTTAGACTTAAACCGCCTGAATCTGCACTATGGATACCTTTGACATCTGCATGTGTAGCTGTATCATTTAATAAAGGTGCACTTTCTTCAGCTCTTATGTGACATGTCAATAAATCTGGTTCATCTGTGCTTTTTCCATCCCACCATTCATTAAGATGTGATGGATTATTCATCGAATACTGCAAATGATATGAAGGTACTGACTCTGGAGTCAAAGCGCTACTCCGACCCAGTTCTTCGCAGGTTGTAGTGTAAGGAGTTGCTGTCATTGGTAGTGAGGATGGATTCTCTCTTGAATACAGTAAATAATAATCACAATATTGACTCAGAAGTTGGGCGCGTATAGGTTCTGAAAGCAAGAGTTCAAGAAACGAGAAACTGCACTGAGAAGTCTGTGAGTCTGGTGAGGATGATCTGCAATCCCTATCTGAAAACTCATCACATTCAATATCTGATGCTGTGAACGCTCTCTTTCTCTGTATACCTTTGGGTAAAGGTGTAATATATACATGTTCTTCAGAGGCAGGGGACAGTGGCCTAAACTTATTCCAAGACTCAAAGGACTCAGAACCAAAGGAGAGTGAAATCCCAGCAGCTTTTTCTGTCGAACCAATCAGTGGTGCACATTCATTTGTATGTAATCGATTGGGGTGTAATTCATTTTCAGTGTAATCAATTGTAACATCCGGAGAACTACATACACCAGGACTTGGAGAGAGTGCCCGACTGTAAAATTCTGCAGGTAAGACCTTTCTTTTCCCCAGAGGAGAGTCAGGTGACATTGCCCTATAATCCCCAATTGACATGACAGATTCAGGGGATGACAGTCTAGCTGCGGGGTCATTTAATATCCATGTCTCTGCAGGGAATAGACCCCTTTCATTAACAGGTGAAAATGTGCTACACTGCTTCTCATTTGACCAATAATCAGGGGTCAAAGGTCTGTTGTCCATAAAAGTGGAAGGTAATGTCACATCGGGTGATTGTTGTGCAAGAAGGGTGATATCAGTTGAGTCACAAGCCATGTAAGCAAAGCCACTTGTCAGACTATGTGGCAAATCTGTTTTTGCTACCTTGATTTCGAATGGTTTCATCATACTGTATTTTGCTGCAGCAATAATGGGTTCAATGAAATCATCAATGAAGGGCATGTTTTCCAGATACTCAACACAGTACACCTGGGGTTTTGTATTTTCTTCCTTGCTTGACTTGAAGGTTTTAGAGCCCATGTTCACACCTGGAACCTGTGTTATCTTGTCATGACCAGACAGGACTTGGGCTGTGACCTCATCAGAACACTTCTTTGAGAGCCTGCTTTTTTGAGCTACATCTATGTCATCTTCAGTTATGGCCAGTGTTGCTTGGTGGTCCTCTGGCAAAGCTAACCGACTAGGGTTGTGAGAAATTCTTCTGACAATGGTTTTAACCGTGTTTGTATGCTGTGTTGTGTAGCTAAACTCCTCACAAAGTTCACCGAAGTCTGTCTCAGCTTGGTCTGACTCTGATAGGCTCATACCAAAGTCTCTGATAGAAATAGATGATGGTAACTTCAGAATTTCAGGTAATTGGCCTGGCTCATCTTCACAACCACACTGCTTCAACTGTATGGTTTGGCTGGAGTCATCTTTGACTTGGCACTGAGTGCCACCTTGGAACGGCCTGGTGAAATGTACGTCAACACTGCAGCGATCTTGCTGGTCTTTCACTTTGGGGTCAAAAACCTGAGTTGCTTGGCTCCTCAGTGCTGCTTCTTTTGAAGTTGGAAGACTACTTACTTGCTCATCCAAGTTGCCGTAACTTGTAGTTTCTTGTGCAAGTACATCCTCAGAGGTCCACAAATTAGGATTCAATTCACTGTAACACAAAAAGAAAAGTAGGTCACAAAATATGACTTTGCATCAAATGATATGGCACTACGTTACGCTGCCTATGTGTGTTGCAGATTCATGAATCATTTAAAATAGATAATTTACTGTGGGATCTCGAGCTCCTCCAACAGGTCGCCATGCATGCTCTCCGAGTGGGTGTGTCCAACTGGCTCTGCCCAGGAAGGAATATCCAATAGGGAAGCAACAGAGAGGTCCTCTTCAGAAACCGCTGGGGGTGGTCTGCGGTCCGACTCTACCTTTCGCACAACTCTTGGGCTGTCTGCGTCCTCTTGCACTGAAGATAGGGCTACTGACACTGAAAAACACATACGTGATGAATAAGAGTGCTAGCAAATGCACAAAAACATCCTTCAAACTGGTTGCTGAGTCACTGTGTGTGTTACTACCTTCACTGTGATCCAGTGTCTTCTCTATCTCTGCATAAGTTCTTGATGTTTGCTCTTGAACTGACTTGTTCATCTGGGTTTCAATAAGATGGACGATGTCCATGCGGTTGATCTTGGTTAGTCTCTTAATGAGACAGTCCTCTGTGAAGGGATTATATATTATTAATAATAATAATATTAATAAAAATAATAATAGCAATAATAACAACAATAATAACAACACTCTAAAACACGTTCAATTAACCCAAAAATTACATTTAAAAATTGCAAATGTAAGATTACGTTCAATCAAAATTATGAACATAAATTTATCAAATATATTCATCGAGAGATTCAAACAATCGCCTGGAGTGTGTGAAAGTAGACAAGATAAAAGTGCATTCAATAACTTCAAACACATTAGCAATGTTTATAGGATTTAAAATACTGTATTAACATATTATTATATATATTATTATATTATCTATATATTATATAGCCTAATGCCAGTTCAGATCTGTCACACCAACATGCCATGTACCTGTGGCATGTTTGCCTTCCCGCTCAACCCAACGCTGCAACAAGGCATGGCTCTGCTCTTGGAGGGAATTAGGATTATCTGTTCTCACTAATTGGACATCATCCTCGCTGAATTCCAGTTCTCTTGCCAGTTCTAGAGTGGTAGGTAAAAAAAAAAAAACACGATAAAGAAAAAAATCTTGAACTATATTGCGTTTCAGTTATTGCCTCAGGTCTGCAATCAAACACATCAGTTCAAATTCAAACAAAACACACAAGAAGAATGTTTGCATTATTTAACATCTTACCAGTCCAGCTGAAGCCAAGAAGATCTGCAACGATAGCTAATGTCTCCTCTTTCCTGTCAGCATCATCCTGCCAATCCACTACAAAATGTCGTCAGAGCCAAACATCACATTTTAATACCATGGTCAAAAAGAAGTGTAGAATACTATTACCTACAGTACAGTAGGTAGAGTAAGTAAACCCTTTTTTCACATTGAAGTAAACAATCATGTCAAAATACTTTTGTAAGTGTAGATCTAAAATGTTATTTCCTGAGGATCCTATGTAATGGACTGTAATACTCAAATTAAATGTTAATCTGTGATGTTGACATGGATGATAACATGAAGGTTGGAATAGTAATTCTGAGGAGGACTTAACTTGTTTACAGACTATGATAACTTTGTCACAAAATTAGCAAATCATATTTTTAATCATTAGTGTAAGCAATGGCATTACGGTACTGATTAAGCGATGTGGATGCCAACGTTAGTAAAGCTGTAATAGTAGTACAGATATTAATACAATAGTGGAAGTCTGCATCAAGATTGTTAAAGCTCCTACTTCTTTAACAACATGGTCGTTCAATCTTGAGATTGCATTTACACCAACACAGATGAAAAGTAACTTACAAACATGCAAAACACCACAAACGCACACAAACACAACACACACACACACACACACACACAAACAAGAAAAAAACAATGCAAGATGAGACAAATCACACACATGAAAACAACACAAAACGATAAATGATGACGTTATGTTCTTAGGAAGAGGAAAAGGGTCTTGCTGCCGAGGAGAAGAAATAGGAAAGCAAAAGCTCATGTAGGTCTGGCCATACCTGGCTTACAATCTGGAGCTGACTCATCGTCGATTCTCTGCATCTGAGTTTCCAGCGTGGCATCGCAGGCAGGCCTAGATTGAAATACATCCTCTCTCCCAGAAGATGGTTGTACACTGGATAATGTGTTGTCTTCTGAATCAGGACTGTGTGAGGCCACAATGTCATATGTGAAAATAAGAGAGTCTGGACTCCTGTGACTAGTGCTGCTTATATCATCAGCATCCAAAGAAGACCTAACAGATGTTGTCTTAGAGATTTGGCTTTCTTTCATTTGGGCAGACGAGGATATTGTCTGAGTTGGAGGTTTCTGTTGCATCATGACAAGAAGTTTAGTGGGAGAAAGGTTGGATTCGTCAGTGGGTTGATTACTGTCAGAATAACTCCTGCTGTCTTTATTAGTGGCTTTACTTGTCTCACTATCAGCCTCAGATCTAGTCCTACGATCCAAAGTTGAGCGCTGTTTTGCTTTTCTTTGAACCCGATCTGAGCTTTTCATTGTTATTTCCAAAGCGGGGAGTGAATCCTGATGATATGCTGAGATGCCAGCCTGTGCAGCTGAAAAGGACATCTCTATAACCGAGCACTGGTCTTCTTCATCTTCCTCATCATCATCATGTGAGGAGTCTGAGGAATCATGGCTCTGCTCTAAGGATGCTGAATGTGCAACTGTAGATGCATCTGATTGAAGGTCAGCTATGGTAGAGTCTAGATAGCCAAGACCAAGGCTTTCAAGGGTTCCAACTTCACTTTGATTATTGGTTAGTCCCTCCAAAGCACAGGGGGAACCAAGTTGAACCTCAACGGAGCTGCCAAGATAAGCTTTAGAGATGGGCTTCTCACTTTCTGTCTTGTCATTTGAGTCATTGGTGAGAGCTCTGGGTTTAGGAGTAGGAATTGTGTCACTGGCACCCTGAGTCAGAGATGATTTTGGGATCTCTTCAAGGTTTGTAACAGTAATATAATCACTATTCTCTAAAGTCAAATACTTTGTTTGACCTTCCCCAGTCTCCTCTGGCATAACTTCATCAACTGGATGCTCCCCTATATGAAAAAATGCATATCCTTCCCCTTCATCAAAACTTCTTCTTGTCATATCAATAGCTCCCCCTCTGGTCATTTCAAAAAGCTTACCCTCTTGAAACTGAAATGGATTAGTGGTTCTGTCATCACCCGGTGTTCGAATGGGTGTGCTTTCAGGTGTTCTTCCGTCCTTTGCAGAACAAAGATTTATCTGCTCCTCAGCCTCAAACGGTGTATTGAGGACTACATCATTCTCACCTTCACACCCTGGAATAACATATTCTAGTTCTTTAGGAGACACCAGAGCCTGAGGCTTGCTAAAAGAACCTGAAACATCTGAACCATCTGTCAGTTGGGCCTCAGATTCTTTGTCATCACCCAAATGGTGCTCATCCATCACACAGATAGAAAGATATGCGTCTGAGGACTGGTTACCTTCAACAGCATCTTTATCTTTGTGCATTACAGCATCTCCTTCTGCTAATAGTGCCACAGACCCCTCACTTTCTGAACACAGCGTACTGTCAACTGATTGCGTAGTTTTGACTTGTGACTGAATTTCCATCTTCTGCTCAATGCTCACACCAATATCTGTCGCCTCACTCTGTGTGTGAGTACTTTCAATCACAACTTTTTCAGAATCATTCTCTGGGTTTTTTTTTGAGGAAGTCTGTATAACTGGGCCAGATTTTAGATCTGGCTCATCATCTCTGAGATCACCTGTCTCTGATTTGTCTCTCTTCATTTTAGCTTCCTGCTCCATCTCCTCAAATGTTTTGATCTTTGCAGCCATTTTAAACATCTCCTCTTCTGGGGTGAATTGTTTATTGATGGCATCATCCTCACCATCATCTGTGTCAAGAGAGTCTTGCCTTATGAACATGTGAAGATTGTCACTGTCGCATATTTTTGTGTCAGAATGCACATTGCCATCACTTATTGCCTTTGCTGAGTGGGAATATTTGTCCTCCTTTATCTCACTTTCCATCTGGATGATCTCATAGTTGTTTTCTTGCTCATCGTGTTCACCTTCATCCCTGTAAATATGTGTGTCATATGAATAACATGCTTTTAGCTGGGAGGCATAATCCTCATACACAGCTGTCTTGGCTGGCATCTCAAGTTCGGTATCCTCTGACTGAGTGGGAATTCCCTCAAGAGAGTCTGGACTAGGGGTTTCTCCGGAAGGGCTTGGCTCAATGGAATCAGGAGATTTCTTTGAAGATCCATCATCCATAACAGGGCTTCCCTCAAGCGAGTCTTGATGACATGGCTCTTTAGTTGGTTCACCAACAACTACAGTGTTTAGATTCAACAAATTGGCAGGTCGTGATGTCTCAGAATTGTTTGTTTGTTGCAAAAATGTGTCTGTTTTGAGCACTGAATAATCAGCAACTACATCAACATCTTTATAATCATTGTTAGAGTCATCCATTGTCACATATGTAAAACCCACCCCCCCATTGGTAGCACATGGTGAGGTTTTAGCCTCACTATCCTCTGATGAAAAACTCTTGGATCTTTCATCTTCATGGGAACATGTCTGCCATTCACTCTCCATTGCCCCCTTTCTAACAATGTCTACATTTGTATCATCTGGTAACATCACTTTATGTTCAAGGGAGAATGGAAGAGTTTCCCTGTTAGTGACTTTTGTTAGTCTAACTTCTTCGTAGCTTTCATGGACAATCTCCTCTTCTGGGTGGCGTTGTATCACCACTGGCTTTTCCTTTAAATATTGATTTAAGTCAGTACTGAGCAATGACAACATGCCTGTCATATCCCTCTTAGCTGCAGACTGTTGTTGCTGGGTCTTTCTCTTGATGCAAACTTCTTGGAATGGTGTTTCCGATACAGAATGTGGTGACAATTCTGTGACTCCAACAACGTTGGTGTGCATCTGTTCATTTGCCTCATATGTCTTTTCCTCCGAATGTCTGCTGGTCAGTATAACTTGTTTGTAGCATTCATGGACGAGATCCTCTTCTTCTGGATGGCACTGTACTGCCACTGGGCTTTCCTCAAGATATTGATCCAAGTCACTACTGAGCAGTGACAACATGCCTGTCATATCCCTTTCAGTTGTAGATGGATCATGGCATATCCTTCTCTCGATGAAAACCTCTTGGAATGATGTCTCCTGGACAGAACTTTGTGTAAGTTCTTTTAGTTCACCCACACAATGCTGTTCATGTGTCTCTACACTTATACTATCCTCCACATCAAGGTTAGTTAATCTTTGCGTTTTTTCACATATTGTAATCATTTGCTCCTCACTGGAGGATTTGGGGATTTTGGTGAGAGTAACTTGTTCAAATTTCTCCTGGATAATGTCCTCTTCTGTAGACATTGGGGACACTGGTCTGTCCTTGAAATACTTGTCTAAGTCAGTGGAAAGCAGTGATTGCATGCCTGACATATCCTTTACTTTTGTGGTCAGCTCATACGAAGCCTTCCTTTGTACCCACTCTTCCTTTAATGCGAGTTCTTTGGTCAAGGTTCCTTGGGTTTCTTTAAATTCCCTCACCATTTCTTCACTGTCTGGTTCTTGTATGGTGCAATCTACTGCCAGTCCATTATCTTCTATTGGTCGGCAAGCCACCGGCATAGCCTCCAGATACTGATCCAAGTCATTGCTATTGACTGACAGCAACCCTGAATCCCCTAATTCTTTGGCATCTTTCAATTCACTCTCAACTTCTTCGCATCCCCAAGTAATTGGATGTTCTTCTGATGCCACATGATTTTTTTTTTGTGTTGTGCCACCCACTGTTCCTCCTTTATTTTCATCAGTGGTAACTGCAATAATTTCTTTATCTTTGTCTTTCATTAAAATTATTTCTTCAAATTTCTCCTGAACAACATCCTCTCCTGATGGCTGACGTGCCACAGGCCTAGCTTTTAGATACTGATCCAAGTCACTGCTCATTAAGTAACAGCATCCCCTGACATATCTTTTACTGGGGTAGTTACCTGGCTAGTTGTGCTCCTTTCAATGCAGACTTCTTGAAGTTGTGGTTCCTTGATTTCAACATCCGTTACTTCAGTGTCAGTTTGTGTAAAGATCATTGTGCTTCCAGTATCATTTAGTTTGTTCTCCTGTGAAGGTATGATGTATGTTTCTTCTCCTCTACTTGAGTCAGAAAGCATTTCATTGGACATTTGATGCGTCATCGTGAATCCTTCATAATTCTCCCCCCTCCCCAGAGCTGGAACGAGGGGTCCTAATATCAATACTAGTGTCTGAGGTATCAGCCATACATTCATGCTTGGGACTCTCAGGACTTAGTTCATCATCATCTTTAATTCTATTCTCAACAAGAGAACCACCTTCCCCAAGATAACTTGTTATGCAGGGACTGGACGTGGATGCTGGATTTGTATCAGAATAATCCACATCCTCAGGTGCCTCCAGCTGATCACTCACGTCTTCAGCTGGTGGTGTCTGCTTGAAAAGCTGGTACTCAGGACTTTCTTCCAGCTCCGCCTTTATATCAGCACTGAAGTCCTCAGAAGGTCTGCGATCAGGGCTGATCTGTAGGTCTTCAGATAAACTCCTACCAGTGCTTATGACTGGTTCTAACTGCATCCTGCCCTGGTTCTTCCCTGATAACTCTGGCTCTCCCTGAGGGCTAACCCTTCCATCATTAAATTGAATTGTATCATCAATTTCTACAGTCTCTCCAAAATTAGCAATATCTGAAATTGGCTGTAATTCTTCAGAATTATCTCTCCTCAAGCTTACTGTTCGAGCTTCTGAATCCAATGGTCCACATACATCAACATCACTTTGGTGATGGAAAATTGTGACACCCTTTATTTGGGACTGCGATTTCTGCTCCTGTGTTGGACTGTGTTCAGTCATCTGTATTTCTTCAGGACCTACTGATTCAGATATCACTGTTGAAACACAAAGAGAAGCAATGGCTTTGTCTTCATCCAACCCAGCTTTACTTTCCAAAGGGTCCTGCCCAGTCTGGAATGCTTTCATCAGCACCTTAACAGATGTAGTCTCTTTCTCTGACAACTCTGGTGCCCCTGTCTGTTGGCTGATATGTCCATCATCACATTGAACTGCATCAGCAATGTTAACTGTCTTTCCAAAAGAAGCTCTATCTGAAATGAACTGTGATTCCTCAGTGTCATCTCTGATTAAGCCTACTGGTTGAATCTCTAAGTCTGTCTCATACTTCTTGACATCAGTCTGTTGTTGGAAACGTTTGAGGCTGTGAGTTTTGGTTGGTGATTTTGTCTCCGGCATTTTACTTTGTTCAGTCCTTTGTATTTCATCAGGATCGTCTGATTCGGATATTGGTGTTGAAATGCAGGAAGCCACAATGTTGTGTTCATAAAGCCCAGGTTTAGCTTCTGAGGGATCATGCCCAGTCTGGAACGCTTTCATCAACTCCTTAACAGACATACTCTCCTTTTTTGACAAGTCTGATGCCTCTCTCTGTGGGCTCACGTTTCCATCATCACATTGCATCATATCAGTAAATGTTTCCATCTTTTCAAAATAATCACTATTTGAAATAAATGGTGTACCCTCAGAGTCATCCCTGCCTAAGCTTACTGATTGATCCTCTGATTCTGTTGTGTAACATTTCTTGGCATCGCTCTGTTGGTGGAAACTTGTGGCATTCTGAGTTTGAGTTTGTGATTTTGGCTCCTGTGTAGCACCTTGTTCAGTCACCTGTATCTCTTCAGAATCTCCCGATTCAGATATCAATGTTGAAATGCAAGAAACAACAGTTTTGTGTTCATAAAGCCCAGTTTTGTTTTTTGAGGGATCGTTCCCGGTCTGGAATGCTTTCATCAGCTCCTTAACAGACATACTGTCCTTCTCTGACAACTCTGATGCCTCACTCTGTGGGCTCAGGCTTCCATCGATACATTCAACCGTATCAGTAAATGTTACTGTCTTTCCAAAAGAAAAGCTATTTGAAATAAACTGTGTTCCCTCAGAATCATCCCTGCTTAAGCTTATGGATCGATCCTCTGAGTCTGTTGTGTAACATGTCTTGGCATCACTCTGTTGGTGTAAACTTGTGAGATTCTGAGTTTGGGTTTGTGATTTTGGCTCCTGTGTAGCACCTTGTTCAGTCGCCCGTATCTCTCCAGAATCTCCTGATTCAGATATCAGTGTTGAAATGCAAGAGACAACAGCTTTGTGTTCATAAAGCCCAGCTTTGGTTTTTGAGGGATCATGCCCGGTCTGGAATGCTTTCATCAGCTCCTTAACAGACATACTGTCCTTCTCTGACAACTCTGCCTCACTCTGTGAGGTCATGCTTTCATCGATGCATTCAACCGTATCAGCAAATGTTACTGTCTTTCCAAAAGAAGCTGAAATTAATAAGGATTCCTCAGAATTATCACTGATTAAGCTGACTGGTTGATCCTCTATGTGTGTTTTGTCACATTCCTTTACATCACTCTGGTGATGGACACTTGTGATGTTCGGAGTTTGGGTTTGTGATTCTGGTTCCTGTGTAGCAGTTTGTTCAGTCGTCTGCATCTCTTCAGAATCTCCTGATTCAGATATCAATGATGAAATGAAAGGAGACACAACTTTGTGTTCATAAAGCCCAGCTTTGTTTTTTGAGGGATCATGCCCGGTCTGGAATGCTTTCATCAGCTCCTTCACAGGCATACTCTCCTTCTCTGATAACGCTGTCTCTTGGCTGATGTTTCCATTGTCCCACTGAATTGTATCTTCAAATTTGACTGTCTTTCCAGAGGAAGCACTATGTGAAATGAACAGCGATTCCTCAGCATTATCTCTAATTAAGCTTATAGGTTGATCATCCATGTCTGTTATGACAGAATTGTTGACATCACTCTCTTGATAAAAACTTGTGATGCTCTGAGTTTGTGATTTTGACTCCTGTATAGGACTTTGTTCTGTCTTCTGTATCGGATCGGAATCTCCTGATTCAGATATCAGTGTTGAAATACAAGAAGAAGCCACTGCTCTGTGCTCAAAAAGACCAGCTTTATTTTTTGATGGGTCCTGTCCAGTCTGAAATGCGTTCATAAGTTCCTTAACAGACATAGTCTCCTCTAATCTTTCTGTCTGAGATCTGGGGGATATAGGAGACTTGGGAACACTGGGGAGTTCTGGCATGTCTGCATCATTCTTCTTTGAGACAACAGAAGGTTTCGCCTGAGGAATCTCCTCTTCAACTTTGCTCTGCAAAGCTTTAACTCTGTCCTTTATTGACCCTATCGGTGTCTCGACCACTGAAGGAGAAGCTGGAGGATCCATAACTGTGGTGGGTATTAGGGCACTCTCCTTAAGAACAACATCGCCATCCAAAGACTCATCAGAGCTCACCCTTTCCAGCTCACCCTCTGAGCTACTATACCCACAACGCTCTCTGTCTCTAAGTTTCTTCCTTATAGGTTTCTTGATATCTGGGGGATGCCGTTTTCCGTCACGCTTTACAATAACCTGTTCAAATCTATCGTGCACAAGGTCTTCTAGAGAACCAACTGTCACTACAGATCTTTGTTCCAGGCATTGGTTCATGTCCATGCTGAGATGTGAGACCATGGCTGTCATGTCTCTGACCTCCGTGGCAGATCTACTTGAAGTCTTCCCCTCAATGAAAATCTCCATAAAGACTGGTTCTTCATCAGTCTTATTTTCTTTTTTAGCATCATCTCGTACTTGCTGTCTACTATCATTTATGCCACCTTTTTTAATCCCTCCAATTTTTTCCAGCTTGTCTTTTTCCTCCAACATTCTAGCTCCAGCTCTCTCTTCATAGATTAAGGAATCCATTTGATCTGCAATCAAAACAGCAGATAGTCTGACGTCCGACATGTCTGAGAGAAGGTCCGGGCTTGCAAGGGTGGCTGGGTCAAGAGGTTGGTTAGTTCTCAGGGAGAATGTCTCAGTTGATTCAGACTCATCATCTTCAATTAAAAAGTTTCATAACCAAAAAGGATAAAGAACATAAGGGACAAATGAAGTGGGGAAGAGAGACATCAGAAAACTGTGATCAAGACAATGCCATCAAAAGTCCATCTTCAGTTCACAGAGTAAGGAGAAGAATTACAGGGCAGAGGATAAAGAAGTCTTGAAAATAAGATAAAAAAGAAGATGCCAAATAGATCCAGGAGAATTTGGAAGGAAGAAGAGCAGCAACAGCATAAGCAAAGCCAGGGGGAGTAACAAAACAGGTAGAATATGGGCGAGGATAATATCGGTATAATTTGTTTGGCTACATATTGAGGAAGTTAACAGAAGATGTACAAAACGAACCAAAGGGAAAAGAGAAATCTACATACGAAACAAATGGACAGGAGGAAAGAATACCAGACAAACAAAACTTCTCAAGATTGTTGCAGACATGAACACATGCCTGCCTACAAAGTAAAGTTCTAAAACATAAAAAACGTAATAAACTTTTAATTAAAAAAATTAATAGGGATCTTGGAAAGAAGGGGTGTAAAGTAATTCTTTGTTACTGAATTTTTATAGTCTGTTTTCAGTTGTAAGCAATGTAAAGTACTAAATTGATTCACTTAACTTAAAAAAAGCATTCTATTTTTTTAAATATACTGGCACTGTTATTAGAAATTAAGTAGTGACATAACATAACATTTATGTAAAAATGTGAATAGGAATTTGATTTGTATAGTGCAACTAAATGAATGAACGAAAGCAGAACAGAAAAGTTGGTGAATGAAAGTAGTGGACGTGAAAGTAAATTCATACCAAATGAGTGACAAATACAAATAAAACAGCAATAAAGTTACACATTTTAACAAAGAACAAACACAATGATGTTGTTTGTCAGCATGACAAAAAAAAAATCTATATGAATGTGATATTAGACAAATACTGGTCAAAATGAATACTTTTCATGCTGTGCATTATTACCACAAAATATTATTATTCTCAAGCCAAAATGAAAAGTTATATTTTGACCTTAATTTATAAGTTAGAAAAAACGTATATAGAAATAGAAAATGTGGGAGAAAGTCAGTGGAGTTTGGAGTGAGGGAAATGCAGAATACATCAGCCATAGCTTAGCTGCCAGTAACAAACATGTAACTATACACGGTGTTAGTAGAGCAAAATAAGGAAGCAGGGTTAATCTAAATGGAAAGTATCATATCAATCAGTGCATCTCTTAGCAGATACAGATGTTCAGATCTCTAAACTAATTCTTTATAACCTTTATGACCAGAACTATTTTGCCAAGTGATGTAACTCAAATTTATACTGTGTTGTACTGGAAAAATAAATATACAATATATATTTATCTATAAATTATATAGTGGCACCCTCAGTACAAACACCAACCATTGAAAAATGGATTTCTAAAATATTTCAAATGCATGAATCTATTAAATCTTTTGTGTAAATAAATCACAAAATTCTTTAACATAAAACAGAAGTGCAGCTTACATTTCTTGTCGCTCCTCTCGCTCTGCAAAGAATATTTAAAAACACAGTTAGCTACAACCTAATACTAATATTGTTTTTTCTTTGTCGTAATACGGTATCAAGTAAACTTTATTCACCTCATCATCTGCATCTTGGTCTGAATCAGACTCCTAAAGAGAAGAACAAAACAGACAGGAAGCAAACAATGCAGTTACGGAAACTCAAAATGATGTACTATTGTTAAACAAATCCCAACTGAGATCATTCAAACTAACCTTTGAGTATGTTGGCAAAGTGATGTTAAGGTTGCAGATAGCGTTGTGGTTCAGGGTGCGATACGTGCGTGCTTCCTTGGTAAAGGACAAGCGACCACACGGCTCCTGTGCTGTGTCTCTAATCTGTCCATTCATGAAACAAGGATTCAGTCCATGAACTACATCTATTTTCATATACATATACTGAGTAGGCATGTTTATCCAATGGGTGGCCATACTTTGATGAAGAGGGCCAATCTGTTCTCTTTGAAGGCAAAGAAGCTGAACACGTGGTGCTGTCCACTCTTGGTAAGAGGCACCAGGTTTCCAAAGCAGTCAGCATAAATGGGTTTTCCCTCCAGCACCTGTGTGTGAATACGAGAGCTGTTTTTATGATTCAAACAAACCTCTCAAACAGTGTTGTCAGACATTTTAAAGGACATGAACTGTATTCATACGAACTACTTGGTTAAGCAGACATGGCTTAGGCCCTCAAGACCAACTTCACTTTCCAGGACACTTTCTCCACAATATGTCCTCTGAAATGTGGCTACAGACTAACTCAGCATTGTTTCTCTAATTTCTCATTTCACCCCCATCTTCTTATTTGTTCCCCATCATCACACTGCACCTCAACATCTCGGCTACGGGCTACTTCAGTGAAGTTCTCTTGCTGCTCCAGGGTCTTGTCCATCTTGTCGTCCGTCATGCAGAAACAGCGCAGGCGGGCCTCGATGGGGTCCAGTGTCTTCGCAAAAATGACAAACTTGGCCATGTATGGAACACAGATGATCTCTCTGTACAGCTGAGAGCCAAAACTAACGGACTCCTGGATCTGTCTGCAGTCTATCAGCCAGAACCTAAGAAAGTGAAGGACAGGTTTAGTCAAAAAACCCACAAGAAAGAAGTGTATCAGATCACAAGTGTTAAGCTCCACATTTAATTTACCTCGCTGACACATTTGTGGTGAAGGACACACATTGGTTAACGAAGGTGAGAGGCGTGGAGCCGGTGATGTCCTCCCATTGGGCAGGAGTGGTTCCACCTGAAACACAGACCCACGACTGGTTACCCAACCTGCCATGGTTGTTCATGATTGTTGAAAACATCACATACACTATATTGCCGAAAGGAGGATTAAATATGATGTTGGTCCACCCTTTGCAGCAATAACAGCTTCAACTCTTCTGGGAAGGCTTTCCGAAAAGTTTAAGTGTGTGTTTATGGGAATTTTTGACCGTTCTTCCAGAAGCGTATTTGTGAGTTCATGCACTGATGTTGGACGGGAAGGCCTGGCTCTCAGTCTCCGCTCTAATTCATCCCAAAGGTGTTCTATCGGGTTGAGGTCAGGACTCTGAGCCAGTCAAGTTCATCCACACCAAACTCTCTCATTCATGTCTTTATGGACTTGCTTTGTGCACTGGTGTACAGTCATGTTGGAACAGGAAGGGGTCGTCCCCAAACTGTCCCACAAAGTTGGGAGCATGGAATTGTCCAACATCTCTTGGTATGCTGAAGCATTCAGAGTTCCTTTCACTGGAACTAAGGGGCCAAGCCCAACTCCTGAAAAACACCCCACACCATAATCCCCCTCCACCCAACTCTACACGTGGCACAATGCAGTCAGACAAGTACCGCTGTCCTGGCAACTGCCAAACCCAGACTCGTCCATCAGATTACCAGATGGAGAAGCGTGATTGGTCCCTCCAGAGAACGTCTCCACTGCTCTAGAGTCCAGTGGCGGCATGCTTTACACCACTGCATCCGAGGCTTTGCATTGCACTTGCTGATGTATGGCTTGGATGCAGCTGATCGCCATAGAAACCCATTCCTGCGATTGACTCTGCAGAAAGTTGGCGACCTCCGTGCACTATGTGCCTCAGCATCTGCTGACCTGGCTCCATCATTTTACGTGGTCTACCACTTCTTGGCTGAGTTGCTGTCGTTCCCAATCGCTTCCACTTTGTTATTATACCACTGACAGTTGACTGTGGAATATTTGGGAGCGAGGACATTTCCCGACTAGACTTGTTGCACAGGTGGCATCCTATCACAGTACCACGCTGGAATTCACTGAGCTCCTGAGAGAGACCCATTCTTTCACAAATGTTTGTAGAAACAGTCTGCATGCCGAGGTGCTTGATGGGTGAAGGTGTACTTTTGGCAATACAGTGTCGGTAACATTTTGAGTATTTGCTTTGATATAACAAACAACTCGTGGTAGCTGATAAAGTGCTGTGATGGGTTAACCTTCTTTTATTGTGGCTGATGTTGGCGATGATGGATTATTCCCCGTACTTACCTGTAATGCTGCAAAGCAGACGTAAGGTGGGGGTCTCTCCACTGTACACTCCGCTTGAGTTGTCACTATTGGAGCTCTTGGGAATAGGGATCGTCATCGTGATCGGTTTGTGGAACTTCCTCCTTCTTGGCTCTAATGTGACGATTGAGCTGAACGAGGCTTTGTTACCAAGAATCTTTCTCACCAACTCAACATCAATGGGCTGAGCCTGGGCAAGGCACAACATGTTTCAACATCACTTTATTGGTCGCCAGGACTTTTGAACATTTGACATGCATCCGGCCGAGAAACGTACGTACCTGTAACCCAACTCTGATCTTCTTGGTGAGGGCTCCCTCAGGGAACACAGCCTGGACCTGGGGAACAAGAGTGCTGCTGAGCACCCCGCCCTCTGGTCCAATCAAGTGACTATCCTGCTTGATCCGCGAAACTACCGCAAAATACTGTGGGAAGTCTCGGGTGATGATGCGGCATATTCGTTTCTTTTCAAGCTCCTCGGGGGAATCAAGTTCTGTGAAGGACAGAAATATTTAGCATAAATACGAGCAAGTGTAAGATTCCCATTATAATCCCAGCAGTGTAATCTGTCCTGGTGTGTTATGGGTTATTGTGATCATTGTAGAAGAAAATGTGTTACCTTCCAATTTGTTTTGTTTAAATATTACTTCCTCTCGGGAACCTCAAATGTCTTGCTGAGCTGCATTCGTTGTATGTAAGCCTTGTCATGTTAATGATGAGACCCTCTGATCTGTCCCCCTTCCTGGACCGTCTCCGAAACACCTTCATGAATGGCCCCTGTTGTGACACTATCTAGCAAGAACCCAGCTGTTCCGAGGAAGTCACACCTTTATGTTGTCTCAGGACGTCTCTTGCCCAGGGTGAAACGCGTATTGAATCTATGTAAATCCACTGTTTAGACCTGCCCCTTTGGTTCTGTATAAGTTGTCTCTTGCCTCACATCAGGGAGATTGGGCTGTGTGGCAACCGCGACATTGTCTTTTCTCCACTGTCAGTGATTAAACCTCATTTGAACCAGCTACAGAATTGGACCTGAAGAGTTTTCTTCAACAATATGGCGTTGTCGGCATCTCGCTAACCCTGGGCTAGAGGACGTCTGGACTGGAGCCAGTGATTTTGAATATTAGCAATCGGCGCCAAATTCAAAGGGTAAAGGAAGCCTCTTGTAAAATTCCTAACTTTTGCTGATATTCACAATGCCCTGTCTCAGGTCCGGATCTTCCATAGACCCAGGTAACGCGATTTAAATTTTCAAATAGCAGCAGTTGACTGCAGGCTGTTCTGGTGAGTTTTAAGAAAAACAAAGGCCTTATGTAGTATAATAACAGATTGCATAGTGGAATTCTCCATCACCTTATGGGTTTGAGTTTTTCTCGGTGTAACAGATTATTATATGAGGTGGATGGTATTGTTATGGAGTAACCAGGCTTCCATACATATTGTCATAATTCCTATTGGTAGCATAATGACAGTTTGCATGATGGAATACTCCGTGACCTTATGTGTCTGAGTGTTTCTCCATGTGAGAGATTGTTATGTGAGGTAGACAATTTTAGTGGAGTGAATCAGTCTGACACTATATTGTCATAATTCCTAAACTTGGTAGCATAATGACAGTTTGCATTGTGAAATTCTCCCTGACCTCAGGGGTCTGAGAGTTTCTCAATGTGAGAGATTGTTATGTGAGGTCAACGATATTTCAGTGGGGTAGCCAGTCCGCCACTCATATTGTTTTAAATCCTATTGGTAGCATAATGACAGTTTGCATTGTGAAATTCTCCCTGACCTTATGGGTCTGAGTGTTTCTCTATGTGAGAGATTGTTATGTGAGGTCAACGATATTTCAGTGGGGTAGCCAGTCCGCCACTCATATTGTTTTAAATCCTATTGGTAGCATAATGACAGTTTGCATTGTGAAATTCTCCCTGACCTTATGGGTCTGAGTGTTTCTCTATGTGAGAGATTGTTATGTGAGGTTGACGATATTTCAGTGGGGTAGCCAGTCCGCCACTCATATTGTTTTAAATCCTATTGGTAGCATAATGACAGTTTGCATTGTGAAATTGTCCCTGACCTTATGGGTCTGAGTGTCTCTCTATGTGAGAGATTGTTATGTGAGGTTGACGATATCTAAGTGGGGTAGCCAGTCCGCCACTCATGTCATCGTAATTCCTACTTGGAAATGTAATGACGATTTGCATGGTGAAACTCTCTGTAATCTTATGGATTTCAGTGGTTCTCTTGGTAAAAGATTGTTATATTGAATGAATGACATGTGTTTAACCGGTTTAAAAGTTGTATGAGCTCATTGTAACATCTTGTTTTTTTCAATGTTGTGTGTTTGTGTTTTGCTGTGATTTAAGGCCCGCTGCGGCCATAAATATGTTGTTTTCTTACTATAAGAAAGTATTGCTAGAATTAAGTAGTTGTTCAGGAGGTTACAATCGAACACAACATTCCAGCTCTAGTGCTGTGTCTGTTTTGATTCATTTTTCCCAACCTACTTTAGTTTTCTTTTAAATACATTATATTCTATTTTTTCTTTCTTTTATTTTCTTGTTACTAAAGACTGTTAGTAACTTGCCCTTTATCCCTTCTCTAGCTAGTTGGGTTGTCCCTCTGTTTTAATTAGTTTCCCCCTCCCTGCCTTTTGTTATTTACTTTTTTGTTCCTTACTGTAGTTAAACTGTTTAGCCTGTTGGTTTGTTTATTTTATTTTATTTTATTTTATTTTAATTTACTTCACCCTACCTACCTTTTATCATTTGTAAATATTTTTTGTTTATCAAAATAAAGAAATTTCTAGCAGCCCCCTGCCCCTGACCCCCGCTGTGTCTAAAATCAGCGAGTAATCCACTAGCTGCTCACTTTTCAGACATGCTGGACGATGCGTTGTTCCCGTTGATTACACAACGTTTAACACCTTCCCCCCCCCCGCCCCCATTTCCCTTTTCTTTCAGCTTAGATATGGTAACAAACTCTTATAATGTTCGAGAAAACATTGACATTTTGACAAATTCCACGAAATTCCACGTTTTACAGGTATTCTTGTCAGATTCTGCGTTTTAGTCTATGTGCATTGTGGGAATCGGAGAGCCCTACACTTGACTCAGGTTATGCAATTGGTCCCCTATTTGAGATCCTAGAATCTCACCCACCCCCATGCTCAGCCCCACAAGCTGAGTTCTTTGCTTTAACGTGGCTACGTTACAAGCTGCCCCCGACACCTCTGAGCGCTCTGCCTGGTTGTGTTGTTTTACGAATTGTGGAGCTCCTGCGACGGCCGCGCATTAGCCACACATTTCCTGCTTCCTCAACTTGTTTGTGTGACACATGGTGGGACTCACAGGAGCAAATGGGGAATGGTTGCTGTAATAAGCAGATTTACGTTGCTCCTGTTACGTCCCTAAAATCAAACAATTTTGTCGACACAAACCAAGAAGAGCATTCCCCCCGTGAGGACTCTTTTGTAAATATGCTGATTGACTTTGTACAAAGTCATATGTTCACATGTTATTGTTATTGTTTTGTTATTTTTAATCATATGTTTTCAACATAGACTGAAGTTTTTGCAAACAGGAAAGCAGACACCACAACAGTGACTACTCTGCTCCTCAGAGACATTGTCTGCCTGTTTGGGATCCCACGCTGCATTAACAGCGACGACGGCACCCATTTCAACAACTCTATCACACGAGAACTCTGCAAGGAACTGTGTTCTTCTGTCTAAGCTCTGCACTAACAGGTGATCGCAGCCCACACGCCTCCCACTGACGGGAACTATCACAACCTTCAGCCTGGTGATTTCAACCCTGAAGCAGTTCAAGCAAAGGAACACTCTCCAGCCCAGGTGGACCGGCCCATCTCAAATACTGCTGACCAACAACACTGTCATGAAGTGTGTGACACCCCACATGGATCCACTCTTCACACCAGTGAAGATCAACAGCCCAGCAGGATGCCAACATGGAGCAGTGAAGATCAATAGCCCAGCAGGAGAACAACCTGGAACGTTGCTGTTCTGACCAGATGCTGATGACTGACGCCAATGTTGCTGCTCGTGACCGGATTATTGTTCCTGTGGCTCCTTTGCAGTACCAGTATTAAGCAATGGGGACAGAAGGTTGCTTTGGAAGATCTCCTTCTTAAATACTGCAGCTATGGAGCCACCAGAAAGAAGCATATCAGGGATAACTCATCCCTCCTCGACTGCAGTCTCCAGCCTTCGTCAGAAACGGGAAACTGGACCAAAAGCAGTCTCCACACACGACCAAATGATTTCCACAAACACCTATATCAACCTGACTAGGATGGTAGCTTATCACAGCTCAAATTCTACCAATTGTTACGTATGTGGTTTCATCCCACATAGCACAAATGAAGGCCTCCCCCTGATGGCTCTGCCCATTTCTGACTGTGACACGTGCCATTTACTTCACCTAAATACACAGACATCTTACACCCATGAACTGTGCCCAGTTACACCTGAACTGAGACCTTTACCTTGCAAAACATCCACAAGCAAGTGTCAGACATGCACTGATGTCCCTGCTGCCATCCCTCTTAGGGTAGTTCCACGACCATTAAAGTGGTGCATTAAAGGTACCGGAGTTGGTCATGACATGGGACATTCGAACTGTGACTCGCTGTTTTATCCAATACCAAGAAGTTCTCCCAGAAAATGGACTTCGGACTACAGCCCTTCACCTACAGCTTGTTCGACACTTGACATTAACTTTTCTAGGTTAGCCACAGCGGCTTCTTTTTGTTCCGTCCCAGCTGGAAAAGGGATGTACTGGATATGTGGACAAAAAGCATATGAATATCTTCCTACGGGTTGGAGCGGAGTATGTGGCCTGGGCTACGTAGTCCCAGCAATGCGAGTTGTGAATAAATTGCCTACAATTCCCTCAGGATTAAGGTCAACAAGATCCAAGCGAGATGTGTTAATCACTCATTCACAGACATATTGGAGCCGTCTATTCGGCATGCTTATTCCAAGTTATGGTGTATTGTCTTCCCTGAATCAGATAAGAGATCTTTCCAAACGTATAGAGGATTTAGCTAATACCACTTCCCTAGGTTTGTCTCTCTTATCAAAAGAGCTGGCTGCAACCCGTCTAGTTACCTTACAGAATAGAGCAGCTTTAGACTATCTTTTAGCATCCCAGGGTGGTACTTGTGCAGTGATTGGTGTTGAATGTTGTACTTATGTGCCAGATTATAATGCTAGCCTTTCTGATGTCATTGCACATGTTAAACACATTGCGGATGAAGTGCACACCAGCGATATTAGTAGCCCTTTTTGAATGATTGGAAACACTCATTGGTCGTTGGGGTACAAATATAGTTCAATATGTTTTTGTTGGTTTAATCTGTTTTATAGTTTTTGTTGTTATGTTGGAATAATCTGTTTTCTTTATTAGCCCTTATTATTTTTCTTGTATCAGAGCAATGTGTAAAATTATTACAGCTAAGGTGACTACTAAAATGATGATTCAACGAACTACTCACAACGTACCTAAAGAATTATTTCCTGATGTTTTCGATGAATTGTGTAGAATTGATGTATTGTAATTTTCTTACTTCACTTGATTACATTTTCTTGTGTATTTACTGTTGTCCTATAGGACAAAATGGGGAATTGTAGAAGAAAATGTGTTACCTTCCAATTTGTTTTGTTTAAATATTACTTCCTCTCGGGAACCTCAAATGTCTTGCTGAGCTGCATTCGTTGTATGTAAGCCTTGTCATGTTAATGATGAGACCCTCTGATCTGTCCCCCTTCCTGGACCGTCTCCGAAACACCTTCATGAATGGCCCCTGTTGTGACACTATCTAGCAAGAACCCAGCTGTTCCGAGGAAGTCACACCTTTATGTTGTCTCAGGACGTCTCTTGCCCAGGGTGAAACGCGTATTGAATCTATGTAAATCCACTGTTTAGACCTGCCCCTTTGGTTCTGTATAAGTTGTCTCTTGCCTCACATCAGGGCAGATTGGGCTGTGTGGCAACCGCGACATTGTCTTTTCTCCACTGTCAGTGATTAAACCTCATTTGAACCAGCCACTGAATTGGACCTGAAGAGTTTTCTTCAACATCATATTGTGCCTTAAAGTGTCTGAGCTGTTGTTTGCATCAAAAACTTTCTCATGAGAGACATCAACCCCTATCAACAACCCTCGGTCAGCATCACACCCTTACTTTCATCCATGCCATTCAGTATCTGGTTCAGTTCCTCTTCAGTGAAGTCACAGTGGTGTTCTCTCCAGCTCTCGCCTGTCTCACTTCTCAAGATCACCAGCTCTCTCTCTGTTCCCCGCAGGGCTGCAAAGTGGGGGATCTCCACAATCACAGGCCTAAAAATGGCGACAAGCTGAAGTCAAACACAAGCCAGCATGTTTGTGGTAACAGTCTGGCAGAGCAGAGTTATACACGAAAAGAAAGACGAAACATAGAAGGACATTTCAGGATAGACATTTCAATTTAAATGCATCAGGTGCCTCATAAAACAAACATAATCGTGGAAAATGCATTTGAAAAATATTTAAACACAATAAATAATAATAAAATAAAAAAAAATCATTCCAGATCAGGAGCAGAACTAGAAACAAGTCTGGAGATTGGTACTAAATACTGAGGAAACAATGGGATAATGCAACAACACAAGGAAAAAGGTTGGGTGGTTTTATGCAAACATACTATTAAAGTACCAAGAAACAAAGGATGTAGCAAAATAAAATGAATAGAAGTTACTGATAAATATCATATTGTAGAAAGCAAAAACAAAACATCTCAGGTGGACACAGTGAAACAATATTGGTGAGTATGACCACTTCCAGGATGATTAGGTTCTCCCCTAACCATGGTCCTACCCGAGGAACTTGGTTCCTGGTGGACCCAGCTGCAGGATGCGACTGACCAGGCTCTCACCCTCGTTTAAAGGGGGCGGAGCTGTGGGAAGGTGGAGCTTACTGATCCATGCGCAGCACAGAGGGGGAACGGAGAAGAAAATATGAACACACCACACAGCAAGGTAAACACACACACACACACACACACACACACACACACACACACACACACACACTCATACACACACTTACCCCAGGAACTGGGCTCCAGTGGGTCCCACTTCAATGATGCGACCAGCCAGCCCCTCACCCTCCACCATTGGGGGCATAGAGGCCAGGCGGTGTCTCTTCACCAGCCTGCATGTCACCCGCGTCGGGGCAGAGCACTTTCTTGGTGGCACAATGATTCGCAGGCCATTGTGACGGCAACCGCGCATGGCACCTCCCCTGGCATCTACCATGAAGCTGACCAGGAAGCTGAAGAAACGGGTCCAGCAAGAAATCCAATAAATATTTCCCTTGTTTTTTCAATAGATCAGGCACAGATTCCAAATTGTTTTATTATGAGCCTCCATGCAGTCAAAGCAACTGACATCATGGTACCAAGGAACCATTTTCATGACACCATTCAGTACTGACATAACAACAAGCATACCTCAGCAGATACTATTTCATTCCAGCCTGTTCTCTTTCCAGTTTCATTCCACTCAAAAGCCAGGCAAGCAAAGAGCAAGTTGAGCAAGATTCTTTCCGGATAATCTTGTGTTTCAAGGAGCTAATAGGTATCATATAGATGTTATCTTCAACCAAGCAAGTGCTTTCAGTACTACTTAAGGTTTCTCTATGTGAAATGTTAGGTCTATGTAGCAGCAGCTGCTCAAGATTGAAGGTCTGCGTCTGGGATGAAAAACTTGGTAGGAAAATCTCTTGTAAACAAAACCCGAACCCTGGAAATGCAACGTCGTGCATCATGAAATCATGCAGACAGATAGGATGGGAATGAAATATCAGTTAACAGTGAATGAGAAAAAAAGTACAAGAGAGTATCCAAAATAAAGAATAAAGAGGATCACCTGCTGTTGTCATGGTCTAGGCACGGAGAGGAACGGCTAGAAGCAGAATACAACACACACACACACACACAATCACAAACACAAACACAGGCAAGACAAGGAAGTGCACAAAGAGGCAACCAGACAAATAAAAGAGGAAAAGAGAAAAAGTAAAAGTGAGAAAATCCAGAACAGAGAAGGAAATAGACACATTAGCACGGATAAAAGAATAAATACAGTGTAGAAAACACAGATGTGAAGGAGTGAAAAAGAATGCAAGGGGAAATTAAAAGTGATCTCTAGGTGACTCATACACCCATGTTGAGAATAAATTAACATATTAGTTATATATCAGCGTGGCATTTACACCTGGGATCAGTGTGTGTGTGTGTGTGTGTGTGTGTACCCAGAATGCAGCAGACTGGAGGACAGCACCACATTATCAAGGTGCTCAGCGCCCCAGCTCAGACGGAACGACTCCTTATCGTTTTCCCTGGACAGTGCTGACACCTACAGGCGGACAAGCAGGCCGGTTGGAGTCAAACATTCTCTGTAAGGATTCTTTCCGTAAACACACTCTGTTAGCATGCTATGTCCTCACCTGGTGGCTCGTTAGCATGTCTTCGATGAGAACTCCCTCTCGCTGGTGGAAGCTTTGGTGAATGGGGGTGAGCTGCGGCCTGTTGGAAAAAGCACGTTTCTGAGTGTCTTTGCATGCACTTATCTGTTTATGTGTTGACATGTCGGTCAACAGCAGCGGATGGCGGTACGTTTTTGGGCTTAGTGTGAGAGTGCATGCGTTGCTGGCGACCTGTCCAGGTTGTGGCTCATGTAGCTGAAGCTGTCCAGGTAGTGTCCCGGCAGAGAGTCATCTCCCAGCTCTCTGAGATCCTCCGCTCTCAGGTACTCTCCTCCGTCACCTGTCATGGTGTCCTCACCTGGGAAACAAACAGGTGCTATTTGAGCCATGCCATAGGAGGAGCTAAAATCGTACATCGGCTCTTTTACAACTGTATTATTATAAACACGTCCACAGTCCTGCTGCTCCTCTTTTCCATCTCAGCTCGTTGAATCATGTAAGATCTTCCAGCTCATTTCAACTAAATGTGCGTCATATTAACAAAGAGATCGTTTTCCCCTTGCTCATTCTGACATGTTTCACTCCTCAGAACGCACCATAATTACAGTACCTACACAGACAGGAGCTCTGAGGTCAGACGCACGAATGCATCTGCAAATTGTCATCATTTATGGTGCATGACGCTGCCATCAGTTTTGTGAAATGACTCGCTGGTTCTGAAAACCTCAGCGCCTTGTGGACAATAGGTGTATGTCAGCATTACTAAACCAGTGTATTCCTCAATTATCCATAATGATAATAACTGGTGTGATCATATTCACAGCCCCCCACATTTCATGCAGTTAGTTTCCACCACTGCATTAAAGTGCAAACAATGGCCAACAAACAACAAGGTGTTAGATAGAACAAGGAAGGTCTGCTAGAGTTAATATCATCTAGGTAAACTGCACAACAACAAAACTCATATGCATATGCAATTTATTTATTAATTTACTTTTAGGATGAATTATTGATATCGTAGGTTACTGGGATATTGGGGGAAAGGTCTTTGAAAGGGTGGGGGGATTCCATTGTACAGTGACGGCACTCTTCTAGCCAAAGACAAATTTCCCCACACGTGGGACAATAGAAAAGTGTATCTTATCTTATCTTATCTTATCTTACATATGAAGTATAGAGACTCTCTAGAGATTAACACATTTGAAGTAAAAGGCAAAAGTCATTGTTATAGCAAAAAGTAAATGCATTACTGCACACGATACCAATACATCACACCTATCAGTTACAAGAACACAGATCTCGTCCACACCAGGCTGGTGGAGCAGGGCACACATTCTGCTGTACCTTCCAGCTCCACAGACATCTCAGATAGCGGCTCGTCTTCCAGGCTCAAAACTATGAAACATACAGCTTTCAGAACTACAAAACTACATCGCCCACAATACACAACTCTTTACAGCTGCTGATCAAAGGAGAACAGGGCTAGCATGTTTTATCCAAGGTCAGTTTTCAGCTACAGTACAAGGTAGCCTAGTCCCTAGCCATTCCCTGTGCCTGTTTACAGACAGGAAGTTGTCACTAACTCACCTTCCTCATCAGACACGTCAAGGATCTCAGTCATTGTCTCGGGAACATTGAGCTTGTGTTTCTCTGTGACCGTCTGACGCCCATTCACAGACATGGAAAAAGACAAGCAAAATAGAGAAAAGTTTATTAGTTATTTTGGAAGTTTGGGGACACATCTTAGCGGTTCCAGATCTGGAGTCTAAAAGGAAGCCTACCGTTGTGGTAGTGATGACCTCCTCAGTGACGACTTTCAGCGTGTCAACCACGGAGATGTAACCCAGACGTCTGGCTATAGACAGAGCAGTGTTTCCATTCTAACAGAAAGACAGAAATAGTGTTTATGGGACATAAAAGAGAAATTAATCACAGGTTGCTTTTACAAAACATTGCTAATTAATATATTATTAATATTGTCTTACCACCGTAGTAGCATTGGGCTTGGCGCCATGTTGTAGCAACATATTGATGATGTGTGTATTCCCTTGTTGCGCTGCCTGGTGAAGGGGTGTGTATCCATTCTACGCAACAAAAGATTGTAAAAACTGAAATAACACAGACTTTTGTGCTAATTTTCGAGAAATTGATCAGCGTTTGATATATGAATTCTACCTTGGTTTTGGCGTTGACGCTGGCACCTTGCTGTAACAGGAAGTTCACCATCTTGGCGTTTCCATAGTGACAAGCCACTATCAGAGGGGTGTATCCGAGCTGAAGAGGAGCAGAGAGGATGTAGATGATGTGTTTTATTTGTTAGTGGAGAAACTGTGTATGTATGGTTACAATAATCTGAATGATGTCGATGTATGTTGTAGACACTGTCATACTTCCCTAAAGCCAGCAGGTGGCAGCTCTGCTGAACTTGTATGCATGTCTTACCCATTTGTGATTTAATGTCCCAGTAATGCTTGTTACTAACTTGATTTGTTCCTTGGAGCCTTTGTGCTTTCATACCTGGCTGCATATTCCTTTTCTGTCATATGGATCGACTATGTTGTAATTAGTTTGGTGTTTGTTCTGTACACATCACATCTATTGCACTCCCTGAGGTTTCTTCCCTTTTTTTCTCCTGTTAAAAGGTTTTTTTTAGGGAGGTTCCGGGACAGACGATGTTGTCTCGTTTTTGTCTGTGTGTACATTTGTGTGTGTGTGTGTGTGTGTGTGTGTGTGTGTGTATGTTTGTACCTTAGTCTGCTGATCCAAACTGGCATCATGTTTGCTGAGTACTTCTGCTGCATTGACTCTGTCTTCCTGGGCTGCGAGATGCAGAGGCGTCAGTCCAGTCTGTATCATATTAAACACAGAGTTGTCTGAGTGGTGGAAACAAGTGTGTGACAGAAGTATTAAATTGTGTGTGTGTGTGTGTGTGTGTGTGTGTGTGTGTGTGTGTGACCTTGGTGGCGGTGTTGACGTGAGCTCCTTTGCCCAGCAGCAGGCTGGCCATCTCAGCGTGTCCTTCCTGGGCTGCCAGGTGTAGAGGACTGACTCCCTGCTTGGTCAGAACGTTGGTCTCGGCTCCGTACTGCAGCAGCGCTAACGCGATGTTCGTCTGGTTCTTTTTGGCTGCAATGTGTAGAGGAGTGTAGCCATTCTGGAACGGCAGGACGTTGAACAGTTAGGTGCTTAAACAACCAATAGCAACAGTACAATAGTCACTCAATGTGGGTATTGGTCAACCTATGAATCTTAAACTGTGGCTTAAAACATCAGGTGCTAATTTTTGTTTTCGGAATTGTAAAACATTCAGAATATCTCAGCTTTTGGTATCAGCTCTTTAAAATCAAATCTTAGCGTCACGCTCAGGCTCTTGGTATCACTATTATAATGTGAAATCCACAAGCTCTTGTGTTAGCTGAAAAAAAGGTAGAGCACGATGCATCCCGTGTTCCAAGTGTCTGAAGCACTTTTCCTCTTTAAAATCCATGGTCTAACCTTTGCGGTGGCATAAGGAGATGCCCCTTTATCCAGCAGCAGCAGAGCTACTTCTTGGTTGTCATAATGAGCTGCAACATGTAGCGGAGTCAGGCCATTCTGCAAGAGGAAGCATTCAATTAAACAATATGATAATGATAATAATAACAGTTAAATTCTACTTCATAGTGAGTCTATTTTAGAGGCACAATTGCCCTGGAATATCCTTACACCTTGTCTGGATATGTTTTATACAAATAACGTGTAGAAGTCATCGTGTTTTCCGTGTTCACCTTGCCAGCATCATCAGGAAGAGCTTTGCGTTGAAGGAGAAGTTTCGCTACATCGAGGCTTCCATACTTTGCTGCTACATGTAAAGGAGTGAATCCTTTCTGTGGAGTGGAAAAGGGAAAACTTACATATCATAACTGTTCATGTTTAAAGGAGCAGCAGTGTGTAGGATGTATGGGGATGTATTGGCAGGAATTGAATATAATATTCTTAGTTATGTTTTCATAAGGGGCAGCACGGTGGAGTAGTGGGTAGCGCTCTCGCCTCACAGCAAGAGGGTCCTTAGTTTGATTCCCGGGTCGGCCCGGGTTCCTTCTGTGTGGAGTTTGCATGTTCTCCCAGTGTTAGCGTGGGTTCTCTCCGGGTTCTCCGGCTTCCTCCCACAGTCCAAAGACATGCAGGATGGGGATAGGTTCATTGGTGACTCTAAATTGCCTGTAGGTGTGAATGTGAGAGTGAATGGTTGTCTGTCTCTACATGTCGGCCCTGTGATAGACTGGCATCCTGTCCAGGGTGTACCCTGCCTTCGCCCAATGACAGCTGGGATTGGCTCCAGCCCCCCCGTGACCCTGAATACAGGATAAGCGGTAGATAATGGATGGATAGATGTTTTCATAAGTGTATAAAGATCGGAAACTAATTATTCTTGTGTTTTCGTTACCTTAGAAGGTAGAATGAGACATCTAGAGAGAGGCATTTGAGATTTTGTGTTACACACTTGACAAGGGAGGGATGAGCAGGAGGGGATTCACTTGGCTGTGATATAAATCCTCACCACTAGATGACACTAAATCCCACACACACTGCTACTTTAACTTGATATACAGTGTGTGAGACTGTGTTTATTTGATCAGGTATGTCTCTTTCTGCGTTCACCTTCGTGGCCAGTGAGTGTGAAGCTCCGGCCTCCAGCAGCACGGCAGCAGTCTCTACTTGGCCCTCCCTGGCTGAGATGTGGAGGGGAGTGTAGCCATTGGTGGTGGAAGCATCCGGATGAGCCATGTGCTGCAGCAGCAGCTGGACAATATCAGTTTTCCCCAAACGGGATGATATGTGAAGGGGAGTCTGGTCCTCCTGGGGTTGAGGGATGAGAGACAGGTAGAGAGACAGGTAGAGGTATTAGAAAAGAAAATAGACGCACCGCAGGGAGAGAAGAGGCAGGCGACCTGACCCAAGATTATGTGTACGTCGTCAGTGCATGAAATATTGCTTGTTTGTGATAAACAGAAGGCAACAGTGATTAACTCTGATGATGCGACAGCTGACTCACCCTGGCTATGGCATCCACCAACGCTCCGTTCCTCAGCAGACAGCGGACCACTTCCATCTGACCTGCTCGTGCTGCCATGTGGAGAGCCGTCTCACCACGCTAATATGCAACGACAGAATATTTATTAAGATGCTGTGCTCATGAGAATAGATGCTCGGGGTTTGCATTAGAAAAACACAGAGATGAACTAATAGTTTGTCAGGACTCACAATGTTACGGACATCGGGTGATGCTCCATTCTGCAGCAGAAGTAAAACGATGTTGAGGTGACCCATGAAGGCAGAGACATGGATGGGAGTCAGACCGGACTAGGAAAAACAAAGACAGAGAGAGGCAGGAAGATGAGCATATAATCCATAAAGTTCCAGCCAGGAAAGTGTTCTGTATTTGCAGTTGCTGTTCACAGACATGACCACAAAGTGTCTCACCTCAGTAATGGCCTGAATGGAGGCTCCATATTTGACCAACAGCTCCATCACCTTCACCCTGTTCTTCTTACAGGCGATATGGAGAGGAGTGAAACCATTCTGGCAGAGAGAGAAATAACCAGATAAATACTAGATCTAGATACACCTGAAGGATGAAATGCAGTTTTTTTTAATCTTTATCTGAATCTTAAGGTAAGGTAATTTGGTGCATTTACATAGTAAGTAATAAAGCAGTAATGAATGTCAGATTGGTAAACAATCACTAAATTTACAGTAACAACTCATTCCCCAACCCTGTATTACCAGCATGTGTTTTAATATTTGTGAGTTCGTGCTAACAGCTATTTTTATGCTTGTCCAGTTGTTATTTCCTGCGAACCCTTACCAGAGCTCTGACATTGGGATTGGCCTTCTTGTCCAGCAGAAGCTTGGTGACTCTGTAGTGGCCACAGTGAGCTGCGACGTGCAGCGCTGTGAGGTAGTCCAGTGTGACGTCATCGACAGGGGCCTTGTGCTGCAGCAGGAGTTTGACACACTCCACGTGGTCTCCCTGGGCAGACATGTGCAGCGGGGACAGTCCGTTCTGCGGGATCACAAAAGTGACGATGCAGGCAGATGCCAAGGGTCAAACAGTAGCAGAAGGGAAGCAAAAGGAGGAGAAATATATTACAATATATTAAGTTTGTTAATTACTATGCTGATCCAGTAATGGCAAATCCATTATAAACTACCTTGGTTCTGGCTAAGATGGGAGCTCCTCTCTCCAGCAGAATTTCCAATGCCGGGTCATGTCCACTTCTGGCTGCGCAGTGCAGGGGGGTCAGCCCATCCTGCAGGACAATCACACATGCACAGACAAAAGTTAAGAGAATGAATCCATCACTAGGCAATAGATAGATGGTTGGTAGACTGTATTAAAATCAAAACACATCTTTCCTCTGACCTGTAGTGATATTTAGTAATGTAGTTTGTTTTGGTGTGAGCTGCCTCGTTTTGGAGACATGTAGAAACATCTTCTCACGGATATAACTATGGCACTTTGTGGCACTCTGCCATCATGTAGGAACTACTTTCTTTCAGCCATAGTTTCTACGTGACACTGCTCACAATAGGATTGGTGGATTATCTTGAGTAACAGCGATTTGATTTTAGAATCATTGAGTTTTCAAATGCATTTCTTTGTCCCATTATATTCATGACAAGATAGACGGATATCTCTAAAATAGGCAGCTCACACCAAAACAATATAGTTCAACAAATAGCACGACAGTTAAGTGGATAAATATGTATTTTTTTATTTTGGGATTAACCATCATTAACAGGTGGCTGCATAATTGTGACTACTGATTAAAATCTAACAAACAGAATTAAAACTAGAGCCTCACCCTGGTTTTGGCATCTATTTGCCCCCCTCGGTCCAACAGCAGGGCCACCATGTTGGTGTTGCCTCTCTTAGAGGCCACATGGAGAGGCGTTATGCCATTCTGAAGGCCGGCAAGGAAACAAAGGAAAGTTATGAGAAAAAACTACTTTACGACAAATACTGTTCAACTTAAACAGCAGAAATATTCAAATCCCATTCCAATTCCAAAGGAAAAGTCCTACAATACTAGTTTGAATGATTTTTCTGCTTATGAGTTGAGGGTCATGATAGTTAGTTCTAAAAGGTACTAAAACTAACTTCATGGACCAACTTCAAGAAAGCAAGGTAGCTGGTAACATGCAAGAAAAATGCAACTTTCCACAGGCAGAAATGCAGTTAATAAGGGCTAGGATTAAAAGAAAAGCTGTATGGTATCTTGTAAATCGTAATGCCTCAATGTGAAAACACAAATGTCAGGATTTAATAGACAGCAGTGCAGAAAATGTCATGATTTGCACGGGCAGATACCCTGGCTGTGAAGTCCACAGCAGCTCCTCTGTTCAGCAACAAGGTGGAGACATTCACGTTACCATAGTGAGCGGCGATGTGCAGAGGGGTAAACCCACTCTGTTAGAGTCCGACAGGGAGAGAGGAGGGGAGGGGAGAGGGAAAGCAGGAAAAGGGGAAGAAATACAAGATTCATCGAAATAGCAGATGAGGAAAAAGTAGAACAGTCAGCTGAAGGAAATAAATTGATAACGAGAGCAAGAAAGAAAGATGAGATTTTTCTCTGTAGCAGCTACCGCAAAGAAAGAAAGACTCTGGTGAAGCAGAATCATGATGAGGCAGCACGCTGAAAACTACACATAAAACATAAGCATACCCCAAAATAGCACAGGCAATAAATAATGCATGCAGAAACTCTGCCATGCTTGCAAAAAAAATAAATGGTGAGAAAAATCAAAGCACTTTGATCTGTGTACACCAAAAGTTCAACGTAAAGGACGTTCAACACAAAACTGAAATACACAAAGCAACTGTGCACAATGTGTATCTGCTTGGACTGACAAAAGGACACTTATATATACATATAAGCATCTAGATATATAAATACATCTACAGTAGACAGTTAGGTGAGTTCACTCACCTTCCCATTCTGATAGACATGGTGCAATTTAATTAAGAAACAGAGTTAACTTAAAGATCAACAAGGTATTTCAGAGAGGTAAAACAATGCTATCAACAGGAAGTACACATGCTGCAGGTTGCACAAAGAAAGCAGTATACAAAGCAGTGGAATTTGATTGGAATGCTGTCAGTGTTTCAGTCAAGTATCGGGAACTGTAACAGTAATACATTTTAAATAATGGTTCATAAATTAAAAAAGAAAAATTAAGTTTAATATTCTGTAATAAAATGCAATAAACTAACATTCTCTGGGATCTATTAAAATGACACGTCTTTTTGATGTCAGCCGTGCAGGACGCATGCAGTCATGTTAAGTTGTACATCGTTCATGCAGAACATCATACATCCTTGTATGAGGGGAAAGGTCAGGACAAAACGTTGATAGATGGCCAACAAAAATGAAATGAAGAGGCGATGAAGAGTCTGTATACCTCCGTGGTTCTATTGACCATCATCTGGTCGGGATGCATAGAGAGAGATGATGTAGGGTTGTTAGGGGAGAAGGGACTTCTCACAACGCTCACAGAAGACACAGGGTACGTGGCAAGGTCACAAACAAAACACAAGGCCAAACGCCTTGCTAAATGGCGGGTAAATAATCGATAGAATCAACAAATCATCCAGTCAGTCAGGTACATTATCACTCACTTCCACCTTCACTCTCCAGTTTTGTAATCACACTCTCCCCCATTCTCCCCTCATCTTTCCCCCACCTCTGTCCTCCCCCCTCCCTCACCTTAGACTGGACGTCAGCGTTGTGGTCGTTCTGGAGCAGCAGTGCGGCAGACTTGGTGTCGTCTTTGCGGGCGGCGATGTGCAGGGCCGGGAGGCGGACCTTCCCCTTGGTGTCGTGCTCCAGCAGCAGGGAAACCACCGAGTTGTGGCCCTGCTGGAGGGCGATGGCCAGCGGGGTGAAGCCGTCCTGCAGGAGCAGAGGAGATCAAACCAGACAAAATGAATACAGTCAATTTCGGGAAAATGAAAGGAAAAAGAAGGACATTAGTACTGTATACCTCTGTTGCAATGCTTTGGTTCCCATCATTTTCCAACATGAATCGCACCACCTCCAAGTGGTTCTCCTGGGCGGCCATGTAGAGTGGAGTGAAGCCATTCTGGAGAGGCAAACGCATACAGTGAATACATATTATGGAAGATCTTTTTTATGCATCATCTCATAGCTTCTAATGATTGGGAAGAACCTCACTTGTGACTGAGAGTTGACATCTGCTCCTCTCTTCACTAGTAGTCTGACTACTTCTCTTTGGCCAGCCAATGCGGCAATATGGAGGGCGGTGTTTCCTTTCTGCAGGGAAAAACAGGGTTAAAGCCTGTGTGCGTACAAACGCCTTAAAGATCAGAGCCGCTTGAAAGGAATGCAAGTATTAAAGAAATCTTATTTAATATCTCCTTCTTTAATGACCTTTAGTGTAAAAAGGGAGATGTCATGTCTTTGTTTATTGTAAACAAGTGGTGTATAAATACTGTGAAAGTAGTTCTCTGGAACTCTCTCTCCACAGACATCCGCAACCCCCCTGTTCACATTCAAATCAGCTCTCAAAGGCCCTAGATGTGCGTGTATGACTGTTTGGTTGTATGTCCCTCCTGTCGTTATGTAAAGTGTCCTTGGGTCCCTTGAAAGGCGCTATATAATTTATTTATAATTGACTTATTTATAAGTTATTATTATTTTTATTAATATAATATATAATTAATAATGTTATATATTTGTATTATTGCAGAGAAAACAACATTCGCTTTTGATATAAAAATACCAAGAAACTGAAATCTTGGCATATATTGCTAAATAGGTGTGGTGCATAAGATGCATTTCAGCCTGTCAGGATTTCTGTACTGTTGTGATGTCACAACTATACAATATAGAGACAACATTTCACAGGTTTATATGTCAACTTTCTAAATGTGTCCCGGTTTATTTTCCGGTTACAGTGTATGTGAATTACATCAACTGTAAACTTAGTCACAACGTTCACAATTCTGTTGAAGTATGTAAAAATGGAGCGTTTCAGACCGGCGGCATGAGAAAAATCTATATCTATAACTATTAAAGCATTTACAATCTTCTAGTAGAAACCCGAAAGAGGAATATGAACCTGAAAATGATGTGTCTCCTTTCAAAAAAACGAATTATGCAAATTGCTAATACAGAAATATTTTGATGTTACATCTGTTTGTATTTTCGGGGCTTAATATCAAAGGCCAAATTCATGTCAGTCCAAGGACGTGTGCAGCAGGGTGACAGATTCTTCTCTGGCTGTTTACTGTTGCTGGTTGTTAAGCCTGGCACATTAGACATCCACAGAGTCACATATCACACAGCCTGACAAGGAGCTCACACTCACATCGCTCCGGCTCTTTTCCGGTAAAGGCAGAATATGTAATCATGATGCACGATGACTCGACAAAAACAATGATGTTAGAATGTAAATGTATAAGAAAAGAGGAAGCCGTCCAAAAGGAAGACTCCAGAATGAGACGTTCATGTTGGATTTGGTTATTGCGAGTATAAAACGTTACTAAATTAAACTCTTTTCAGGTGACTTTCTCCTTCTTAAAACACCCTCAGGTCCTCACCCTCTCGAATCAAGTTTCACGGAGACAAGCAGTGATTTCTGTCGAACTGATACGACTATATATCATAACATTCATGTGCACTCCTCCCCCTCATCTCCCTCGTCCTCTTCCTGTCACCCAGCTACCACTATCATCACTCCCATCTTTCCCCATGGCTGCAGATCCAACGGTGATGAGTTTGTATCAGGAAAGCGGATAGCAACAGTCAACGATCATTAAGTCAACATGCATGTACCTTGGTGGAGGAGTCAACAGGTGCTCCTCTCTCCAACAGCTCCTCCACTAAATCCTTGTGTCCCTCCTTCGCTGCCAGATGTAGCGCATTCAGACCGTTCTGGAGAGAAAACCAAGAGAAAACAATCAACATAAGACTTCAGGAAAACACATGTGGCAAAGTGACTGTTGCATAACCCTTAGTGGTGCAATTACAAGTAGTATTGGGATGATATAGTTGATCGTGGTGAATTGCCATCATCAGGATAATCAAGTGACTTGAAAAAGCCTTCAAGCTCAATGTCATGGTAGAGAACTGCCTGCAAAATTATTTATTATTATTATTATTATTATTATTATTATTATTTATTCATCCTTTATTTATGCAAGGCGACCCTATGATTTATGACCATCTTATTTCAGATGATTTAATTGCTGTTGTCATCCTTTTGTGATGCAATAAAAATAAATGTTTCTTAACAACATGTAAAGTGATTCCAGTACGTATGAATTGTGAGTTTTCAGCATATTTTGAGGATTATCTGGATAATATCGTGGATCACCATTATTTCAGTCAGGATAATCAAAACATTACATTTTCATATCATCCCTAGTTACAAGTGTGCATGCTACTTTTGTGAAGCCTGTATAGCCTTGGCACTACCTCCTGATGCAGTAAAGTGAGGTTTTGAATGAAGCTGAATTGTACAGATGTTATTTTACCGTCATCAGAATCACGTCAGAACAATGTTATAAGTAGTGGCACTCAAAAACAATATGCAAAGAAATATTACATGATGATAAAATAAATTCTTTACAGTCGGATGATTTACAAGCACGCGATAAAAAAAAGAAAAGAGAAGATTTTTCGGGGGGAAACAACATTCAGCAGCTCAAACACGATGTTTGATTTAGTGAAATTAAGGCAGATGTTTCCCTCAGGCAGCTTCACTGTGAGGATCCCACCAAAGCAGAGCTACATGTGAGGAGTTTCACATTGATCGCAGCACAACTGGTGCATTTATACAACACGCATGCAGAAACAGATTTCCTCCCAGTGTAAAACGCATGCAAGCATGATTCACCTCATCCTCCTCTTCTTCCATTCTGCGCCGTGTCCCTCTGAAACTCAGAGAGCGCCTTAAACGGCAACCTCGTTCTTCTCCTTCAGGTCTCCTGCTCCTTCTTTCAAACTAAATCCTTTCCTTTCTGTCGGTTCCCTTCCAACGACTTTCTTTGCTCGTTTCTATCTTTTTGCCTTCTTAAGCGGGCTTTCTGCTGGCTTTATAAGTGATGGAGCTCTGACCATCAACGCTGGCCCTCCGCCTCCCTCCGCTGCCCCCTCCTTTAGATCCAAACTTCTGGGTCTGTCTGCTGTCTTCTCCCCCCCGCAGGCTCTATCAGGTGCCGTCTGGCTCAAAACCTCTCCTGGCACTGATGTAAATGAGGCGCTGTTATGTTGCTTACACCTCTATCATTGCCTCCTTCCTTCCCTCAAACACACACACACACACACACACACACACACACACACACACACCCCACTCTCTCCCTCTGAGTTGCCAAATGCCAAACAGCCAAAGGGGTGTCATGTTTCTGCACAGTCATAGAGGGTATGTAGGACACACACACACACACACACACACACAAACAATGGATCAAATTTAGAAGCCGCTGAAAATGTCAACCTTTCGAAAAGAAAAAAGGGGGGCATTCCTCAGAGGCCAAACTGTGTGAGTGAATGTCTGATCAGGTGTGTCACAGGCATGATTTCAAAAAGGCAGTATTAAATAATTAAGGCTTATATATTAGTATTAGTTTAGTTTATTTAAAAGGGGACAGTGCAATTTCATAAAACACATGGTTAAAAAAGCATGCATTAAATTCCTATGGAATAACATTATGACTCGTAGTTCCCTTTTTGAACAGGCACATTAGCCTCCGATTAGAAAGCCAACTCACTGCAGCAGCACTAACAGTCACGCTATCAGAGGAGCGATTTCAACAATGTCATTCAAATCTCTCATCCTGGTCACAGTTACACATGTTACACAGTTAAAATGGTATTAATGTGGTTGGACGGAGCTCAGCAGTGTCCGTCCTGCCAGGAAGCATCACAAACAGTGGCCCCTTTTCATTAGCAATCTTTCTGTTTGTTCTTTCTTTTTCATTTAATCAAAACTCACATTTTCCAAGAACCCAACTATTTTAATAGATTTTATAGAACAGAGGCAGAAGCATCCACTTGTCAAGATATAATAGCAAAAACAAAACAAAACACCAAATCCTCATATTAGAAAATCTTTAACATTTTTGCTTGAAAATGGACTTAAATAATTGAATACTGTTGTTCATAAATGTTTTTGTTCGATCTGTTAAGTGACTTTTCCTTTCAGTTTTATAATAGAAATCATCATCATCATCATCATCATCGTCGTCACTAGGGGTCGACTGATATGGCCTTTTCAGGGCCGATACCGATTATCTCTAATCTAGGAGGCAGGTAACCAATATTTGAAACCATTATTTATCTGCAGTAAAAAAAAAAGTCAAAAAAAGTCCTTCATTCACAGAACATTTCATCACGACCTTGACACAAAAGGTGCAGGGATCTATTAGCAGCTTTATTATAATGAACAAATGATCAAACAAATAAATACAATCGTTTTCCTAAAGTAAAAATACTAGAGAGTAGTGACCGCTGCTGCATCAGAGTTAAAGTAGCATTTTAAACCCATAAAAATGCTGAATATCGGTGCCGATAAACGGTCAAACCCTAATCATCTCCACAGTCATCGGGTTGCTGGGTGTGGTTGTAGCTAGAGATACTCGTCATACTCTCCTACAGGGAAAATGTTAATGTGATGCTGCTAATGTCATCACTCCATCACCAATCACATTCTCACTGCCAGCCAACGAGACATGAAACAACTTCAAAATGTGAGACGAGAAGCTCAAAGCTTTAGTCAGTTCTGAACCGGTGGACTCGCTGACACAGCGACAATGACACCATTATAGAGTTTAGTTTCAATCACATTTCCACCATGATGTATTCCAGGAGAGACAGGCAGCACCCACAACAGACCCACAACAGACACACACACACACACACACACACACACACACACTCTAAATCAGCTTTTCCTGAGCTGCGAGTGAAAGCTTCATTTAGCTAATGGACGTTCAGCCCGAGGCAGTGATCCCTGGCTGTTTGTGATGCTTCCTGGCAGGAGGGGCACTGTTGAGCTCTGTCCAATGCAGATTAATATTCACGTCCCTGTGATCTGTGCTGACCTTTGTTATAATCACACGTTGTCGCAGTTTTTTTGTGTTTTTTTTTTAATAGGCCAAACCGCCAGAGGGGATGAAATATTGTTGGAAATAATGTAAATGCATTCAGATTAAAGAGTAATATCACTCATCAAGGATTAACATTTGGGAAGATTAGAGGGGAAGTCCGGCTCTTAATTGTGAGGACATGGGACACTTGTAGGGAACAAACACACACAGATGAACAGATATGAAAAACATGCTGGTGTGTTCAGTCACGCTGCCTGGAAACTGGGAGCTGAAGTCGTATGTCAAGAAGGTGTTTTATTTGTCTCACTCGCTGCAACAGTCAGACTGCAGGTTTGGCAGGCAGGGAGTATATCTACTTTCTCTCCGTCTCTTTAACTGACTTGGACAACCATCTGCCCCTGGCATCACGCGCTGGCCCTCGCCACGCCGCCGCTGCTTTCTAAGAACTGACTCTTGCGTTAGCAACGAGAGCACAGCGCCGATGGCAACGCTGGAAATTCCTGCGTGACGTTCCAGCGTCTCCCGTCCTCGTCCAGATGACTTAAATAACACCGCTGGTGATATTAGAGAGACTGTTATTCATCTTGGGAAACATTTCCTGGATTGCGCCTGATAACATGACAGAAAATAATTGGTATTGTGAACATTATACGGGAGCGTACTCGGAAGATGTAAAAATAATATTTCATGACGTGCGCTATTAGTAACAGTGTTTCTTATGATTAAACTTGAAACATATCTGCATTTTCTCTTTTGACTTCCAGTGCATCAGCGTTCTCCTGCTTCCTGTTATGACCGCTAGATTCACTCAAGAACACAATTGTGAGGACTAGTTAGCCGCCATTGTTAAGATACCCAATATGGATAATGCTGTACACTCCATGAGCTATTTGTATTTTTTTCTGAATGCTTGAACACTAACAGTGATTCTCAAAGCTAATGCATTACACGAAGTGGGTCTCTACAACGCTACACTATTTTGCCAGTTGAGACATGAGCTCACTCCTCATCAGAGATCACAAATCAGAGCTTGAGCTCTCGAGAGGTAAACTGGTAAACAACTGGTTTCTTTGAATGTGTTCTTGTTGTTGAAGTAGTGTTAGAACATTTTATTTGTATCGATGTGTGTGTTTACATGTATGACAACATTTTGTTGCATCATGTGCTTATCCTAATGATGACTTGTTTTCTATAATGACACAAAAACACCATTTTTTAAAAGTGTTTGAAGAATTATTTGAAGAATAACAACAATATCATCCTCCCTCAGCCCCGACATTTCAGACGGAGTCCATTATTCTAAATGAAATAAGCGGGTCTGCACGTCCTGGGCTATGAAGTATCATGGTTGTACTGCTTTCCTCCAGGCTTCCAGATGTTTTCTGAGCTCAGCAACCTCATAGTTTGGGGGCTGATCTTCTGGATGTCTCCTCTCTAAGCCTCCAACTTGATCGCCATAACTCCTGAATGCTAGTTAGAGGAAAGATATTTCTTTCTGAAGATGTAGATCTGATGAGTAAATGCCTGTGCAGGGTTTCTGTAAGATATATCCTGTCTGAGTGAGGAAGGCTTGCATGGAGAAGGGCTCCACCCACTCGTCCTCCATTGCTACCCAAGCAGGAGCAACTGACTGATACCAATGTATTATTGGGTGTCCCAGACCACCCTCCACTGATGCATTTCATTTATTTTAATCTGGTATATTAGCCCAGATAATGGGCTTCTATAATCATCTTTATAGGTATATCAGGTATTCATTCTTCCTATTAATTGCAGAAGCTAAAGACGCTCTGACTCCCATTTCACTGTGACTTTCAAACAGGTAGAAATATTCCTATTTGTGAGGACAGACACTCTTGGACATCTATAGCAGCTTCCCCTGTTTAATATATGATCTATCAATCAGAATCAGCTTTAACCCTAACCCAATCCCTAACCACTCAAGTATCACAAATAAACTACAACAAAATGGTGTTAATTTTATCCAAGCGATAACACTGAGCTGATATTTGCAAATAGCTGACTTAGTCAGATTCATTGATTGTTATTTCCGATTACTGGACTGCACATTTTAAATGAATATAATTACATGTCTGTTGTTGCTGTCATCAGAGCTCTGACTCTATTGACTGCACTGTTAGAGATAATGGTTGGGTTATTGGGGTGGAGTGCTTTTCCACTGACAGCCATTTTGCTGCTAATCATAGGTAACATAATATTTTCCAATCATCATCTAGGCCTCCTAATGTCACTGCGGTGGTCGTGGAAGTTGGTATCTGCTTGAAATGTCATTCAGGTTCAAATGGCATCACATCAGGGGCAAATGTCAATTACCGCTTTCAGGATGATCATAAGACTGTGTGCCTGTTTGGAGGAATACAAGAACTAAATTGGTTAGAATGCGTTTATGCATGTGTGTATACAAGACATGCATGGTCCGAAACTATAAAGAAGAAAATATAAGTAGAAAATATGTTCAGGAAAACGTGTTTTTGAATTTAATGTCAGAGAAGTTTATCAGAGATGACAAATCATAGTTACCTGTTACATCACCCTCACACACACACACACACACACACACGTGCAAAGTGAGAGCATCACTGGGATATATATGAAAATGTCACTTGCATTTTTGGCGACTTGACAAGGGCTCAAATGTGATCATCTGACTCCTGACAGATACTATGAAGGGCAGGGCTCTCCTGTTGCAAGAAGTGGTGTGTGTGTGTGTGTGTGTGTGTGTGTGTGTTGTGTGTGTGTTGTGTGTGTGCATGTGTGCGTACACTCACGGCCCTGAATAATCATGATTCCCTCTTGGTACACAAACAAAACCCACGGTGCCCATGACAACAAATAAGGCAGTTGTCACTTCCTGTCTGCCAACCAATTACAGCTCTGTGTATAAATAGTTGGTATTAAACTGCTGGAGAATTACAAAAGGCCAGAGCAAGATCCTAAATATGAGGAGCTGTGCACACACACACACACACACACACACACACACACACGACTCACGTAGGCACACTCCCCGCTCTCCTTTAAGCCACCTTGTGACTTCTGTGTAAATCACACTGACATACACAGAGGAAGTATTTTGCACCCTCTCAAATCCCTCCTCTGAGGAATGTGGGTGAGGGTGGGTGTGTGGGTGAGGGGGGATAGGAGCAGCTGTAGACACACCAAATACAGCTGAGCTTGGAGGGAAGAATGGGTGTGGTGGAGGAAGGGGAGGGTTGTAGATGTGAGGGTAGTTATGATTTAGAGAGGTCTGGCAGGTAAAGAACCCGCTGACTGAGCTCAGTCGCGACGCCACCGTGACACAGCGGAGTGAAGGTCAGATTCAGCAGGTTTGACAGCTCGGTCTGTGACAGCAGCGTCCGCTGTATGTTACGAGCATGTGTGCCCCTTGAGCCATTAAATAGCAGATCCCAGAACACATCTGGGTTGCCAGATGTGGTTGTGTTTAATATTCAGAAAACAAAGCTGTAAAAAACAATTATGAGAAGACAAATGACTATAAAACTGCTAGATTTGCTTGACTATAAATACTGTTATTTTGCTGAGAAGACACAATGAATAGCAAAGTCCAACTTACGGTTGTTTGTTCTTAAGTCAAAGGGCTTAAGGCTTAAGCCTAAATCCTTCTGTGACTTTGTGACCTTACATTTTCATCTAATGTGTTTTGTAGTACAGTGGACATCAGACAGCAGAAGTGGCAGCAACACGATGTCATCAAAGCTTCCTTACCTGATTACAGGTGCTGATGTCTACTCCATTCTTCAGGAAGTCGAGGACTTTGTCAATGTTCCCCGCTCTGGCAGCCCGCAGGAAACTGGTATTACTGTCAGACTGGAGGGAGGGACACAGGAAGGAAGCTGGTGTTAGGAGCAGGAATACAAGCATTTGTATTTTTGTTTAATAACTATTCGAATACAAACTGTATTTATTACATATAAAATAGCCCAGCACATACAAAAAACATATCTTGCTTTGTAGACTTTTTCAAATTTTTTTCAAGTGATTTGTTTCAGCCCATGTTTTTGTCTTAGTTCTGTCTATGACGCGTCTGCATCACAACATTCAAGTCGATTTAGAAAGATGGAAGTAGCTTGTTATTTCTGCAAATGATAGAGTTTCTCTAATATCAAGAGTGTTTATGGTTTTGTAGAAAAATACTTCCTGCTTGCATTAACAGTGTCTGAGTCGGCTTTTCTAAATTTAACCACCAGTCAAAGGAGCAGCTGCAACACACACACACACACACACACACACACACACAACTTTTTGTTTTGCTGCATTCATGTGTCGGAACAACAAGAAAAATAAGGGTTCAAAATAATGACATAATAATAGTAGAAATGATATATGAAATGAACGAGTCAATAATTGAAGTATATTGGTATATTAATGGCTACAAATAATAATTTCCATTAGTAAATTAATAAATTATTAGTCCAAAAAAAAGCCAAGATTTTTGTTAGAATAAAAGTCGCCAGATTGTCTCGTCTGAACAATATTGACACCCCCAAATAATTCAGTACACTCCCACATACAATAAGATGACTCATCAATATTAACCAATAATTAATATTTACAAATGTATTACTTAACTAAATGTATGGATCTAATATTTCGTTACACAATGTCACACAACTCTTTTGCCAAAGGTTTTAAGGTCTTCATGGTGGAGTTAAGGCGGTAACGTAACGTGTCGATCAAACACACAACTGGGTGTTAACTTGTCCAGCACACTCTAAACCCCTCATCACAGTTTCCTCCTCATCACATCACGTCTGGGATGAGGCCACACCCCTGTGTGGGATCAAAGGTCGAACTTCTCACAAGTGTGCCACCACGCACGCACACACACACACACACACACACACACACACACACACACACACACACACACACACACACGCCAGCAGCAAAGAGATTATTACTGAACTCTGTAACAGAAAAACACAAAAGCTGATGACGTTTCTCTCTCCACCTCTTACCAGCAAACCATCGACTTCAGATCCACAGTCAGTGGCTCCGTGGTGGTTTATATCGTTGTCACTCCCAGTAGTCTTTAAAGCTTTATCTGATCCACAGGCCTTACAAGTTGCTGCGTTGCCCATGGTTACATCCGAATCAGATAATAACTCCCCAGCTATGCCTCTCTTCACTCACTCACTGGTATTATATGGTCCAATCCTTCTAGTTTCTTAATTTGCGTCCTTAGTGCAGCTCACTTCCCTGATGTTGGACCGCATCAATCAGTCTAAGAATCCATTACCCATCCATATCTTCTGCCAGATCTCACTTAGTTCACTATTACCACCACTCTTCCTCCTCCCTGAGCCCTTTTAGCCGTCGTCCAGCAAAAACCTCTTTAGTCTTGGATACCTCTCTACCAAGGCCGAGTCCTGCCTACTGCTCCTCTAGCTCCCCCTGAACCCTCGCTGCCTCTCCCGCCTTGGCTATTTTTACCTTCTCCGTCCCTCACTCCATTGAAGACCACAACCCCTTGCTGTGTGTACCCTGGGTGGGGTGCATGACAGCTGGGTTAGCCGTGCTGGAGACCGCATGGCCTGCTGCGCTCTCCAGGAACGCCAAGGGTCAGGGCAGAGGGATGGAAGTTGAGTCCGAACACAGTTCTCAGATCACTTTGAAAACATTGTTCATCCTTAGGAGAATGTAGAGAACGTCTGATATGTAGACTTGGACTGTAAAGCTTGTAACGTTTTGACCCATGTGCTTTTACAGCCATGACTGCAGAATATTCCAGATACTGGGTCATTAGGGCTCTGGATCGTTAAACCGCGCCATCAGGCTCAGACTGAATTATGACGATCCTACCCGCTACTGAAAAACATCAGTGCTTTGCGGTAGTTGCATTATCGCCTTAGAAGCAGAGAAAAGAAGACAAACATTAATTTAGCTGCAAGCAACATCATTAAAGTTTCAACATGCAATCCACAATCATCTGGAATGTATTGGAGAAGAAACTGTATCTGTTAAATATTAAGAACTAGTGCTGTCAACATTAACGCGTTAATCTTTGCCTTAATTATGAAACATTTAACGCGTACATTTTTTTTACGAAATTAACGCAGCTGTGTTTTGTTTACTTCCCGTGGCGGCTGACGTAAGACCTATGACGACGTGTGCCGCAAAGCCGTTAGCCTGGGCGTTAAATTGTCCTGGTAATTTGTCTGCGTGAGAAACATGAGATGTGGCGTGTGCTGCTTTGTCCTCTGACAATGTAAACAGGTCTGTCTCAGTAACGGGCTGAATGTAAACGAGGACTAAGCTGACTTGTTGTTCTATGGAGTGAAAAGGATTTATCATTCTGACTTCACAGCAGAATATTTCCTTGTTCTTTTTTCCATATTTGCATGTTCTATTGTGGACCTTTTTGAAATGTTCTGTTAGTGCATATAAGATATATGCCTTTTTCAAGCTGACAGTTAATTTTGATGGCCTTGATGGTTTCTTTGGAAATCTGTAGTTCACATGAGAGAATCTGTGCTTAAAGTTAAAAAAGCTGCTATTTAACAATAATATTTTAATTTAAATACTTCCTTTGTGTTGATTCTACATACATTCCACCATTTTACATTTAAATATCCATTATAACATACTTTATTCTTAAGAAGAAAGAAAGCGATTAATTGCGATTAATTACGGCAAATTGTGCGATTAATGAGTTATCAATTAGTTAGATTGACAGCACTATTAAGAACATCTTTTGGGTTCGAAGGGAGAGTGTTTCAGCACGTTTGATGACACCAACATGTTGGTTTCCCAATGAACTAATACCTCTTGTCATTCATAGTAACAGACTGTTTACATTGTGAACTGTCATTTCAAGAAGAAACAAGGTTTACGAAATAAAAACTCTCATATATCGTCGAGAAATGAGCAGTAGTCATTTATAGAAACAGAGGTGGTCTAAAAATAAGGTTTTCATTCCCAGAAAGTAGCACAACAGCATTGTAGTGGTATCACTATCGAATTCAAGGTATCGGTATCAGAGTTCAGATTATAATCAAAGTGCACATCATAATAGAGTTGCTGATAGCATTTGGTCATTGTCTATGTTGCTGTTTGTTCTCAGATCGGACTGAACCAGCTGTAATCTCTGTGCTGTAAAGGATTTGACCTGCAGTCGGTCATGTGATGGACGATACTGGATTATACGCTGCAAAGTGTCTAAGTGTGTCAGACATTGGAGGAACATCAGAACCCTACTCAGTATCATCAATATCTAATCAGCAACTACATTCATGTGTACTGAAGGCCACAAATGTTTTTTTTACCACTGTCATGCCCTGTACGATAACTGAAAATAAAGCCACTTGATCTGTTTAGAGATCATTTCCTCTCTGGAAAGGATGACGTATTATTACTCACAACGATTAGTTGTATATTTGATTGGCTGGCAGGAGTCTTAAACGCAGGTACAAATCAAAAAATAAACCACCGTTCTAAGTGAGAGCTTCAAGGGACAGTTCACCCCAAAATAACCAGTGGTACCCAGTGGTACTCTTTCAATCTAGATTAATAAATAGCACTTCAGATAAGAGGAACAATATGTATTTTAAAATGTTGGGCATGAACTGTCCCTTTAAGATTTTAGGTACAGTATTGACTAGGTCTCCCCAGTGTTTAGGCCAACACCCAATCACTGTGGTACATGTGTAAAATGGAAGAAAGTGGATTTGAAATGTAAAAACAGACTACGTTCGAGACAGACCACTGAAAATCCTGACTGAAACGCTTCCTGTCGACACATGCTGCCATTAACTGTCACATTAAAAAACGGTATCAATACTTTAAAAAAACAGTTTTTTCCTTTGGAAATGTCCATGGTAGAAGAAGCAATGACATACCAGGTTCCCATATTAGACAATAATGGACTCGGCCAAACATTTCTTTGACTTCACTTTCTTTTTTTTTCATTTTCCATGATCTTGTACTTCATACCATAACCATTATAGATCATTTAATGTCAAATATCACCAAAAAGGCTGCTCTGATGCCAACATTACGTGACCTCCTTCCAAGCTTGAGCCTTCCTCACATCTACTCCATCATCATCCATCCTGTGCAACCCCCACGACCCACGACCCACTCTCACACACCATTTCCGACCACCAGCGCGTATGATTCGCTCGTAAGCCCACAACGGCATGTGTTGTTAAAATCAAATTAGGGAGAAGCACGGAACACGACACAAACTTGTGAAAAGGACTTTATCAGGGGGATTAATATGTTTTACCTGCCGCTTTCGCTCGGCTCTCTCGCGATGCCGTCTCCTCCTCTCCTTGGCTTTCTGCAGAGCTCTGTACTCTGGATTTGCCTCAAGCTCGCGAGCTTTCTTCAGGTGAGCCGCAGCGTGGGCCATGACTTCACCTCTCTACCTCTTTATGTCTCAAAAAGAAATGTTTGACTTTGACTTACTTACGTCCTTGACACTAAGTACACACTTAACCTATACAGATGCGCAAAAAATGCTGTTTCCAAGAAAGTTTCTGATGTCCGTATTCCAAATGGCAAAAAAAAAAAGTTGATCTTTATATTAGTCTGAACTCCTCAGCTGAAAATGCACAAGAGCATGAATTGGCTCCAAAAATGATCCTCTTCTTTCTCTTTGATGAAAGATCAGCAGGAGATCAGCCCTGTGTCCATCCACATCAAGCCAGGAAGCAGCTACTGGATCTCAATATTCTTACACAAAACACCCACACATCTGTGCTACGTGAAATCAACCATTCACACTCCTGTACACCAACATGAGAGAGGAAGGTGATGACTGAGAGGAGCTGCTGAATGATAAGACCCATCTGCTTACTCCCTACATGTCCCAACACACACACACACACACACACACACACACACACACACACACACACACAGTCCAGATGTACATGAAAACCCTACTCAATATGAACAGATGTGGCTACAAAGTGTTGTGTGTGTGCATGCGCACTTGCATGCATGTGAGTGTTAATGTGTGTATGTGAGCTCCAGTGACAGGAGAGTGTTTATTGTGTAAGGGGTTTAGAGAGGCTGCATGCCAAAAGCCAGCTGACTGCCACTCTCCCTTCCTACCGCCGTGAAATGGGTGAGATTCTGAGGGGAAAGGGGACACAGGAGGAACAAGAAAGGGGCTAATGGGTGAGGATGGGGGAGGATGGATTAGCGGGGGAGGGCAGATGGTCGCAAAAAAGTCTGTAAGCATGAAAGTCAATGAGAAAAAGACCAGACTTCTCACTTGATTGAGACCTAAACATGAGTTTATGGTCTCAATCTCTAGTATCAAGTCTTCTTCAATAAAGCAAGATGTTAATTTAGTCAATAATCGTCCATTTAGAGTCATAAAGCAGGGGATGATTCAGGGCGGGGTTTATCTTGTGATTGATGGGTCTACTACTTGTTGTCTGTGTTTTTGTCTTGCAACTTTAACTCTTTCACAGTGTGTTTTCACTTCATGAAAGTGAATTATAACCATGTTGGTCATCTGAAAATACCTTATTCAGTGTTTGGTTGTACTTAGCTCGTCCCTCTTTTGTCAAAAAAAAGGTGGCCAAAATGCTCCAATAGTTAATATCACAATGACTATGCTCCACTTCTATTTTCAGTATCGTTTCAACCAACTAGCTAAATAAATCAACATTTAAATACGAGATCGGGAGCATTCTATTGCATCTCAACGGGAGAGCTAACAGTGTTTACCCGAAGGCAAACAGAACGGTGGGTGTTATGCTTCCATGACGCCATAGGACGGGACAACAAAGCAAGGAGAAGCTCTGATAACAACGCACACAGCTGGTAAGCTGGTAAATTGACTCTCTGCTCAGGTAGACATTACTACAATATATCTTTACACAGCAAATAGTTGTTTGCTGCTTTAACAATGCTCTGCTTCCTGTTTATTGCTCCTTTTTGCACCGTCATCCCAATCCGTAAATAACGTCACACAATTATTTGGGTATTCCTGTGTGCCATTTTTAGTTAAACACTCCATTTTTTACATTGATCTTCCTTCTTCTGTTCATTTCCCAGATGAAGTTAAAAGCAAAAAGCTTTTGTAGATGTTCGAGGAATTGTGCAGTTAAATGATCATAGATGTCACTGATGTGTCATAAATAAACCTCCTATCTCGTGATGAGTGTCACTAAAAGAACAGACCTTTAATAAATTACTGGGTATAGATCAATTAACCTCGCTGTGTTCAACAGCACTTTGATTTCTGTGACAACAAAAAACAACTACAATACAGAAAGCAGAAGACAGTGAGGTAATCATGGACATTCAGAGGGCACAAAAAAAGTTGATTGAATAAATTAAAGAGGAGCCAGACGAGTGGAGAGGAGGAGAGACAGGGTGAACTTGGGTACAGGCTGTCCTTCTGCAGCAGAGAAGACAGGACACAACATCTCCTTCCAGAGGGGGATCAGTGAGCAGCGAGCCCACAACGGTGGCTCCCGGTCTCCTGCCGACTACAGGCTTCCCCCTGCGTGGGGGGCAAAGTGGGTCGGTCTGAATCCCAACTGCAGTGCACTGGTGTCTGATGGAATATGATTCGACAGCGTGGGCGTGCATGCTTGTTTGCGTGAGCTTGTTGACAGGTGTCAAGGTCTCCCTCTGTCAATGCAGCTGATGCTGGGAGTTTGATATTTCAGCACCAGGGACAGGGCCACCGTCTCACTCCTCTGTCTCACTCCTCTCTGTCAGTCCTCAACAATAACAGCATCAGCAACATCTGTTACTTCTAGTGGTCGTGAATGGGATGGAGCCGCTGAATCACTCCACGCTGTAATGCTGTCGAGCCTGATCCACCCTGGTGCATGCAGCCCGAGAGCTTCTTCACTTCCATAACAATGCTGGAACATTTGTGTGGCTGTGCTCTGCCTCTAGCACCCCCTGCTGGTGGAACAGAGAACAAGGCTATGGGGCTCTGATTTAATAGAAGAAATAACAGAACATCGCAGTGTTTTCTCAATGTTTAAATAGTGATTCTTGAAGCACTTCATCTGAAACCATTAACACTCGCACACTCTCTGCTGTTCACTCAGTTTGTAATTTTATAACATTTCATAACATTTGAAAACGCGTTTAGATGACGAGTTCACTTACAAATCAGAGCTCTATAAATAGACCACTGCTTTGGGAAAGAGGCGAGGGCAATATTGGCCAACGAGTAAGAGGAGTGAGAACTCGGGAACAAAGAAGACAAAGAGGTGAAATAAGAGAAAAAAAAGGCCCTTATTTGTACTGATAGTGTGTTTTTCATTTATAGTGCACAGCTGGTGCTCCGTGTGCTTACTATAATAGTTTTGAAGATAGCGCCCAAGCAATTAGAAAAAAAAAACACACAGAAATGATAACTGAAATAAAATGTAATTTACTTTCTATATTTATTTTCCAGGATTGTTCATACATTTTGAAATATTGTCAATCATGTTTTTGACACGGACTTGTTGTGATTTATATCTGCTACCTGTGCGAAATACACAACTCACCTAATCTTGTACACACAGGAAACCTTCCCCAAGCATAGTTCTGTATTATAACTTCAATGCAGGCAAATCTACACGTCTAAAAGCATCAACTGCTGGACTTCTCAGGTTTCAGCTCCAACAGCAAAATCTATAAGCTTATTGATCAGCCTGTCAGTTGAGCCTGAAACAGTGTACTTCCAGTAATATTGTTACAGTTGTGTGTGCACAGTACATGTTTATGAATACTGTTCGAAATACTTCTCAGTGTAGATGCATCAGCAATGACTGATCAATGACCTTCATTGATCCCTCCCATCAAAGAGGATGAGAATTAGCAGAATGCATTATAAACCAAAGTGTGTGTGTGTGTGTGTGTGTGTGTGTGTGTGTGTGTGAGTGTGTGTGTGTGTGAGTGTGTGAGTGTGTGTCCGTCCATTTAGGAGTCCGATTACATTGAGAGGGAGCTCCAAAGAGAGCTGATGTGAGCTCCTGTTTCTATTGTTCTAGTGGATCTGGTACACTGGGAGGGGTTAATGGTCTGCTTTTCATTTTATGGATCCAAAGGCTTTTATATGGCCCATTAGCAATCTATGATAGACAGATGGAGACGCAGATACCAGCACCTGTATCCCTATACACATACACACACACACAAATATATATATATATATTAACATGTATGGATATGCAAAGAGTTGCTTGCAGCCTTCTTAAGGTAAGAAATTACCAAATTACAGTTTTGTTTTGTTTTTTTTTGCAATTGCCAACACACTAAAAGTAAATGCATCAAAACCTTTGCACCAAAATTGCAAACCCACTTTCTGCATCGTACTTTGTTTGCAATTCTGCAACAGTTTTGCAACACACACAAAAAACACACAGTTTGTTATGTTACATGTTCAACAATTCAATATGTTGCAATTACTGGGAAAAACACACATGGTACTGTAATTATTTGTGTTCCAGAGTTTACAGTAACATCTTGTATTGATTATGGTACTGTAATTCTACTTTTCTTTACGTATTTGTTGTTTGGTTGACTGTTTTTATTCTGATTGTTCGGGCGCTCGCTGCCGTATTCACAGAACGTGTTTGTTGCTGATGAACGAGAATGCTGGAAGGTTTGTTCATTCCAACTCAGATGTGGAGCCTTCTTGTTCCATAATTACAGTCTTGATGATGGGAGATAAATCATTTGCTTTTGTAAATGTTGCTATGCCTACAGGATGGAATCGAATTACAGAGCTGTCCATTTAAATTGTTGCTATTGCACTGATTAACAAGAACATTGAAAAAACGACTTCTCATATGAAAGAGGTTGCCGACACCTAGCTTGCGCCCGTGCTCCGGGGAGCCAATATGTTATTTGTTTTGCTCCTGCTGTTGTTGTTGTTTATGATTAGTCTGCCTGCTAATGGAGCTATACTGCTGACGGGAGGAGTTCTGCCAGCGTCTGGCAGCATGTAATGCATCTGACATTTAATGCAGGGCGGATCTCTCTGTTTCAGATGACTCATTTAGACTTCTAGAAGCCAATACATTTTTCATGACCACAATTTTCAACCCCCCTCCCAACTACTCCTCTCTGAGAACTGCTAGTCTGCATTAGTGCGTACATGTGTTTGCTTTCACTGATGCATTATGTTAACCTGTAAGCCAGTGTGAGAGTACACAGCTTGTACTTCACCCACGACCACGGGACCAGAGGCAAACACCCAAATCAGGAAAGACCAACTCACACGCTTTTATATATATATTCACCATTACAGCACAGGATGAGTTTACCTCGGGGTCACTAGATGCTGGCCAAGAAAACGTCTTCTGCACAGAAGATAAAGACGCTCGAAAACACAACCATTTAGAGAAAATTAAGGTCTGAATATTTAAGTAGATTTGAAGAATAAACTGAGTGGATTTTACGATCCATCCAGAAATCTGGAGAAATATGTTTGTATACATTGATATTGAGACTGGAGGCCTACTGCGCCCACACTGTAAATCTAAATGCAACTTTTTACATGGATCAAAAAGCTACGGGCAGAATCACTCATACAAATGCTGTTTAAATAGGTTGCTTAAGTAATCAAGTAGTCTGTTCACAGTGTTCATTTGGGGGTTTTCATACACGACAACATCAGGAAAATATTTTAATATTTCAGCCAATGATGGCCTACAGTTGGTTTTCAGGTCAGTATGCATTATAGTATATTTGAATTATAAAGTAGATAAAGTAATATGAAAGGCATTTAAAACAGTCAAACTGTCTGTTTCACTAATTTAATACTTTAACTTACTTTCAGATACTGGTGAATGAGGCCCAATAAGGATTATAAACTGCAGCTGAACTCTACATCATAAGACTGAAATGTGAGGAAAATCAATACCACAGTTTTAGGCCCTACCTGATGCCGAAAACAGCACGATCAGATTCTAATAATCATAGATAGTTTCTTGTTGAAGAGGTTCTTCATGTCGGTTGATAGGAATAAATGCTTTCTGTTGTTTTTCAAAAAACAAGCCATTTGCACTCAAAATGTTGATAGCGCTTCTCTATCAACATCTAGTGTAAATATTGGTGTCTAAATGTCTAAATTGGTATTCTGTAAATGGCGTCTGCCTTGCTTGTAAAAAGCGAACAGAACGTGGACCATTACGGATCGGCTGATGATTTAAATGTCAAGTCATGTTGCATCTTTTACTGCCGAAGAAAGGTCGGAGCCATAATGTACACAACCCTCCCTCTCTCTGTTCCTCACAAAACCAAATCACACGGAGACAAATCTAATAGCAAGTGGACGGAGCGGGTCGGGATCCAGATGGGACCACACCCAACTATAGTGATGACACGGAGACGTTGGCGTGGGGCCGGCTGGAAGGAGAAGAGAGGTAGCAGAGGGATGCACTGCCTAACCTTGATACGGTCACATGATATGCCCGGAGAGTAAGTCGACTAGAGGCAGAGAGAGAGAAAGAGTGGAGAGGACCACACCCTGTTGCAGTATCATGTGTACACACCCACAAACATGCACACTGATTTGTGACTTTGCTGATTTACCACTTGCCCCAATTAGCCGCCCGTGTTGCTGCTACAACCCTCTGGAGCCCTGCAGGCAGAAAGCAGCGCCACATTAACTGATTGCTTTCTGCTACATTAGACTTCAACATCATTTTTTTCTTCAATGCAAACTATGAGGACTTCAGGAGGGTCTAGAAATGCGGAGCAAGCAACTGATCACAACTCATTATTCACATCCGGCACCCAGCTTCATGAGGTGCTGGCTTTATCTTCAAGCTGTGTGGGTAAAATGCAACGCAACCACGAACAGAATCCGCTGCTTCTCCGTGAAACAGCACAGTTGGAGCGATACCCGCTGCTTTGGAAATGGCCGTCATGCAAATTTACGGCTTTCCCTTTTGAAGTGCTGCCCAACTCCCCTCGGGAAGACATGACGTCAGCCCTGCTAATGAGACGAGAGATCACTGGGAAATAAACCACCATATTCCAGTCCAACTGATGCTATGCTACGTAACATCAGCATCCTGGTGTCGGGCTATTACGGAGAGCCGATTGTAGGAAGCGTATTTGCTTGTCTTGGGTTTGACACAAAACTCAATTGACCAAAAGCAAACTTGCTCATATGTGTATAACTCGTCTTGAAATCAGACTTTTAAAATCTCCGGACCACAAGGAGCCACAGATTTGGATGCTGCATTTGCAGAGACACAGTTTTCGTTTTACCACCCTGACCCACCGATCCTTTTGCTCAATTGTTGGCAGGATGTATTTCCGTCCGACGGCCGATCTCATCTGGCGTCACAAGACAAAGGGTATTGAGGCGGAAGTGGATTTCATCTCCAAGTTGAATGTATGATGAATAATGAAGCGTGTGACCTAAAATTCGCAGCCGGGCGGAGTCTGAGCGGGAATGCTGAGTGATGCTCGGCCTCGGAGAGAGAGAAATGACCGGGCATACAATAAGTCAGACAGACAGAATATAACGCTGCGAGGAAGAGAGAGAGAGATTAAGACTAAATCAAATAGATGTGAGTTGAAGTATAACCATTGAATTAGTGGTCACACTTTTCATTCTGCTTTGGGCTTAAAATAAACACAACAACACAACAACATGATGAGAGGCACCCAAATCCCAGATTGAGACTGTATAAGAGTGTGGGCATTAAGGTGGTTTTAAAAGGGGAACTTCGCTGTTCTAATTCTCAGTTCAAAATTGCATCTCAGCAGCTTCTACAGCGTGTGGCGAAAACAGACTGCCGTTTTGCAGGAATAATGCGTTTGTGCTATTTTCATCAACGCGGCGGAAAAGCTTTGATGTGTTTTCCTGTGAGAAAACCTTCACCGACTCTGAAACACGGAGAGAGAGGAGGGCTAAGGAGCTGGAGAGAGAGAGAGAGAGAGAGAGAGAGAGAGAGAGAGAGAGAGAAGAGAGAGAGAGAGAGAGAGAGAGGACATTTACATGAAGGTGGTTGAGCTCAGCTTCTGGGAACTCCAATGATCTCTGACCACGCCCTCCTCTCTCTCCCTCTCTCTGACGGGAAACACAGTTATAAGTCCATAATGAATAATGAATGACTCCCATTGCCCTCAGTCCAAAAAACAACTGCCCCTCGGAGGCAAAAGAAGTGTATAAAGACAATATCCCACTCCATCCTTCCTTTCCTGAGGACACTTGTCAGTAAACTAGCTGGTATTCATTGCGTGCTGCAGCCGGTTACTGCAGTCACCTCTATGAATGATGTCCTCCCTCTGCCTCTCCTTATAATAGACCTTGGCTTTTACCTGAACAAGAAGAGCATGATGATGGCACATACGCTGATGACAAACTACGACTCATCGAGAGATATCTCTGCCCTTCAAACATCTATCAGTGGGGGAGATGGTGTCAGATATCAGAAGGCCACCCCAAGTAGTTATGGGGAACCATCGACAGGCCAAGAAGGACAGTTTAGGATACAGTGTCAGGACGCTGTTTGTACCCAAATATAGACATGCTGATGGCCCGCATGGATTTTGGATTTGCGACAGGAACACCGGTGCTTTTCTCACCACGCTATCACAGTTACACAGATAACATCAGATGACTTGTTGCTCGTATATTGCATCAGAGGGAGCCAGACAGTGTGGCTCCTTGGTGTTCGAAGGCCTATCCAAATATGGCCACTTTCTAAAGGTGAATTCACCCAAGTGGAATATGCATGTGTCAATTCTTTGCGTGCCGTACACATGCTTCAGAAAAACAGAGAGAAGATCAGAGACTGGTTGATTAATGGATGAGATGATCCACAGAGATAATGCATTATTTTGATAAATGCAAATAAAGTTTGATTAAATCTGGTGAGAAAAGAAGGTCCGATTTCATGGAAGCCTATGAGACAATGAACCTTCGCCTTTCTTGGATTATATGTACAAAAACAAAAACTGCATACGTACAACAAATGTTACTCTGCAGGGTTGTTTTGTCAAAACCACTTTTTATAGAATTTTTGTAATGCACTGCAGCAACCATGTTCCTGGTATATAGAGAGTGGACGCATCTTACTAAATCACTACAGTACACAACAAAGCGGTACCAGCAGGTATTTCACAGGAAACAATGATTTATTCTTAATGACATTTGGTAACCGCCAGTGGAGGTACTGGATTGGTCGACTTGTGGTCATTCACAGTGTGTGTGTCAGCACGTATAACCAAACAAGTGCTCTAACAGCTCTGGTAAATACAGCTACGTACTGCTGAATGTGTGGGTGTGTTCGGGTGTTTGCACATGTACGTAAACCCCATTCAACCGCACCCAACGAGACCCCAATAGAACAAACACTCCTACAGGACATCATGCATGGGAAGACTCAGTTATGTCTGTGTGTGTGTGTGTGTGTGTGTGGCTGTGCAGAGGTAATGTAATGAAGGCCAAAGCTCCATTAGGACTCCCTTCCTGCAGAATTGCCATTCCCGGTGGACAAAGAGAGATAGACAGATAGGCAGGCAGTTAGACAGAGAAGCAGAAGAGAGGTGGACAGACAGACAGAGAGATGAAAATATCAGGCTGCAGTGAAACCTGACCTCCTGGCACATCAGGATCTTAGTGAGGAGGGGGGAGGGAGGGCAGGTATTTTGGAGGGAAATGGGAGATAAACAGCAATGACAGCCAAGAAGTCAAGGAGAAAACTAGGGTGAAGTGTCAAACCCCCGTTTTAAGGCAGCGAGAGGAAGTAAGGCTCTGGAGGGGGGAAGATGGATGGGAGCTGAAAAGAAAGTGGGCAAGATCGTGGTTGAGGAAACACTGTTAAATGAAGGGAGAGAGGAGACGATGACGACATGGGACCTGCCCACAAAGCTGGGTAAGAAAAGGGTCAAATTGTCTCGTCCTATACAAGCCATCTCAGGATAGAGAGCCTTTCTTTTTTTTTTTTTAAGGAAAAAGCATTTTTATTCGTATATCCTGCAGGATTCAAGCTTCTATCTGAGAGCTTGTATCTAAAAGGTGGCCAGTGTGTCTTAACTGAAGCCTGGAGGTTCAAAGATTTCAATTTCCAATATCAGACTGTAGTGGACATGAAAGCCAGTCCTGATTTGACCTGTGCAAGCTAAGCTCTTTAAGTATCCACTACTCAAATTATTAAATTATGACGCAGAGCTTTTAGTGTTAAGATAGAGGAAGCACACTGCGGGAAGCAATCGGCCAGCACCGGAGCAGAGTGCAAATACACCGTGACACAGGTTCAGAGAGCACACACACACACACACTTGGAGACACAGCGACATGGTTCAGAAGAAGCTGTTTTTCTCCAGAACAGAGGCCGTCACTATTTTTAGACCTGCAAGTGTCATTTTCCATTTTGCCTCACCCATCTGTTATTGCTGCACTGAGCCCCATCTCAACATTACATTTTATCAGGTATTGCATTTGAGGTTTCCCTTCCCTATCCATTCATGTGTTTAAGCCTCCACTAGCTTACAGAATCATGTCCCCCAAATGACATGACACATCTGCACCAACACTATACTACAGCATGGAGGTGAAAGGAATTTAGTTTTTAATGATTTAATGACATGGCTACATGTAATGTGAAATGGGACTTCTCACCCAACTCTACTGCTCTTTAAAGCTTTCTAGCCTCTTAGCTCATCGCTGTGCAGATTAACGTCAGTCTCAACCTATCAGCAGCAAGAGAGCCGCCGTACTCTACTCTACTCTACCTTCCCGGTGTCACGCTGTTGAGGTAATGTCTCGTCTTAGGTTTTTGTCTTGTCATTTCCTGTTTTATTTTGAAAATAACTCCCCTCTCGTTTCAGGTCACTTGCACTTGTCTGTTTTGCCACCTTTGAGTTTTTGTAATAAAAACCTTTTTCACTCTGCCCCTGCATCTGGGTCCTCCCTCCTTGCCTGATACCTGACACCCGGCACCAAACTAGAGCTAAAATGTCTGTGAATTTTAGACTTACATTTGTCAGATGGCCAGAAATATGACTCCAAATTAATAGTAATGTTTGCTCTGTGTCTTGAGTCATTCTGACCCCCAAGTGGACAAAAATAAAGCCACAATAAAGCTGAACAATGGTCCACCCAAACAGGTGTTCACCATAGACTGTATATAAGAAGTGGACATCACTGATTGGTTTGCTGACTGCCAATTTGAAGCCTCATGTTCAGCATTTTGGTCATCATCATCTTGTTTTGTTTGCAACCAGATGCAACACAAGAGGATAAAGCTAAGTAAAGCTGAATAAGACATTTTCAGATGACCAAAGACGTTTCATGTACTGAAAACAAAGTATGAAAGGGTTGAAGGTAGCCACGGCCGATTACACATCTATTTTAATCTAAATGGATCATAATTTACTAAATGAATATCATGCTGGATTGAAGAAGACATGAAACTAGAGTTGAGACCATAAACACATGTTTACAATGTTTACTGAGATAATAAATCAAGTGAGAAGGAGGGTAATTTTCTCATAGACTTCCATGCAATCAGACTTTTTTTCCACAAGCAGAGGAGTGGCCCCCTGATGGCAATTAGAAAGAATGCAACTTTAAGGTTGTTGGGCGTAAGCTTCACTTTGCAGACCTGGAGGTTGTTGCCTGGTTTTCACTTATTTGGCCTGATAAGAACTCTTAAGGTGTCAGCCTCATTCTTCTTCGAACTTTAACTCAATTCAATTTCAATTCAATTTTAGTCATATCACAACAGAAGGACACTTTACACACTTTTTTGAGCAGGACTAGAACACGCTGATGATTTTCAGAGTCGATACAACCTTGATCATTCTTACAGGTACACAGTAACAATGGTACATTGAGTGTGGTGATACCTAATTCCCAGCGTAGCCCCACCCAGCTTCAGTCGGGTAGGTGTTTTGGGCCTTTAAACAATGCAGAATCAAAAAGCAACATTGAAAACCAGTTACCTACAGTTAAGTCCTTACTTCCTCAAGGTCTATTCCCAGCTGGAGAAGGCAGACCAGGCAGTAGGAGTTACTGGTGCTGCGACATCAATATGATCATTCATCACCACTGCTATTTGTGATCGATCAGTGGAAGTCGGAGGCTCTGCTGCCGGAATAACATAGATCCCTGCAGTGTTCCATTATTCTCAGTGTGCGTTATTGTGAGCTGCCTTCACACATGTGAACCTTCAACCATCAAGAAACAACTTCTTGCCTTGATTGTGGATCAAAAGGAACACGTTTATGGTTCATCTGTGAAGTGTATGAGCACACTAATGAAACTCTTGAGAGGAGAGATAATTCTGAACCAGTTTAACAGTCACAAGCTTGCATACCGATGTCGTTGGCAAAATAATTGAGGATTAGAAGAGCAAAAAAGTCAGCTTCAAGAGCTAAATGGAACCTTCAAACTAAAGTGGAACTGTGCTTCAACGTCAACCAAGATCACAGCTGAGGAGACGTGCATAAACGAGCTTTAAGTGTGACTTCTTTTCCCAGTTTAGGGATTGAGAAGTCTCCTTTTAACATTCATTACAGAGCACATCAAGATAAACAGACATACAGTTGTTGTTCAGAGATTTATGATCAATCTGCTAATCTTCCTCATAGCGTTGAAGAACACACCAACCAAATAAAAGGGCATAATATCACACCTGTTTGAGCGGCACCCCTTTAGATTTCTCAATGCCGAAAGTACAACAAACCCTGATCTCATCCAAGTATATGAGCTCAACGGCCCCACCCTAAAACAAGACACTAATGTGAGTGTCTATGTGTGTGTATGTAGCACTACAGTCCATTACTGAAATCACATTAGCCTGAGAGAGTGCACTGAGACGGGAAACAACCGTCTACCATCTCCTGACTCACTTTCACTGAACACACACACACACACACACACACAACACACACACACACACACACACACACATGATGAGATCTAGGTGGTCACACTTAACAGTCATATTCATGTTTTATAAAAAAAAAAAAAAAGAGACATAAAATGAAATCGTTCTTAAATCGTGTTTTTGTGTGTATACATACATATATATATGCATGCTACATACCGTAGTCATATCAGAATCTCAAGACCACACACAAGTCTGAGAGCACGTACGCACACCCGCGCGCGCCACACAAACACACGCGCACACGCACACACGAGCAGACTTTATAAACAGCATGTGTGAATATACCAGCGCACTCGGAGCTAAATAAACTACTTGTTTGTCGTAGCAGGGTAACCCGTCCACCAGGGATGCCCCCCTCTAAAACGGTCCATGTAAACAGCTCCAGTTCTGGGCCTGTGAACTTGTAAACATTCCCCACTGCAGCTTGTATTAGCGACTCGTGTTGTCTGGCCTCTGTGCGTATTATCACACTCCCCTGACTTTAAGTCCCCACTTTGTGCTCTGCAGATGCTGCTCTCTCATTTTAAACTCAATGAATGCAACATTGTGGAAAGCTGTCATATCACCAGCCGATGTGCTAAAGCCAGACGACGCCTCTGACCGCTCCCCCTCAGCGCACAGCATCAGCAGCGGGTTTTTGGGGCTGCTCGTTACACGGCTGACTGGGCCGGTCGCTGCAGAGGAACCGGCTGCGGACGGACACCCACCTGCCGTATACGGTTCTGGTGCAGCGGTGTCGGAGGTCCTCCGTCGGGGGTCGTGTTGCACGAAGAGGCCATTTTCACGTCGCAGTCGGAGCCGCCGCCCCTGGAGAGGCTTCCTTCGGGGCTACTTGACATCATGTCTCCGGGCTGGCTGCTGCTGGAGGCGACGCGGTCACTGAGGCTCCTTCTGCCGGTGCGAGGTGGATCTCTGCGCGGGCCTCAGAATCCACAAGGCTCGGCGGGGCCCGGGATCATACTGCGGCGTCACACACAGTCTGTTATGAAACGTGACCAAATGTAACACTGCGATTCTTCCAGGATGTCAAACGAGCGCTGCCTCCGTTCAGGGATGCTCCCGGTGGCGTGTTGCTGTGTGCTGCGTGTGTGTGTGTGTGTGGTGATGACAACGTGAACGCGCCTTCGATGCGCTTCCCCGAAACTCCGCAGGATCACTGCCGCATTCAAGGACAATCGGAAACATCGCAAACGCACCTTGATTAGGATGATCGATCTGAATAACTGTAATTTTATTTCAAGCCTCTTGCCGAAATACGACCTTTATGTGGCGAGAAACGATATTCAAAGTGGTTTGTCATCACTGATAGTATAAAACAGATTTGAGTTATAGCGTGCCGATATCGTAAAACATTTTCTATGTGCTTAGTCGTATTTCTAACTACTTGCCTACACCATTTAAAACATGAATGAAACTGCTACAGCACAGCATCTCATCTTTTACTACCACTGGGAAAATAACAGCTCCTCTTCGTCCCTTCAATATAAAATAGAGCTAAGACAACATATTTTGTGACCAGATCATTTCCTACCAACGGCACCTGAACGCACCAAGAGGCAGCAGTGCGCTCCTGTTTTGCTTGTTGTGTCCCACACCCGTCGCTGCTTCAGCAGCAACTTAACAGTTTGGCTCATGATGGAAACCGTAAGGGGGCGTGCACACATACAGTGGCGTTTTCTTGCAGAGGCCAAGGGAAGCCAGGCTTCTTCAGTTGTTTCATAATATAACCATCATTTAATAAAATCACTTTTTTTTAACAGTTTCCGTAATCCCTCTGTGATGTGTCTGTCGTCTCCTCCTCGTCTCTCTTCATTAATTATTGAGCGTTTCATGATGTGTAAAACATATGAAGGTATTATTGGTGCAAAAGGTTTGTGCACCTGTAACAGTGGAATTTATAGTTGTGACAGTGATTGTGTATGTGTATCAGTAAATTTGAAGTCACAGACTCTGAGTTGTGTACTTGTAGATTTCTTCTCTCTCCACAAATACAACACAACACTTACACATTCACAAATTCTTAATTACAGGTGCACAAATCCTATTTTACAAGTCACAGATTAAAAAACTGACACGCTCACATTTTTGCTCCTATTGTTATAGTATATTTGGTGCAAAACATATTTGTGTAGGCTACCTGTATCAGACAATGTCAAGTTGTGGACAAAATTTGAATGTGTGCAAATCTGAATGTGAACTTGTGCAATAAATGTTCAATGTATGTAAAATAATTTCCCACGAAAATATTTGTGTTCTTTTAAAACACAAACACAAATCGAGAAGTACAACTGCGCAAATCTTCCCCACGAGTCACAGATTCTGTTTCCTTCACCTACAAATCACAAATCCCACCTCCACTGAGACATGTGGAGCAAAACGATCTGTGCATTCAGTCTATGGTGCAAAAGGCGGGTGCTGATCTGAGAGCGACTGATCCCACAGCCAATCAGAGGAGAGGGGCTTTCCCCCCCACAGCCAATCAGAGGAGAGGGTGGATTCAGCACATGCTAAACTAACAGCAGCAGATAGGCAACTTTCAAGGGCCGCGTTTCCCAGATTCGATCGTTCTTAAGGACTTAAGAAGGCTCTTAAGAAGAGTTCGGCTAAGAAGGAGCGCTAAGATACGGGTGTTTCCCAGGCGCGTTCTTAACTGCCTTCTTAGGAGAACCTTAAGATCAAGCCAAAGAAGCTTCTTAATAAGCTCTTAGTGGGAACTGTCCACCGCAGTGGTGCTGAAACTGAATCAATCGATGCCAGGCTAATCGATCACCCACCTCTTTATCAGCGCATAAGTCACACACAGCGCCCAGTGGTCCCCCCGACACAGGTGCAATTAGGCTACACATGTATCGGGTGCGGGTGTGTGTGTGTGTGTCGGGGGGGGGGGGGGGGGGGGTGTGTGTGTGTGCCAACAGGTGTATCCAAGTAGTAATCGAGCATTAGCGCATATATACCCCCGTGGATATAGGCACACACGTGTGAGAATGAGAAAGCAACAGCAAGCAGAACCAAGCGGGCACCGGCGTTCACCGCGGAGGAGATGGACGTGTTAGTGGACGAGGAGAATCGGTGTCACAGCTGCCACACTCCGTGACACCGATGCCTTGCTGAGGCCGGTGCCGTCCCCCACCACCTCCAGGAAGCTCCCCACTGCGTAAAAACGCAGCACAGCCAGGAGCTGCACCTCAGGGCTGATAGCAAAGTTGCAGCGGGTTGCTTCCTGGATGTGTGGAGGCACCACAGTGATCAGCCGGTACTTTGTCTGGACAGCCCGGTCTGACAGCACGTCCAGTGGGGAGAAGTGCTGACGCACGTAAGCATTTATATAAACTGTCTGGCTTCGCGCACGGCGACGCTGTTGGTTCGCAGCGAGGCTGTGCTGTATTGCAGCCATGGTTTCTCACACGCGCGGACTTTATATAGAGTCTTTATATAGAGTAGCAGGTGGAGCCTCTCTGGATGAGGTTCAGCTGAGTTCAATTACATCTGTTTCCTTGATATCTGTGAAATGCCTCAGGGTTGTTGATGTGTTTTTATGTGTAGTGCTATAAACTCATATATGAAGATGTGTGTGGAAAACTTAAACGTGTAATTCAATGAAAAGTTTTATTTTTGTTTGTTTTTTAGTGCATTACAACATTGAGCATTGTTTGTTTATTATTTCGAAAAGTGGAGAATATAAATTTCCCTGACAAGGCTTGATCATTGAGCATTTCCTCGCTAAGAAGGCTGTTAAGAGTGGGTCAGCTCAATCTTACGCTTCCTTCTTAGTGAAAGATCTTCTTAGGCTAAGAGCGACTCTGGGAAACACATCCTTCTTTCACAGCGTTCCTAAGAGCGCTCCAAAGACGATCTTAGCACTTAAGAGCTTCTTAACGAATATGGGAAACACGGCCAAGGTAGGTTGTATCTTTAACCACATTAATAAATAAACCCCGACGCGAAGCTGAGAAATTTAGCGTCCTGTCACTTTTCCTCTGTTTTGGTAACCATCCTCCCGGCGTGCGCATTTGTTTTCAATGAATATACATATGTGTGTGTATTGGTGTAGTCTTATCTGTCATAAACTGTAAGAGAGGAGAGATGTGACCCCGGGTCAGATCGGCTCATGCAGGTTTCGTTTTCAGAAAATAGACGTGGAAGGAAGAGAGTCAGATTCATATAACCTAATGCTCTTTTACAAGATGATTCTTTCTAGGTTTATTTATTTATTTATTTATTTATTTATTTATTTGTTTATTTCGGGCATGTCAGTTAAATCATCATCACACATCATATTCACATAGTAACAAAAAATACACATGGCCGAAAGGGAAAGCGGGAGAAGCCAAGGCTTATCCGGTCCCGCCCCCATTACACACAGGATAGAATCAGAATCCGAATCTTTTCTTTTCATTGCATCTTTCATTTGACATAACTTTTCCTTTTCCTAGTGACATTTGACATAACATGTTACAGCAGTAGGTGGTACAGAGAGCTGAAGTCCAGTGCATACAGATTACATTTGTTATTTGTTATGCTCCCATCCCGTCACAACACAAGTCTACTGATTCGTGTCTCAGACACTTATCAACTCTCATGCAGTAATCTATACCGGTCAACGGTTGAATATACATACTTCTTCTTAAAGCCACTTAGTGTTGATGTTTTTTTGACTTCTTCTTGGATCACATGGATCACAGCAAACATGGATCACAGCAAAATCAAAAGTGTTAAATTTCCAGTGTTGGTGTTGTATGTTAAAAATACAGTGTTAATTCAACACTTGCTTAGTTTAATTCAACTATTTGAGAGTTAATTCCTCAAAAGAGTTGGTGTTAATCCAGGGAGTTAAATCCAAACAACACTGTTAAGTGTTCATTTTAAAATCAACACTTAAACAGTGTTACTCCCAGAATTCCAAGGACCTGTGACGTGTTTGTCTAAAGAGCGGGACGACTCGGAGCGGGTCGGCAGAGGACGACTTTCTTTTCACAGGTACTTTCTGTAAGTAAATGAAAGGCGTCATGCCCATTTAATAATACTTTGTAAGCAGTAGTATTTCAATGTTATATGTGTCGAATGTCCTGTCTAACGTTATAGCTCTAACAAGGTAGGCTAAGTCCCATGTTAAGGTTAGCATGGCGGCTGTTTTATATTTTTTCAAGGGTGCATTAATGTTCCTTTTGCACATCAGTGTTGATGAATGTACACAATTTGCTTAGCGTAAGTATAGGCTACACGTTCGGATAACACGGTATATAACTACACATTTCTTGTGAGAGGAAAAAGCTAAGTTAGCTAAAATGACGTAGCGTTAGCACGCGCACGAGGCTAACTGATTTCTGTCTGGAAAAATCTGTCGTTCTGTGCGCGTACGGTAATTTATTAGCTATGGTCTCGTCTCGATGAAAATGCCAGGCGATAGAGTAACTTAGAGAGCCGGGGCTGGGCCTGGGGGTTGAGCTCCTGCCTGCCCAAAGACTGCTGCTAATGCTAAAAGTCAGACTAGCTTTGTGAGTCAGGCAAGTTAAGTTAGCATGTTGCTGCTGTAAGTTAGGCTTCCTGGAGAAACAGTGTCGGTGTTAGGTGAATTAGGCCGTCATCACAGCAGGCAGGCTGAGCTGCCCCTGTTGTCCAGGTGGAGACTAGTGGCATAACGAAAGTTACGAATGTAACTACGGTTCTATGAATCCTGGATGATATCTCCACCTTGCGCATGCGCATTTCGAGTACCAATAACAACATAGTCACCTGTGACCCCCACGTGACACCGGGAGGGCTATATCTTCCGGTGTCGTAAGAGGATCTGTTCCCAGAATCTTCTCGCGAAAACACGGATTCTGAGTGACAAGATGCTCTGGCGGTCATCCAGGATTCATAGAACCGTAGTTACATTCGTAACTTTCGTTCTATTTCATCCTTACTGACCGCCAGAGGCGGTGCTTAAAGCACTGGATGACCCATACCAACAAGGTCACGAAGAATCCAACACCCACCCCACTCATCGGGGGCAGCAGCGCTTGGACACAGGACCACACCCATCGGATGGGGAGCGGTGACGTTGACACGATAAAAACGTGCAAATGTGCCAGGTGACGTCCATGATGCCGCAGCACAGATCACCTCCAGGGGCACCCCTCTTAGTGCCGCCCATGATGTTGAAACACTCCTGGTGGAGTGACACATTACCCCGGAAGGTGGGGGGCAGCCACTGGCCCCATAGGCATGCGTGATCGCATCCACAACCCAGTGGGGCAGCCGCTGCTTGGAAAGCGCACGGCCTCTGTGAGGGCCACTATGACACACAAACAGCTGTTCCGACTGCCGCATACCGGCGGTAGCGGCAATGTGAGCATCAAGTGCCCGTACCGGGCACAGCAGCTCCGACTGACCATGTTCAGACAGGGAGTCAAAGCGTGCGGGCTGGATAGGCTGGTTAAGATGGGCACGTAAAGTACCTTGGGTAGGACCGCCACATTCGGCCACAGGGCCACCCCTGAGCCATCAGGGTTCCGCCGCAGGCAGGTATCAGCCACGGAGAGGGCATGCAACTCCCCGACCCGCTTCGCAGAGGTAATGGCGAACAGAAAAGCCGTCTTCATAGAAAACCATTTCAGCCCTACCTGGGTCATAGGCTCAAAGGGAGGAGCGGACACGGCCTCCAGCACCAGGGGCAGGTCCCATGCTGGAGCCCTCAGGGTCCTAGGGGGACGCAGCCTCAGAGCCCCTCTAAGGAAGAGGGACACCAACCTGTGGCACCCCACTGTGGCTCCGTCGACCATCCCGTGTTGGGAAGAAATAGCAGCCACATAGACTCTTAAGGTGGAAGGAGCGCGACCGCCATCCAGCAGGGACTGCAGAAACTCCAGAACAGTTGCAACAGAGCAACGTGCTGGATCTACTGCCTTATCCCCACACCAGTTAGAGAACAGCCTCCATCTGTTCCCATATTGGACCTGGGTAGGTGGTGCCCTGGCATTCAGAATAGTACGCCTGACGTCCGCAGGGTAAACCCTAAGCCGTGGGTCGGGCCCTGTAGCAGCCAAGCCCAGAGCTGGAGGCGACCGGGGTCCGGATGCCAAATCAGACCCCCCAGCTGTGAGAGGAGGTCCGTCCTGTAGGGGAGGCGCCACGGAGAGCTTGCAGCAGAGCCTGCGCAGCAGTGGAAACCACAGTCTCCCTGGCCAAAAAAGGGGGGCCACCAGAAGGAGCCTGTGGCCCTGCAGAAGTACCCGCTGGAGTGTTGGAAGAATCAGGGGCAGTGGTGGGAAGGCATCCAGAGGACACTGCGGCCAATCGTAAGCTAGAGCGTCCTGGCCAAGGGGACTGGTCACCTCCGTCCAGGAGAACCAGAGGGGGCGATGTGTCGACTCCGCTGAAGCGAAGAGGTCCGCTTCTGCCCTGCCAAAAAGACCCCCCAATGTCTCCACCACTTTGGGATGAAGCCGCCACTCCCCTGGTGGGGACTTCTGCCGCGACAGAAAATCCGCGGCCAGATTCCGTTCCCCTGGTATAAACACTGCCCGCAGGCTGGCCAGATGGGGATACGCCCAAGTCAACGGGCTCCGAGCTTCCTGGAGAAGCTGTGTAGACCGGGTGCCCCCTTGGTGGTTGATCTGGCAACAGAGAACATGTTGTCCGATCGAACCAGCACATGCTTGCCCCACAGGTGAGGCAGAAAGTGAACAAGCGCCAGATGCACCGCACGGAGCTCTAGCGCATTGATATGAATGTGGTGCTGGGCCGGCCCCTGGGCAGTCCTGCCCTGCCACTTGGGGTCCAAGTGGAGGCTGTTCAGCCACAACTGTAGTGGGCGCAGAGACCGCAAGCCCAACGGCACCACAGCTGAAGCAGCTGTCAGTTTGCCCAGGAGCTGGAGGAACTGAAGGAATGGCACCATCCTGCCACCCCTGAAGAGGGGAAGGCGGAGGAGAATGTCGTCTACACGCCGAGGCGACATACGCCCTCATAGTGACCGAGTCCAGGACCATCCCCAGGTATAACCCGTTGGGATGGGTCCGTGACACTCTTTGAAAAATGTACTGTCAGGCCCAGCCGGGCCACGTGCTGAAGCAGCCGAGCCGTATCCTGGGCCACCAGACACCGGGATGGTGCACAGACCAGCCAGTCGTCTAAATATGGCAGAACCTTCATGCCCTGCTTCTGCAGGGGTGCCAGAGCTGCCGAAACAACCCTGGTGAACACCCGCGGGGAGAGGGAGAGGCCAAGGGAAGAACCCTGAACTGAAAATGCTGGCCGCGAAAAGCAAATCTCAGGAAGCATCGATGGAGCATCCTTTAGATCTACAGTGGTGAATCACTCCCCCCTGGTCACCACATGAAGCGTGTCTGACGCGGTCAGCATGTGAAATGGAAGCACCTTCAGGAACCTGTTGAGTCCCCTCAGGTCGAGAATGGGGCGAAATCCGCCACCTTCCTTTGTTACCAGAAGTACCTGGAGTAAAACCCCCTGGGGTGTAGCAGAGGGACCACTGGCTCGATTGTACACTTGGCCAGGAGGGCGGACAACTCCTGGCTCAGAGCTAAGGCCTTCGCCGGATCGTTGACAACAGTCATTTTGACCCGGCTGAAGGTCAGGGGTCAGCGTCGGAACTGCAATTCGTACCCCTGGGTTAAGGTGGAAACCACCCAGGGGTCTGAAGTCCAGGCAGCCCAGTAACTGAGCTGCTGTTGGAAAAAACATCCGACGAACCGGCCCCGTGGCCCCAGCGCCTGCCCCCCCCCGCCTCTTGAGGCTCTGGGGGGGGGCAACGGTCAGGCTGCGGGGCACAAGGCTGCCGGGACGGTAGGCGCCCGGGGGGCCGAAAGTCATCAACAGGCTGCTGAGCAGGCTGCTGAGACCTCCGCAGGCCACCAGGGTAACCAGGTGGCTGAGAGCGCTGCCGGGGGACAGCCGAGGGGCCCCTGGGCCTGCTAGGAGCGGACACACTCCTGCGTAGACCGAATAGCCACTGCCTGGTCTGAGTAGCCTGGGCAGCTCCCTCCTAGCCTGGACAATGGTGGACATTGTGCGCCCCAACTCCCTCGACATGAGGGCAAATGCCTGTAACAAGGTATCACTCAGACTCTGCAGCGACGGATCAATCTGCGCCTGCTGCAGAGAGGTAGGAAGGCCCAGCAGTAGGTGGGAAAGGGAATTGCCAATCCGACCCATGCGTGCCACAGCATCATAGGCCTTTGTGAGAAGGTCGTCCGTGACCCTGCACTGAGGCCGGGGACACCTGGCATCCGGCCTCAAAGCCTCATCAGGAGCCAAAATGAGGGCCGCAATGGCAGGCTCAACTGGTGGCATACGGCCTAGCCCAACCTGTGCCGCATCCTGCATGGCAGCCAAGGTCCGGGCGTCTGTGGAAAGATGGGAAAAGGCCCGGTGTCCCTCCAACACGCATGAAGCTCCTTCAAGTACTCCTCTGAAGGAGGAACAGTGAGTGCGGTCGGGGCAGGGCTGCGCCTGAAAAAGGCGCTAGCCTGAGCAGCGTCTGTCTATGGCACATCCAGCTGTAGGCGAGCAAGAGCCATACGCATGACGGCCCCGATGGAGGTGTCTGCTGCCCCCTGCTTCCTGTTACTGGGAGCGGGCGTCACCAGCAAATAATCAACAATCTGACAATAATTAGCTGTGAGCGTAAGCGCTGCTGCTAAACAAGAGTCAAATAATAGCGTTACCGGGAGCGGGAGCGAGAGCACTGCCTTCACCAGTAAGCAATCAACAACGGACAATTAGCTGTGAGCGTAAGCGCTGCTGCTAAACAAGAGTCAAATAATAGCGTTACCGGGAGCGGGAGCGAGAGCACTGCCTTCACCAGTAAGCAATCAACCAAAGACAATTAGCTGTGAGCGTAAGCGCTGCTGCTAAACAAAAGTCAAATAATAGCGTTACCGGGAGCGGGAGCGAGAGCACTGCCTTCACCAGTAAGCAATCAACAACGGACAATTAGCTGTGAGCGTAAGCGCTGCTGCTAAACAAAAGTCAAATAATAGCGTTACCGGGAGCGGGAGCGAGAGCACTGCCTTCACCAGTAAGCAATCAACAACGGACAATTAGCTGTGAGCGTAAGCGCTGCTGCTAAACAAAAGTCAAATAATAGCGTTAACGGGAGCGGGAGCGAGAGCACTGCCTTCACCAGTAAGCAATCAACAACGGACAATTAGCTGTGAGCGTAAGCGCTGCTGCTAAACAAGAGTCAAATAATAGCGTTACCGGGAGCGGGAGCGAAAGCGCTGCCTTCACTAGTAAGCAATCAACAACGGACAATTAGCTGTGAGCGTAAGCGTTGCTAGCGAACACACTGCCTCCACCAGTAAATAATAAACAACAGATAATTAGCTTCGCTAGCGTAAGCGCTGCTGCTAAACAGAAGTCGAATAAAAGCGTCACCGGGAGCGGGAGCGAAAGCACTACTTTCACCGGCAAGCCACACAAAACAAATTGGTTAGACACCAATAACATTGAGAGCAAGGAGGCCAACGAGTGCTAGGATCGGGAGCGAAAACGCTGCCTCAACCAACAAACGCCGACACAAACCTGACTCCACGCTGGTCTGGTCTCAGACGAAGATCAGCTGGCCACAGCCTCTGGAGGACGGGTTGCCCGCGGCTCCGACTGTCGTCACGAGGCTGCACGCAGCCAGCTGTAAACAGAAGTTTCCAACTTCCTTCTCAGCACAAAGTGCAACACGGTACATGCGCAGCGAGAAGATGAAAAGGAACAGATCCTCTTACGACACCGGAAGATATAGCCCTCCCGGTGTCACGTGGGGGTCACAGGTGACTATGTTGTTATTGGTACTCGAAATGCGCATGCGCGAGTTGGAGCTATCCAGTGCTTTAAGTACCGCCTCTGGCGGTCAGTAAGGATGAAATAGAACTCGTGAGTAATGCTTAAAAAAATCAAAACAGATACTCGGTCGAATTCAAGGCAAGGTAAAATCTTCATGTCTCTCCACATCCATGGTGAACATACTGAAAATGATGACGTAGTGCGTGTGTCTTTTCTTCTTTTTTCTGTAGTACATCATGTTGGTGAAGGTGAGATTTGGAGAAACGCAGAAGTATGTCAAAGTGGCTGAGACTGAAGATGGCTATGATGACTTCAACACATTTCTTCAGAAAGGTTGGCATCATTTTTAATAGAGCAGAGAAATTGACTAATTATTATAATATCTACTGAAATTATGTGATATGTAAATGTCTCATATTATGGAGTTGTGTTTACAGGGTTTGAAATTAACTTTTTGACCTACTAAACAAAGTGGCACACGCGCGCACATACACACACAGACACGGGCGCATGGACAGTTGGCACTTTGCCGCTCGTAAATGCGCTATATCGCGCTGATTGTACAGTGTTCAAATACCCCCCCGTCCGTCCGTCCGTCGGATAGTCCGACCACCGACTCCGGCGTGCTACCAGCTAACAGCAGCTGACTGAGCCTTTTGGAGCCGCGGCTCGGCTCACGTTAACGTGGACTCGGTGCGTTCCTCTCAGTCAGCTGTGAAGCAGCAGCGGTCTGATAAGCATGATGTCTGTGACGTGTCCCGTTATGCGCGACTAAGTTGTGACGTTGTCAGGTGACTATAAGCTTATAATACACTGGGGGAAACCCTGGAAACAGATTGGGAGTCTCTTTTTTTCTAGCTCGCAGCTAAAAATCTGTCTCGCCACAGAGGAATCTGGGTCGCAAATGGCGAGTGGCGACCGCTAATTTCAAGCCCTGTGTGTTTATGATAGCTAATGGTAATGCCCTGTGTGCCCTTGACCTAAAATGTTAGGAAAAACAAGTATAGCAAATTTCTGTTTATTATAATTTTTCCATTGCTCTGAATTTTTTTTTTTTTATCAGTCATTCAAAAGCTAGATCTTCCACTTGAGAGTGAGCTGCACTTGACAGATGAAACAGGGACAGAAATCGATGCAGATGTGTTTGAGGAGCTTGTGCAAGCAGAGAACCTTACTGTTAGGGTGGCAACTGACAAGTCAACAGGTGAGACTCAGACTTGTGAGGCCAGGAGTGGATCGTCAATATTAAAGAGTTTTGTGGAGAACTAATTATTTTTTCCTTTTGTGTTTACATTTTTTGAAACTGTTTACAGTTGTGCTTCATGATGATCTTTCATACACTTCTTGGAGTCACCGATATCAGACAACTCCTCTCTGTCAGTGTCAGAAGACTTCCTGGCAGTATCCTCTGATTCATCAGATGCAACAGTGATTGTTCAGACAAATGGAGGGAAGAGAACCCATGTTGAACGGGAATCGGCAAAAGAGGTTTTAGTTATCAAATATCACACACAAATATATTGTGCAGTTGAACTGTGTTAAACTGTTTTGTTGTTGGATGTAATGATTATTAGAGCTGCAACTAACGATTATTTTCATCATCGATTAATCTGTTCATTATTTAAACAATTCATAGATTAGTTGTTTGGTCAATAAAAAGTAGAAAAATGTTGAAAAGTATCAACAGTGTTTCCCAAACCAAAAGATGATTTCCTCAAATGTCTTCTTTTGTCCAAAGAGATATTCAGTTTATTGTCATAAAGGAACAAAGAAACCAGAAATATTCACATTTAAGAAGCTGAAATCAGAGAATTTTGACTTTTTTTTCTTAAAACACTACTCAAACTGATAATTCGATTATCAAAATAGTTGATGATTAATTCAATAATTGATTATTTTTAGATTAATTGTTGCAGCTCTAATGATGGTGATTGCTAATTTGCTTTATCTTTTAGATGGTGAGAGATGCTCTAAAGGCTAAACCGGGTGGACAGATGATTTTGTATAAATCTTTTTATTGAATTTTTGTTCACATACAACTTTTTTTTTTGTATAAATCAGGACCCCCAGACCCCCCAACCCTCATATGCAAAAACTACCAGGGGCCCTTTTGTGCATCTGGGCCTAGAGGTCCTAAAGTTCTTAATCCGTCCCTGGAGCAGCTGCCTTACCATACATTCCCACCAAAAGCGCACAAAAAGGAATCCACCTTTGCCACCCTGTAATGTTCGTTCCTGCAGCAGAATGGATTATTCTCCCTGACCTTTTGACCTCAAGTGGTCAAACCAACTCTGACGCATACAGGGGGATGTCCCTCATGTGCCACACGGCTTATTTTTCAGATATATGACTTTTGAATTTTTAATGTTAAATGAATGTCCAATATAAAACCAACTTAATGCCAGTGTTCCACATGAGTGTTCCCCAGCTGTACTTAAATCTGGATTCACAACTGCTAGTTCTAACAGGATGAAACTTTTGGCACAATTTTTTTTTAAAGATTTAGAGGCCAGAGAGGAAGATTTACTGTAATCTATGGAAATGCACATGTAATGATTAGCCTGTTATGGCTACAGAAGTAGGTACATAAGGGGGGCCCATCAGCAGTGACCACTTCTGGCCCTTTGCTTTAGGACATGCACTGTATTTGGCCTGCCCAATCTGTATCAGTGAGCATCCTAAACCAAATAAACACAACCAAGCAACCTTTTGCTATAGAACTTAATTAACACGTGACTATCAGTGCGTAAAGTAATGAGAACTGAGGCCACGATATGAAGTAGTCCAGATATAAATCTGCTCCAGACATACATTTAACAGATAGCACAAGAATATTAGATGCAAAGACTATATCATACCAGAGTGTTTTGGGGGTATGTGTTTGACAAGCATGTGATAATATTTTATTTTTTAGATGCAACACTGCCCTCTCTTTCCACTGCATGGTATCACAAGCCATGTTTCAAAGGATCAGCTCTCATGGCAAAGACCAAAATTCTACCTTGATGAGCTAAACCAACATAATAAAAGGGTTTAGTATACACATGAATGCAAAAAAGCACACAAGTAAATATATAAAAATACTTTATTAGACATCTACCTTTGACAAACAAGATTATCATTGAGCTGGTTCCATTCAATGACAGCAGCACCAAAACCACCAAGAAACATGAATAATAACAAACAACAGAGAACGAGGACACATGGTGGGGAAAGCTTATAAGAACTAGAGCTGAAATGTACTTCGGAGTCATTTTTCAATGTGCGGTGAGTTGGTCCAGGTTGTCGTTGCTGCGGCTGGAGAGGTGGGCCTCCAGAATTTCCCCAAACAGGCTCCTCTTCAGGAGGCTGTAGGCCATGGGCAGAAGTTGCCTGATAACCTTGTGGAAATACTGCGGATCGTCAGGAAAAGAAAGATTAATAATGCATTTCTTCACAATCTCACTAGTTGCAAAATTCAGGACTTCACATGGCTTAAAGGTTGAGTAGGTGATTCTATTCAGAAACACTTCCTGTTATATTACTTGAAATCCTCGTAACACACCGCAATGAAGAAATGAAATGCTCTGACAATAAACAAATTTCACAATGTCATCTGTGGCTGTAGCAGGACTGTGAAAACCCCGTCCAATCAAAAAAGTCGGGCTGGAGAAAATAATTGGACGGCCTCCCTGTCTGTCAATGCTTACTTCCTGATTGCGCCATGCACAGTGGCGTGGCGTGAGGAACATTTCCGAGGAAGCCAAGTGAGACACAACCTCTAAGCTGTGTATGTTTTACAGGGTGGGAAAAACGGACGTTGCAGTTTATATGTTGCTATTTCCCATGGTCGGATGAACTTTTAGACTCGCCCAGCATCATTTTACCAGGACTGACACACGCTGAGCAGTGTCTCTCTCTCTCACTCTCTCTTATTATTATATGATTATTCAGGGAGCAGGAATCCTTGTCAAAAAGGAGACAGGGCCAGCAGAATAGCCGCTGTAGCTTGGCGCTACCAGCTAGCCACTCAGTGCGGATGTAATTCTCCTCATTAAAGGTCCGAAAACCTTTCTTCCTCTCCGTACGGACTCCGTACTACGGAGCTCTAGTTTTGGTGTTGGCCGGCCGTCAGATTTAATCCGGAGTTGCTGTTGTAGAGGCAGTTTAGTAAAATTATTTTTTACGAAATACTCCAAATCTCCACCCTCCATAATTGCGCTTAAAAAAATTAGCTAGCTTATCAAGAGATGAACACAAAGCAACAAATTTTCCGTTATTTCATTCATGGACGTAGACGTTGATAACATACTCTGATTTGATTGATGCCAACGGGTTCACGGCTTCCCTTTACACTGTCATGACCAATCACAGGGGAGCAGTGTTGTGACAATATCCTCACCTGATTGGTCAATCATTCTTTTTTTTTTTTCCCACCAAGGGCCAGCGCAGCTTGGCCTCCTCACAGACAACAGGGTGCAGTAACATGTTTTCAACGCTCATTCACCCCGTAACATTTAGAGGGGCGCTGTTTTACACATCATGAAACGCTCAATAATAAATGAAGAGAGACGAGGAGGAGACGACAGACACATCACAGAGGGATTATGGAAACTGTTAAAAAAGTGATTTTATTAAATGATGGTTATATTATGAAAAAACTGAGGAAGCCTGGCTTCCCTTGGCCTCTGCAAGAAAACGCCACTGGCCATGCAGATCTTGAGCATTGAATAAATATGGATGTAATCATTTTCAAAATTCACAACGTGATTTTGTCTTCCTACTCTCTGGCACGCTAGCTGTATTAAAAGGACCGTCTTTCAACGACTTTGAACAGAGGTCTGAACACCTTTTGTCTTTTGGTTCGGCGATGCGTTCAAAGTCAACTGAGTGTCGAAGGGCATTTGTGCATCACGTTGGTGGAGACTTACATGGGATCCGTAACAGAAGAGGTCCAATCCCAGTTCATATCCCATGCCATAGTCACACTCATCGTTGGCAAACTGAACAAATGTGACCATCTCCTGGAGAGGTCCGAAGGCTTTGACTCGCTCCTCATCATTCCTGGCTTCAGCAATCGCCTTGAGGATCTTCTTGAGACCAGCTGGATATAGAATAGAATAATGAACACCAAGGAACCACTGATCCAGTTATATACCAGGAATTAAACCCATTAAGTCTTGTCAAGGTTTATTTCTATATACACAGAACATAAGCTCACCATCTGTTTCTGGGAGTTCTCTGTATCCTACATCATTCTTGTCTACAGGTACAACGATGCCGGCACCGTGAAACGTCTTGGTGACCACCTACGGCGTGACAAGAGATTAGCTGCCGATTTCAACTTGGAGCACAACACTTAAAAACATATTTTTTTCTTTAATAATATATGACCACAACCACTTTAAAATTATTTACCCATGGTATTGTGAAATTACAGTATTACGTGATGAAGTGGGGCTGGGAATGTCTGTTTATCCACTGCGACGGTACCAAGGAGTCTCCTTGAAACTAATGTGGACTATTTCGAATGTGAGAGGTATGACGTGACGTAACCCTGACGTAAATCATGAGATGAATATAATTTTGCATAGTATTGAGTTGATATACTGCAGTGGGTGTTAGGAGTGGCATGATTTAATCTGTTGCTTACCTTCTTGTCCCTCTGCTTCATGCCTTTGGTCTTCTGCTCCAGAGACAAGCCCAGAGTCTCTGCTCTGTCTCTCAGCTGTGTCTCCAAGCTGTCCAACGCTGCTTCTCCAGCTTTCTTGCTGCCCCTCTCTTTCCTCCTCCTCAACAGATACAGGCTGATGGAGGAGGGAGCCAAGGGATCAACCATTACATACAAGGAAGTAGAAAGAGAGACAGCATTCAATTCACGATTTGCTACTGATGAGAAATGAAAAGTGCAGCATCAGACTACTCAACTTGATGTAATTTGATAATGTATAAGAAAATATTAAAATACAAAATGCCAGATGGATAAAATGCCCTGTGCATTTCGAATGACTTCTACAAATCATACTCTAAAAAGGGTGTACATTTTGAAATGTAAACTTTCTTTCTTAAAACAGGCAGCTGAACCTGATCACATGGAGTGAAAATGTGTCTGTATGGTGAATATGTGGTTAGTACTCACAGGACAGCAGCAAACACGTTGTCTCCCATCTGTGTTATGGTGCAACCTTTCTTGGCTTCGTTTGCCCCAACAAACGAAGGGAGGGAGTCTGGAGTGTCTCTGGTTAAATTGGGCACAATACAATTCAGTAAATCAGAGTTAATCGTGCTCATGTAGTTTAGTTTCTGCTGGCAGGCGAATGCCGTGTTTACACCAAGTTTGACTGCGTGTTCATTTGGTTTATTTGTGGCACTCGAGCTGGATGCACCGGAGAGGAGGGGGGGATTATCTCCATCATGTACATGTTGTGTTCACTGCATGTAGCAAGACACATCAGCTGGTTAACTACGGTGATATGAACCGAGAACTGACTTTGCTGTAATTCTACAATGTAAAAAGTGTGAAATCATGGTTTGTTAGGTCTGTCTGCAAGACGATAAGCAAAAAACTGTAATTATGCGCGTTTTCTAATTGAAGCTTGGATCAACGGGTGCTAAGCCATGTTAACATTGTAGCTTCTCCATCAACACTCAAAATAACATCATCTAGACATAAATGTGGCAGCAACCTTGTTGTTTGTACATAGACAGTCTCTGATTTATACACAAACATTTATAGACGTAGTTTGCTACTCGTGGAGCTCTCGGCTCTAGCTTTTCTTCCTCCATTTCTGATTCAGCAACATCTGAGGCTTTCCTGACACAGCTCCACACAAATTTCTCAAGTTGAAATATGTCATCTTGCGCTAATGATGCAAATTTAGCATATTCGCTTCATTCATGTCACGCAATTTGCTTCGCCATTGGTGTGAGCACACCATAAGTCAATTTGTCTGTAGTGGAAGCTACAGTGTTGTCATAAAAGCAAAAGTACACTGGAGTTGTGTGTACCTGTAGTAGCCGATGTGATGCTGACTGTCTTCACTCCCCAGAAGGATGGTCTGAAACTCTGGCGGGTCGTATAAATACCGCCAGTGGAGGTGGAAGTTGGGCTGAGGATTCTTTGAGTTTTTGTGGGCTCCTGCCAGGATGTCAAAGGGACCGACCAGCTGCAAACCCAGTGTGTCTTTCAATGCACCTAAAATGTATATTAAGATGAATAAAAATAATAAATTCATACAGAAATAAAGTGACAGACGGACACCAGTCAAATGTACACTTGCTGCAAATTAGGCTATGATAATTAATGTGTATACAAATAAGACTTTCTATTAGGGATGCACGATAATTATCGGACCGATAATTATCGGCCCGATAATAGGAATTATGACGTCATCCCGATAAATCCGATACAATTATTAATACCTCCGATAATCCGACGATAGGATGTGTGTGTTAAAACAGTGCTACGGGTGGATTGGGACGAGGGACGTTAGTTTTTTTCTAGGCGCCTCCCGTTTAGCATGTGATGTGGTTACTGTGGTATCACAGGTTTCGGAGGAGGGAGTTAATCCACAAATCGAGCGCTCCCTTCTCACACCAGGTTCACACTGCACGCGGAAGCGCCGCGGCGCAGCGCGCCGCCGAAAATCGCGAGCGATCCGCGCACCCCCCGTTCAGACCAGACGCGTATTTCTCCGCGGCGGTCGACAAGCGCTTCTGCTCAGCTGTTGTTCATTCAGAGCTATTTTTTCCATTAAACCCCATAAAATTAATACGCCATGTTTCTGTAACTAAGAAGTTTGTACACTTCTTGTCCGTAGAGCGCGAGAGAGAGAGAGAGAGAGCGCGAGAGAGAGAGAGAGAGCGCGAGAGAGAGAGAGAGAGAGAGAGAGAGAGGGACACACACACAGACAGAGAGTGTGTATGGTATAGACAGTAGTAGTGCAGATATACCGTTGAAATACACATATTTGTTTATCTACTCTTCACATTTATTATATATATATATATTGTCATTTTATTGAAGAGTCAAAACTGTTCTTGGCTTTCTTTTGTTCATAGTATTAATTATCATGTCACTGTGATACATCTGGTATGGTGTTTGGTAAAAGGCAAAGCTATGCTAAATCTACCTAAGCTTAGTCATTAGTGTTTTTGACCTGAATTTGATCTGAATATACATTCAAAAACGAATAACAATATTATCGGTTATCGGTATCGGTCCCGAGGAGCAGAAAGTTATCGATATCGGTATCGGCTTCAAAAAATCAATATCGTGCATCCCTACTTTCTATTCTACATTTGTTGGGGAAAAACAACAGGAAATCAGTAATATGGGAGAAAGTTTTGCTATGTTCCAGAACATTGATCATATCAGTTTTGGCCAATTTGGACAGCAACCGTACGAACAGCAGCAGACCATGAAACTGCTTCTCAATAAAAAACAGGTGAATATAAAGGCAACATCTAACAAAGACACTTGTCTTGCAGGTTTCCTCAAATTCTCTGGGGTTATTGCATATTTTTCACGGGTAGTCTCAAAGAAGCTTTTGTGCATTTAGACATTATAAATGATTCAATGCTCGGACGCACCCTCTTAGGGCTGGGCAATATACACCATATTGCCAAAAGCATTCTCTTGACTTGCATATGAACTTAAATGACATCCCATTCTTTATCCATCAGGTTTAATATGATGTTGATCCAACCTTTGCTGCTATAAACAGCTTTATGGATGGCTTTCCGAAAAGTTTAAGTGTGTGTTTATGGGAAATTTTTGACCGTTCTTCCAGAAGCGTATAGGTGAGTTCACACACTGATGTTGGACGGGAAGGCCTAACTCTCAGTCTCCACTCTAATTCTTTCCAAAGGTGTTCTATCGGGTTGAGGTCAGGACTCTGAGCCAGTCAAGTTCATCCACACCAAACTCTCTCATCCATGTCTTGACGGACTTGCTTTGTACACTGGTGTACAGTCATGTTGGAACAGGAAGGGGTCATCCCCAAACTGTTCCACTAAGTTGGGAGCATGGAATTGTCCAACATCTCTTGGTATGCTGAAGCATTCAGAGTTCCTTTCACTGGATCTAAGGGGCCAAGCCCAGCTCCTGAAAAATAACCCACACCATAATCCCCCTCCACCAAACTTTACACGTGGCACAATGCAGTCAGACAAGTACCGTTCTCATGGCAACCGCCAAACCCAGACTTGTCTATCAGATTACCAGATGGAGAAGCGTGATTCGTCCCTCCAGAGAACGTCTTCACTGCTCTAGAGTCCAGTGGCGGCGTGCTTTACACCACTGCATCCGACGCTTTGCATTGCACTTGCTGATGTATGGCTTGGATGCAGCTGATCGCCATGGAAACCCATTCCATGAAGCTCTCTACACAGTTCCTGAGCTAATCTGAAGACCACATGAAGTTTGGAGGTCTGTTGTGATTGACTCTGCAGAAAGTTGGTGACCTCTGTCCACTATGTGCCTCAGCATCCTCTGACCCCCCTCTGTCATTTTACGTGGTCTACCACTTCTTGGCTGAGTTGCTGTCGTTCGCAATCTCTTCCACTTTGTTATAATCTCACTGACAGTTGACTGTGGAATATTTAGGAGAGATTTCACGACTGGACTTGTTGCACAGGTGGCATCCTATCACAGTACCACACTGGAATTCACTGAGCTCCTGAGAGCGACCCATTCTTTCACAAATGTTTGTAGAAACAGTCTGCATGTCTAGGTGCTTACTTTTATACACCTGTGGCCATGGAAGTGACTGGAACACCTGATTTATATTATTTGGATGGGTGAGTGTATACTTCTGGCTAGTGCTGGGCGGTTTACCGGTTCATACCGAATACCGGTGTTTTTTTTGTTTATGATATGAATTTTTCATATACCCCAATACCGGTGAGTGTGTAGCGTATGAACGTTGGGAACGCAGAGCGGCGGAACGTCGCGCCGCCGGACATTGTTTGAGAGGGGGATGTTTAGCAGCTGCACCAAACAAGCAGCATGTGAGAGCACAGCCTGTGTTGAGCGTACGATGCGGTGAAAAAATGCATAAACACGGCGAAACTTTCGCTGTGTTTATCCTTTTTTTTTTTCGCCGAAACTCTCGCCGAGAGTTCCGAACGAGCAAGCAATGCAACAGAAGAACTTGTGCCGAAAAGAGGAGCCGTGTCTGTTGTTTGGAAATTCTTCAGCTTTAAAAAATCCGACGTCAAACAAACAACAATATTCTGCAAATGCTGTCGGGCTAAAGTTGTAGCCGTAGTTGGCACTGCGGGAGAAAAGACGAGTCAAATGTCACTCAAAGACGCGTTTGCTAGGGGGACTGCCTACGACAAGAAAAGCAAACGGTGGAACTGTTTATTTTTTCTAATTATTTGGTTCAATATTATTTATGGATGTTGCCTTGATTTATGTTCAGTGGATAAAGAAGTCTTCATTTTGCAGTTACGGGAGACGTATTGTTTACATTGTGTAGCCAGTTGGTTTACAAAAGATGGTTTTTCAAGTTGCAAAACTTGCTCAATAAAGGGTTCTGTATTTTGACTGCAACAGTCATGCATTCTGATTCCTTCACATCATGAATACTCGTGTGGACATTAATGTTTTTCTACAATATTCACTCCTCATGACAGTAAAATATGTCATTCCAAGCCAATTTACTGCAGTAATTATTCTCTAAATTATTAGAAAATGAGGTTAACACCCAGTCGTGCTTGAAAAAAAAAAAAACATCAAATACCGTGAAACCGATATCATTTTGAAAAATACCGTGATATAAATTTTTGGTCATACCGCCCAGCACTACTTCTGGCAATATAGTGTATCTCAATTTTCTATCCATATCATGATATCAGACTAGATATCATCTTAGATTTTGGATATTGTAATACTCAATAAGTGCAGTCTTTTGCCGCTTTTAACGGCAGCATTGCAGTCAAGTGATGCATTTTCTGAACTTAAAACTTGTATTTGCCTTTGCTCACTTAGTCATCATACCCAAATTACTGCTGATTATTTACAAAAAATGGGTGTAAATATTTTGTGAAAGCAACCTTGTCCTATCAGTGTGTGTTGTGTAGCAGGATACATCACTAGTATAAAGAGCATACCACGGGGGTTGTCAGAACAAATCTCTTTGCAGAAGTCCCAGAAGTGGTACAGATCTTCTGGCATTTGAAGCTTGTACAGTTTCACCATCTCATCTCGGAGCTCTGGATGCACCTCTGATAACGGCATGGCTTTGGCTTCATCCGGACGGGCTTTCTTCAGCTCCCCATTGCCTGTACCCGCCCCCTGAAGACATTTATTGCAGGAAAACAATGTTATACACAAAGTTGCCAGTTTATTTGGTACAAAAAGCTACAAAGAATGTATTTTAATACAACACTGCAATAAACTGAATTTATTGGGTTATACTCGCAGGTCTTTCCAAGGGTAGACTAAATATTAGAAACATGTTTTGCTATGATGATAATGGAAATTTAGCCAACAGAAACAAACAAGGATAAAGGATGAAAATGTCATTGGGCCCAGAGGATTCAGGTGCCTGGGTGTTATTTTAACTCTAAACACCTCCCAGATGTACCAGTCAAACAATAAGAGATTAATATTGCAAGTCATGGTGCCAGCATCCAGACTTGTCCATTTCATTAGCAGTTTTCATTATTATCAGTCGTAAAAGCAGTATGATTTCGTGTTATTGCAGGCATATAAATGTAATTTGTGTTTCTGTTACTGGGAATCCCCACTGGAAGCGAGTTGTGAGCGCTCTGTCGTCCAATCACAGACTCCGTCTTCTGTAAACGTCTCACTGACCTTCAGCAGGCTGACTGACTGCAGACGTTTACTGAACCAAAAGACTTTTCATGTCAGCTCCATGGGAAGAAAACAACAGTGTTTGTCAGCCTGTGTATTGATTAACTGATTTTATTTCTGTCCACCGGAATGAGTGAAAGGGATCTGCCTGTAGTGAACAGGCAAGCGTACAGATGGCCCTTTTAATACAGCTGCGTGCCAGAGTAGAAAGACGAAATCCACGTTGTTATTTTGAAAATGATGACATCTATCTTTTTTCAATAAATATGGGCTTTCCGACTGAGATAAATAGGTAGTACTGCTAGTACACAGTCTATGTGTGTTTGAGAGACAGTGACAGAAGGAAATAGAAGTTGGACTGCAGGCAAGGTTCCTGTAAGTTATTCATAAAATTTTTTGAATATTTATGGTTTGAATGAAGCTCCAGAGCTTTAAACTATTCAGTACAGCTCTAGTTATTAGTTATACGTAGGTTTGCAAAATTCCTGGAATTTTCAAAGTTGGAAACTTTCCATGGGAATTAACTGGTGTTTATTGGAATTAACGTGAATAAACCTGGAATTTACAAAATTGAAGGTTGGCCCTTAACAGGGATTTTGAATATAGTTGAGTAAAATATATTTAGCATAATCTTGACAAAAACAACAAGATTTCATGGAAGAACACAGCGAATTGCATGTACATAGCACACTGCTTACTGCAGGGGTATTGAGGCCACACCCCCTAGATGCACTGTGCATTCCTCCATCACATGCACAGATGATTTCTAGAACCCTGGACTACTGAGGCCACCTTTTTGAGCCCATGGACTACATAAAGTGAAGAATGTTTTGATGATATTATGGGGTAAATATATTTGATGTATGTTATTAATGTTTAACTTGCAAATATCACATGGAAATGTATTCATACAGTAGATAGCTAGCTGACACCATTTAATTGACCATTTAAGAGGCTCTCTTATCAAGACTCTGTATAGGTTTAAATATTGTCAACAGGCATACGTGCCACAAAAATGCAGCATATTGCAAAGTGCAAATATAATAAACAAATATTCCCAAATCCCCCATCTTAACTGTAGCTTACTTAAATGTATAGGATATGTCCCGAACCTTTGCAAGCCCAGTTAAAAGTCATTTACATCCAGTGGGGATGTGGAGTGGGTGCACATGTGCTAGTGCCGATTTTATGTGGGGCAGACTGCTGTAAAACTGATGGGCAAATTTAGCCTATTACTATATGTAAAATAGACAAGCATATAATTGAATAAATATGACACAACTCAAGGCCCAGCATACAATTTAAAATGATCATCTGTCATCAATCCAGAGACAGAGGAAGACTCGGTTCTAACTTTAGACACTACGGGGGGCTCAGAGGTAGAGCGAGTCGTCCTACAATTGGAGATCAGCGGTTTGAATTCCTCCTGTCTGCATGCCTAAGTGGGAAAGATACTGAACCCCAAATTGCCCCTGGCGTGTGAATACGAATGATGTTAGCTCCAGACGTGCAGGCAGCTCCTCTGCCATCAGTGTGTGAATGGGTAAAAAGACTCATAAGTCTTGAGTAGTCAAAAAGACTAGAAAAGCACTATATAGATGCAGATCCATTACTATCAGGGAGTTCCAAGGCCATCGGAGAATACTTAAAGATTACTGGAGATGAAAACCCCCGCAATTATATGAGATAATGGTTTAAAAGATGGGCAGATTCAGGCCTGTTATCAGATAATAAATGTTATTGTGCTGCTGTGATCAACAAAACAACTCCCTCATCGGTTTGATAAACCAATGAGGGATCTTAACATAATACTGGGAAGCCGTACATCCAGCTAAGTGCTAAAATCAAATCAATGTTAAACATTGATGCACCGTCAACAGAGCACTACTGTATATTAGGAAATATAGGGCTAGGTATTGCTACAATAAGTGATAAGAAACACTCACGATAGGTTGTGGTGAATTTTCCTTATCGGGATCGTCGTAAATATCGTCATGGGTGATTTCAAAAGATTTTTATCTATTTATCCTTCATGCAGGCAGACCTTGTGATTTATAACCATCCCTTTTAAGAAGATTTGATTGTTTTCACTAAAAAGGATGTTTACTGGAAAAGAAGTGTGTTCGGTGTCGCGATAATAATATATATTTTTTGTTAACAAAATGTAAAAGTTATTCCAGTATGTTTTAGTGACATTTTAAGAGTTTGGAGCACATTTTAATGAATAGTGGGATAATGTCATGAATTGCAATAATTTTGGCTAGCTCACCCACTTTGAATATTCACTTTGGATCTTCAGAAACCTATGGGAGACTACGTCCATATCTTATACAGTCTACATCTGGAACGCAGCATCAGGGTTGGTTCAGTTTTTGGTAGGGGGAACCTATAAAGCCCAGGATAGGCCATAGAGATAAAAAAAAAATAAAAAAAATAATGTATTGAGGACGCAATTGATTAATTTGTGCGCACAAGATTAAACTAATGTCCCATATTTGATTATTTTCCCCACAAATTTGATTAGTTTATGCACATGAGACAAACACAAACATGTTCCAATGTTTTGTTTGATTCATGTACATAAGATAATTGTACAGACATGGGACAACGTAAAAAGTTCATGTTGGGATTATCCTGGCTAAAATAATTGGGTCATTCCGTGTCATTTCATCAAATGCCTCCCACCTGACCATCTCAGAATGTCCTGAAAAAATTCAAGTACAAAGACACACTTGTTAATAGGACAAATCCAAAATATTAGGTCTCTACTGTCAATAGTTTTCTCATGAAACATCATTGAATGAAGGGTAGTTTAGACGGTTTTTGGCATCATGCTCTGAAAAGCCATTTTTAAACAGTAATATCTGGAAAACTATCTCACCTGTGGCCTTCAAATTTTGTACAGAGTATATCTGTGACTAAAAGCCTCCAGACATGAAATATCAGGGGTTTAGCTCAATGATAACCTAGTATGGTAGGTACTTACAATGTGGCTTATCGAAATGAAGTAGTAACTTTGAAATGTGGCTGAGCTCCCATTTTTGCAGATAAAAGACTTCTATCACTTCTGCCTCTATCTCTGGTGTTGGCTTAAACATTCTATAAAATATGGTCTCTCTCAGATGATTAGTTTCACAGATATTAAGGCTCAAAAATGGAAGTAAACACATCTTTGCCCAACTTCAGAGTCATATTCCAAAAAACTGACAACACGTATCAGGTCCAAACTTACTTTTTTTAAAAGATCATATTCTTGTTAAAATCATATTAAAAAATTGGGAGGGTGTTTTGCCTCAATTTGTCGCAGTGATTTTTTAAAATCCTGATATTGGTGGGGTTTTTGTGGCTGGTTTTGGTACTGCATGTCCTAACAGCCTACTCGTAAACATCACAGCAGGGCAATTCAATTGTGTTTTTTACCATTTACCAAAGACTTACATGTGACTAAATGCTACTGATAAATTTAGCCTCACGAAAACATTAAAATGTAGCACAGTTGTAGTTACAGAGGCAATAAGTCCTTGTGAGTTAAACATGGTGAAAGCAGCTTTTAATGTCTTAAACCATGAACAAACATAGCATAATATTGAAGACTGTACATTTTGTCATACTTTAAGTATATAAATTACACAACCAGGTACAAAAGTCTCAAAAGTTTGATATTGAATGCCAGTTTGTCTCTATGCTCACTATGAGGGATCACACGTTTCATCTTTTAGATCCAATTCCTTCGTCACATTCATTCATTTGTCAGTCACTTTACAAATTGTCTAATGTACATCTCTGCTCTGTTGTGCTCATCTTTTTTAATGGCATACATTCGCCCAGTTTCTGTAGAGGGGACGTCAAATCTTGCAATCTTGCAATTTTAAGTACCTACCATACTAGTTTATTATTGAGCTGAACCCCTGATATTTCATGTCTGGAGGCTATTAGTAACAGATATACTCTGTAGAAATTTTGAAGGCCACAGGTGAGATAGTTTTCCAGATATTGCTGTTTAAAAATGGCTTTTCAGAGCATGATGCCAAAAACTACCCTTCAGAAAACTATTGACAGTAGAGACCTAATATTTTGGATTTGTCCTATTAACAAGTGTGTCTTTGTACTTGATTTTTTTCCAGGACATTCTGAGATGGTCAGGTCGGAAGATTTTCAGAAATTTGATGAAATGACACGGAATGACCCAATTGGATTCACAATAGTATCCCGATAATCATCAAAAATGCCTAAAACTCTTAAAATGGCAATTAAATATACTGGAATCACTTTATATTTCAAGAGAAACAAATACAAGTAACATTTGTATCATGTCACAGATAAGATGCAAAAACTTTTTGTTTTTAAATCAATTAAATTGACTTAAATAAGATGATCATGAATCATATTTTTCACTTTTCCACCACGATACCGAGTGAGACTTTTTTTAAATCGCAAAATCCTAATGCATACGTCTCTCTCACACACACACACACACAAGCGCGCACACACACCTCCATGGCCACTCCCGGACTCCGTAGGAGTGATATAGACGGGGAAACGGTATTCGACACAACACCGGCAGAGGAATGTAAAGGGGCCGAGATGCACGCGCCGAGGGCACCGATGCGTGCCTTTGTACGATCAAAGCACGAATGAAAATGCACGTTTCACTACAGTAGATGGCCTACAGAGGTTACCTAGCTACAATCATGCTGCATGACTCAGCGCTGTTGACTCGTGTAACGTTAATGCAACCAACATCGACGCGTTATTCTCTAAAGCGCAGTGTAATGTAAACTGTTAGCTCGCCGTGGACGTTACTGAACATGCGGCTCCTCGGTAACGGTGCCATGCAGCGGTGGTGCTGCCGCCGCCGCCGCCGCCGCTGCTGCCATGTTGTCGTCTGACCGCTGCTGCTCATACAGCGTGCCTAACACTTCTGCCCATCGCGTCTAACCCAAGTTGCTTTGTCGCCATGCTAAACACACGCTGCACAGCTCCTAGCCTAGTTAAACGGCCCTTTTAACGGACATCATTTTAGCACAACAGAGGGGGTGAATACATTGCCATTTTACCTGACTGGATTTGGGTTTTCTTTTTGCGCGCCCTGTCATTTTCTTCCTCTTGTCTGTCTTGCGGCGTCTTCTTCTGCGGGTCAGAATCAGCAGCAACTGGGCCGCGTTGAAGCGCATCACTGCCCCCCTGAGGCTAGATTTGTAACTGCCGGATCACGAAATTGCAAAGCATATGACTAATGTATATTCTATTTATCACGTAAAGCATCGGCGTCACTAGACACTTTTTACTGGGGCACGTGCCCCAGTATTGATCTGGCGTGCCCCAGTAAAATCTCACGTTCGAGTTTTAACGAGCTACTATATTTGGCAGTGGATTCATTTATATTGATAATAACGGTAAAATAATGGATTTTCTTTCTCATCCACAATCTCAAACCAACGCAGTTTAACTCAAAATACAAGCTGAGGCGCGCACCTTGTGGTCCGGGTCCGGCGCACACATTACGTCCGTGCTAGGCAGTGTGCATGTCGTAGCCGGGGCACCGCGACGCGCACGCATTGATAAATGCAACATATATATCAGTCATGTTGTTTTTTAAACGCAAGTCCGTGTTTGACAAGCTTAAACATGGTCAAAAAAACCATAGACAGGATATGGTTTACTTTAAAAATACAACAGACCCCCCCATCACGTCATGGTATGATCCACTTCTCTCTCCCACCTGCCCCGCTCGCCCCGATTCCCTCAGTAGCCGGCGAAGCGGCACAGTGCGTGTAGTTTCTGACAGTGTTGCGGTCGTTCCAGTAAGTAACTCAAACAACGACGTGTTACACATTTCTGTTACCGCTCAATAATCACCACCAGTCCTCATTCCTGCTGCTCTGAATCACATTCACTCTTTGTGTTGTTAGATAGTTAGATAGCTGACGGTTTACCCCATTATCTTTTAATTTTAATACAATTTCTTTGTTTACCAAGTGATGACTAAGCGTATAAGTAAGATTTACAGTCACAGTGATTTCCCCAACCCCCAAAGTCTGATGTTCTTCATTCACAAATGTGGGAATGATACTCCAAAATCAACAAAAACATGTTGAGCATGTTCATTATGTATGTTGAAATAAATATGAATTAGAGATTAATATCTCTACATTTTTACCTTTCACTTTTAGCAGCAGGAGTATGGCTGTTGCAGTAATAGTGGGCTAAGCAAGGGAAGTTTATATAGCACATTGTATAGCATATTTCATACACGCAGCGGGAATTCAAGGATGTTTTTTGTGATTTTAGTAATAGGGGGCCTGTGCCCCAGTAGAGCTTTATGTCTAGCAACGCCCCTGACGTAAAGTCAGTGTTTTATGTTAATTAACAACTACTTCAGGTTATAAATGGGATTTGTAAACCATCACTACAGGATGGAGCAGTTCTACATCGGTGAAGTCTACATATCTAAAAGCGTATAAAGACTGGTTGTATTTCGCCACCTGAACCTCTAAGATATAGGTATAGGTATTGACTGACAAAAACACATGAATGAAGTATTTTTTCTTATATTTAGGGTGAATCTGATGTAAAAGAAACAAAATGTACACACAGTACATATTTTTCTCCTTTTCCTAGAAACTGCGCACAACACAGTGTATGGATTATCTTGGTTAACTGGGTCATGATTTCTGGAATGAGACATTGTTGTTCAGTTTTTGAAATGGTTTGTTCAAATGTGTCATATAGTCCCATTATACTGGAGAGAAGACAGACATCTCAATGACTGATAGCTCTAAAACCAGGCAACTCACACCAAAACAGGCCTTTCAGGTAAGAGAGAAAATATTTATTTTTTATTTCGGGGTGAACTGTCTCTGTAAAGTGCACCAAAACATGTTCACATACCTAATGGTAGTCATGAGGGGTAACCTCAGTACATGCAGGCTATATTTGATTATAAAGGGAACTATTGTCGGGAAGAAAAATCCCATTTGATATACTGGTTAACACTGGTGTCTGGAGAGAAACACAAACCAACCAGCATGTTTATCTGGCATGTCATTAATTTTAAAGCATTGCAATCTTTTATTCTGAATATGACCAGTCTTTCCATATCACTCAGTGTCCAACTGCTCCCTCTGCTGGCCTCTTACCCCCTCATCATCTGCAGTGGGTGGCTCCACGAGTGACATCCGTGTTGTGATTGGCCGCTCCAGAAGGAGGCTGCCATGACACAGTGGATGCTGCACGGAATCAGATCCACAGCATCAGCAGGCAGCGTACCTCCATCCTCCTCGTTGTCCCTCTCTCTTTTTTCTCCTCCTCTGCCTCTCCTCCTCTCACCACCACCCCTGCTCTCTCTTTTCTCTCCCTTCTCCCCCCCTGAGGACGGACAGTCGGGCTGGCCTGCTCGGGCTATATGCAGCAGAGGACGTGCACACGCAGCAGCAGCAGCAGCAGCAGCAGCAGCAGGCTGACGGGTAGGTGTGCTGAGGCCTGTCTCCCTCCTGCAGCACAGGCGAGACATGGCGTTCTCCTCTGATCTCCGTCAAGGACTATCTATTTGAGAAGTATGCATGCATGTGAGAGCAGGGATCTAGAAAGTAGGCAGACATGACTACCACACCCTGGTAGTGTTTACTACCGCTGCCAGAGCTTCACTGGGTGGATGTTGCAGTATAGATATTTTAGTCCTCTTCATCCCCTGGGTGCCCATTTCTGTGTGCATTCAGATGGATATATATTCTCCCTCTCTCTCTCTCTCTGCTGAAGCTGTTTGTTGTTTTCCCTCTACTCTACATCTCTGGGATCTGCTTCATCGTTGACTAGGCCTTGTGCACACGTGTGCCTTTGACTGAGTGTGTTGAATGTCTAACAAAGGTCACGCCGTTTGGCCCGCTGTGTGCGTGTTTAGTCAGTCTGCCTAATGACAGCCCTCCTGTTTTCTCACCAGCCTCCCATCCACCTCTCCCTGCCTCACATCTTCCACCTCACCGCTCGCTGTCCTCCTGCATCTCCTCTGCCTCTCACTCCTACCCCGCTTCCTTAAAAAAACTCTCTCCCCTCCCTCTCCATCCTCGTCGACATCTCCTCTTCGCGCCTCTTCTCCTTTTCCGGCTGGCTGGTTTCCCAGGATGCCTTGTTCCAGGCCGCTCCGCTAGGCCCTAGCAGCATGGGCGCAGCCTGGGTGGGGAGAGAGAGCACGGATCGGACCCTTCCCCTCAGGACGGGCGCGCTGGCGGGTCACCCTCCCTCGGCTTCAGATGGGCGAGGACGCTGAGAGCTCCAAAATCAACCACACCTTCCTGCGAGACTACGTCACTGAAGGTAGGACAGACGGTGTGTCATCAGCGTCTCCTCGGTGTCAGATAACATGCTGGTATGATTGATTGGGTTCATTTCCGCTTCATGGCTGCATCATCGATGCACTGTTCGGGAATGGGTCCTGACTTTAATTTTTCCATGACTTATTCATCGTTGGGCCTGTTTTAAACTTTAGATATGATCTTGGTAATGTATGTTTGATTTCAAGGATCTGGTAGCAGAATTGATATTTTCTTGTCGCATTGAGAATGTTTCCATGGCAGACCCAAGCATCATTTTGGATGCCAACCCTCTGCCCGTTGCTCTGTGCCTACTTTATTTCCTTTCCTTTCCTTTTCATCTATTTATCTCTCTTTTTAATCTCTTCACGTCATCCTCCAGCTGATGTCATCTCTACGGTGGAGTTTAACCAGACAGGGGACCTGCTGGCCACGGGAGATAAAGGTGGCCGAGTGGTCATCTTCCAGAGAGAGACTGAGGTCAGTTCAATATGTAACACCTTTTTAAAAAATCACACATTTATTCACAAACGGCATGAATGTGTAGTTAATAGCTATGCCCGGACAGCAGCCTTCTGGCGTCACTTTGTCCCAAAGGGATGTTCTTTCTATTATATCTTCACACATGAATGTTCATTCAAAGCTGTGTTTCTCTTCCTTCTTTGCTCTGAACAGTCCAAAGGGGAACTGGAGGAGACGGGTGAGACGGGGGACTCTGGGGAGTACAATGTCTACAGCACATTCCAGAGCCACGAGCCAGACTTTGACTACCTGAAGAGTCTGGAGATCGAGGAGAAAATCAACAAGATCAGATGGCTGCCACAGCAGAACGCAGCACATTTCCTCCTCTCCACCAATGGTGAGAAACCAGCGACACCAGGTCATAAACCACATCTTCAACTCCCAGTTAGAGTGAGGCTCAACTGGCAGTCCTGTGTAGAGTTTGTACTATGAGGTACCAACCATGATTATGCACACATTGGATTAATATTAGAGGCTGGCTTCATCTTCTTTTACCTACCTGGGATAATATAACACCAATCACATTTATGGGTACAGTAGTGGCACCAACCTGCCAGAATCTGATTTGTGTATAATATTCCTGTCACGAGACTTTATTGTCCACAAATGCTCATCTGGATTGCCCCATTGATAAGAAATCGTTATCAGGCCTCTTCTCCACTGAATGTAGCATTTATCGTCAGCTTTCTCTCAACTTAATCAGCTTCTGGTGGCGTGCAAATCTTTCTGCCTGTCACAGATAAGACCATTAAATTGTGGAAGGTGAGTGAGCGAGACAAGAGACCAGAGGGATACAACCTGAAAGATGAGGAGGGGCGCATCAAGGACATCTCTACCATCACCTCTCTGCAGGTGCACACACACACACACACACAACACACACACACACACAACACACACACACACACACACACACACACACACACACAACAAGCCTATTAAAGCTCACCTTTATTTTGATCAGGCTGCAGGTATCAGGTTGATGTTCCAGTGCCCTCATATGACCCCTGATCTCTCTCTCTCTCTCTCTCTCTCCTCTCTGTCTCTCCTTGCCTCTCCATCTCTCTATCTCAGGTGCCGGTGCTGAAACCCACAGATCTGATGGTAGAGGTTCGTCCCAGACGGGTGTTCTCCAACGGGCATACCTACCATGTCAACTCCATCTCAGTCAACAGCGACGGGGAGACCTACCTGTCTGCTGACGACCTCCGCATCAACATGTGGCACCTGGGCATCACGGACCGCAGCTTCAGTATCCTTCCCATCAGCCATTCGTTATGCTTATGATAATCCTCTTTGAAAAGAAATCCCACTGTGCTCCTAAACGCCATGCTCTGCTCTCTGTAACGCTGCAGCTCAACCTTGGTGTGTAACGTGATCTTTTACCGGAGGAGGTGACTCAGATTTAGCAGGGTATGAAATTCCCGGAAAATCACTGTTGTGATTAATGTGTGTTAATTAAAAAATGATTAGCAGGATACTTTTTTAAGTCAAAATCTTTTACTTGGAAATAATAATATATATAAAATGAGGAGTGGTAGAGATTGACTCCTTTCCTACAGATTAAAGTAAAAATTCTGTCAGAAGTCAATAATATTTGTGAGGTTTAATCATTTTCTAAATCGAAACTTAATGATTATTTAAAAGGATAATGGCATTTTGATGGGAGCAAAATAACATCAGAGAATCTATGTATTAAAGTATAATGTTAGTCGAAAGGCACACTGAATCCTATGTACGACATGGAGGCCTCAGAGTGCCAAAATGTATATACATGCACTCTGATTCACACATTTCCACCTCTTGATATAGCTGAAATATCCTTTACACCCCTTCTACTCCTTGATCTATATTTGATGGAAACAGCACATGCCCATGCTCAGATGTATGTTTTGACTTTGAGAGTTTTGTATTCATGGCGGCCTGCAGCGTGTTGGACGGGGAGGTGATTTCCCATTCAAATGGAAGCTGACCTAGAAAATCCTAGAGGCATCTATGGAAGAAGAGTTTAAATAATTCACTCAGCAGTACACTTTCTACTGAACCACAAATAGAACAGAGAGAGGAGCGGAGCGGGCATGTATATTGGGGGGTCGGCTGGGGAGCATTTTCTGGGTTGTGATTATGTATCGAGGCGAAAACGAACTGAAGACGTTCATCTAAACTGAAAGGCAACTGAAAATAATCTTCCTCTGTGGATGTGCCTTGTCATTCTCCCCAGCAAAACTATCATAACATATATCACACCATGACTCTGTCTATCCTGGAATCCCTTCGCATCGCCCAAGGATGTGGTGTTTAATCCCTAACCGACCTTTTTCTCAGACATCGTGGACATCAAACCAGCCAACATGGAGGATCTGACGGAGGTGATCACAGCCGCGGAGTTCCACCCCCACCACTGCCACTTGTTTGTGTACAGCAGCAGCAAGGGCACCCTGCGCCTCTGTGACATGAGAGCCTCCGCACTCTGTGACAGGCACACCAAACGTGAGCGTGCACAATCGTGAATCATGATCACCTATGAACATAAAGCATGTCGGACTCACAAAACAAAATGTTTCCATCGGTCAGTGTTTGAGGAACCTGAGGATCCAGGAAGCCGGTCCTTCTTCTCCGAGATCATTTCCTCCGTGTCGGACGTCAAGTTCAGCCACAGTGGCCGTTACCTGCTGACCAGAGACTACCTCACCGCCAAGGTGTGGGACCTGAACATGGACAAGGGCCCTGTGGAGACGTACCAGGTGAGGCAGTGCATCTGTTCCCTGAGCTGTGTCTCTTCCATGAGTTACTGTAAGATGTATGTCCACCCATCTAGTTCATGTAGCCCTTTTGTTGCGTTGTTGATGAATGTGCCAGCTAACCACAATTCGAATACAAGTTTGTCGTAGATGTTGCATTTTGCACATGGTCCACTGGACCATCATGTATTATTTTAAATCTAATGCCTTAATCTTTCTAATAGCCATCGGGGACGACTCCTCTGGTGGCAAAATTAAGTCTGTATACAAGTCTATGATTACTCATTGTAAACATGAGTTTATGGTCTCAATCTCTAATTTCAAGTTTTCTTCTATACAGCATGATGTTCATTTAGTACATTTTGATCCCATTTAGAGTTAAATAGATGATAAAGCAAGGTATGCTTTAGGGTGTGATTTACCTTGTGATTTATAGCTATGTCCAATGTCTATGTTGTCATCTTACAATTTCAACCCTTTCACAGCTCATTAGAGTTATTGTAACTGTTGTGGTAGCCTTCAAATGTCTTATTCAGCATTCACTTCTACTTAGCTCCACCCTCTCGTGTCACTTCTGGGTGCAAAAAAAATAAAAAAATAAAAAGACGACTGCTGAAAAACAAAAGTGTTGATAACCAAAATCGACTTTTTCCCATAGACTTACATGGAGAAAGAGACGTCTGGAAATCAGCTGATAATTTGTTTCTATTTTTTGTTTGTTCCCAGAAGGAACACTTGAATAGCCCTTATTTGATCAGGTCCTACAGGCTGTAACATGCACTAATAGCTGAATCCAGAGTTATTTTCCTTCCTCTGTTCATGTGAATGAGCCTGAGGACGAGAATGGGCCGAGCGACTAGAAGGACGAGTTAAAGGAAACACAAGTATCCACTGTATTTCTATACGTCCAGACCTCAGAACAGCAGTCCAGTCACAGTCATGGTGACTATGTCCACTTCTTATCTGCACTCTTTGATCCACCCCAGGAACTAAAAGTGGACTGTTTGCTTGATCCCCAGGTCCATGAATACCTGAGGAGTAAGCTGTGCTCCCTCTATGAAAACGACTGCATCTTTGACAAGTTTGAGTGTGTTTGGAACAGCTCAGACAGGTAAGTGGATAAAGGATGGACAAAGTACAGTTTATTTAAGTTCATTTGAAAGCAGAGGAGGGGGAGAGGCCAGCGTGTTTCTGCTTGAAGTGATCCCCTAAATGCTCTGCGTCTGCCATTATCCCACATCTAAATCGATCCCAGGGACAAGCTCTGCAGATGTCTAATCAATCCGTTTGCCTTCGATCGTCTTTCCTTCCTGTCCACCTCCTCCTCCTTGTCTTCTCTCCACCATGCATTCAATGTGACGTCTCATCATGTCAACCTCTCGTCTCCTCAGCGTCATCATGACGGGGGCGTACAACAGCTTCTTCCGGATGTTCGACAGGGAGACGGGCCGAGGCGTGACCCTGGAGGCTTGGCGGGAAAGCAGCAAGCCTCGGGCCGTGCTGCGGACCCGGCGCGTGTACAGCGGCGGTAAGCGTCGCCGGGGAGACGTGGGCGTCGACAGCCTGGACTTTACCAAGAAGATCCTGCACATGGCTTGGCACCCGTCTGAGAACATCATTGCTATAGCAGCCACCAACAACCTGTACATCTTCCAGGACCGTGTCAACCCGGAGACGCAGCTTCAGTGACCTGGAGGCAGACATAAAGAAGCTAAAGGTTCATTTGGACGTCTTAGAGATGGCGTGCGGAGTGGACAGATAAGTCAAAAACCGAGCTGTTCCACAACATACTGAGATGCAGCGTCTGTTCGTGTTGATAAAAGATTGGATCAATGATGAAATCACAAGGCCGTTCATTTATTTACACCCTGATGGGAGGTGTGTAATGGTTTTCCTTCCACACTGAGATGAACTGGCGTATCCAGCGCCCATCAGGACATGTTTTTTGGTCCCACTAGTCTCACTTTTTTGAAGCTGTTAATGTGACCGCTCCACCTTAGGGGCACTAAAAGAGGTGCAGGGACACCTCTTCATCCGCAATGACTCAGTGCTGTTGACCACACAATGTTGCACGCCTCACTCATGCGCTCTGCTATCTTTTGACACAAAATGGAGATAGGTGTTGGTGTTGCAGACAGGGAATCATGCTACAAAAGCATCTAAATCACTAGTTCTCACTATTGTGGAACGTTTCGGTGTCATTATGGTGTTGCAACTCTTCACATAAACATCTTCAACCTTTTTTCTTTCTCTTACGAGCGTCAACAGTCGAACCTCTCCTTTAGAGCAGTGCTCTTGGAGATTTCACGTATTAATGCCCCTTATAATCTTTACCCTATTCACTTTGCAATAATTAGCACCAATAAAAACACAGCGCAGCAGCATTCCTGCTTTAAAACATGAGCTTTTCTTCTACAGGTAGCCACTCTTTTTACTGTTAGCTGTAAATATTCTGTGTTGGGTTTTTTTTAAAGGCGGTACCCATTTTTGGTTCCGGAGATCTAAAAGATAAGAGATGCTTTTTTGGGGGGGTCTAGCTCCCTGCAGAGGAACATGGAATCGCACTATTTCAGTTGAAGAGTCGACGTCAGGGCTTTTTCTTGTAGTAGAACGTAGTTAGGTATTGCTGGCTGTGGCAAGGGAGGGGCAAGTTTACACAACCCAACAGTTTGGTTGTGTATATGAGGCATTGGGTTTTAATTGATTTAACTTCTTTGTCCGAAGTCTTCATACCTACGTGGTAAATAACTGAAAATGAGAGCGGCGGTGTGCTAATGTTGAGCTCAAATTGAGGCGGATTGGTGATTGAAACAAAGATAGACAAACGTTTAATTTATGTTTAGTGTTATGCTGATTTAAAATGAGCAGTGTCCATTTTTAAATGCATAAGCACATTAGGAAGAACTATCTTACAATCACACAAAAAAAGATGGACTCCAAGAAGCACACGAGGCCCCTGAGTCAGCCAATCAAAAGTTTTGAGGAGTGAGTTCATGTCCAGTGAAAGTTATCATTAGTGCAATAGCTCATTGCTGAGTCTTTAACATTCAAACAATAGTCAAAGTGAAGTTATCGTGTCACAGGTTGGTAAACGTCATGACACCATAGACCTCACAGCGCCACATGCAGCTCTGCAGCAGTAAGGTGGGATTCGGTGATGAGGTTGAGATGAAGTGCTTTGTTTGGCCCTGATGGGATCAGTGTAGCGGTCTGGATGTGAACTGTAGCAGGTGGAGAAACGGAGTCAGTGCAGACAATAACCTGCGCTGTCTGGTTGGTCAACGACTGTTTCACTGTGTAAACCTTAAAGGGACAGTTCTCCCCGAAATCAAAATCTATTGATTTGGTGTGACTTGCCTTGACCTTGTTGTGAGTGGTTTCACGTCGGACCTGGTCCCGTCTGTGTTGAGTAACCGGGTCATGATTTCTGGAAAGAGACATTGCTTTGTAGTCTCATTATATAAGAGAAGGCACACATCTCTATGGCACTACAGCTAGAGGGGAAATATGTATGTTTTATTTTGGGGTGGAGTGTCCCTTTAAACCCCAAGAAAAGAAGAAACTTGTTAATATGTACGTTCCACTTGTGTGTTCTCGTCTCACTTTTCATCACACTTTACAGTCATTTATGTTAGCTACTATGTTTTGGTCTTCACTGTCCACCATCATCGTTGAATGCAGACACCTTGCACCGACGGGTGTAACAACCCGACAAAATCGGGTTTACATAGTGACGGGCTACCCAAAGCGTTATACAGGTTCCAGGGTTCGGCCCTCCAACGGCGAGCTGTAGTTTAGAGCGGGTCAGTCGAGATCGCATCACAACCGCCACCACATGCAATGAGAGGAGTTGTGTTCAGGAGCACAGCAGCAGCAGCATGTTGCCATTACTCAATGCTACTAGCGCGTATATCTATCATAGTTTAAAAAAGAAGACAAATCTAACAATACAAAAAAAACATAAATTAAAATGAGGTGAATGAAAGGAATGTGCATTAATAAAATAATATGAATTCTGAAAAAATAGGATGTGTTGGATTTTTTTGTTTGTGTCTTTTATTCCTCATTACTGAAATACATTTAGACAATGAATCTGAATCAAAGCATCCAAATGGGTTTGTTTGAAAGGCAGGCACTTTAATAGTCATAGCAAGTGTCCACAAACTCCATCACTAAATAAAGAAGGCACTCTAGTTCACAGTATACAGGCTGAACAACGCTGACGTCATTCACAGGTAAGAAGTTTTCAGTGCTACATGCTGATCATCTAATCAGTTTCACAAAGAGCCACTTTCCTGTGAAAACGATCTTAAAATAACAGCTCCATTTTTCTGATAAACACATTTTATTCATTTCTCTTTTTAATTATTTGTTTTGAAGTAGTAGAATTTCAGTATACTACAACTTGAATGAAAGCAACGTCAACAGCTTTATTTTGTCTAAAAATGCAACTAAATGCTCAAGGCAATGTAAAGGTAATATCCACACTCGCTCTACTTCTACGGAATGGATACTGTTCAGTGTCTAGTGCCTGCAGTCGGAGATACCACCAAACATAAACTACGCTCATTTAGCTCTGATTTTATTTTTGTTTGTTGTTGTTTTGTTATATTTTATTCGTTTCCCAGAGAAATGCACTGTGAAGACTAGCGGCCATCTCTGCAAAGATAATTGGGTGTGGGCAAATTTGGATAAAAACTGGATCGATGTTCTACAGCGGCTTTCTAAATGCCATTTTACGTGCATTGTAGCTCAAGGCACAAGACCATCTGATCATTCATTATACACGAGATTAAGACCAGAATCTTTTAAGACTACAAATGTAGAAAAGTCTTGGCTAACAGAGCCAGAAATACATAATCGGTCACACATCCTCTATAAATAAATAAAAAAAACATACACACACACTGTAGCCTACATGCAAACAAATACCCCATACATGTTAGACATTCCTTAATATTAAAGCAGCAGCAACATTGCTCTATGAAAGAAAAAGTTCATTCTGGTTATATTTCAATTTGAACAAATATACATCTTTCGGGATTCAGAAGTGGTCAGCTTCACTGCATATAATCTGGCACCATCAAATTACAGGCTATCCAACACTGGATATTAAAACATGACCCCATTGGAAGTAAAGTATGACCCTGGACGCAGGTTTGTTTCTCTCTCTTGGCTTAGTGGGATTTATAAAACTCAAAGAGCTGTTATTGAGCTGCTTTAGAGGTACATGAACTGAAACAGTAAATCCTTTGTAAACGCATGCACTAACAGCAAGTACTTCAAATATAAAATAATTTCCTAGATGCTATCACCACCTTGTTGAAATGTCAAGACATAAACATGAGATGTAGATCCACGTTCAGTCATATTGTAAACAATTCCATAATTACATTGGTAACATGAACACAAAGAAAAAGTCGGCCTCGGAGATCCCAGTGAGTCCTTCTAACTTCGGCCTCAGCGTCTTTCATCAGGCATTGATCTTTGCTGACAGGAAGGGAGAAAAGAAGAAATCAAAAGCAAACTTCAGGGCTCTCATTGTGGTGCGCCTCCAGTCTCTCTCTATCTTCACCTGCCGGCCTCCAGTCAGCAGAGACGAAACACAGTCCAGACAGTGGATTGCCCTCAGCTCGAAGGCCGGAGCTCGGGCTCCAAGGCGGCCCTCCAGCTTGGTGCTGAACTCCACCATGTCACCGGAATTCAGGTTCAGCACAACGTGCCGGAACTCGTGGCTGGCCATCAGGATTATATCCCTGGCCGGGTCTTCCACGCTTCCGTCCTGGTACATCCCGACCGTCACCTCGAAGCGGTGGCTGTCAAAGCGCTTGATATGGCAGGACTGTTTGGCCAGAGCCTTGATCTGACACAGCTCTTCCTCTTCTTGCATGCGGAGCAGTACAGGCAGCGGAACGGTAGTCGAGGCGGGATCGTCTGCCACTTCGGCAGCTGTTAGGTTTGCAACTGTAGCGTTCTTTGGCTCACATTTGGGATACGTCTCCCCGTACAGGCAGCGCAGCCAGTCTCCCATGAAGACTGGCAGCATGTTGATGACGGACTGTGCCCCGTTGTCCGTCTCGCTCACGCGGACGTGCTTGAAACGTCCGGCCCAGGTGACCCTGTGTCCATGCAGGTGGCTACAGAACAACTGTGTCTGGGCCATGCCTTTAGATTCCCAGGCCGGCGGCCCACACGCCTGGCTGTACTGCCTCCAGGTCAGGGTGGAATTGTACATTTTCTGCCCCTCTGCGTGGTACACATATATGGAGAAGAACAAGGTCACCATGGAGATACAAAGCAAGATGAGCTTGACCGGGCCGCGTTGGGTCACCGAGTGGAACACGTTCAGGATCGACATGCTGAACCGCGTCCACAGCCGCAGCGTGACGGGGATCGCACACACCACCAGGGTCACGATCACCTTGGTCAGCTCCAGCTCGAGGAACCACTTGAACACCTGGATGAAGAGCATGGCGGCGAGGCCGAAAGTCAGGACGGGCAGGGCGAACAGGAAGAGAAAGTAGGCCACGCAGGTTCGCATGAGACCCACGCCAGAGGAACTCTGGAGGAGGACCACGGAGAACTCGCACCACAAGAAGCACACAAGGTACGGAACCAGGACGCAGTAGGTCCCCTTGAAACCACGCATCCTTGCCATGCTGAAGGGTGAAAACAGACAGAAAGAAAATAAATCATGCTGTGGACAAACATGTAAAGCTTAGTGATGCAATCCAACATCTGAACTGGTGTTCAACCCACACATATGTTAGAACAAAGGCTGCCGCTCACCTGAAGAAAAGATAGAACAGATAAACATACAGCAGACAGGGGAGACTGAGCTTCAACACCACAGACTCCCCTAGTGGCAGTGTGGCAAATGTGCGGCCCAGGCAACGCAGCACTGTCATGCTCTCTGGCAGGAACTGGGTCAGGCCACACAGAGATGAGGCAACCTGGTTTGAAAAAAGAAAGTACATAATGCACATTAACTAGATTTGCTTTGAGAGAAACGTATTATTTCTAATTGAAGGCTCTCTGAATAACTCTGAATTTGACTCTAAATGGATCATAATTTACTAAATGAGCATCGTGCTGTTTTGAAAAAGACATCCAATTGAGACCATAAACTCATGTTTACAATGTTTACTGAGATAATACATCAAAAGAGAAGTAGGGTCATTTTCGCATAGACTTCTGTAGAATCAGACGCACATTTCTAGAAACTTGGTTTGTGCTGTGTAAGAGTTTATTTATGATGGTAACAATGTTAAATGTACTGTGTAGTTAAATGGCTACAGATTGCAAAACTATGATTGTGATCATTTAATGACATGTTATGTCTGTGTCCTGCGATCCCTGACCTCTATGGCCATTGCTCGGCCTGCGTATGTAGCTGCGGTGGGGCTGAGGCTCTTGAAGCTGACAGCAGTTAAGAAGATGGCCACGGTGGAGAACTCAGAACAGGGGATCCAGCCCTTGTCAGCGACGGGGAAGGAGAAAATGACAAAGAAAACGGACAGGATGAAATAGAGGTACGGTTCCAGGTTGTTCCATCCAAAGTTGGTCTCGGCCTGCTCCACGTCCAGGCCGGGCTCAAAACGTATCAGCAGAGACGTCAGGGCTCGGAAGTTCTCCCAAGTCTGTGAAAGAAAGATGTTGCTGAGAATTAGAAAACGCCATTGCTGACAATTTTGATATATCAGTAATGTCAAGTCAACCTTCACACAACAGGTCGGATTTCAGGAAAAATGTGTTTGCTTTATGACAGTAATGAAAATGACAATATTAAATGGATATATGAGTACATTTGTCATAAGAGGGAAGAACAAAGAAAGAAAAACTGAAATACAAATACATCATCATCTCAATTGCAGAACGGAGAAACGTGCATCAACACAGCTTTTCCATCGAAGAGAAATTGGTTTTAATCACCTTGCTGCTCTGGAGAACACGCAGTGTGCAGATGATCATGGAGATGAAGGAGAGGTAGAAGACGAGCAAGGGGATGACAAAAGCGAACAAGTCAAGCGTCAGGTTGCTGATGATGAAGAAGAAAATGAGCGCGTTGACGTGTTGCGTGGGGATGACTGTGCTCAGCCACTGGACTCCAGCCCGCGACGCCCAGTCCACCAGGTGCTCCTTCATCTCAATGATGCCATGCAGCGGGTACTGCAGCACCTGGAGGGGAGACGGGAGACATCCACAAGAAAATGAGACAAATATTTAATGAAGGATTGTTGAATTGGAATTGTGATTACCATTAAGCGTGATTTCATGTCCATTGCTTGTTTGATGGCCCCATGCTGCCTGGTGTCCAGCATCATCCCGCTTCGGCCAAAACTCCAAGAACGTTTGTAGGCCTTCTTGGATCCTGATGGCACCAGCTCAGCCTTCTGCTTTAAAACACAATTGCGTGCACAGCATTTATTTTAACTACATATGTGTCCTTATGATGGCAGATTGTGTATATTTTCACTGATGGGGTCTTTTACCTCCCCTCTGCTGTTGTTAGGGGTGGGGCTTGCCGTCTTGGCTGCGGCCTGGTTGCCGGTTTGGGGCGCAGACGGAACAATACCTTGTGCATACTTTTTAGTCATCTCAACAAAGTCATCCAGGTCCACCATCTGTGTGGCTGAGAGGAAGAAAGCCTTATACACATTATAAAAGTGTGTGTGTGTGTGTGTGTATGTCCCTCTCTCTGCATGCTGCTTACACTCATTGCTGACCATGCTCTCGAGCACTTTCTGGGTCTGGCCTGAGGTCGGGATAGGAATCCGGCTTGCATTGCCACCTATTGGTGAGAAATGAGCACAACATCAGTGACACACAAACATTTCCCTGGAGGCCAGCAGCATGCAATCTGATATTCTTCACCATGACAGCTGCAAATACTGAAATGACAAAGGGGACTATATGATATATTCAACAGCAGCTATCATTATGACAAGATGCTACAGCAGTATGTAGTACATAAGGCTGGATTGTTGTCACAACTCAGGAAAAAAAATACTCGACATGGCATCTGTGACTGTGTGTCTGTGTGCATCCTACCTTGCACTGCATTGACCTGGCCCACATTTTCCAGCATCTCAGCCACAGCCACCTTCTGCTTCCTCTCTGGGTTGAGTTTCCAGTACATCATCATGGCTGCTTTACGTACCGCCAGCTCAAACTTACTCTCCGTTGACAACGAACGCACGTCGGCCTCATTCTCTGGGGTGATGCCTAGCACAGGGATGACAGACAGTTGGGGACGACGAACACACACAGATGTTGTGTACTGTATTTCTGTCACATGAACCTTTTTTCTGGATCCAACAGCGCTGCAGTATTCTCGCTGCACTTTTCCGTCCCTGTTTAGCTGCTTTAATCAGCCAGTTAACAGCTAGACAATTATTTAGCTCAGCGTCCTTCTCTTCAGTGAGACTCAAGTAGTACTGAGCCAGCTGAAACACAGAGGAGAGGAGGTTAACTCATCTTTTGTGTGGACTTTGTTCAACTAAGTATGATCCAATAGGCATGGGACGCCATGAACACATGCATTTTTATCCCAATAGTCATCTAAATATGCTTGAAACTCTTAAAGATGGCACTAAATCACACTGGAATCACTTTACATTTAGTAAAGAAACAAATATTTGTATTGCATCACGGAGGGAACATTTTTAGTTAACTTCTATTTGAATGAAAAACAACTAAAACTGAAATAAAGTATTCATACATCTCCCTGCATAAATAAAAAAGAAATACTTGGCAACATCCCTGCAATCAAAAAATGTCCTCAAATAGTTTGGATAATCTTGAAGGCACTGGTTTTATAGGGACTATTTCTTTCGGTCTGCATTGAAGTTCATTGAACTACAGAACCCATCATTCCCTGTGGCCATCAGTTTCCCCGGGCTGTCCGGCGGGGCAGCAGAGGCCCCAGAGGCATATCAAGTGACTGTTTTCTAATCTTAACCATCATTTCTGAACTTTCTGCTCTCACAGTTTTAATTAATTGCATCTATTTGTAGGGGCATGAGAGGCCTCTTCATTTGAAGTGACTGCATGATTATCTGCCTGTCTGTCTATGTTACATACAATAAATACATCATCATAAACCTGCCTTATTAACATGCATTTTAAAAGTGATACACAACACTCACACAGTAACAATCCATCTTGATTCATGTATCATGATGTATGAAACATGATTCCTGCATGCGTGTACATGCAACCACTGTCCTGATGTGGTCCCATGTTTTTGAAACGTTCCCTCACACACAACCACCGTGGTTATTTAGGTTCCTGGTATTTGCAAATACATGACATATTAGCACGGGTAAGTTGGAGTCACGTTAGAGACGACTTGCAAGGAATGTACCCTTTCAAAGCTGGTGGGTATTAAATACCTTAAGTCGTGGCTCATCTTCCACAGCTCATCAGCACCTCTTTTTACATTTGTACTCATTGGTAGAGAACCAAGAGTAAAGTGAGTGTGAATATTTCATTAATATTTCAACACATTTAGTCCTGAATGAGCTTTTATGTGTTCATAATGATTTGTATGTTTGACCGTATTTCAGCGTATCATGTTTGAAGCCTGGGATCATCTTCCAAGTCAAAAATAGACACATGCTCACAACCAGTACACCAGCAGGACTGAAGACAATGCCAAGTGCCAGTCTGCGGCATTTTAAAGAAACAGTGTGTAGCATTGAGGGGGTCTATTGGCAGGAATGGAATATGACATTAATAAGTATGTTTACTTTTGTGTATAATCGCCTGAACATAAAAAAATATTTATGTTTTTGTTACCTTGGAACTTTTACTGTATTTCTACATAAGTCCACTTCAAGTCATCTTGGTGGCTTAATTGCATTGGTAGCGTGGTAGCGACAGTAGCGGTTACAATGTTTACTGAGATAATAAATCTAGTAACATCGTCTCATTGCCTTCCATGCAATCAGACTTCTTTTTACAATCAGAGGGGTCGCCATCTGGCGGCCAGTGGAGAAAATGCAGGTTTAAGGCACTTTAGATGGGCTTCACTTTGAAGAGTCGGAGGTTGCCGTCGGGGTCATTTATGTTTTCATGTCTGGCACATGGGTGAAGTTTCAGTTGGTTGCAATCTGCATCCTCACCACTAGATGCCACCAAATTCTACTGCACCTTTAACTCACCCAGGTCTGGGCCCTGGCATCACCCGCTTTGGCTTTCTCCTCCATCTGCTCCAGGGACAAATCTTCCTCTGGTTCTTCATCTGGAGGAAACAACAGGAGACCTCAATCATTTAAAATGAATCAATGGATGACATAATACCCTCGTCTCCAAACTTTTAAAGCAGTGTAACTTTACAGAAAGAGCAGTACGACTCACTGCTGATTTTTACACAGACTTCACAGCCAGCGATGAACGAATCCCACCTGACATATATCTTGTAATATAAGAATAACAAGCAGTCAGAGGTGGAGTAGATGTGAGTCTGTCTATGCTGATATCCTGTGACAAGACCCCAGAGCTCCGTCAACACTGTGCCCAGGCAGCAACTGTGTCACACTATTACTTGTCGATTGCATTGAGTTTCAAATGTTTCTGTCTCCCAAGTGTCCTTTAAGCCGAGGAGTTCATCTTCTTTGCCCGTGACACTATTTCAAATGCCACAGTCTCTTATGTACAGCAAAATGTCTTACTGGTGCAACTAGTCTGTTGGTTTCAATTTCAGCAGCTCTGAAATGTGACAGTAAAATATCACCACATTTAAATGAGTATTTAATATCAGTTTCAAATAAATCAATGGGTATTGCAGTAATGCAATAATGAAGCCAATGCAGAAGTGGCAAAACTGCAGTTATTTGAATGGCCACTTGAGACCATCATGTTAATTCCAGTCATTTTTTTTATAGTGTCATATCACAACAGAAGTTATCTCAGGACACTTGACACATAGAGCAGGACTAAATTTCAGAGTTCCAACATGGTGAGAAAAAACTGCCTTAAAGGTTTTTGGCAAAAATCTGGAGCAGACAAGGCTCTTGGTCTCGGCATGATGTTAGAATTGCAAAATTTACATAATGGCTTTAATCACTATCACTGAGTTCCCTGTTAGCCTTAACTGTACAGGGGGGGATTTTTATACAACCCGCCCATTTTCATTTAAATTAAGACTCAAAGTCAAGCATAATTGAGGGCTTTGCTGCTTTGGCTGACAAGTGGGTGCCATACTATGTCGTGAGCTTCTAGCTGTCTGCTCTGCTGTATCACTTGGGCCCAAGCCCAAGAGTGCCTGGCTTTGAAGCAAATGGTGCAATTACAATTTCTGGGTCAGTCACATGGTGCCATTGGGTTCAAAAAGGAAGTACACAGACGTACAGTACACTGGGAAAGAGATGTGTCTGAGACGCCAGTATCATCACTTGAATACATTTAAAATATTAGCTCCTAAAAGTTGTAAAATTCATTAATAGCCTAATGCAGAGTTAATTTCCTTCCTTTCTTAATTTGAATGAGCCAGATAAAAAGGCTGGACCGAGGACCTGGAGGCAGGGTTAAAGGAAACCTTAGAGCGCTTCCTCTATGGGGCCCATGGATGTGAATGATCTGGGATTTTTTATCGTAATCTGGCAAGTCCACATTTATTTAGCTTCATGCATCACTGAGCAAGTTTAATAGGAGTGAATGGAGTCCTGCCTTCAACATAGTATCCAGTTCTCGTCATCCTCATCCATCTCTTTGCCCGTTTTTGGATTATCTGGGAGTTAGGCTGTCGTCACTGCCAAAATAGCCAAAGCCAAACCAAAGCCACCCACTTTGAGCTTGACAATCGCTCTGCAAGTTATGGGTGGTCAGGGAAACTACGTTCATATTATACACAGTCTATGATAATAACAGAGCTTAAGCATGCTCAGACTCAAGTAGAGGCTAGCCATGCTAACAGCTCTGCTAAAAGCATTAATATGGTCTCACAAAGATGCTAACAGTCTTCTCAGCAGGTATAATGTTTACCCTGTTAGTTTAGCATGTTAACATGCTAACATTTGCTAATTAGCAATAAACATACAGCAAAGACTGATGGGAGCGTAACTATTTCGGTAGGTATGTAGTCATAAATCAAAGTATTGGACATTGGAACTTAAAGATAAAAGGTCAAGGGATGACCAGTGTTTGCAGGATTCATCCGCTGGCTCAACATCTGTTGGAAGTTTAATGGCAATCAGTCTTATCTAGTCATTCAGATCTTTCAGTTTGGACCAAAGTAGTGTTAGACCAACGTTACATGGAGCCTTGCTGCTTAAATGACTAAAAGGTTCATCAAGGTGTGTGTTGCATGCATGGCAAAAGGGAAGGCAAGTCACTGCAAAACTATCTGTCTGCACGTTCACTACTCTTAAGCTGAAAGTCACACATTAACGAGGTGAAGGTAATGTATATGCAAAGCTTTGCTCTCCTTCCCCGCAGAAGTTCGATGAGCAAAACTAAAAACCAGTGGTCTAAGCAGGCACTCACATGTCGAATAGTGAAGAAAATGAAACCATTGGATAATAAGAAATATACTTAGTATATATTAACTGTATGTCTTGAATACATTCTGTTTTGGTATGCAGAGATGCAGCCCAAAGTGCTTCACAAGCATCTGTGACTTTTATAAAACCAAAATGCTAAGGATGACTAAAATAATCACAGTCCAGCCTCCCTGCAGAAAAAAAGGTTGTGACGTAATGAGAGCAGAACTACTGGTTTCTGTAACCGCCGCAGTGAGGTCATCATCAGTTCAGTCCATGAACTCAGCTTAGCTGTGTCCCCCGAGCAGGTTTCACTTGGGATGGGGTTTTTGTTGCTCTGTTAGAGTATTTCTATGTTTATTCTGGTGTTTTATTTACCTTGCTAGAGTATTTTTGTCATGTTTGTACTGACGTGTCTTCACATTGTGTCATTGATGTGTATTTGTTGGGTTGTTTCATGAAAATGGTAATGAATTATTTAATCTTGCATAAGAATACTAGAATAATGGGTTCATTGTCTGTAACTTCTCTTCTCACAGCAGTTAGAACTCACAAACAAGGCATTCTCACCATCCTCTTCATCGGCGGCATCGTCCTCGTTTTTCCGAAGCCTTTCCTGGATTATCACACGCTTGGCAATTGACGCAAAGGTGCCTTTGGCGGGGGCGGCCTCAGGACCCACAGTGGAAGCAGTGGAGGAGGGAGTAGGGGGATCTGCTGGAGTGTTACAGGCCGGACAAGGTGAAGTAAAGGAGGCTGATGTGAGCTTGGAAAAGGGTGACATATTGGGGTTTTGAGGGGTAGAGCAGTTAGGTGAAGTGACAGGGGGTGTTTTGCTCGGAGGAGGGGAAGAGGGTCTGGTGGAAACAGGTTCAGATGGCGCAGAAGGAGTTAAGGGCTTTGACCTCTCTACAAAAGTCAGTTTAGAAATGGTGTGGGCGGATGTTTGAGAGGAATTTGATGATTCTGTGGGTTCTGCCTCTGTTGAAGATGGAGATTTGAGTGAGGGAGGCGTTTGTATGGGGGAAGGAAGCGAGGATCTATCCACAACAGGGCATGACCCCTGGGTGTTGACAGCAGATGGTTTTGATGAGAAATCCTTCTCCATATTGTCTGGAATTAAACAAAGGGTGGAAATAATTAGTAGCTAATGACAACCAAACACTGCAGCAGGATAAATGAGCATATTTCTAATAGTGAGTCATGAGTGAAAACACAGCTGGGGGGTTGAACTCCCTCTCAGAGAAATTGGAGGACCCTATCTTCGGGATATTTTGCACTCAGAGTACAACATGACACCCTCCCTTTGGGAGGAGAACGATTTGGACAGGGGAAGAAACACCAGAGAAACCCTGTTCTACTGCATGTGAATCTGCCTTGTGGAAGAAGAAATCCTACAATATCTGTTGCAACAACTCGTGTAATTAAACCAAACAAAGTGTCAAATGAACGAGGGGACATTCTGTCAGCCTGATATTTTCACTTTGAAAGTTAATTATAGAGGACTAGTGTTAAATCCGGTTTTCTCATGCACCACAAATAGGCTACCAACTGTGGGAACTTTGTAAGTAAGACAGCTCGGACTCAAACAACAAGTATGAAAGCTTACTTGGTAACTTAACGAGCGCAGTTCTTCAGAAAACAAAGTAAATTGTCCGCTTGAATTTCAAAACTTGTGTCAGTGGTCCATGCTGAGCTCCGTGCGCGAAACCAGAGACGCGCAGTGATTGTGGCCCAACGCTCGTGTCTGGTCTAAAACAACACCACGAGCCTGTACAGCCCGCCCTCGCCTCTGATAGGGAGACACGAATGTCCGTCAAATAGGCCAACGACTATGATTGGCTACCAACGCGGTCTTTGCTTCATCGACTTGTGAATATTTTACCAACTTCTGTCGTCTCCTTAAACGTTTTCTCAGCTCAAACCCTTGAAAAATGAACTGTTTTAAAAGTGTTGGTGTGTGGTTGGTGTCTAGTAAGGCTGCATGTAACTATGTAAGTAGATTATGTGGTTCCAGGTCAAATGGCCTGCTCTTAATCGAGTCTGGCAACAAGAGTGAAAGGCAGCGGTCTTTTAATGTGGTTCCACGTTAACAAGAGGACACTGTTGGATTAAACAGCGTTGTATATTTCAGTAAACTGTTCAACAAAGTAATGAAATAACCTGCTACTGGGTTAAAATGTTATCATTAAACATCAACTTATTACAGTGACTTGATCGTTCTTAAATGGTGAGCAAAATTAATTTGTGATACATCTTGCATTAATGCATGCATTTAATCATGATGAATCATGCATTAGTTATATCATACGATGTATAGGTAATATGCATTCTCTCTGCTGACCAGTGGGGGGCTACTCCTATGGTTGCAAAAACAGTCTGATTGCATGGAAGAATATAAGAAAATGATCCTACTTCTAACTTGATTTATTAGATCAGTAAATATTGTAAACATTAATTTATGGTCTCAAACTCTAGTTTCAAGTCGTCTTCAATACAGCATGATGTTAAGCTCTGGCCCATTTAGAGTCAAACAGACCATAAAGCAGGGGATGCTTTAGGGTGGGGCTACCTTGTGATTGACAGGGTGCTTCCATGCTACCAAGTTAGCTACTAAGATACCTTGAATTATAAAGCTTACTTTGTTAACAGCTGGATCCAGATCCAGTAAAGATGCTGCTCGGGGCGAAGCTCTGCCATTGATGTTCATCCACCTGTCACTACTCTGCAGTCCAAATACGGTCACTTCCCTCACTGGTTTCAAAACATAGTCTACAAAACAATTGTTTCGTCACATTGACTATACCTCCACTTCTTATTTACTGTATATGGTATAGGCCTGCTTCCAGATATGTGTGCACATTTCACCCCCCCCCCCCAACCCCCCTCTTGGATGCCCCTGTGCTAGATAAAACATTATTAAGGGTCCCTTCCAGTGGAGAAAAAGATAGACAGTGCACCAATGGGTGCTCAACAACGTGGTGCATTGCCATAGCTGCCCTACATGCTAAAAATCTTTTCCCGCAGCATGCAGCTGGTGCCCTTTTAATTCATTTGTTGCCCCCTGGCCCTCAGACAGCCTGAACCTACAGGGTGCTGCACTGTGTTTAGACATGAAACGCTTTCCAACAGGCAACATGTGCTGTCGTATTCCCCGTTTGGTGCATTGTTCCTTTAGGAGCTGTCCACCTGCGTGAGTGCTGAAGAGACAGCTCCCAGATTCTCTCTACTTCCCTCTGATTTTCGCCCTTTCCCAGAATCCCCATGGGCCTCTTCCCTCTGATTTTCGCCCTTTCCCAGAATCCCCATGGGCCGTGATTGTCTGCTCACATCAGCAAACAGCCTATCAGCATACGGGACAGAAAAGCACCTGATGCCGCCTCTTACACCTGGAGGTCGCACTCGTTGACGCCCACCGGGTCTCCCCTCCAGATGTGGGTTAAAGGATGACACATGCTGATGTAGATGGAGTGACTTGCTCGCGCGCAGCCCCCACGTTAAAATGAGAGATGTTTGCACGTGTGGTCACTAACGCTAATTCTTCACACTGACACCCCAACATATCCCCTAAACTGGAGCACTGCATCATTTCACTAGTGTATGTGTACAGTGTGTGTTTGTGTGTGTGTGTGTGTGTGTGTGTGTGTGTGTGTGTTCCCGGGGTGAGCTGCTTTCCACAGTTCACAGCATCAGAGCGCGTGAGAGGAGGGGCTCTCCGTGACCCGGTTAGACGTAAACCAAGCCAGCCTTCTGTCTCCGTCGTCTCAGTTTGTGGGGAGCCTCCGTCTGCCGTGGAAGCCACAATGTCGGACTGCAGAAGGCAGTGGAACCGGGAGGATGAGTTGCCGGTCTACCTGGCGGGGCCGATCGCCACCGGGCCGAACCATCGGAAGTCCTACGGCATGTTCAGCTCCGTGGAGGGGGCGTTCGAAAGCAAGACCATAGACTTCGACAACTACGCGGTGGGGAGGAAGGGGAGCCGCACCCCGAGAAGTGGGAGCCGGGAGAGGGTCTTAGACGCTGGTGACCCCGTCGACAAGACGTCCAGCGAGGCCCGGGAGGGGTCACCGACCAACTCGCCCGGGGAGACGGACGATGCACGCCCCGGTGTTGTGGTCAGACCTTCATCGGGGAAGGAAAGCCCCAGTGGGGAGGTAGGATTGTGCTGAACATGAATATGATGTATGTGCAGTAACAAAGGGCGTTCAGAGAACTACTGGCATATTTAGAGAAAGAACGATGCTTATTATTGGTTGGACTGAAAACATATATTTGAATATATTATGTAGGCAAATAGACTACGTTGGCCCGGCTTTGGTAGACCAGAACTGTCGTCAAAATCAACGACCCCCTATTAGTTGTTATTCTGAGACTTCAGTGTGCATACATGATGAACTTTGGTGCTGCATTGCAGTTTGGCCATTTTTTGTTTACTGCGTAGCTCTAAAAACAATCTTCACGGAGATACACGCGCACATCGAAACCATGACGTCGGGCTCTGTGGTGCTGAACTGGACAGCTCCAGACAGCGTCCCCGGCTGTATTGTTTTTCTGCGCTCACCTCACGTGAGTAGTTTTCTGTGAGCGCGTGTGTGTGCGTGTGCGTGTGAGAGGAACGCCGCCTTTCTCTGCACCGTGAACGCCACCGATAAGCGGCGCGCGCACGCACAGGATCGTCACCTGTGTTGTCACGGTGCGCGTCCCACGCAGCCGTACGGCGGCGGATTCATCGCGGTGCCTCTCTCTCTCTCTCTCTCTCTCTCTCTCTCTCTCTCTCTCTCTCTCTCTCTCTCTCTCTCTCTACACACACACACACACACACACACACACACACACAAGGAAACGGTAAACCAACACACATCGGGGGGGACAAAAGGGGGGCGCAGGGCGCCGGAGTCATCGCAACCCGCTTCTGTGTTGACTGCCAGGGGGGGCAGAGCGACGGAGGGAGCATGTCTGGGACCAGCTACCAGGAGGAGAACAGCATCGGCCATCTGACGGTAAGAGAGCCGGCCTGGTCGGCGGCGTTGCCGGAGAAGCTCTCTGCTTGTATGCAAATCCCCGCTGCCAACGCCGGCGGAGAGGGATTAAATTCTTAGTGAGGCGGCAAAGAGCAGGCAGGCCTCTACAGTTTCTCCCGTGTGAAACAGAAAACCCAAGACAGAGAGGTGAGGTGATGTCTGTGTGTCAAATCGAGCGCGTATTCTCACCCTGTTGACCAGCGTTGTGTAATCTCGCCGCCTGTCAGAGGGATTAACTCTACTGAGGTCTGACCCAGACCGGCAGAGGAAACAATGGCTTGCAGAAATCAACACAAAGGTGTGGGACCGGATTTGTGTTAAGGTACATCCTTTTCCAGCTTTACTAAAGCGGGCATCCTGCAGAGACCCTCCTCTTCATCATCACATATTGCGATCGAATGCACAGCATAAACACATATTACACTTCATAGTGGAGACAGAGAATAACACATCAGCCCGTTCTCACATTCTTCCTTTTGTTAAGCATCGTTGTTGTTTAAAGCTGCTGTCAACTGCCCTCATCTCTAAACATGGGTGATTGCCGGTTACCATGGAGACATAGCATCTTCTTGAAGCTGTTGCCATGCAGGCACACACCACGATGTCGGAGGGTGTGGAGGCATGGCGGTCATGCTTGTTTAACACTGCAATATTTGATTGTATTTCTAATCGATGCAAATAAAAGAGGAAGGCAAGCGGAACTAATATGAGCTTTTGGGAGATGCCACCCATGCACATCCACCTACATCCACTGCTGCTCCTAATATTGGTGTATGCCAAGGATTACATAAGGGATTGTGCAATCTATCAAAATGTCAGGATTGAATTCAACCGCTCCTGTACCTCTCCCTCCCTCCCTCCCTCCCTCCATCTCTCTGTACTTCTGCCCTGCAGGGTGAAAGGCTGTTGATCAAAGGAGGGCGGGTGGTCAATGATGACCAGTCTCTCTTTGCAGATGTCTACATTGAGGATGGGCTCATCAAGTACGTATAAAAGGAGCCTAATTATTAAGGCAAACACATGCTTTGCAGGCAATAATTATTCCACTTTCCCTTTTTCACCACCTCTACATCCATACATGTATTTTCCTGCATCCCTGCACCTCCTCATCCCCTTCACCCGCCCCCTGTGTGTCATATCTGACCCTTGGCAGGCAGGTGGGGGAGAACCTGGATGTGCCGGGGGGTGTCAAGGTGATCGAGGCTAATGGCCACATGGTGATTCCAGGGGGGATAGATGTCAACACCTGTCTGATGAAGCCTTACCTGGGCACACAGCCTGCTGATGATTTCCTCCAGGGCACCAAGGCTGCACTGGCCGGGGGCACCACCATGATCAGTGAGTGCGCTCATATCCACGGTCACCATCTAAGTGTTGATGTATATGAGTCACACTTTATTGTGCATCGCAATAAAAAACACAATGAGTTGATAGTGGTGATTTTCCATTATTGGGATAACCTTAAATATGCTCACACGTTATCATGCTAGACGAGTGAAAAATAGAGCCCATTTAAAAAATAGGATACAAAAATATGTTTTTAAAATGTATTTATCCTTTATTAATGCAGGGAGACCTTTTTTATGATCATCTTACTTAAGATTATTTACTTGTTTTTCACTAAAAAGATGTGTCTTATCTGTGACGCAATAAAAGTGAGCTTTAGTGCCATTTTAAGAGTTTTAAGCATATTCACATTATTATCAGGATAATATTGTGAATCGCGATTCTTTTGGTCAGGATAATCGTGACTCGTCCTGCACTTTTCAACTTGACCTTTGACCCCTCCCGCCTTCCAGTTGACCATGTGACCCCCGAGCCCGGGGAGAGTCTGCTGGATGCGTTCGAGTGCTGGCAGGCGGCTGCAGATAAGAAGGCATGCTGCGATTACTCGCTGCACGTAGACATCCCTCAGTGGAATGAAAGCGTGAAGGATGAGTTGGAGCTGCTTGTGCAAGAGAAAGGTACATCTGCTTTTGGTTCCTCCAAAGCATTTAACAGCTGTGGTCATTGCTGTTATTCTTGTTTCAGTTTCACGTTCATCCTTATTTTGAATTGCGAGAGCAACGGGGACAGATTTAGAAACAATTTGGCCCAAGTGTTGAATCCTCTTATAGCGAAGGCATGGCATAAATCCATTGTCCTCTACAGTGCTGTCATGGCGGTCGTGTGTTAATTCTGCTTGTAATCTGTTTTAAGTAAGAAATCACTTTTCTTTTGGGGCACAAACTAACGCAGTCGCTGAGCCAAGGAAGCTGCTTGTGTGTCCAGTTGAGAGTCGTTATTCTTGGCTCCGATTCTCGACACAAACTCCAGTTACTGCTTGGATGTTCGACCTTCACCAACCATATTTATGGCATTTTGTGATACGTTATTATTTTTTGGTAACCTTTTGCTGCTTCATTCATCGTTCCCACTGTTTTTAGGTGTCAACTCCTTCCAAGTCTACATGGCTTATAAGGATGTGTACCAGATGTCAGACTCTCAGGTATCTTTCATTATCACTACTGCTGCACTAATGTGAATCTAAGAGTTACTGCTCCGTTCTTTCACTATTAATCCCCTCTTTGTTATTTCCCAGCTGTACGAGGCTCTGTCCTTCCTGAAGCAGCTGGGTGCCGTGGTGTTAGTTCATGCTGAAAACGGAGACCTGATTGCTCAGGTAAGTGCCACATTACTTTGCAGAGGATTTGTGGCGACTGGCAACCCAATCCGTCTTGGAACAGCATCATCGGAGAGCTATTTTTCTTTCATAAATCCACATCCTCATGGAGATAGAGAGAGGATTAATGCTGCTGCCGCTGACGAGTATGACAAGTTTATCATAGGCCACCATTGCAGTTGACCGTCATTGTACTAATGATGATGAGGTAATGTGATTTAGATGGCGGGAGCAAAGGTGCAGATAGTGCTGACGGCAGTGATGAAAAGTGGTAGTCGGGGTCTTGGAGATGATGGTCCTGATTAAGGGGACAATTACAGCGAAAACCACGATGCGTGTGAAGATGAATGAGGGTAATGAATGATAATGGCAGTGCTGATGAATAATAATGACACGCTTATTAACATAAGTGTAATGGAAAGAGGGAGGTGGGTGATGAAAAAGCTCTAAAAGCACCAACGCGCCTGGGAGCAAATAATGAGACAAACAAAAATAAGAATCATTAAAAAGATAAGCAGTCAGGGAGGGGCTGCTGGTTTTCATCCAACGTCGAGTGTTTCAGCAGCAGCAAAAGGATTCTATGATTACAACACACATTTGAAATCTTTACATGGCACTGAAACGTTACTGTTGTGGGTCAGACAGTTATTGAATGGTATGAAGAGAATCATTTGTGTTTCAGGAACAAAGAAAAATCCTGGGAATGGGAATCACCGGCCCTGAAGGCCATCCGCTGAGTCGCCCCGAAGAGGTGATTGGACGTTCACACACCCCGTTATCTTCCCATCCATCCGTTGGAGGTCTGACTGTTTCCTCTGCTTCCTCCCCACGCAGCTGGAGGCCGAGGCGGTGTTCCGTGCCATCACCCTCGGCAACCGTGTCAACTGTCCTGTGTACATCACCAAGGTGATGAGCAAGAGTGCAGCCGACACTATCGCCCAGGCCCGCAGGAAAGGTCAGCCGTCTGTCGTTTCCATGTGTCTGATTCTGTTTTAATGACCCTCCCAGTGTTCATGTGCATCCTCTCTTCCCTCCATCTTCCCATCCAGGTTCTGTCGTTTTTGGGGAGCCAATTACAGCCAGCCTGGTCACTGACGGTTCTCACTACTGGAGCAAGAACTGGGCCAAAGCAGCCTCTTATGTGACCTCTCCACCTTTGAGTCCTGACCCCACAACCCCAGACCACCTCAACACACTGCTGGCTTGGTACGTCTTTAACCTTTTAACATGCAGTCCAGTGTTTTACAGTACTTTACGTTTCAACACTGGGATATGTAGAGATGATACATCTAGATTCCTGAGCTGAGAGTTGCCTTGTCTGCACGGTGGTGTAGTGGGTAGCTAGGTCGCCTCACAGCAGGGCTGCCCCTGACCAAAATGGGGCCCTAAGCAAAAAAATTTCTTTGGACCCTACCAAAATCCCAAATGTATATTAGGTACAAAACGACAGTATAATGAAATGCCATTGAACTTGACAACCTTTATTCGTAAGAACAAAGAACAAAAATATAAACCTAAATTCACACTGAATGGGCATCTGCATCTGACCAGTGATTGGTCAGATCGATTGCTGTCAATCATTGCAGTGACGACGCAAAAAAAAAAGGTCTCTTCTTCTCTCTCTGCTCCTGCCTCGCGCTGACAGCTGATCTAGTAGCGCGCCCCACGGCTGTGCATATGCGCATCATTTGTGCAAAACGGGGCCCCTATTGGATTGCGGGGGCGGCCCTGCTTCACAGAGAGGGTCCCGGGTTCGATTTCCGGTTTGGGCTCAGGTTCCTTCTGAGTTTGCATGTTCTCTCTGTTCTGGGTTCTCTCCCGATTCTCCGGCTTCCTCCCACAGTCCAAAGACATGCAGGATGGGGATAGGTTAATTGATGACTCTAAATGGCCCGTAGGTGTGAATGTGAGCGTGAATGGTTGTTTGTCTCGACATGTCGGCCCTGTGATAGACTGGCGTCCTGTCCAGGGTGTACCCTGCCTTCGCCCAATGACAGCTGGGAGTCGCCTTCTCTCCAATATAATGGGACTCAAAACCTCAAAGCAATGTCTCTTTCCAGAAATCACGACCCAGGTCCTCTGGATGATCCACAATTTGTTGTGTGCAGTTTCATGTAGGAAGTCATTTATTTCTTTCCCATGTCATAAAATCCTGTTATACTGGAGAAATCTCCAAAAATCTCCAAACTAGGCAACTCACAACCGAACATTCTAGATTGCTAGATAGCTCTACAGGATGGAGGAAAACGCAGAGTGGGGCATATGAAGTGCTGAGTATAACCTGGAAGACATAGGAGACACGTACGAGGATCAAACGCTCCCTGCTTCCCTTAGAAGTTAGTTTGGTTTTCATGCCACAGACAGCTGGTGGTGTAAAGCGCAATGTCAGGGCAGCATCAGGGAAAGAAAACAGATGGAGACAAAGTGAAGGTGGATGTTCAAGGAGAAGAGAGGCAGAAAAAGGTGGGAGGAGACTTAAAGAGGACCTGTTCTGCTTCTTTTCTGGCGCATATTTGTATTTCAGGTTCCTACTGGAACATGTTTTACAAGCTGTAATGCTCCAAAAAGCATTATTCTATCATAGCTGTGCTGCAGCCACTTTTCTCAGCCCCTGCCCCTCCCTCCCAAAATGACCAGTCTGCTCTGATTGGTCAACGAAGTTACTTGGTGACATCACCACTTTGCAGAAGAGTAACTCCCTTTTGATGTGGACTTTAGGCTTTGACACTCATACAGTATAATATCATATGTATGCTATTATCAATTCAGGTGTAATTCATGAGTATCATAGAGAAGTGCCTCAGACTGAACCCACCTCAGCTCTCACTTCACACAAGGACACACACACACACACACACACACACAAAAAAAACACACACACACACACACACACACACACACAAAACACACACACACACACACAACACACACATACACACACACACACACACACACACACACACACACACACACAAAACACACACACACACAACACACACATACACACACACACACACACACACACACAACAACACACACACACACACACACACACAAAAACACACACACACACACAAACACACACACACACACACACAACACACACACACACACACACACACACACACACACACACACACACACACACACACAAAACACACACACACACACACACACAACACACACACACACACACACACACACACACAAAACACACACACACACAACACACACACACACACACACACACACACACACACACACACACACACAATGCACAGAACATCCCGCTGTACACTTTTGGCCGTCCTCGATTCCATAAATAGCAACCGGGCAAGAATTCTTCATCATCTGTTGCCTTGGCTACCAAGTGCCTGCCTCCTCCTCCTCCTCCTACTCCTCCTCCTCCTCCTCCACCCCTTGCTTGTAACTCCAGCTTCCCTAGGCGGGTCCATGCTGTCATACCAGTGGCGTGATACCGCTGTTATCTTTGAGCTTCTGCTGAAGCGACAGGGTGTATATTTAGGCTCTATAAAATGTTTTAGGAACAGAAGAACAAACAATGGCATTGTGGGGAGTATGCTGAGCTCACTATCATGAAGTGATCACTGTAATTAAACTAAAAGGCCTCACATGAGAAATCATCCTAATCTTCTCAACCTTTTGTATATAAAAGGGTAAAGCTAGTATATATCTATCTATATCTATAGATATAGATGACTCTCTGATGATGCAGTGCAGCTTTATGATGTGCTCTAGTTAAGGCTTTAACTGCTCCTGCAGCAGCGTTGCATCACTCTGACTGGTTCGGCTGGTTTTCTTCCCCCAGCCAGACGACTTGTACTGTAACTCCCATGCTCAATGAGGACACCTGATGGCTAAACGTAATAATGTAGCTCTTTAGGTTTGTCACTATCACTTTGAATTCTGTCTTGAAGTGACCTCTTGAGCTGCCTTCAATAGTTCAAGGTATTTCAAAAGGCTGCAGTAAAGAAATAGAACATATGACAGGTTACTCAATGCAGCGTGATGGATATGTGGATTATTTCGAATCATTTTTGTTGCCTTGATTCAGCGGGGACCTCCAGGTGGTGGGCAGCGCTCACTGCGCGTACAGCACTTCCCAGAAAGCAATCGGTAGAGATAACTTCACCCTGATCCCAGAGGGGACCAACGGAGTGGAGGAGAGGATGGCGTTCGTCTGGGACAAGGCCGTGGTGAGTGATGAGGACACGTGTGTGTGTTTCATGCTGTGACCGTGAGTTTATTCCACCACTCTTAACATCCACCTGTCTGTCTCTCAGGCCATGGGGAAAATGGACGAAAATCAGTTTGTGGCGGTCACATCCACCAACGCTGCTAAAATCTTCAACATATACCCCCGCAAAGGACGGATAGCGGTGGGCTCCGACGCCGACGTCGTCATCTGGGACCCCGACAGATCCAAAACAATCACGGCCAAACTCCAGCAGTCGGTGAGAGGGAAAGCACAGAGATGGAGAAGGAGGGATGGGAAAACAAAAAGGGATGAGTATTACAGAGTGGAGCAGAAACCCATAACAGGGACAGGAGGCAGGAGAAAGGGAGTCATATGGGAGATGGCAGAGTGTGAAATAGGATCAAAACCAACAGACACATCACAGGAGGTGAAGAGAAGAATGTGTTAGTGTGAGCGGTATGATGCTATATTGAATGGGTACACTACAAAAACCATGGTAATTAAAGATATACAGCATGTTTAGAGAAAACTGAAATTGTATTTGACAACCAAATGTAAGATTGATGTCTAATGGGTCTGTAAACCCAAATTATAAGAAAGAAAAAAAATAGAAAATCGTATAGAATGTGTTTTTGAATCTTTTTTTAAGAATCAATGAGGTTTGGCAAGACCAAGTAGTTCTAGTAACAGCTTTTCCTGGTGAGGACTGTGGTTTTACTGGGTTTTACTAAATCCTTTGATCACCAAGAGCAAAATTCAGGTCTTGCCCTTTGAATTGGGGGAATCTCAGTGACTATTAAATGAATATTTAAAAACCTGAACATATAAAATGACAGCTATCTGCATAGCTAAGTGCCCCAAGGGCAAAATAAGGAAGTAATTTCTTTTATCTTTTGCATTTTAGGTGAATTCAGCCTTTAAATTGTAAGACGTTTAAAGTCAGAATGGATGCAGTGACAACATTACACAGTGGTTAATGTTCTCAGTCTGCTCTGCCACTCTCAGAGGCTTTAATCCAGACTGGTGCCGGCTTTAGGTTATAATCCCCCTTCACCCCTCACCCATTCTGCGCCAGCATCCCTCTACCCATCCCCCTGTATTCACACTGCCGCCCCTCCTCTATGCCCCGAGCCTCTCACTTATTCATCCCCCCATCTTCTCAACTGCTGCATTTTGCTGCATGTATTAAGCCGCCTGACACAATGCCTGCTGAAACAGCAGCACAGTGTGCTGAGACAGTCTGGGGGATGTTTTCTGAATGTTTTGGGAGAATCGTTTGTTATCTGCCTAATCCCCCGTTTTTCACCACATTCTTCCTACCTCTCCCCGCAGTCTTCGGAGTACAACATCTTTGAGGGTCTGGAGTGCCGTGGGGGTCCAGTGCTGGTGTTGAGTCAGGGTCGGGTGGTTTATGAGGAAGGCAAACTGCAGGCCCAGCAGGGCACCGGACGATTTATTCCCCGCAAACACTTCCCAGACTATGCTTACCAGCGCATTAAATTCAGGAACCAGGTACAGTACACGGATCCTTTCAAAGAAAGGTGACAGCTAATATCCAGGTCATCATAGGTGCACCACTAAGTCATCAGTCTAAGGCAAAAGGTTTTCATGCACTGACCAATTTTGAGTAACTATAACTCTATCTTCTTTCAGACAATCTATTCTCCGATTTCTATAAGAGAGAAAATATCCAGAAAACATATTTAGGTGTTTATTTGACTGCATTGTCTATTTGTGTCTGTAGTATTAGATTACTCCATTTGCATATTTAAATTCATTAATTGGATTAATAAATTTAATATTGAGGAATTTCGTTCTTTGAGCATTTTTTGTACTCATACTTTACAGAGGAGCTGGTTCATATATCATTCAGAGTCTGATTGATAGAACATTTGATTCCTAAAAACATGGCGGAAAATGGATTTGGGATTTTGTTATGGCTGCTGACAGAATCCTCTGATTTATGAAGTGATAAAAAGATGATCCAGTATTCCCTATCTAAAACATCTCTGTTCTGGTGATTTTACAGCCCACCAACCTTTTTTTCAGATGATGACGGATGTTCATTGTCAGACATAGTAGGAGAAAAGTGAAATAGTAGCAAATAGCAACAAACAATCTAGAAAACTGAATCACAATCAATGCTCTAATTTTTTGTTGTGCAATAAAACGTCAGGAAAACTGAGGCAATAAGTCAGCTTTACATTTAGTCAGATGCTATAAGATAATGAGGTCAAGTTAACAATTCATTGTGCACCAGTAGAACACACTGCTTGTACCAGTTTTATACAGCAGTCATGTATTATGGTTTCTGAAGAACGACTAACAGGTTTGTGTGTGTGTGTGTGTGTGTGTGTGTGTGTGTGTGTGTCTTCCAGAGCAAGCAGGGCGTTACTCGTGGCTTGTATGATGGCCCTGTGTGTGACGTCGTGCCCACCCCTAAATATATCACTCCTGCTCCATCAGCCAGATCTTCTCCCACCTCTCACCAACCAGCACCGATACGCAACCTTCACCAGTCCAACTTCAGCCTATCAGGTAACAGAAATAACACATTTATCTTCATGTTAAAGTCCAATCCAGCGCTTTAACTGAATTGGACCAATTTGTAATAATGAAGTAAAAAATAAATCAAACATGATCATGTTGTCTTCCTTTCCCAGGGGCACAGTTTGATGACAACGTCCCTCGCCGGTCTGGCCACCGTATTGTAGCGCCCCCCGGTGGTCGCTCCAACATCACCAGCCTTGGTTGAACAGCTGACTGTGCACAAAGTGTGGTTGTCGTAGGGTTTCACCTCTTGTGTGTGTGTGTGTGTGTGTGTGTGTGTGTGTGAATGAATAACTTTGTTTCAGTACAATGGTGACACGCTCCTTTTAGACATTATGATTTTTATCAGTTTGCCTTGAGACGTGGTCACAGAGAAGAAGCACATGAATACTTCCAATCAACCGAGTCACTCAAAGATACAAAAAACCCAGAGGCTCATGATCGCGACACACACACACACACACACACACAGACACACACACACACACACGCACGCACAGATTCGGTGGCAAGCACTCAATCGTGAACCCAGTGTTATGTCATGATGTTGTGATTCCCCGTGAGCATGACGTCCTCCTCCTCCTCCTCCTCCTCCTCTCCTCCTCCTCCTCACGTCTTACTGTGGCTCTGCTCAGACATGGTGCTCCTTCCACACGGTGGACAGCCGAACAGACTTCTCCTGCATTTCTTGTTCTTGGCAATATTTGTTTCAATGTGGCTCAAGTGGATCACTTAAAACATATTGCATGAACACGTCATTAGGTGTTGCACCACTTGTGGTTTATTGTTGCTACTGGAGAAACACTCCCACCCGAGGCACATTTGTACTCTTATACTGGTAAATGTATGCTTTGAACACATAATGATAGTCACTGTGGCTGGAGTCAGCCAGCTGTTATAGTAGGTCCAATCATTTTGACACAACTGTGAATATTCAACATCAGCAATGCAGCTTCCTCTCCACCATCAGATACTATATGCAAATGTGTCAATATTATCCAATAAAGAGTGAAGGTCGATGAACAGTTGGAACAAATATGACATTTCTAGATTGCTGTACCAACATAATAGAGTTTCACTGTAAAGACTTCATGATGTGTGTGATCGTTTTCTGCCAATCACTCGTTCCAGGAATAGATCTTTGTTGTATTGAGATGCTCCTCTCACTGTAAAGGGCTTCAGCCCCCCCCCCCCCACCTCGCTCTTTAAAACCTCACTGACAATCTTTGTAAGCTGTTATTAACATTTGATTTGATTGATTCTGGATGTTTTCTTGGTACGTGTAGGTGTTTCTATGCCGCTCTGTTTTGTTGCTCTTGTCTCCGATGGAACCACTAATGTTTAATAAAAGACTTGACTGTTGTCAAAACGATGGGGAAACAAACGTTACTGAGGGATTGATACCAACTTAACATGATCATCATCATTTGTGTCAATACATTTTGTCAGTTTGAATTTGCAAGCTCTTCAGTTTGGATGATATGGGTTCAACACTGCCAGGAACACACGTTTGAAAAGTCACTAAGCACCAATAACCAATAACCCTAAGACTGTTTCGAGAACAAAGACACATTTTTCTTATGAGCAGTGACGTCATCATGTCACATTTGAACCCACATGAAGAGACAGGGAGTAATGAATAAACTACTTATTTTCCAACTAGGAACACAAAGCAGAAGCACTGAGAAACTAAGATAGCAATACATGAGAAGCCAATCACAAGCTGAGGCACAGCTGGAGTGGGCAGGGACCTGGAACAAGGAGGGAAACACTGATTGGGCAACAAGACAATGAGGCGTGGCAACACAAAAGCAGGTCTGAGGTCTGTACAACAAAGCTAGATCAGCAAACCCAGAGTATCTTTAAGTTGTCTGGCCTAACTTACCCAAACAACTGTGATCCCGCTCAGCGGTCCTACCATGGCGGCGAGCAACTCGGTAAATAAACTCAGGGTTTCTCAATCTGGCTGTGAGTGTGTTCACATAAAAGGGGCGGAGTTTGCAGCCTATGACCAATTGCAAAAGTCTACTGTCATCAAACAAGGAGCAATATGCTGAACACATAATCCAGATGAAAAGGAACAATGGCACATTGTATGACATTTGCGTATTATCTGAATTAATGTGGTGTTTAGATGTATTCTAGAGGATGCTTTATTCATTCCCTTTGGTCGGACAATAAGGCAGAGTGATGCAGACAGTGTGACTCTGACGCTCTGTCGCTAAGTAAATACATGACCAGTACATACTGATTTACATTAGAAAGAAAACGGTGTAAATATTGAGATAAGCATACATATAAGCAACACATTAATTTGATTTAATACGCACACGTGATTAATTCTAGTCAGATCTATGGAGCTCCATCTGTGGCAGGGATATTATAAGTCTATTAATTAACACATTCACACAGTCGGTGGCTTTCTTTTTGCCAGCTGTCCTTTCTGCGTTTTATGCAACCTGAAGTTACCTCGCTAACCCCAAATCCTGCCTCGTAACACCCCTGACGAGAAACAGGTGTTGGAGGGAAGACATGCTGGGCTATGGGAACACACGAGGAACACACAGAGCAAGCACAGGAAACTCAAAATAGAAAAAATAAGTCCAGGGACAAGCACACTCACTCACTGTTACACCTGTATATATTTCATTAACAATGTGTTGGATTTTAGTTTCTCATCACATGATCAAACAGAGTCTTTACATTGGACTACATCAAAGTCACACAAAGGAGTCGAACAGAAGAGGATGTCTGGCATTTAAACGTTTGTGATGACAATAAGGATTCAAATATAAATGAAACTACACATCGATGGTGTGAAAGTGGGTTTACTGAGACACACGTCACAGGAATAAAACCAAAAACCTCATACATATTAGAAGGAGAAGAAATGAATACATGAAAGGGAAGTTGAAGTGGAAACAGATGGGACATCTAGCCTCTAAAAGGAGGAGCACACACACGACTTGAACCAGAAATCTGTTATCTGGAGCAAATGTTACACTGTTCATGGAAGTAACATCGTCCATGAATGAGGATTGAATATAATGACTTTATAAAAGCTTCATGACGATACATTTATTTCTATGTGGTGAGAGGGAGACGAGTAAAAGAGGACAGACAAATTAAGTAAAATACATCCAATAACAGAATAATTAAAATGATGATTGGACAACCAAAGTGTTCCTCAAATACTGGATCAGTTCTGTTATGACACTATAAAAGCTTTGTGGCAGTGAATTTAGTCCTGTTTATATGAATTCATTAGGACAAATCTAATCGAGAACTACTTCAGTGAAAATGTGTCTGTTGTTGGGGAAATAAATGAACAGCACAGGGAGGAGCCACTAAAAGTCACGTCTGCCTTCTACAACTAATAAGGTGGATTTCTAAACGATTGAAAGCCAATCTGGTCAAAATGTAAAGTCATTACAAAACACATGAAAGAAAAATGTCATTTTAAATTCAGCATGGCACCTTTTCTATATTCTTTCTACTTATATTTATTTTCAGACGTAGTTGCATGAAAGCAACAAGATCTTGCAACAAGATGAAACACATTGAGTTTTTTACTTTACAGTTATTGTCAAGTGTTAAGTAGAACGAAGGCTTTATCCTCCCAAACAAACATGTGTGGACGTCACAGACATGTTGGAGGAGGTGATCCACACGTGCAGTACAGCATATTGGCCAATAGGTGGAGGTCTGCACAGAGTGAACACCCTCACTCCCTCTGATGATGTTATTTACATCACTCACCAGGTATCCACATTCTCAATGCTTCTTTGTCTACGTGGTCAGAAAATGTTGAATGTGCAAGGTCTGCCAACACCCTGCTGCAGTGACCTCACACCATCAGACGCCATCAGTCCCTCACCGGGGTTCCTCACGGCAAATGATCACATCCAACATTTTTTAACTACGCTGACACGGATGGGAGGAGGAAATGAAGATGTTTGAGGCGCTTTGAGAGTGTTTCCAGAAGCTCCAAACGTTTCCTCGTCACGATTCTACGTCTGTGGGAGCTGAAAATATAAAGCTTAATGAACTGTAACTTAACACCTCAAACCATTCCACTGGGGAAACAGTACATAAGCTAAACGCTCCGACTTCCATTTCACTGAGACGTGAAGGTGTCAGCGTCCATCTGTCCGAGCCTCTGTTCCCACCGGCTCAACCAACTGCCAGACTGCAATCCTGTTTGAGACTCTATTATTTGTGCAGCGAATGCACCAGAGACTATTAAGTGTATCTGCTCATAGGGCTTACATAAACATTAGCGATTACCATGTGCAATTAGCATATACAATTAGCATCAGCAATTAGCATAAGCAATTTAGAAAGACTTTAATGTTATGAAGGCGATCATAAATGGTCAGTTAGAAGCCGGTAACACGTGTATTTAATGTAAAACAACCCCAGTACTTCTGGTGTTATTTTTACAGCTTTTACTGGAACGTGAAGCTCGTTTTGTGTATTTGGAAGGTGTAAAAGTAAATCATATTGCTAGTAGAGAGGCAGGTAGCTGACTGTAGAGAAGCCATGCTGGAAAGCTGAAGGCTTGTTTTTCCAGCCAGCAGAGATAAGCAGGTAACGGGCTAGTTAGGCTGCCTAAGCCGGCCTGTAAATACAGTTTAAGGGATTTACAGCCAGTAGTGAGAGGATTGTTTGACTCACAGGGGTTGAAATATGTTCATTGGATAATGTGGTGTTTCTACTATGAAAATAATAAAGACACCTATTTGTGTCAAAAACACATTTTTCAGAGTGGCACCAGGGTTAGTGTTTTATTCACTTATTGTAAATCGCTTTGGACAAAAGCGACTGCTAAATGACCTGAATGTAAATGTAAATGTATTCTGAGCCTGCAACACCGTCAAACTATTCAGTTGACTGAGTCTTCAGTCCAAGACGAGATATCTTCAAATGTAATGGTTGAATGTGTTAAATGTGCTAACTAACCCAAATGCATGTGCCCACCTGATCTGGTCTGATTAATGTAATTTAGATGGTAACCATAGAAATACACCTTTGTTTGGAGAAGATCTCACTTAAAGAAATTTACCTCATTTGTTTTAAATCAATGTTTTGTGTGTTTCATACACATACATATGTATGACATGATTATGGGTAATATGTAAGCTTATATAACTTGCACTAGGGTCCATCATAACTACCATACACCACAATTAAATTCAAATCAGTTTTATTTATAGTGTCATATCAGCAAAAGGTTATCTCAGGACGCTTTTTACACAGAGCAGGACGAGGACACGCTCATGATTTTCAATTGTCACGAGAGCAATAAAGGCTGCAGCCTCTAAGTGGCTTTAGAGGAACTTACATAACAAGGCATACATCACAAAACTTTCTTTTTATATACTGTAGCTGTCAGCTTGTTTTCACTTTCAATGTTTCACGACACTGCGTATAATTATAATCATGCTGCATCTGTAGCACATCCACGCCCATCTGCAGTCCCAGAGGACTCTTTCCCTTTATCGTCGTCCATGACAATAACGGCTAATTTGCTTCACTTTGTTTTCACGTTTCATCTGGCAGAGACTGGCAGCACTTGTCCTTAAGTGTTTTCTCGGAGGAAAACTCTCTGCTTGATGAGTTTGTAAGACATGGATGTGTTCTGTTGTCATTTACATTCCTCGTGTAGTCTTTAAATGTTCCAAGTATCAAGTTCAAGAGCAGCCAGAAAAATGACTTCTCTGACTATGTATGATTAACTGTGTCATCTCCACTTTTAATGCCCGATACATTATACATCATTTCCAGCTTTATCCAGAGGTGCGGTGCATGACTATAAATAATGAACAGATCACAAAGATTTTCAGTGTACTATAGCTGGAATATAAAATATTTATAGAGTTTAAAACAAAATCTTTAAAACATGCTCTTCAGAACAGAGTAGCAACAGCACTTTGACTTGACTACAGCGGTTATGTGATCTTCCCAGTGAAGTCGACAACTTTCTGTGTATAACAAACACACATACGTGGAAACCATGTTGCCTGGCTTCTCCTCCAGATGAGTCGATTGCAGCAGCATCACCTTCACAGACACCAACGGAGCCTTACATGCTGCCGCTGCCATCTGCTCCAGGCGCAGACCAAAGGGATGTAATTTTGAGCATCGAGACTGAAATTATGCAAGTTCTCCGTTTTCCGTTGCAGGTCATGAAATCACAGAAATGTTCTATACAGAAGTCTGGACAGGTGCCGCAACAGTCCGGAGACTCCGCTTCTCTTGAAAGGAAGCGGCTGATGTTCGGGAACAACAGAGGGTCGACTGCATCGGGGCAAATTACTGCGCCGGCTGTGCTGTTTTTCCACCGCTGAAGGTCCCTCAGGTCACTGCTTTGCATATCTGAGCCGAATCCAGCTGCAAGCCAATAAACAAAAATATGTTAGAGTTCCTTTTCTGAATGCAGACACATTGTGAATCCAAAATAAAACGAAAACTAAAGTCATTTAATGCGGATATAACATCAATCTTTCATTGTCAGCATGTTTTTTGGTTCATTTTGGGATGAAAATCAATTGTGAATGTATAATAATTATAAGTAAAACACACAAGATTGACATTGGTTACAATTAGCTCTTTTGCTGTGCTGCGAGTACTGATATTGTATTCTAAGTGTTGCCCTGTGCTGTTTTTGGGTTCTCTTTGTCCCAGCATCATTCATTCTATAAATGAACTGTTCCAACCTAATGATTCTATATTATGATCTCTTTACCAGGGACATTTATAAATATTTTCAGGCTATGGACTGAATTGATAGCGCTATGAAGCTAACAAATGGGTTCAACTGGGGGAGCATTAACACGCTGCATATTGCCCAGGCTGTTACTCTCCCTCTAATCCAGTTGGTGTCCATGTTGAGCTTTGTTAAAAGGTCAAGCCTGTTCTTGAGGCAGACACACAGCAGCCGGATGAAGATTCATGACACGTTTACACAATTTACTGGCTTCTTTGCCTTGACCTACCTGACTCGCCTGACATGACACGCACGACTCACAACAAAAGCTCTCAAGGATGGTCGATTTAAATCAAGGTTTAAAGGAGCCCACCTCTGCAAAATATTTTTTTTCACCCCTGAATTGAAAAAGGATCGTTACAAGTTGCAAAATGACAGCCTTGTGCGTCCTAAAACTGACCGACAAATCACTTCTGTCACAACTGCAGCATCAAGCTATCACTGATTTGCCAAAAAAAAAAAAAAAAAAAAACGACCTCAATTAGTAACCACACAACAGCTGATGAGCTGTGTACTTATTGAGAAAAACAACAAGATCGAGGAGCCACACACTGATATTTGTCTCTGGTCTTTTAGAAGCCAGCAGCTGTCAACAATCCACCAATCAGCCGATGAGCCTCACTCTCACTGCAATCACTTGAAACAGCAAAACACACACACACACACACACACACACACACACACACACCTATACAAGTCTATTACATTCTGAGGACCACATTCTCAGGGGGATCTACGAGGACAGACAGAGAATTACACCACAAATGGGAAATGACGTTAACAAAATAAACAAATAAATGACGATAAGAGCTGCAGAACGATGAGGGAAATGGACAAAAACATTCCAACGCACTCCCGACTCATCAAACACCAACGCTCGGTTCGTAGCCCCAAGCCTGAAACTACGACACTCTAGGTACCTGTGGAGTGTCGCGGGGACATTTAGCTGGACTTCCATTAGTTCCTATTGCTTTTTCATGAGGAAATCCAAATTTCACTTGGAACATGGGTGGGATGTAATACTTGAAATTGATTTTCCTATATTTTGTTGTTTTTGTTTTCTACTTCAGAAAGTTAGCATATACATGCGTTAACTGACAATGTAATGTTAAAACCACAATAAGATATAACATAATGCATTTTTTAGCAATTTCTATTTCATCCCCCAAAGAAAAGTCTCACCTGTTCTACACTGCAACAAATACAACGTTGCATATTTTCACTGAAACCTTGATTCACCATAATCCATCTTGATATACTGACAAACTTGACAATGCAGGCTACTTTATTTATAAATGGGATAATTTCCTGCATATGTTTTTTGTTTAGTCGGTTATGTCTTACAAAGAGAAGAGGAAACCTTACTCCTCCATCTATTCCCCCTAAAACCTAATGGCTTGGACATCTGCTAAATACAGTATATAGACAAATTAACATTTCCATCATCTGGCTGATGCATAAACATCATCAACATCATAAAGCTTGTGAAACAGTAGTAACCTTAATTATCCCGTAAAGATTTTACACATTACACTTAAAGCTTCACTATTTAATCTTCAACAGACTGCTCCCAAACAAATATATTTGATATATTTTGGGAATTAATGGTGAAAAAGAAAGGAAGGTAATTTGCAATAGAATATTTCTTGTTAACACTGTTCATCACCTCATAAAGGTTTGAGTATGTGGATAACTCCATTTATATGGTAGAATTTCTTGTTGGCTGAAATTCAAGAATGTTATATTTGGTAGTATTCCTGTTGAAGTAAGACTGAAGATACGCAACCAGAAATACAAACCCAGTAGTGATGTCTCTCTCTGCAGCTACGATGCCTGTGTGTTCGGTACCAGGATATTACATTACTCACACTAACAGGTCTCACCAGTACATTTTCTTTTGCATTGACAAACATCCATCCATCCATCCATCCATCCATCCATCCATCCATCCATCCATCGTCTACCGCTTATCCTGTATTCAGGGTCGCGGGGGGGCTGGAGCCGATCCCAGCTATCATTGGGCGAAGGCAGGGTACACTCTGGACAGGTAACCAGTCTATCACAGGGCTATTGAAAAACATCATAAGTGGAATTCATGGCTCCATTAAAATAAAATAGTGGCCTCTCTCCATTGACTACCATTGTTTAAAAAAAAAAAAAATGTCCCATGGGGAACACTGGAAGTGACGGGACTTAGCCTATTTATACTTTCATTAAACATCTTGTTGTGTATACGTTTAAAGTTAGGGTTCACCAAGAATACTCATGGCACAGCTTGATGAGTTCAAGCTGATCGATGATGAAAAGATGAGGAGATAAATGACAGGGTAGGATCCAATCTCACATCAAGACGTCGGGGAGAAAGAATGTTTCCAGCTCTGCTACAAGCCTTTCCTGAACAGAGAAATCCAGCACTGACAGAATTTGCTCACTGATGCTGAATGTTCCTTTGGTGTTGGAAGGTTGGCGCACCCTGCTATAGATGTTAACTAACTGGACATCAGATAACATTTCAACACATTTCACAATTAGATCCGTTCACTTTGAAGCTATGAGCCCCCCTCTCTCTCTGTATATGTAAAGGCGATTCAAAGGCAATTCACTTCACTCGGCTCACTTTCACTCAGAAAAAGGGGTTTTCTTCAGTTCCCTGAAAGCATCTGACAACTCCAAAGACCATTTGATATATTGGACAGTGTGTGAGGAGGTTAACATTCTGCGGTTTGCTTCACCAGGCGGCTCCTTCACAACATTTTCCTTTATCTTTATAAAATCAATAAAATGCACATCCACTGGGTCTATCCCTGGGATTTAATTAAGAGTTCAAAGAAGCTGATATCCGTTTTTTTTCTGCAGTGCAGACAACTCCTTGTCCATTTATCTGGTGAAATGGTGTGATTTATTTACAATGCCTTTTTACGGTCGCCACTTATATGAGATGACTTACGACTAGAAGTTGATTGATACGAAACCCGATGCTTTCGATGCTTCAAAAGGTTGCTAATACCTTTTATTGTGTGGTTTAATGGTTTTTCTTTGACTGACTTTATTGCAGGCTGCAGAATAGTTGGTCCTTCGGGGATGGTAATGTCTGGACTGTTCTTTCCCGAAGACCTGAAACAGTGGTCACTAATTCATAATTTTTTCATCAAAAACACTTTTATTGGACGTGACACATGATGCCATTTTAACACAAGTGGTTATCATATTTGCAGATTATGAGGATACAATATTCTTTGGCCTTGGAAGACATGAATGGGCATTTCAATTAAACTCCATCAACCTTAAAAAACAATCCAACAAGTTGAAAGCTTTCCTTCAAATGTAAATCATTCAACCTGCGACATGAATATTAAGCTGGGACTGTTTGAAAAATGTAATTAGGCAGCAGTGGATGTGCATTAAGTGAGAGGCCTCTGGTCTGGTAGTGCAAAGACCTACATCCTGGCCTATTAACATAGAGAACATTTGTTGAAGATAATTCATAATTGAACGTTACAATATGTTTGGTTTTGCTGTAAATTGAATGAATGATTAACATACTTATTAGCCTTTAAAATCTTGTCAAATCTTTATTTAATTCCTATGTGGTTGGACTCCAGAACCGCCTTGGCCTCTTGATCAATCTCAACATCACTGTGCGAAGGTCTCACATTTATACTTGGTCTTATCTCAGACTCAGAGAAAAAGAACTCGATCAAAACCACAACTAGATAGTCCTGATCTTGATCATTAGATTGCCTGTGCATTGTCTGCTTTGCTGGTTAGCAGCATTACTGTGATAGAAAACAAAGGCAATTCCTGCATTAAAAATTCTGGTCTACAACACATATTGATGATTCTATCAAGACTTTTCTCATACATACGCACATATACAGTATATATGGCAATACAAGAGGTGAGTGAAGGAGGAATCTTCATTTGTTTTCTGTGGGTGTTTTTATGGGAATGTGGATCAATTTGATGAGTCTCTCTGGTTTGCATATTCCACATTTTATCCGCAGTGCATCGTGCAGTGTGGGACTCCTACGTGGTCTTGACTTGAAATCAACCTGACTACAACAATGGCTGATGCACACTGTGTCCCTTCCAACCATTCAGATGGTGTCACACGCCTGGCTCAAGGGAAGCAACGTGGAATCCAACTTCGATTTTTTCATAAACAAAAGAACACAAAGAGCAAACAAAGTGTGGAGGGGAGACTCTGCGAGAGAGAGAGAGAGAGAGAGAAGAGAGAGAGAGAGAGAGAGGAGGGGCTTTTAAACTCAGGTACCATGAGCAGGTGACACGCATCAGCAATCAGAGCTGGTAGGAAAGACTCCGCCCCCCCTGCTGACCTGCAACCCAACTGAAAACAATGTCAGCTGTCCTGGGACATAACAGCTGTGCTCCCTCACTTTTTCTCAGATTGACACTTTTAAATGACACCTACAGTACATGTATAATCCACCTGTTATCTATGTTTATATATGACATGGCATTTATAGTAAAATATAGTCTCCTACTTAAAAATGATTATTTTCCAGACTGCTATAAATTAAACTGGTGTCTCTTCCAGCTGTCTGCTCAGATGAAATGGCCTTGAAAATGCAAAGAATTGATTGATTGGTGTTCAATATTGTTTTCTGTATATTTAGTATATTTAGAAACTGCTTTTCTTATTGTGTCCTTCACTACGGATAAAATGAATTAGAAATGGAGGTGAACCGCTCAGAATGTGCACTGCCAGCAAACTAAACTAATACTGATCCATGACCACATGGTGTCAGTGTTGCATACTGGACAAATACAGATTGCGGGCCTTTCTTTCTTTTTTTTTTTTTGACATTTTGAGTCCTTCACACTAATCTTTGCATCAGTGAACACCTCTAAAGCATTTTCTGATAAGTTTAAGTCCAAATTGCTCTCTACATTTAAAAAGTGTTCTTGCGGCAGGATCCCGCTCAGAAAACTCACCTTTCACAGATAAAGGTGATGGATTGTGCCACATTTGAGTGATATTCTAGAAATATATTGTAGTCAGCACACGTTTCAGCCAGGTCCAAATTGACATTACACATTAAAAATAATGGCATCAAGATAACGTTCTGTTAAATGGAAGGACTTTGGTTCTGTTGGCTGGGCCTGAAAAGAAATCCACTGTTCATCGTTGACCTTGGAAAAAGAAGATGTCAATTCATCTCTACTCAAAGTCCACTCAGTTAAGTGTCACTTTGAACATCCACAAGGAAAATCTCCTGAAAAATGGGAGCTGAATAGAGATTGTTTAGCCCTCAGTTTAGTACCACTTTCTATTAAATTTAGTTTATAAAGGTTATCAAGACTTGAATGAAAACACTTTTATTATCTTTCCCAAAGACCTGAAACAGTGGTCACTAATTCATAATTTTTTCGTCAAAAACAATTTTATTGGACGTGACACATGATGCCATTTTAACACAAGTGGTTGTCATGTTTGCAGATTATAAGGATACAATATTCTTTGGCCTTGGAAGACATGAATGGGTATTTCAACTAAACTCCATCAACCTTAAAAAACAATCCAACAAGTTGAAAGCTTTCCTTCAAATGTAAATCATTCAACCTGCAATGTGAATATTAAGTTGGAACTGTTTGAAAAATCGAATTAGGCAGCAGTGGATGTGCATTAAGTGAGGCCACTGGACTGGTAGTGCAAAGATCTACATCCTGGCCTATTAACATAGAGAACATCTGTTGAAGATAATTCATAGTTGTACTTTAAAATATGTTTGGCTTTGCTGTACATTGAATGAATGATTAACATGTTATTTAAAATCTTTATTTTATCCCTATCTTATTGTAGGCCAGCACTGTCTTTGTCTCAAGATCGATCCCAACATCATTGTTTGAGGGTCTCACAGATCTGTTAGATGGAAGGACTTTGGTTCCGTTGGTTGGGCATGAAAAGAAATCCACTGTTTATTGTTGACCTTGAAAACAAATGGTGTCAATTCAATCTCACCTCAAAGTCCACTCAGTTTAGTGTGACTTTGAACATCGACAATAAAAATCTCCTGAAAAGGGAGCGGGGTAGATCGCTTAGCCATCAGTTTAGTACCACTTTCTAATAAGGCAACATTCAGCTTATAACTATTAGCCTGAAGAGGTCAGCCAGTCACCTGCAAGTATAAATGTCAAGAGTTTCTATCCATCAAGTCTGCAGGTGTTAATGTGAGGAGCTAATAGAAGGGTTGTGAAGAATAACTCTTCTGTAAATCACAAGTTAATGATTTATTAACCATTCATTACAGCTTATAACCCCTGTGTAAATCTAGGTTCACAAAACAGTACCAACAGTTGTTTTAAAGGTGTTAAATAATCAGAGCATTATTATAGCATCATCAACAGTTTGCTACATAAATTGGAGTAATTAAGTCACTCTCCCTCTGTGTGTGTTGTTATCAGAGCTTCCCCTTGCTTTGTTCACAGAGCCGTGCGTGTGCATGTGAGCGTGCACACTGGCTTGCGTCGCTTTGCACTCCACTCATATGGGGATTACAGCTGATGACGCTGTCCTGATCGAGCACCCACCCTCTGGAAAACACAGCTCTGTCAGCACTTTTAACATTTGCACTGTTAGCTGCAAGCCGCTGGCTCAGACGTTGCCATATTGAGATGCAATTTCAAACCTTTAAAGTGTTCCCTTGTGTGGAGTCAGTAGCTGATTATCTCAAACTTCCTGAACCTCATGTTTGGCGTTATCTTAAGTAATTTAGCCAAATTATGATTTATCTCATATTTACTGTGTGAAATAATTTCCCAACAGTTAACAGGCAAACAAGTGTTTGAAGTTTTTAATGTCAAAGTCAAACTTTTACATGATTCATCTTCATACCAAACCATTCGTCGACAGCTCCTCTTCTTCCTCGTCATAGCAAATGCAATTAGTTCATTATGTAATTACAGGAAGGGAGCAGCAAAAAAACAGAGCCAGCCCCATAAGAAAAGAAAACAAAGAAGAGGAAAAATAAAAATAGGTTTGTTTTTTTTTCTCATTTTTTTTTCTCAAGTGCAGATTTGAAGACCTTAGGCATGCCGTTGTCTGTTATTGTTTCCAGTTGTCTGTTCTACATTGTAGTTTTATCTGTACATGGCTATAAGAGTAACAGCACGAGGGGGATGACGGGGACATGATGTGCGCTGAAGTGTCTGTTTTTAAAAATGTCTTGATTAGTGGGCGATACAACTCAGACTCTTCTCTGTCCGTCTCCCCTCTCTGTTTTGCAGTAGACTGAAAGATATTCATGTTTAAACGTGCAGTATAAAAAAGATACGCGCCCACACAGATTCATGTACAGTGAGTCCCCTTAAATCTGGATGAGGGGGTTTTGAAAGGTACCGTAATGGAACTGCCATAAAACAGCAGTTTGAAGAAATATCTGCCACTTTGAAGAGGCAGGGCTGCGTCGAGAGTCTCTTTGCAAAACTCACAAACTGGACTTCAGTTCTTCCAACACCTCCGAGAGGTCGAGACACAATTATCTCAACTCTTTCTCCCAGAGAAAGAGCACGTGTCCTCCCTTTCTGGCGTCGTGTGAGCCCCGCAGGATGCGTTGATTGTTTCCACCAATCCCCTTTCAACGTGAGCCAATCCACGAACAGATTAACTCCATGCGTTGGGCCTCGAGTTCCTCACATCCTCGGTACAGTCCGTCAAAAAAACAGAGCTCAGTAAACAGCCATGTTGGGGATTTGGGGGTAATGAAGGCTTAGGGAGTAAGTACATCAGTGGCCTAAAACAAGCTAAAGGGTGTCGGTCACAGAGTTGTAAAGTTGAAGGTATATACAGATATACAAAGTGTAATCACGCGCCCGTTTCTCAGGACGGTTACCGTTGTAAAATGAAATGCACAGGACTCACTACTTCACTGTTCCCACGCTGAGGTGGTGTTCAGTGAGGAGACAGTCGGACATCTTACCTGAGTGTTTCTCTCCCGTCTGACTAACTCCTACAAGTGACTCCTCCTCTACGAAACAAACCGTCTTTAACGTCTCCTCCTGCCTCAGCGGCCCAAAACAAGCAGACGAACTAAGACAACTTCCCGCAGCCTTACATCGCCAATCCAGACATTAATGAGATCAGTGCGGATCAAGGGAGGAGACGAGAGGAGAAAAAGAAACTCATTAAGACCACAGGGACGACCTAACCCTATTATCCCTATCACACCAGCGAACCACACACTGATGATGGGAATTAAGATGTGCCGGCCTCAATCCACACCCACTCTTCTGCCCCGGTGCAGCCGAGTGTGTCTGGAGTCGTTGCGGTAGCTGCTGGGAAGGACAAATGTGAAGGAGTCTGTTATCTGTGCAGTTCAGCACAGTAGTATGGGCGTGTTCGGGTCGGCACTGCGTGGTGAACAGGGTGCAGCGCGACAACGTTGTGTTTCTGTTGCAGCCTGCAGGCAGCGTTCCTGCCAACTCAGCGCGCTGTGGAAACCGAGAGAAGGCCCAAGGTTAGCCCAAACTCGCTCCACGATAAAGCAGGAGACAGTTTAATCCACTGAAGCCAACTCCCAAGCCGCCATCATTATCTCCACTTCCACCTTGAGCACACACATATAATACAGATGTATCCAAATAGGCGTGGTATCCAAAAAGGCGTTTGGTTTAAAAAAGAGAGAAACAAAGTTAGCATTATCTTTCTTTCATGCAGTCCTTTTTTTTTCTTACAGAAATTTGGTTTTTCTACGAGTCCTACTTACAGTATGCAGAATATCTCATATTCCCACATTTGTCTATGATTACATACGGTTGATGACATGTCTGAAATTCCCTTTAATGTAGCCCCGCATATCAGTCAGAGATGAGTAATTATTTAAATACATTTCATGTTTATATACTGGCTGAGGGGAGGGGGGGCGGGGGAGCAGGCAAAATGCTACGGCTAATTCAATGAGAGGCAATATGTTAAAAAAGTATGATTAAGAGAACATACACACATAGTGTATGATCTGCACACACCTTAATATGGGTTTGTGTCTACTTATGTTTTTTTATGCTGTGTGTGTGTGTGTGTGCTTAATGTTGAATGTATGAAAGTTAATGCAGGTTACTATATACTATGTTACACGGCCACTGAATCACATCATAAACGTTGGCCCGATGCATGTTCACATTCTGTAAATGCACTGTATGAGTTTGAGTTAACATGCTTAGGTGTGTGTGTGTGTGTGTGTGTGTGTGTGTGTGTGTGAACATTTATGATATAAGTGATGAACACTGTCAGGATACTGAGTGCGTCGTGACCCTCAGTCTCCTCTGAAACGGAGGACAGCAGCACAGAGAGAAAATTGCCCTCTTATCAAATACACACCGACGATATATTTACACACAGACTGAGCGTGAAGGTGAAATAATAAAACACATATTTTCACACACGCCGGAATTCTGTGAAACTACTGGTACTCTGTGAGAACCTTGTATTTCGAATGGTTACATTTGATTACTGTAAACAAAAAAGAAACGGAAGAAAGAAAGTCTTTTCACATTGTTGCAGTTTGTTTTGAATGCTTTTAAAGATACCTGATTTTAGATCAGCACTTTTTTTTTTGTTCACGACAAAGATTCTCACGGGGATTCGTGGTTTGATTGGTTAATATCCCCGTCTCATGTTACAGTAGTTAGGCATCAGAAAGTTTGATTGGTTTGAATTTGATCCAAATAACTCAATCAAAGACCCGTTACTTCTTTTCATCTAGTTTGACTCGATAAGACCTCGGTGGTTTTTCAGCAGACGGTTCACCAGTTGAGTCCAAATCTTGCCTGCTGTAGCCTCGGTGAACGTCTTTATGCACTAAAGAGGCATTTGTAGCATCAGGATTGACTCAGTCTCAATCTCTCTCTTCTTCACACAGAGCCCTCTGAGGCAGAGGGTCAGGCATGCATCGGATTCAGGTAGAAAGAAGAAGAGATGAAGCTGTCCTTCTCCACACGGACGTGATAGGATTGTTTCATCAGAAGTTAAAAAATACTTTTTTTTCTTTAAGAAAGTACTCCTGGTCAGAGCTCTCTGAAGAGTTGATTCATCACTTGCTAAAGTTTAGTTGCCTATAAATAATAGTCAGAATCCAAAAAGTTCCAATTTCTTACACAGCTTTTGGAAAACATCTTTTCAGACATTTTCACATCTTCGCAGGTTTTAAAAGGCCTTTCCTTGATTACTTGCCAGTAAAGTCTCCCTGTTTTTTTTCCAGCAAAGGGAGCGGCGTGTTGACGATTGCCCCTCTGCAGCGCTGTCACAGGTAGACCTCTCGGCGTGACAGCGTGAGGCAGGACGTGGTCTTGTAGTCCCCTCCTGTGCGCGTCAGTGGTATGACCTCAGGTTGGTCCTGGCCCTCTCCTCCATCCTCCTCTTGCTGACGCCTCCCGAAGCCGGCGCTGCTGAACGTGTCATAGGAGGCAGATGTCATCTTGCGGTTCAGGAGGTTCCGGTTGTGATCGCCCATGTTCCTGTTGCGGTCTCCACCCAGGGTGCCGAGTGGATCCCCGTTGGCTAAGGGTAATCTCTGACCTTCTCCGCCGCCGACGACCCCGGGCTCCGAGCTTCCTGCGCTGCCGGCGCTCTCGCTGTCACTCTCCTGGTCGTTGCCACGGAGATTGTTATTGTCGTCTCCGGGGGCGAAGGTGGAGAGTCGTGGGGGGTCACTGCCGTGGCGCTGACGCTGGCGGGGCGACGGGCGGATGGGCATCCAGCAAGTGTCAGAGTGGCCGAACTCGTCACACTCCCTGGTACACTTTCCTGTCAGAGCTACGTCTGGCAGCTGTCTGGCATCTGGACACAGGGAGGACACAAAGAAGACGGGTTGAAGGGTGGAAAGACGAGAACATTTATTCTTTTTGCCTTTTGACACAGTAGGACATATGGGGAGAGTGATGAGATGAGGCGAAGGTACACAACCAGGGTCAAAAGGGGGGCGTTGTAATCTCCACCAGGACATCCAGAGGGGAGACACCACAGACAAAAACATCTTTTCATGTGCTATTCATGTTTCCAACATCTTCTTTTCTCTCTCTTTCTCAGTTTTTGTTCAATAATCCCTCATTTGCATATTTAAACATTTTAAACTTGTAATACAAAAAAATTATTGTCTCAAGCTACGTTCACAAGGTGAAGCCAATTTTTATACATAGCGTTTCAAAAAAACTTGTAGTGCAAAAATAACTGCTTCCATGTAAATAATCAACTGAGGAGTTTTAATGGTGGTATTTATGACTTACACATTACACCCTGAGGTGTCTCCCCTTAAATGAGAAAGAGAGCAGGAGAGAAGAAGAGAGCCGCTGGGAACGTTGGGTGAGGAAGACGGGAGGAAGAAAAAAAAAACAGAGGGCGAGGGCTGGAAGGGAGGGGTGGGAAGGAAGCAGGAAAATGCTGTTAGAGCTAAATGGAAATCGCTGACTCCAATAGTATGTTTTTAAAATAAAAAAATCCAGCTGTGCTCAGCATTCCATGAAAGGTGAAAGGTGAGGTCAACTATCCAGATAGATAAAAGATAATTGTCAGCAATTTAAGTGACGAATATATGTTCTTTACATGCAAAGGAAACGATGAGGTTACATATGGTTGTCATTACATCCCATGAGTGTTGGTTCAAAAGGTTAGATGTGTCAAGTGTCAAAGGTCACGGTTGCCATCTATGTAATCCAGTCATTTATGAATCAATACTGATGTTCAGCACCGACAGAACTCATAATAACGATGATACATGAGGTGTGTGTGTGACTATTCTGTCAATTGCAGAAATTGTGCAGGCGTCATGTTGCAGATGCTTCACAGTAATATAATGCCTTCCATACACGCGCTAAACAGACAATAATATCATTTGATTTAATAAGTTCTGAGTTGCTTGAATTAAACACAAGAAATTAAACATTTCTGTTGTATTCCGATAACTAATTCTGGGTTTGTTGCCTACGTAGAGCAGCAACGAGAAACCAAACAAGCACATCATTATACAGTATAATTACAACCGAGACAATAAATCCTCTGTTCAATTCTTCTCTCCATCTGACCGTGAAGGAAACTCATTAAACCCCACGATATTCTCCAGATTTCACACGTTGCTGAAAAAGCGGCATTTAACCTCAGAAGCACAGTCAGCTGCCAAGGTCGCAGTGACCTTCAGTGTGTTGATTCTCTCCAGCTCTAGTGTGACCGTATACGGAGAGAAGAGGAGCGGGTGAAAGAACAAATACACACTTTTTGCTTGTCTCCATCCTCGACAAAGACCCAGTGCAGGTAAAAACACCACTTTTGTTGGGTGAAAGGGAAGATTTGGGCTGCTGACTGAAAGCAAGGCCACCGATGAGCATGTTAGCTTTTGACGAAAAGCTTTTCACATGACACACACACACAGGTGCAGCACACACACTCAGGACACTTGCTTTAGTCTATAAAACACATCACGTGAGGAGACCTTGGCAGCATGTCGAAGTGTGTCTCAACAAAAAAAGCCGAGATCAAATATGAAAGGCGACTTTTCGTGTAAACTTGTGACCACGATTCTGAATGCGTTTGATGGAATGAGTTGGCGGTCTAGTGTGTGATGCGTGCGGTTGCTCTGACCGTTCTCCACGTGCTCCTCCTCCCCCACGCTGCCCTCCGGTGTGGTCCGCTCGTAGCCCTCCTCGGGCAGCGGCAGCGCTCCCAGCCGCGGCCCCGATGAACTCTTGCTGCTCGGCGTCTCCGAGTCCTCCAGGCCGCTGTCATAGCAGCCGCCGTCCTGGGGCTGGCTGACCACGGAGAAGGTCACCCGGCGGAGGGTCCCCTGCACGGAAACAAACACACACAATATGGGATTAATCATCCTGGATTCCTAATCTGAGATTCTAAATCTGCCGGATTAGGCTGCTGTGCAGGAGACTGCAAAGACATATTGAGATTATGGGAACGTGTTCGCCCTGATTATGCGCTTAGCCGCGACAATGCAGGGTAATAGCCGTCGACCAATCACGGTGGGCTTTCAAAGTTTTCAGTTGTTTTTTTTAATCCCAGTTTAGATTAAAGCCGCCGGACACGGCTGATGTTTGACAAACCTCTGGAGACACTCATTCTTCATGTGGAGGGGTGCCCAGTAGTAGCTGCTGGGTGACACTAAAATCACCATTACAATAAGTTTCAACGATTTAACAAAAACAAAACTGCAACACATTGATGTTATCATGTATTGCCCGTGCACCCGAAGCCCGATACGGCTCCGTCGTTGCTCATTAAACACACCGTTTGAATAGCTGACATGTTCCTTTATAGTGAATCACATCGACACAACGTGGTTCATTTGAAGTCATTCCCAACTACACCGTCCTGCTGTGTGTGTTAATATATTCACCAGCCGACCAAACGTGGATTCATCCACAGCAGAAAATAGTAACTCCTGTCTAAATAAACGCCCTCTGATTCATGGTTACGATTTAATCTTTTTTTTTTTTTTTTAATTATCATATATATTTATGTCCTGCTTTAGAGATACACATCTTTAGTAGGAACAAGTTTTTTTGGGCTGAGTGCCACGGATGGAATTTATTGGTCTTTTCATCGCTAACAACACACATAGAATAATCAGCTTTATCCTTCCATCTCTGTTCATTTCCAGACTGTTTTTGTCTGTTTAGTTTATCATTTTTAACCTTTTCGCTACCACCATGTTGATCTGAATAATGATACAAAAAAGATGTGTTCCTTCTACTTGTGAGTGATGGAAGTGCAGTTTCGTGGAGCAGACTGCACCCATCACGCTGAAGACAAACCAACAGGGAATCTACCGCCGACAAATCTCCCCGTCCCGCGGCGGAAACGCTGGTGATTCAGGAACGAATTGCATCATTCACTCAAACTGAGCATCACACCTGCTGCGATTTGAACACACAAATCACCCCAGTCTAGTTAGCACACCAGTTTTCACTTTAGAGAGAGAAAAAAAAGAGTGTAATAAGTCCATGCTGAGAGAATATCAGAGGGAGTTAAATGACTCCGTCTGGCCTGGAGGGATCACTCTGCACCAGGAAGCCCGTATCTATACAACAGCCCCTCCCAGCTCCTCTCATACTCATTCATCTGCGTGCAAAATTACAGCACCCTCCAATTTAGATCTGCTTTGAAACATGGGGGCGTGCGGCGAGGGAGTGAGGGAACGCGGGGAAGACACGGGTTACGGCCGGGAACGTCGCCTCGGGATAATCTGGAGGGATGGATGGCATAAAAAACTCAAACCGAACCAATTCTTCTTTATCTTCCAAACAGCCACAGGAATAAAAAAAAAGGATCATTTGAACATTTCACCTAATGAACGAGCAAGACGAGGTGAGAGGGGGATACTAATTAAGCAAGAAGGGAAATTAACAGAGTGCTTGTTTCTTCCGCCATTTCTTAACAACACTTAGATGAAGAAGGGAGATGAGAGGAAGTGACTCAGACAGCAGAGACTGTGAGCACAAGCACGACCGAGGACGAGATATTAGATTATAATGGAAAAGCAGCAGTTCTTGGAATCTCAGTGGCTTCATCTTAACTCTCCACAGAGGGAGCGATGTATTTTTAGAGCTTTACTTCAGATGGAACGGTCCAACCTCCTTTTCAGCCGTATTACTCAGGCCAACGGCACAGAGGGCCAGAGAGGGCCCGGGTAATGATCTTTTTTTGTTTTTCTTGCGATGGGAAAGAAGTTAATTGTGTGATCTCACCGTAATAAGTTTGAGATCAGTGATGTCGAGATCACACGGTGGAATGTTTCACGATCAGGGTAATTATTCCGTGATAACGATGCTGTGTAATGATAATCATTTCTGATCACAAAGCGCCGAGAGAGATGATTCCTCTCCAGCCGTCGGCTCAGAGGAACAATACGGAACAGGAAGAAAATGAGATTACTGAAGAGCTTGGATTAGCTCCAGTTTGTACCTCTCGTGCATTGACATGACATTCGAGTCACAGAGCTAAGCATCTGATTGTCCACGTGAATACCCATCAGTCTTTGAGAAACGCTCAACAACACCTACTGCCGTCCTGGAGATGTATCTCAAATCCTCAAAGGCTCTTTGAACCATCTGGAGGAAAAACATTTCCATAATTTTTGATCCGTTTTTCAAAGTTGCGCCTCTATTTCCTAATCCGATCAAAGACGGTAGCTGGAAATGACATACTGTATCTCCGTGCTCAATTTCAACAACATGAACCAAGAAAAAAAACATTTATTATCAGTAACGCTGGTATGCATTGATGGTACTTCCCACTATTGTATGTCCAAACAGAAAGTTACTCGTTCATATTTTGCTTTTTCACAAAAACAGCCAGGACGTTTAATTTTCAGCTACCTGAAATAGAAAATTCATAATTTAGTTTTCATCCAGGTGTTTGGTGGATTCTTTGAGGATTCTGGAAAAACCTTTGGAGCTTTTGATAACAAACTACGTCCACTTCCTATATATAGTATATGATCGGCACACTAACATGCTCACAAAACTAATGCTAACATGGTGATGCTAAGCTACATTTACTCTAGTACTGTACTGAAACACATTTCTTGGACTTTGCTGTATTTCATACAAATTATTAAACTTATTATCTTTTACTTCACTACATTTATTTGACCCGTTTTAGTGACTAATTACTGATTTAAACTATTAACACCTCCACCTATGACCAGCTGCAACATAAAGTGATGAACACATTAGGCATTATTAATTTTAATACTATATAAATATATAATTCTGAAGAAAATAATTTTCATTTGTGGTAGGTAAAAAACAATTTTGATGCTAATATTTATACTGCTAATACTAGCAATATTTTGAATGCGCTTATTGTAGTAAGCGATTGCAGTACTTCTTCTGTCGCCCTTTGCGAGCAGGTTTAATGTTCACTATGTCCCACTTCTAGTTTAGCATGTTTGCATGCTAACGTTTGCTGATGTTGTGTCTATGAATCAAATACGTACAGCTGAGGCTGATGGAGATGTCATTAGTATTATAATATCAGAGTGGCGTTGGCATGGCTAAAAGCTGTCAAACATCACTGAGTATTTATATTTATGAATAATGGATGCTTGACTATAAACACAGAAATCTCTGCACGACGTTGACTGACAGACAATGAGAGAGTTCCTCCTATTGGAGGCCTGCTGCTGGTTGCTCTCCCCGTGTGTGTGTGTGTGTGTGTGTGTATGTGTGTTGTTCTATTACAGAATTCATCTGTTCAGCTATGATTTCATCTAATTCAATTTCCCTCTAACCCTCTTTCTGGCCAGAGCTGCCCCCTTCCATTCCTTCATCCTGATCATTTTATGTTCTTTCTCTCCTCCCCTCCTTCAGACAATCTAGTCGAGTCAACTCTGCCTTTCACAGCTGTAACTCTCCCTCTCCTTTCTCCCCTCCTGCCTCTCACTTCCCCCCTCCATCGCTCCTTCTCTTGGCCCGTCAGCTTTATGATGCGGCGATCGATGATGTGTCCTTGGCCTCGTTATGAGTCCCTCTCCTCTTTCCCACAGCGGGCTTTATTGACCCATAACTCCCTAACCCCCTTTTCCCTCCTTTTCTCCCATCCTCCGCCTTCTCCACCTCAAAGTCTTCAGCTCATTGACAAACCTCTCTTCCATTCCTCCGGCCTCTGATGATAATTGTCTCACTTTTTTTGCTCCCCATATTTGGTTTTCTACTCGTTTACTTACCACTCTTCTACTCCCTACCCACCTCCACATTTTCTATCAGCATGGTATTTTTCAAGCTTTTGCATCTCCGTCTTCTTTGCTCATACCTTAAACTGATCTTTTTATTTCCTGTCTGCTTTACCAGCTTCTACCTTCCTTTAAAAAAAACCCTCCATACTCAAGCATCCCTTGATGTTTTCCAACCTGACTCACAAAGTTAGTGCTGTGTGTGTGTGTGTGTGTGTGTGTGCGTGTGGTGCTGTGTGTGTGGATGCCTTCTATTTTGTCTGAGCAAAAGCAATGAAGGCTGATATACTAAACATCCCAAATATCAGCTGTGTCGACACACACACACACACACACAAACACACACACACACACACACACACACACAAACACACACACACACACACACACACACACTCTGGAGCACAGACACAGACGGATGAATTGGCTGAGGTCCAGTGTGGCCTATGAATTCATGCCTGATGGAATATTAATTGAGTTTGACGGAGGACATAAAAAACCTTCCCCTTAATCTGACACGGGCCATTACAGTTCAATACTGACATGGGAGCTTCACTCATTTGCGAGGTACGGCGAGTGTGTCTGAGTGGGTGCATTGAGTGTGTGTGTGTGTGTGTGTGTGCGTGTAATGCAGCTCTACTGTACAAGCATATGAGCGTCCTGATACAGTATGGGAGTTACTGTGAAGTTATTTCTGGCGGTACGGTATGAACCTGACGCATGATGATGGGTCTGAACTCAGAATAAACTCATCTGAATCGTTCGGCTCTGAAGGAACCGTGGAACAAAAACATAAAAAAACAAGCTTCTATCACAGCTTTCATTTCAGGGCAGGAGCGTGTTGCTTTGCACTCGTGTGTGCATATGCTTATGTGCATGAGCGACACTTTGCACCTTTACGCTTGTGCTGTAGGAGTGTGAGACTTTCAAAGCCTGGAGGATGTGTGTAATGTCAGCCTGGGAGAATGCGTGTGTGTGTGTGTGTGTGCATGTGTGCGTGCGTGCACAGGTTGGCTCAGTCATCAAGGTAATTAGTGTGTAAACCTCCTTGCTGTCGGTTCAAAGAGAATTAACGAGCTCTAGTTAATTAACAGTCTCCCTCTCTTCTCGTTACATGTGTCTGCATATTCAACACGTGTGCGTTTGCCTGTGTGTGTGTGTGTGTGTGTACTTGCAACATCCGCACATCTGACTTGTTTGTGCATGCGTGAGCACATTGGGATGCGAGCGTGTGTTTGTGTTTGTCTGGGTCCCGCTTCGCTCCGGTCTGCATAATGAATTGACAGGATGCGGCTTATGCATAAACCAAAACTACAAATATGGTTGTAGGTCGGAGCGGCGTTTCCCGTTGGCCCTCCGCTCACTCTCGTTTGTTTCTGACATTGTCTAGGTGCAGCAGAGAGAGAGAGCCACCGCCGTCTGTATTAACTATTAATTAGTCGCATATGCATCAGCTCTTCTTCAGCACATAACATGGTAACGCTCCGAGTGTGGCTGTCATGGATAATCCATAGCTGACCGCTGCGCTTGTTTATCCCGTATCTCAGATACCGTTTACTTTACAATAAATACAGACCTCGTTAACTCATTCACAATTAGTTTTCTGCACCAACATTTTCGACCGATGTGGCTTATTTAAGTTTTATTCAAGATACCAGCATTTATTTTGTAGAATCAATATCCACTGACAGTGTGTGATAAGTTTTTTTGTTCCTGAATTACTATTTGATAGAGTGGATGCAGCCAAATTAGTTGATAGAGGCTGTTCAATAATTACATTTGGACTAAACGGCTCTCAGATTGATTTTAATTGCACATAAGAGCTGTTTTTTTTTTTAAATTTCTTGCCTGCTTGCTTTTATTCATTAAAAAATGAATCAGACTGTGACAAAAGGAATCCATACGTTTTAATGTCTGAGAATGTGGGATGATATATTCATCAGTTATAATGTTGTTGGCTATTCTGATATTCTGATATCACGTTGTGATAGATTATGTTTTTATATTTCTGCACCACCTTTTATCCGCGTTGCTGCACGTTTGCATTTCTAACCGTGCTGAACGGGAGGTGGAAAAGATATTTCCTTCAGAAGTTGGACAGTTTCATGAGCCAAATGTCAATCAAGCAGACACCTGACAACCAATTTGTAATCACTCCCTCCAGACACCGGTATTTTCCTAACGTTGACTGAGGGGTGTAGCTTAGCGTGTTAATATCCCTGCCAGTTGTCCCGTTACCCGTGATTTCAGCGCGTGGACACGTGGTATTTAAAGCCAAGCATCGATATTTCTAAATGTGATTATTTTCATGCAAGAAATATGACTGTGTGACCCTCGTTGGACGCTGAAAGTCTCAATTAAAGGCCAGATTTATGGAATTAAGTGGCTTAGCAGCTCTAGTGGGGAGAATGACCTTTTGAAAGATTAGAGCAACCCTAGCATTAAAGCATAAAATATGGCTTAATGAAATAATTCATTTACAAAAATAACACAATTTAATAAGTGAACACAAGTTTAGAATATAGCTTTCCATACAGGATGAGCAGATATCTGATGTTCTACGACAGATCAATACAACATCACTATTTATGCCATCAAAAGATGTCATGTCATCCTGTTTCTCATAATGCGATATCCTATTTACTACCGATAAAATGTCAGTCTCCTGCATGTCACAGCTATAACTGTGCAGAATATGTAAGGTGATATTGCTTCCACAACACATCATGAAAACTAATATGCCGGTGTTGACACCACATGGGTATAGTCCCAGACTTCATATCTGGAATGCTGCTCCGTCTAAATGACCTTTGCCTCTGCTCGCTTGTTTTGCCTCAGTTTAGAAATCGTGTTGTGCTAATGCAGCCGGCAAACCTGTGTGTGTGTGTGTGTGTGTGTAAGAGAGTGGAGCTGGAATGAATACATGAACTCAGTGACTGCAAGTTTATTAGAATTCAAACATTCCTGGAAAATAATGAGTTTGTATTGACTGCTTCTCTATTCACACTGTTGAGCTGGTTGAAGCAGGAATGCATCACTTTGTAAGATGAAACCGCCACGTAAGATACACACTGTTGTCTTCTTCCTGTATTCAAACACAAAGCTCTATGTGGCCCGACCGATGACATGTTTCCTTTCTTGCATTTAATTATCTCCGCCAGGACTCTCGGTCGTGAGTGGGCATCAGTGAGTGAGAGTTGAGTTTCTTTTGCTCGTCGTGCACATTTACGCGCCTCTCCAAGCAAAGTTGCTGCGCATCATAAACAACATGTTGATGACACAATGGCGGCCTCGAGCACACCACTATTGGCTTTCTACCGTCTTTGGCGATGGCGCACATAACGCGTCTTCAAAATGTCAGCTTCTGTTCCGGCTTCCCGGCTCGCTCCTTTCACACTGAGGTCTCGACACTGAGATGACCTTCATCGCACTGGAACGACTCTGACACCCTATTTTTATGTCAGTACCTTTCACACTAACGGTGGTGCAGAAAAAAGAAGTGACTCCCGTAAACAAAAAGTGTGACAGTGTAAAAGGAGCTTGAGTGAGTGAGTGAGTGTGAACGTCTGTGTCTGTCCATGTCTAATCTGGCATTCTGCTGCAGCAAACAGCATAATATTATGGAAGCTCAGTTATGGCTCAGTTAAGGACCTCTTGTGGTTGTGCTGGCTCACACTTTCTCAAAACATCTTTTACTGCCTGATGAATACTGCCATTAGGCTGAGTGCATCTCCGACCCCCCCAGCTGCTTCTCTGTCGTTGGACTATACAGAACTACAATCAACATCTCTCAGCTCACTTTTAAGGTTTTGGACGATGTGTTGGGCTAACTCCTAATGGTGCTACCAGTATGCATGCTGCGTACTCAGTTTAATTTGTTTTTTTTATTATGTCTAATAATTCAACTTTTAGCCGATCGGCTGCACACATCACCGCCTGTTTTTTGAGTTTGAATGAAGTGTGGTTAACAACGCCTTACAGCTCATTAGCGTCTAGACGGAGGTGAGCACATTGTGGTTTGTATTCATTCGATCACAACAAAGCAGCGTTGCAGACACACCTCACGCAGGTCTAGTCTTAGATCATCATTCTAACAGAATTATTTTACAAGCACCTACAGTGTGAACTTTGCTAGTTAAATCACGTGAATATCTGGGTGTTTTAATTCTCATCCACACAAACGGCTCACACTTTTTTCTATCACTCTCTTCCTCTGGAGTTTTACCACACCACCAAATGAATCAACTTTGACTAAGCAGTTGAGACAACAGGTCAAATGTCTCCTGTCCCTGGCTTACATCTGCTCAGAAATATCTGAAGCATTTGCTCGAAAATCTTTTGAAACCTTTTGCTGTCGACTGTTAAGTTATGCATCAAAGGGAGGGAGGGGGGGGGGGGGGGGGGGATATGCTGACAGAAAGCATCTCGCAGGGGCTGTGTGAACAGGACAGACGTGTTAACAATTCATTTGACGATGATATATTTACACTGGTTATTTAAATATAGAAGTGATCTAAAAACTGTATTGAAGACGGCAGCATGGGGATGACGTGTGTGTGTTTCCCGAGGCTCGGCTGAAGAAGAGCAGCTGTCCTGTTTGCACCGTGGATCCATTCGGTCAAGCGGACAGGTGAAGAGACCAAGAGGATGAGAGACAGATGATGAATAAAACAAGCGATAACTGGGCGAAGAAACCAAAAAGAAACAAAGGACGGACTGTTGATGGGCGTGTGTGACAGGGTGCACTGGAACAGACTCGTCAAACTCTGACCACAGACGGTCTGATGTGGAAATGAAGGGACAAAGAATGCTGCTCGGGGGAGAGACGGCCGACTGTTGTGGTATTTGCAGAATGCAGGAAATATGGCTGGGAGCAGGTTGGAACTCAGCTCGGGGAGGGGATGAAGCAACGTGAGCAGCGGTTCTCCAGCTGTCTGACTCGCAGATGTTGACGAGTCGAGGCGCCTTGTTACCACAACACACACACACACACACACTCACACTCACGCGGCTCCCATGCAGATCCTGTAAATCCACGCGTTAGGCACACCTGGCGCTCACATTGGCAGGTGTGCACGTACACACTCGCTCGAACGTCTGTAACTATGCAGCGTGTATGTTGCAGTGGGACCACCTCTGCAGTAAGAGCAATCCTCCCTTCTCCATGCTCCTGCTCTTCCCTATATCTCCCCCCATCCTCCCATATTTCGCTGCGTCCTCTCACCCTTCCTTCACTCCCCCCACTCTCTCTCCCCTTCACTTCTTTCCATTTTCAGTTGCCCTTTTTATTCTGCAGTCCCCCTCCTCTCCTTCTTTCCTACCCTTCCCTTCTCACTCTCTCTCCACTGCTCCCCCCTAGAAGCAGGTGATGTAGAAGGGTGCTCAGCAGTATCTGACTATCAGGCCTGACTCTGTGAGAGGAATGATAATCACTGTGCTGCACTGCAGAGAGAGAAAGAAGAGAGGGAGCAGGGGAGAGACAGGGAGAGAGAGGAGGGAGGGAAAGGGGGCACGAGGTAGAAGGGAGGGGGGCAAGTGCGGCAGGAGAAGAGAGGGGGTAAAATGTAGCGGGGAGGGGGTGAGAGGAGGAGGAGGGCAAGAGAGTGGGACAAAGAGGAAAAGAGGCAGAAGAAGACAAAGAAAGAAAGAAAGAAAGAGAGGTTTACAGAAATTGAGCACTGCTTTAGTAATAGATATACCTTGTCGGTGTCATGCACCCTCTTTCCTAGAACACCTTCTCTTCCTCAACTCTCCCTCCATTTTTCCTCCCCCCGCATACACACCTCCAACAACACCACTAGCTTGTAGTACAGCCGCCCCGCGGTATGAGGGAGAGCCTTAGCCTTGTGTCTGAGCGCCAGAGAACATTAACTGCAGCAGCGAGGTCATCTGATCGGCACTATGCGGTCCCCCTCTCTCTCTCTCTCCCTACTCCTCTTCGCAGTGCTGCAGTCTGATGCCGTCCCCCCGGTGGCCACTGACGGAACTGCAGGCCACGCTGCCTCTCGGCACGCCTGTCCTCATGAATAGTTTTTGCCACGTACAATGTATGTCTGCAATTTGTTGAAGCCCCGACACCCATAAATCACTTTCTCTTACCGGGAGTGGATTAAAGCGGAACCGAGCGCCCACCGTCCGTTCTCATCTTCCTGACGAGTTACTGCGAGTGTGTGTGTTTGGTTTGGAGGTATGTTGTGCACCGACGTTTGTGTGGAGAGACACAGGAAGACACATGCGGGTCCACCGCATCGCCATCCACCACAGCTTTGTTCCCATCAAGCTGTCCACTCTGGCACTGCGCTCTCTCCCTTCTCCCTCTCTCCATCTGGGCTCTACACCCTGCAGATACACACTGAAAATCACTGACTCCATTCACTGCACCAGGCCTTTGAAATGTTTATCCTTTTGTGTAGCCGGGGCTGTCTATAGCGGGGCAAACAAAACAGAAACAAAACGCTCTTAGAGTGAGACGTACAGCGAGGCTTACCGGACAAATGCCCATGATTCAGATTAGCTCCTTTGTTGGTGTGTGAGTGTGTGTGTGTGTGTGCGATCGTGACGCTCATCGCTTTCCACCGCTAGTCTCTAAAACAGTCATCTCTCTTAATAGCCATGACAGCAGCCATTGTGAAGAAAGATGCAAACAGGATGGTGGCGTACAACCGGCCTTCTGTGTGCATGCGTGACCATACATATGTATGTCTGCTATTTAGGTGGCCTTTTACTGGCCATTCTCTGTCTGCATGTGTGTGTGTGTGTGAGTGGACCATTAGACTAATAGTATGCGTGTTAGGAACAGGCTTTTCCCTCCTACTGCTATTGTCCATTAAGTTTGACCAGAGGAGAGTGAACAATGGCTTCACTGTGGGGGTCAGTGTATGAAAGAGTAAAAGTGAGGATGAGGCTAAAGATGCATAGTCTGACTACACACAAGGCTGGCAGACACACGCACACACACACACACACACACACACACACACACACACACACTCACAGAAGCACAACCTCCCTGTTGAGAGTGATTAGGAGTGCTGCTGTGAACAATAGACAGAGTCAATAAAGGACCTCAGAGACAACCGGATACAAGCGCAAGGTCTCTATCTCCCCCTCCTCCTCCCCCTCCCCCGCAACCTCCACCTTCGCTTCCTCCCCATTTTCTCTCTCTCTGCACACTTTCTCCTCTTTCTGTATGTGGGTTTTTATCACCACACACAAAATACAGCTCTTTCTCCTTCACTTTCTAAACTATTTTATTCATCATATCTGACCTAATCTTGCCGTGTATCTCTTGCTTTCTTTCATCCCCTCTCTCTCTCTCTCTCTCTTTCTCTCTCTCTCTCACACACACACACACACACACACACACACACATATACCTGGTGTCCTTTGTGGCACTCCCGTCTTTTGTAAAACGGGCAGACGGGCTGAGCTGACAGCGGCTGACACGGCGAAGCGCCACGGCAAACTGAAATCCATCCTGTCAGTTTAGAATCAGTGTCAGTCATATTACAAGGTTAAAGATAGCTTCGCCTAATGTGCTGTCAGATACAAACAAACGCGTACGCCGCGCATGCCTCGCCGCGCATGCCTCGCCGCGCATATAAGCCCTCGCACACGTGAAAAACTATAAGGTAGGCTCAGGAATGCGTGCTCGCCACTCTGGGAGAATGTCGCATCAACTCACCGGCCCCAAAATTGTAATATATATGTATGAGAAGTGGATATGTGTGTGTGTGTGCGTGTGTGTGTGTGAACCCCGTCTCAGCCCTATCACCCCCGTGACAGACACAGTGCCACAGAAATGTCTTGGGGCGCCTCGCCCAACGTCTCGACAATAGTCTCAGTGTGTGTGAGTGACAGAGAGTGACTCGGGGAGACAGAGGGGGCGTTATACTGGGTAGACGACGGGCACGCACACACACACTCACACACACACACACACACCACACACTCACACACACACACACCCACATTAAAGAGGGAAGACAGTGCACTCTTTCTCTCCCCCTGAGCTATTCCTCATTCCCTCTCTCCCTGACGCAGAGACTCAATCATTCTCACACTCTGTCTCCTTTGACGCAGAGGAAAAACATAAAACAACTGCTCCCTCTCTCTCTCTCTCTCTCTCTGTGTGTGTGTGTGTGTGTGTGTGTGTGTATGCGCGTGCACGAGCACAGACTGTATAATTAATACGGCTTTCATTTTCTTTGAGCTATGAAGTATGCTTTTGGTATGCAAACAGGCCTCTCGCATGTGAGCGTGCATGTATGTATGAGTGTGCATGTGTGTGTGCTGCTCGATAACCACTAGAGACCCGGGTGCAGCGCCGGGCCATCGGCGGCAGGAAGGGGGCGAGTTAAGGAGAGGGAGACTCCGACCCGTTCCCGTCGATAACCCTCACACTGCACTTCAAGCACACGCGTACATTGGCTCCGTTTTCCCGGCCCCCCTTTGAAAATTATGGTTCAGCATTAAGGTGAAGGAACGACTCCAGCAGAGTTACAGAGAGCCGAGCTTTTGCTGAGGAGTCGGTCTGATGATTATGCGAAAGTAAAAAAAATGCTAATTATTCCACAGCTACTGCAGCAAAGCAGTTAAGCTGCAGCTGAAAATATGTTTGTTGCAAAATAAAACGACAGGTATATACTGCTAGGTATTGCCGTTATATTAATGCATGTGGAGCTCAGAGCTTAACGGGGCTGATTTGACCATGCATGTTAGGAACTAGTGTGATTGAGGAGTAATGACTTAAAACGTGTCACAGTTTTCCAAGTTGACAACATCAAATTGCTTTCTTTACTCAACCAACAGCCCAAAATCCAGCTAGATTCAGTTTATTAACACAGCAGACCAAGAAAATAATCACATTTCTGAAACTACAGCATGTGAATTTTTCTGATTTTGCTTCAAAACATTTGAAACAACTCACCAATTAAACAAAATGATTATCTGTCGAGCAAATAACCAATCAATCGAACAGTTATTTCAGCTCTAAACCAGAGCTCTCCAACAGGGGGTCCGCCGAGTTACTGCTGGGGGTCCAAATATTCACATTAACATGAATACAACCTATCATAAGCAAATATGAATCTGAGCATTGTATACATACATCATTACGGAGTATACATGGCACTAGGCTGCACTACACATTATATGTAATAGGGGGTCCCTCCACCGTGTCTCTATCAGCCAAGGGGTCCTCGGCCTGAAAAACGTATGTATTACCAAGCGTGTTTCTCTCTTCTGTAAACTACGACACAGTCTCGTGTTAAGCTCTGACATTGTTATTTGTGAGATATGCGACGAAGAAACAAGGACTTTTTTAAAACTCAATTATCTCACTTCATCCAACAGCTGAATATCACGGCACCACCATATCTCCAATATATATGGTTTTGATGGGGACTGCGACACGATGGCTAACGTATATAATATTTGTCATAACTTTGCGGTGAAGAGCTTTTGTAGATGCAAGGATGCGAGCAAACGTCTACACCCATTAGGACGCGTTGTATGTAAATGGTTTGCCAACAATCTCAGACTCACATTCTACATAAAGCCCCATATGGGAGTAGGGAATGAATTATTAATCCATTCATAATGATGGCGCCATGTGAGAGTAACGCCGCTTTGTAAAAGCCATTTTTTCCCGCAGCAGCGACTCGTCACGCACATGAAAATAACACTACTTTGATATCCAGTTAGGAGTTTAGTCAAAAATGTTCAATTCAACGTTTGATCACCATTGAAACTACAGTGCTGCTGCTGAAAATGTGGCCAAGCAGCACACTTGACTTCTGCCTTTTAAAAAAAAAATCTGAAAAAAGATGGGGGCTGTTGAGGTAAAATCGTCGGTTCAACACATTTTTGATGGAAGGCTCCCTGCGACGACTCTGCTGGATTTAAAAGCGAGTCGTCAGCAGAGGCCGGCATTAAGAAACACTCTCACACATCTAACTCTAATCAAAGGCTGCTCTTTCTAACAGCCGTGAAAGCCTTCATGTTAACACGACACCGCGACCAAAAGCTTCATTCACGCTCTTAAAAGCGGCTGACCGGTCAATGAGCGCGGGCGTGCGTGTGCGTGCACGGCCCGCCACCTGACAATACCGCCGTATCTGTGTCGCCACACTCCAGCCCCGCTCCTCATCTTACCGCTGATACTGTGTGTGACTCCCCCAGCCGTGCATAAATTGCCAGTGATCCCCCGCTTGCACTGTGTGCACCCGGTCGAAGGCACGCCTGCATGCACACGGGGATGTGTACATTTTCCAAAGCCGACTCAGGTTTGCGGCTCAGATGTGTGCGCTCTTTTATCCGGCCAATTAGAGGTTGCCATGTCATCCCCATGGAAACCTGTTTGGGGCCTCTAATTGGCAAATAGATTTGCATGACTTTGATTGCAATTTTTCTTTCTTTTTTTTTGGCGTGTTTGTGTGTCTGTGAGTGTTTTGATTTTGTTGGCTTCATTTCCACCTTTTTAGTCGCCACCTTCATCGTATCTGTGGCTTTGTGAAACGGGAGCCTCTTAAATAATGCATGTGTTGACCCGTTAAGAACCAGCTTTACTGTTACGCCACTGATTTAAAGTGCAGTTTATTTCATCAAAGTTCAGTTTTGTGGCAAAAAAAACAAACAAAAAAACATCTTACATATCAGGGATAATAGTGGTAGTTCCAGTTATTCATAATGGCCACGGCAGCGAGTTAAAAGCAGCGCGGTGTGAGCGCGTGATTATGTAGCCTGCATGAGTACGTGCGTGTCAAACAGGTCAAACTATTTTAACGCCTGCGTTTGCAGGCACCGGGGGGATTTCTCTCCAGCGGCTCGACCGGCTACTTCTCGTGCCTCGCCACTACCTGTCTCCGTGTGTGTGCGCATGTATAGGTGGGCGTCTCTTACCGGGCCTATTTCTGACATGAAACAGGCCAGAAGGGCCGAAGAAAACACGCACACACAGATTGAAAGTGGTATAATATGGGGCATGGCTGCAGGCTGAGGCCAGCCCACTCACATTTATGTAACTTCTTTGATAGGGCAGGTAGAAAGCTCTCATGCTCTCTCACACGTACATGCTCACACCAAAATAGCCCAAAGAGTCTGAGCTGGCTTTACTTTAACCCCAGACCCAGATACCTCATTTCTATCTTTTTTGGTCCATCTCCTCCGTTCCATCCCCCCCCTCCGGAGCAATATACCGACGAACATGTTCTTCTGAGCCAAGAGTAGCGACCAGGAATTTCTTTTCTCCTCTTCCACTCGTATTATGTCTCTCCCTCTCCCCCCCTCTTTCTCATCCTCTATCTCCATCTTGATCTCCTGATTTATCTGTATTCCACCAACAATTCCAAAACAGATGGCTACACCGTGCCTGGGGCAAAAACATTGGCTTTGGACTACAGCACTACCAGGGCCAGTCTTTCACACTCATGCAAGATCTAATAAGCTGATATCCGGCGAGGAAATGTGCTCCGTTTCGCCGGTAGCAAAAAAGCACAAAACCATATTGCACAGTGCAGATATTCACACCTTGAGGCTCATTCCTTGGTAGCATGCTTAATTTCATCCAATCAGAAAAAAATGAAAAGCTAAGATTAAAGCCGACTGTAACTGTGAGCTAAAACAGAGCGAGGAGGGGGGAGAAAAAGAAATTAGAGAAGGTCGTTACGCAAGAGCAATTTGTAAAATTTAAAGTAACTATTAAGTGTTATTAAATAAAAAAGTTTGGGACCATTAAAAAAACACGTTTTGAAAAGATGGATCCAGATGGAGAGTGATGAAAAGAGACGAAACCACTTAGGGAGAACAGAGAGATCAATCAGAGGGAAGACAGACGGAGGGTGTGTGTGTGTGTGTGTGTGTGTGTAAGTGGGGAGCAGACAGACACCGGGGATGGAGGGTTGGAAAGAGACACTATTTTATTGGATGACTTACTGAGCGATGACTTCAGAGGCAGACGGTGCAGGCGACTAGTCTTTGGAATATTCACTCATTCATAACTGTGCTTTTCTGGTCGTCGTAGTTTGTGTTTTGTTTTATAGTTTGTACATTTTACTTTGTAGCCGCAAACAACTTTGTAGACGAGAAAGTTTGTATATTCAGGTGCTTGTGGGCTTCATGTTTTTTCCTGAACGTTAGGTTCCTGCCTGTAAACTTTCTTGCAAATTTATGCATTCTGTTCCATTGCTGCGAGCTTAATTTGACAACTTGTGAGGTGAAATTTAAAAAAAATATGTTCAGGTGTGGGCTGCACGGTGGTGTAGTGGGTAGCACTTTCGCCTCACAGCAAGAGGGTCCTGGGTTCGATTCCCGGGTCGGCCCGGGTTCCTTCTGTGTGGAGTTTGCATGTTCTCCCCGTGTAAGCGTGGGTTCTCTCTGGGTTCTCCAGCTTCCTCCCACAGTCCAAAGACATGCAGGATGGGGATAGGTTCATTGGTGACTCTAAATTGCCCGTAGGTGTGAATGTGAATGTGAATGGTTGTTTGTCTCTACATGTCGGCCCTGCGATAGACTGGCGGCCTGTCCAGGGTGTACCCTGCCTTCGCCCAATGACAGCTGGGATCGGCTCCAGCCCCCCCCGTAACCCTAGATACAGGATAAGCGGTAGAAAATGGATGGATGGATGGATGTTCAGGTGTCAGCCTGCATGTTCACAGGTTTCTGACAGGTTTACGGCTTTTACACACCAGGGGTGTAACAAATAAACAGTGCATGAATGCGGAAATAGTCGCCTGCAAATATTTCGCACCAAAACTGTACAGCAGTGCAAATTTGTGATTTTCAATAAAAGGTTTCAAAAGATGTGTGGAGACAGAGGACCAACGAGCAGCATCCTACTGACCCGGAGCGGCAACTGGCTGAGCTAAACTGTTGTGTAAGCTGTTTTTTCCCCTTTTAGTCAAATACTGTGAGTAAATTTGAGTTTCCCTAGTAACAGTTGCTCAGTGTCCAGGGCTTTTATTGTGAAAGGTAAGACTCGAGGGAGTGAATCTGGTGTGCGCTGCCTTTCTCTGGGATGAAAGGAGTAATAAAGTTCGGCATCTCGGTTCAAACTACGAAGCTTCCGTTTTGGTTCTGAGAAAACAATTTATACATTTGAAAACATGCAGGCAGCTGCACAGGATTCTTGAAAATGTTACTTCATAAGTTGTAAAATGAAGCTTTATCTGGCTCGGTTATTAAGTCAGCGGGATTGGCAGGAAGTTAAAGGTGATTGAAGTGAAACGAGAGACAACTGACAGAATTCTACAGCTGAAAAGTTATATGTTAAATGTCATTGCAATACTTGTTGATAATAAATGTTTAAGATTGCGATAAGATCGTATCGTGATAAGATCATATCTTGATAAGATCGTATCGTGATAAGATCGTATCGTGATAAGATCATACCGTGCTTCCTCTGGTGATTCGCACCGCGAGCGACATCCGCTAACGATGTAAACCAATTCAAATCCCTCCCGTTTGATTCAATTTCCAATTCACAATCCGACTCAACTCCACACAATTTGAAATATTGAATTCACCACAGTTGGGCTGAGTCCAATTCAGTTCAATTCAAAGCCCATTCAAGTCATTTTAATTCAACCTGACTCAACACCACTTAATGCACTGTAGATTCCTTTGTGTAGGTATATAAAACCAATCACAGGGATACTAAGCTGTCTTGAATCCCTGTCTGGTGCGAGAAAGAGAGCTTTTGTTTAGCAATATTGGGTAAAATTGCTCAACCCACAGACAGCCATTAAGGTAATGCTGGGAGGCGGACGCGCTGAATGCAGCGCTGCTCAATACAGAGCGGAGTGTTCAAGAAGCAAAGAAAGGGAAGCGTCTCAGCGAGGGGCCCCGCTATGTGGGTCTTTGTGTGCGTTGGAGTGTGTGCGCGTGTGTTCGTCAGCCACTGTGGATGTGTGTGATTCTCGGAGACAGTGTGCCGGGGCTCGTGTGCATGTGAGTCAATCCGGAGGGAGGGGGGAAGAAGTAACTGATGTAAGAGCTGGAAAACTTTACTCCCCGCTCGTGTGTCATCATATTCTTATCGGAGTTCGTCTGCTCGCGGTGAAGAGTGTATATGTGCATAAGGATGCGGGAGGGTGTGTAATTATGGGCTATTATGTACACACGCGAGCGCGGCGTCTCGCCGGGCACGTCCACGCGTGTTAAAATCACACCTCCGATGGCGTCTGCCGCGCGTGCGTCCTCGCCCGGGCTTGCCCGCGCGCACGCGTCGGAGTGACATTCCCACATTCCTGCTGTTTCACAGGCGGCTTGAAACAAAAGCTGAAGGGAGAGAGTTGTTAACAGGGAAACATTATCAGCCCAACAGCATTGTCTTGTGTGGTAAACAGCCAAGACAGATGGGGGACTTCCAATCACATCCCTGCTTTCTGGGTGACCTTGATGTGTGAGGAAATCTCTCTCTCTCCACCAAAATCTCCCTCCCTCCCATTCTCCCGGCGCTTTTGTCTTTCAGTCTTTGTCCCGAGCTCACACACACACGCACACACACATCTTGTGAGTCCTTACGTCTTTTGAGGGATGTTCCTCTGACTTTCACGCCATGACTTCTAAAAATAAACCCTCCCCACTACACGCCTCCCCGGCCTGATTCCTCGAAGATGACCAAGTTATAATGATTGAGGTCTACTCTTCATCCAGCCGAGGATGGTTACACTCGTCTACTGTGGCGAGTCAGCAGAGCAGCCGCAGTCCTCCGTGACTTCCTGCACTCAGCTGCAGCGCTCGCAAACCCGACACACCATCAGGGTAGTGCACACACAAGTGGGGAGGAAGAGCTTGGAGAGCTCCGTGGAACGCAGCTTTGGCCTGTATGAGTGCCGCTGTTTGGAGGGCGGTGCAGACCGAGCGATGGTGGACGGGACCTGAACCGCAAACGCAACGGGTTTCTTCCTCACATTCCGAGGCAGAAGAAATGTGAACGTTAAAATACTTGTCTACCAAAGGAAGTGAACCTTTGAACGCAGCGTATCTGGAAAGTATCCATATGATCCCGGTCAAGCGGAAAATCAATATTTACAGGGGAAGCATGTGTTCCACCGCCACAGCCGAGCATCGAACGCAAACAAACCGTCTGTCTCCATTTTCCCGTAATGTTTCTTCCTCTCCTCTCACTCCCTCTCTCTCTGGCTCATGTTGCCTCTCCGATGCCCACTCACCTCCTCCCCGTCCCCTCCCCTCGCTCTTTGTCTCCAGGTCAGTAGATCAGTTTTCAGTCTGGCTCGTCGGGTGATCCCCGCTTTGGTTACCTCGTCCTTCTCACCTCTCGCTTACCCCCACCTCCTCACCCCACCTCCTCACCCCGGCAAGCATATGGTCGGCGCTGTGACCTGAACTCGCTGTGGCTTTTAATAAATACATCAGTGCATTGGTATCATGGTGACAGGGGTCATGGGTCGATTACAGTGTGTGTGTGTGTGTGTGTAACAGAGATAGGTAGGGAGGGTGTGTGAGTGTTTCTCTTGTTGTTTCTGGTTGACAGCGCCTTCACCCTCATGACCTCACACTGCCCGTTATCACAGGAGGTTATGTGTGTGTTTGTGTGCACGTGCATGTGTGTTGAGCCTGAGCGTGCGTGAGTCCACGACAGACGCTCATCATATTTAATCCTGGAGGGATTTCGTTGAAATGAAAAGCTGCTTTTCAATTTTATAATCCAGTAGACCTAATCCCTCTGCCTGCGCCCGTCCATACAGTCCAATTAGATGGACAAGACTGGCCAGATGACTCCTATCCGCCACAAAGTTATCTCCGCAGCCTGTCCCCGCTGTGTCAAAAACACCACGCCGCTCGCCGTTGCCGCGGTGACCTTCACCGAGCGCCGTGAAGACTGTGCACACAATAACCTGCGCTGTCAACCCACCTGTTTTTACTGCAGTCTTGGCCTTGTTAACGCAGCGCATTGATTGGACATTGTGTGTGTGTGTGTGTGTGTGTGTGTGAGATTCGATGCAGCCTTTGTGGCACCGTGCTCTCGCCACGCTGGGTCCGGGAGAGAAAGTGCTCACTACAGTAAAAGAAGAAGTCACACTAGTGAAAAACGCTGAGTCGAGTCATTCTCCGAGGTCAGTGCGGCACATGGAAGACGCAGAGGAGGCCGAGGTCGGCTGCTCAGGTTTACGGCAAAGAAAGGGGGACAGGAAGGGAACAAAAGGCCGGGAGTCAAAAGGGGAGGTGAAAAAAAAAAAAAAGAAAAGCACAGGGTGAGGTGCGATCGACACACACACACACACACACACTGCAATAAAAAGAGAAGTAACACATCAAACCGGACAACCGCTATGACCTTTGATGTGGTCGGTTGAGGGCAGCTGGAAAAACAGAGTTATGGTCGAGTGTGTGTGTGTGTGTGTGTGTGTGTGTGTGTGAGATGGTGGTTGGAGGGCAGAATGAGGCCACTTTGACCATATTGACTGCAGTGCCATGTGACTGCTGTGATCATTAATGTGTCCTGATGCCAACGGGTATCCTGATGACCCACATCTCAGCAGTCCACTCTCACTCTGGCTGCCACCCAAACCAGACCTCTCACTCCGTCTCTCTCTCTCTGTCTCTCTCTCTCCCTCTCTCTCACTCCGTCTCTCTGTCTCTCTCTCTGTCTCTCTCCGTCTCGGTCCCCGCCTCTCCCCACTCAAACCTTCTCCTTTACACTTTCTCCGTCAGCATTAAGACTGGCTATCGAACTTCAATACTTTTCTGGCACCGACCAAACTATTATACCTTCTTAAATCACAATCTTGCTTTACTTACTAGCACGTATCTTTACTGCTCTCTTCCCGTTCGACCAGTGATGGTGATTCCGGCTCTTTTTAATGATGCATACATTTAATTTTCCCCTTAATGAAAGTTAAGAATGCACCCATCATCTGGTGCATTCAGTGCAGAGAGCTGCGGTAATGCTATTTTAATTTTCCAAATCAAATATTAATTTTCAATTTGTTATTTTTACGATTCCAATAGATATTGTAATATGGAATATTAATTATCATCAAAAGACAAAACAAAAAACAAACGTCCACTCCGACTTAGAGGTGTTTTATACTCACTATGTTCAGCTAACGTCTCACTCTAACATGCCCTATCTCACTCTTTTACACTCTCCTGTTCCTTCTTCTCTTCATTCATTCTTCCCTCTCCTCGGTGAGCAATTTTGACAAAAAAAGGTAGTTGACTGAGCTGTTTTATCTTGTTTATCATGCCTCTTTTATGCAGTCCTGCCCTTCATCCATGATGCCCAGTTTTTATTCCAGGCATTTTTTAATTTGTTTTTTTTTTGTGTGTGTTTTTTTCTTATTTGGAGCACCCTAGTTGGTCTGATGTGCTGACTTCAGATGCACAGTTTGTGGAGTTTTCACTGACCCAGTAAAGTAGCTTTGAAATCTTATCCCACCCCGCCTCACCCTCCTCCTCCTCCCCTTCTCGTTTACTCCATCTTCCTAACCTCCTATAATTCTCTCCCACTCCTGGCCTAATGCTATTCCAAATTCTGTCAGCGTCCCAGTTCCTACATTTGGCACACACTCGCCACCTATTGCTCCCCGAGTCTATCTCTCACTCGCACTCGCATCTAAAATGCATATGCCTCCATGAAATAAGCAGTCCCTCAAGCACAGTGACAGGCACCCGCCGACACCGTCGCCAAACTGAAAACGCAGTCACGCACGAGCACCCGGGGTCTGAGACACGTGCGCAGACGTTCGCGGACGGAGACCTGGGGGGCGTGGGGGCACACTCCACTGCAGCGGAGGAGTTAATTACCCCATACGATCAATAATTCATTACGCTGTCAGTTTGTGTGTCCACGCGTCTCCGTATGTGTCTTGGCATGTTTTGAGTGCACGTAAGCATGAACGCCAAACTTTCCCAGTAAGCATTTTCTTTCCCTGGGAACGGCAGATTAAGAGGATTGACTCTGTAATGGATTAACCTCTGGAGTGTGTGTGTGTGTGTGTGCGGGTGGATGCATGTGTGTTCCTGTGTGTGTAGTGCAGCATCAGAGAGCCTATGTATGAATTGATTAGCCTAAGAAGCTCCTCTCCTTCCTTTTTAATGACCACATCAGCACTTTTTCACCACAGGGAGGATAAATGCAGAGCTGCCCGTCAAGGAAAAAGAAAGACACCGCCTCTTTAAGAGGGGTTAGCTGTCACTCAGACATCACTCTTGGGAACAGTCGCCATGGACTAGGGAGACCCTGCTGTGTCAGTGTGTCCAGGATGATAGATGTTGCCTGTGTGTGCGTGTGTGTGTGTGTTTGTGTGTGCGTGGGTCTATGTGCCGTATTTACTTGTCAGCAGGACTTTGGCTTTCAACCGCAGCTTCTCGAGCGAACACCAAAGACAGTGTATCCATTATGAGCACAACCAATATTGTTTACGGAATATACATATTTGCATAATGGAAGAAAGATAGCAGCGTGACAAGGGAAACAGAGACACGGAATGACCAATTACCCCGCTGGAAGCGACCGCCGCCCACTCCCTCTGCAAGTTACTCCAACTGAACTCCTCAGGGGTTTATACAGAGGCTAAGCATGTGTTACGCGCAGTCATGCATGTATAGGCGAATGCACATTCGCATATTGTTCAGCAACAGTAGGGGGTTGACTCATGTCCCCTGCGTTAGATCTTGCTAAACAGAAGGCTGATGTTTGACACGGAGCACACTCATGCTCTGACAACAGGATACTGTCACACTGCTCACAGGCTTAGGATGCTGACACACGAGTGTGTGTGTGTGTGCATGTGCACACCGTCAGCTATTCTGTGGAGATATAATGGTGTTTTGCGGCGGGATGTGTGGTGGAGTACGTCAGCACATGTGTGAATAAGAAGAGACGGAGGAGGAGGAGGAGGAGGAGGAGGAGGAGAGTGGACAGGAAGAGATGACTGAGACTTAAGACAGATGGAGATACAGACTTGTACTTCTTGTTAATGTATCTTGCTCATGTATATATGTATGTGTATGAGGAACCATAGAGACTAAGTGATCCAGGTACCATCCCAGAGCTCCTACCTGTTTGCTGTACTTGTTCCCAGTCTGGCAGCCGTACTCTGAGCACTGGTCTGATCCCAGGGACATGGCGTCTGCGTTGCCACTCCCCCCGCTGCTGCTGCTGCTGGAGCCGGCGCTCCCCACGCAACCCCCGCTGCCCACAAAGGTGTTGGAGGGCGGCAGGTCCTGGACCGCCTGGTGCTTCTTTCCCTCAGCTGGGGGGGAGTTGGGCTGTAGATTCACCGCGGGGAGAGGTGAGCTGGACTTGTAGTGCCTGGCCAGGTCTGGACTCGACTGGTGCCTCATGCCGCCGCCCATCCGCGGGCTGCCGGGGTCACCGTCCATAGCACAGTAGCGGGCCGCCAGGCGCTCACTAGCGCTGCTCAAATCCTCGTCGTCGTCGTCGTTGGCGTGGCGACGCAGTCCATTGACCGTGACAATGCCGCTGTAGAGCGATCTGTCTGCCTTCCCTCCTCCCGCCACGACGCTGCCGCCGCTTCCGTTGCGTTTGTCCCGTCGAGGTTTGCGTCCGCGGTCCGATCCCCTGCTGCGGCCGGCCTGCGGTTGAGCCCCCGGAGGACTGAAGAAGTCCTCCTCTGGCTCTTTCTTCCCGGCCTCGTAGCCATTCTTGCCCTGTGCGCCACACTGCCGGGCCGTGACTACAAGTAGGATGACCAGGATGACCGCCGCGGCTCCCGCCAGGACACCGATGGCAACACTGAGGCGCTGTTTCCCCAACGCACGCTCGCTGTCTGGATCCCCTGCAATGTCCAAGGACAGTGGAGCCATCAGACTTCGGGCCACCTAGCGTGAGAGACAGACAGGGGAGGAACAAGATGCCGAGTTAGAAAAGGAGAAAGTGACAAGAAGAGGCAAACCATATAGGAGGAAAAAAGTCCAACTGCGACTGGGAAAGATGACACAGTGGGTGTGAGCCACAGAGAAACATCAAACAGCATCTTCCACTTAATTAAACTCATCACCGCGTTTAAGTGGGGGAAGCTCCTCTATTATTCCCAGACACATGGAATGTCACTAAATATATAATTGCTCTTGCTTCGCAGTTGCAGCATTTCAAGTTGCGCCCGTAATTCGCCGTTTGTGATCGCACGTCATCTGCGCTGCTACAGGAAATGCCCGGGATTAAGCCGTTTAAAGCTGATTAAAAGAATAAAGGGAAAGTTTAGGTCAGGGACGCGTAGAAGAGGAAAAGTAGGAGAAACAGTCAATAAATGTGCAAATAAAGGCAGCAGACGTGCCACGACTATAGCCCCAGAACACAAACACATCTACTGTCTCATCAATGAACAATGTCCCTATTGTAAATGATAGCGTAGGCGTGGATTTGTTAAGGATTTGCTATTACAATTTTTTGCTCTGAGGAGAGGATGGATAAATGTGTGCGCTCCATGGAATCACTTCAAGAGCCATTTACTTTCTGTCTTGTAAGGTCTCGAGGTTGTTGTGGAGTTAAACATGGTCGTTTTATCCGATGCGAGGCAAATCCACATTTCTGTTACACTGTGGAAATATTTTTGTATTTGGGTTTGAGACAGAGGAGACAAATAACAATCATCTTCCATTATAATATGGACACATATAAATGGCTGGGTAATCACACTCTCTCTCTCTCTCTCTCTCTCTCTCTCTCTCTCACACACACACACACACACACACACATGCTTTGAGACTGTACTCTTATGAAAGGATCATTACAAGAAAGTGGGTTATGTGAAGCACAAACACAGCCATTACTGGTTATATGTGCTCTACGGGAGACAATGAGGCTGTGGAGTTCTGGTCTGCAGAGCCTTGCTGGTAATATGGGGCAGCGTCATGAATCCGAATATATCCAATCAATACCTAGCAACTATGTTGGGAGAATCATTACGCTGAGACCAGACAAAACAAGAGGAACGCTCGCTGCCACGTATCCATGCACCTACGCGGGCCCACGCGTTGTGTGTGAGCTGTCCATTAGCGAGACAACTCATTCTGCAGCCCTGACACCTCCGTCTCCGTGTTCATACGACAATTCCTTTGGCCTGTCAAGGCTGGAAATTATATACTCGTGTAATCCCTGGTGCCTGGATAACGCAGGGTAATAAAGCCGGCACGGAGACGGAGAGTGAAGGTGAGAAAAGAAGGTATATATATATATGAGCCCCTTTGGTTTGCAATAACCAAATAAAAATAACTACAGCGTAACCTTGAGTGTTACTGCACAGAGTGCCACGGCACTGAGTAACGTGATGATTACATTATCCCAGGCATGTTATTAGGCTGGCTCACATACAGCCACGTTATTCACTCTCACTCCTCATTAGCCCCCGAGCTAAGGATGGGGTCATATTTCATTTTTTCATCACCATCTATCTGGCTTAAGTTTCATTGTTTTTGTGTGAGTTGTTTTGGTTCTATTCCATTATTCTGCCTCCACTGCAGAGGGCCTCTCCGCCAGGCTCCGCTCTCCCCTCAGCCCCATTGTTTTCCCTCTGCCTGCAGTACTCCTTCCCATTCCCGTTCTGCTGGGCATCTCTCTGGCTTAGCGCATCTGCCGTACTGTCTGTGCAAAACACCAAGAGAAGAAAGCGCAGCGGTGCCACGCTTACATGTAGTATGCAGCAGAACGGGCGGATGCCTGCGTGCACGGCGGGGCATATACTTGACGGAGCAGAGGAGCATTAAAAAGTGCAAGGTTTTGAGTCAAGTGAAGAGTGGCAGCTATGTATAGCCGTCCGAGTGAGGTGTGAGTAGGGTATGCGTGCATAGGCGCACACAAGGCAGTTAAGTGTTGAGCGGGATATGAGCATGCCCCGTCGAGTGCATCCCTCTGATGCATCCCCCAACTCCCAGTGGACTCTTCCATTCTGCTGCATGAGCTTTGTTCCGGCCGGGCTTACCACCACCATCTATCTGCTCCACTCTCCGAGGATTCTGGTATCTGCATGTCACTGCGGATGCCGATGCGGCGACCGAGACGAGGAGTTTTCCCCCGACCACACTATCGACCCAAGTGCCTGGTCTTAGCTGTTGCTCAGTGCTTTCACAGCTCGGCATGAGAACAGAGAGTTTGGCCATATTATCCATATCCTCAGAAAGCTCATTGTACAAATCGTAATCGCATCTTGAAATTCTCCATTTCAAGATGAAAACAAAAACCTCTTGATCTGAGATGAAACACAAATTGTTAGAATATGAATATATCCTGACTAACAGCCTCAGATTCACAATACCGTGTACTTCTTATGTACAAATCACCTTAAAGTGTCCCAAATGACAACCGTGTCCAGAATATCAAAACTCTTTCTAATGCATTCTTCCTCTGGCTCTAAACCTGCACGATCATATAGTAGCTAATTGCCCAACGTGTGGATCACCCTGTGCTGTTGGAATGAAAAGACTGGAGTCATTTTGTGCCGCGGTGCTGCAGCAGTAGCAGACGTTTTCCGGGCTAATTACATCTGGCATCCATCCACCACTCAGTTTGACTTCATTATGAGATGGAGGTATTCTCTCTTCAATGACTTCTACTCAATTACTCTGCCAAGTTCCTCCATACAATCAAGCTAAACTATGCATATTGTAATCAAAGACAGGCTTTTTATACCTCCTTGGACATATTACACCCCATTGTTCGATTCAATGGCCTCTGCCATTTCGGCACACTGTGGTTAATTCCACCTGTCAACACAATTGTTCCCCCGCTTACCAAGTGTTCTGTTCTAATCCGCGACCCCCTTGATTGTTCAATTTGTACTTTTCATTTCACTCTTAAGTGGCAGCTTTGCATTCATGAGGTGTTCCACACAGTGGCCAGTGCTCAAATACGACACCTATCTGTGCTGCTCGGTTGTCTGTCTGTTTTTGTTTAAAAAAAAAAAAAAAAAAAACTTTTTTTGGACGCCAAGGTGTCTCTATAAGAGGTGAGTCAAACCTCTCAGGCTATGATTATACAGGATGTTTTCCTCCTGCCAAAACACCAGATTTAGTTTTAAGTGTCGTTCAAAACACGGATATGGAGAACTCTAGAGGCACACGCGGGGTTATTGTGGGTGCTATGCTAGCTTAAGTTTGATTTGCGCACTTGGAAATCATATCCAATACCCCCCCAGGGACTTCTTTTTTTTTTTTTTTTGAAACACACCAGGGAGGCACACAATCAGAACGTGCACAGTTTGCAGTAAAGAAGCCCTTGCTGCAACCGTCTGCACTGGAAGGTGTGTCCTCCCCGGGGATCACAGTCCACAAACAACTGATTTTATTTATTTATTTTTTTGCACACGTTTGACAGTCTACGTCTACGCCAGCAGGATCATGCATGTGTGCATGTGTGAGAGAGTGAGACAGAGAGAGAGAGAGAGAGAGAGAGAGAGAGACACCCTCTGTGGCCAATCTTGCATTCTGCTGCAGTAAACTGCATAATATTTTGAGCGAACAGTTATGGCTTCACGCTCAAGGACCTTTTGTAGTTGTGGTGACTCACACTTTATTTAAAACCTGTGTTATTCTACCACTAGCTGCCCAGGGGCTCCTTACTCACTACTCTTTACCGACCCCCGGCCTGTAGGGGCCACTAGTGATAACACAGCGTGTGCACTGCCGTCCATAGACAGTATGTTTATGGGGAAAACAGTTTGTTCACTTTTGTTGTTTTGGACGGTGTGTTTAACGGAACTTCACACAGACAGCTGACTGAATGGCCGCCGCTCTTGAGCATCACCTTTACGCATGTAAATATCCCAGCTCATAGTTACGGAGACGGAGCTGAGACAGCTGCACAAAGCCGATGCAAACATCTGCAGACATTAAAAAGGGAGCGTATCTGTTGTGTGAAAAACATGTCTGATACGCTCAAGGGCTCGACAGAGGATTAGCTAGTTGTATTGTGGGGTGTTGTTGTACTACTGTCGCTGTGGACACACGTGGTGGAGATCTGCTGTGCACCTTTCCAGTCCTTAGTGTGTTGATACAAAAGGGGCCCATCAAGGTATTTACAGCTGGCATGGTATTAGGTGGAACCAACACACACTGTGTTTGGCACATTTTTGTAGATTTATTTCCTCTCCTCTCAGATGTCTCACACTGTTTAAGTCATGTTACATGCACAGACCTGACAGTTGAAGACATGTTTCCTCAGAGACAAAATGAGAACGCGTTAGAAACCAAGCTTCCAGCGGCGGTTCAAACCACAGGCTGCTCGTCTCAGAACCAACACTGTAACCACGAGGCCACAGAGGCGATTTAATTATTAGTCAATACAAATGACTTTGCCCACACTAGAGACCAAGTTTTAGTAATTAGTAGCTGCCAGCATTTATAGCTTAGTTGAACACTTTTTTAAAGCGTAATGAGAAGTTCATTTATTTAACAACGAGGGCAGAGAAGAGAGAGATATTCCCGCCAGCGTAGCCCACCTTAAATTTGAACTGAATGTTACTTCTGGTATCGGCAGTCATGTCTGAGTCCAGTGAATTACCTGTTTTAAGCCAACGTTCATCCACACCACACAGATTTATTTATTCAATAAGAGCTGATGTGTGTCATTCCATATTCTGTTTACTCCCCATGTAAACATGAATCATTTACAGATAGTATAGTCTTTTCTCCAAATTTGACCTCCGCTGTTCTGCTCAGAATGTGCTGCCAGACACAATGAAAATTCATCAATATTAGAGCCTATAGTGAAGAGACACTACTAAAGTACAACTATTCAAATGCACATACTTCAGCCTATTCTGTATTAAAAGGCCAAAACTGGGACAGTTACCTCTCAAACTCTCACCCCTAATGCTCTCTCTCTATCTCTCTCACATACACACACAGTAATGCACACGCGTACAAACACACACCTAATGCTTTCAGCTCTGAGTTCAATGTACCATAGAACCACTTCAGGACTAACACTCATTTTAACCACACAGCCATTATAAGAATGCATTCTGGACAAAGAACACTCAAAACTACAAAGGAGCAGGCATTGCCAATAGCCTTCAAAAGAGAAACAGGCTTCTTTATCTGGGATAAATATAGACACAATTAGTTCCTCTATAATGTGCAGAAAATTGCAACACCATGCAGACTGCCGAAATAGTGCATTTATCTCATTCTATCAAGAAAATAATCTTCTTACCAGTTTCGTTTAAACAGCCACACTCAGTTGTCATTACCGCCCTCCTCCATTGTAATGTGTTATCGGAGTGGCCATTATGTGAATGGATCAAAGGACAATATCATCACTGTCATTACGGGTTATCATTACCAACTCTGTGGAACAATAGAGGCCTGCACACATCGGAATAGCACGGCGGCTTTCATTACCTCTAAAACTTCTTTCATAAGTGACATGTGTTTTGATATACACCTTGTTTATAAAGATTACCTGTGCGTCCACCAGGGTGGCGTTGGCCACACTCTCATTGATGAAGACATGAACCAGGGCTGTAGCACAGAGAGAGGGGGCTCCACTGTCGTTGACCCGGACCACCAGGCGATGCAGTCCTCTGTGGCGCCGCTCCAGAGGTTCCGCCAGGGTGATCACTCCGTTGGTGAAGCCGATCTCAAACAGTCTGAAGGGATTCCCCCCCACTAGAGCGTAGCGAAGGTCGGCGTTGGGGCCGGTGTCCGAGTCTATGGCCGTCACAGTTCTGACGATGGTGCGAGCGCTGCTGGCAGGTGGCAGGAGAGTGTAGGACTCGTTGGCTGGAGAAGTGATTGAGGGGGCATTGTCATTTTCATCCGTCACAAAGAGAGAGACGGTGGCGGTGGCAGTTTTTCGGGGCTCGCCTGCATCCACGGCCCGGACACGGAAGGTGTAGGTGGAAAGCTTCTCACGGTCGAATGACGCAGAGGAGAAGATAGTTCCTGTGTTGTTCTCGATGGAGAACACCTCTTCTCGCTCTTTCTCACCGTCTTCTCCTTCCACCTTCTCGCCAGTCTTCTTCACATCAACTCCTTCCATCTCGACAAACAGGCTCAGTTCTGCGTTTTCGCCTTCGTCAGCATCCGTCACGGTGACCATGCCAACTGGGCTGTTTGCCAACAGGTTCTCTTTTACGTAGAATGTAAAGATTTCCTGCACGAACTTTGGCGCATTGTCATTGCGGTCGGTCACCTGAATGACAACGGTAGCAGAGCCTTGCAGAGAGGGTGTGCCCTTGTCCTTGGCAATTACACGAAGCTCATACCTTTCTCGCTGCTCACGGTCCAGAACTCCTGTGGCACGGATATCTCCATTATCCGCATCTATATAAAATGGCCCATTACCAGCAGGGTCCAGGGAGTAGGCAATCTCTGCATTCTTGCCACTGTCTGCATCGGAGGCGACCACAGTGACTACCCTTTCACCGGGTGAGTTGTTTTCAGCAAAGTGGACCTCCACGACGCTCTGGGCAAAGGTTGGGGGATGGTCATTGATATCTACCACTCGCACCATCAGCGAGCTGTTGCTGGACAGACTGGGGCTGCCTGAATCTACGGCCACGATGGTCACGCTGTATTCTTTGGTGGCCTCGTAGTCCAGCAAGGCGGAAGTATGTAAGAAGTATTTTTTCTTATTCCTGTGAAAATAATTAGAAAATACATTTCATGAATGTGGTTGTTGCCCTCGAAACATCTTGTCTGTAAAGCAGTCTAAGAAAATACTATTGCTGCTCCCTTTTTTCAGTCACCAGGGTATTGATAGACTAACACAATAGTATTGTGCCAGTAGTCTTTTTGTTTGTCTTTTAAGGGGGAATTCATGTTTTTTTATGCTAATAAAATTCCCGAGAAAGGTGGACATTTCCCATTTGAATTTTACAGAAGGTAAGGTGACATCCTAAATACCTCACACTCTACAAGACGGACAAACATCCCGAAAATTCTAAATACTTGCCTGTAAATGTTTTGAAACAAAACTATTGACATCTATAGTGATGCATATTTGTTGCAACATTTTTTCAATAGAATGTTCCAATAGAGTCATGGAGCCAGATGACCATCTACCAGGATCCTATTGACCCAGAGCAGCGTCTGGCAGTCTGCCTGAGTTTGATTATTGTATAGTCTGAGTTACAGTAAGCTATTTTATCCTTTTAGTTTCCTTTTAGGGAAATGCTGTGGGTGAATTTGAGTTCCCTCAGGTAAACAGCTACGCAGTGTCTAGGGCTTTTATTGTGAAAGGGATGAACGGAAGGAGTGGAACAGCTCTGTGCTGCCTTTGTCAAGGTTAAAAGGAGTAGTAAATTGTGCACCCACGGTTCACCCACATCATGATTGATAAATGCTTTTATTCGTAAAAAAACAAAAAAACAAAACACGAATGCTGATGTGCGAAATGTTAAAATGCCTTGTGTTGTCCAATGAACTGATGAAGATATAGAGATTACAGTGGTTGGGAATCGATTTACTGTGAATCAACTAATCAATTAAGCGACTTATCATTTTAGCTCTAATATGCTTTGGTCTTTAAGGGGCACTTCATTTTAAGAGATCTTCCTCCAGTCATCTGCAGAGAGACAATAATACTGGAGAAACTATGACTGACTTTTTAATTAAATCTACTAATGAATTTGCTGAAGACCTCTCATGGTTATTACTTTGACATAGAATTTATTTCAAGGACAACCGTACATTCAATACACAACAACCGGCCTTAATGCACAGGAGTCAGAGCGGGAGCAGTGATATCCTAAGATGGCCTACCCGCTCACTCCATTCAATAGCTTTAGGAAATATCTTTATAATTGACTGAAGCGTATTGACATTTACAGCCTGCACTCCAGTAATCATATTACAAAAAAAATGTGAAAAGTCCAAAACCCTCGGCTTTAATGAATATTTATGCTTACAGACTGTATGCCATTTCTACTCTGTAGTCTTCGTGAATGAGTGGCACCACTTGAACCGAGCTTAAAGGAAATCTCCATGCGACGACACCTCACTATGCTCAGAATTCTCTGGAAAATAGAAATGGTAGTGACTCCTCCTGGAGGAGTAGCGTGGGTGAGACTTGTAGCAACTCCGTGCTGAACGTGTCGTTGTCAAGCTTAGAAACCATATGGAATAAAAAGAGTACCAGCCTCTGGTATAGCAATACAGAACGAGATACATATTGTTTGTGTATGAATTATGTTAAGTTTTATATTTGGTGATAAAAATGTCTGCAGATACCTAGAACGTTACGTAGGAATCAGACAGGCAATATCTTCAAATCAATGTAGTTCCTGAACAAATGAATCAAGGACTGTTTGGTAGGTAAGAACAGAATGCTAATGAACCAGAGTCAAATCATAATAGCCGCTTTCTTAATGAATAATAAACCGTTTAAAAGGAATTGTTCTCGCTATCTGTGATTCAGGTGCTTAATGGCACATATCCAAATATTATCAGCTTATTATGTACGTAGTTGTTTTTGTCCCCCCTCAGGTAACGTGCTGCATTGTACTGAGCTGTTAGTTAAACTGCATCACTTCTTCATGATTACCTCATCATTACTTATCATCCTGTGCTCCCTCATGTGAGGTAGTGCATCATCCTGCTGGCTCATTTCTACAGTATCTCGTCTGTTTCCAAGTAACTTGCTATCTATCACAGAGTCCTGTATTCAAGGAGCTCCGGGAACTATTCAAGACTCTTTCCTTTGAGGGGTTACCTTTGCTCTGGCTTACCTGTCAAAGGCTTCGTCTGCAGGTAAGGGCGGGAGTGCCGTTTCCCCAGCTGGCTTCAGTGTGAACGGGACGTCTCCCACCACGGTGCACGTCACAGCCCCGTTCTCTCCCTGGTCTCGGTCAGACACCTGTACCAGAGCGACCGGGGTGTCCACCAGAACATTCTCTGGCACCAACGCCGCTCCATCCCGAACGGGGATCCGTCCAATCTTTCGGATCTCTACCACAGGGACGTTGTCATTCTCATCCCGCACGGCCAAAATCACAGTGGTGCGGTCGGTGCGGGGCGGCTGACCCCGGTCCCTGGCCGTCACCGTGAACCTCAGTTGGGCCACATCTTCCCTGTCAATCCTGTGAAGGACGCTCAGCCACCCGGTCGCCTCGTCCAGCCGCAGGAGTCGCCTGACGGATTCGGTGGCCGCTCCGAAGACATACTCCACCTGCCCATTGACCCCGATGTCCCGGTCTGTGGCTCTGACCTGCAGGACCGGCGTACCCGGGGGAGCATTTTCAGCCATCTCTGCCTCGTATGTGGACCTTTCGAACTGGGGGCTGTTGTCATTCACATCAGTGATGGACACACGGAGTAGGGCTTGGGAGGAACGTGGTGGGTTCCCTCCATCTCGGACCCTGAGGACAAGCTCGTATGAGTCTTTTTGCTCGCGGTCCAACGTGCCCTTCACAATCAGCTGGGGTTGTTTCTCGCCATCTGGTATGTCTGCAACTTGGAGTTCAAACACAGTGCTCCTGGGTCCTCCTCCTCCATTATCCCCACTTCTGCCCCTGCGGTCCCCAAGTCCATCCACTCGAGCAATGGGGTTTCCTCCCGTGGTGCGTCTCGCTGAACTTGACCCTGCAGCGCCATCTTGGATCAGCTCATAGCGGTCAATGCCGTTCCGTCCGAAATCCCTGTCAGTGGCGGTGGGCAGCAGGTAAAGAGTTCCTATTGGCCGGTTCTCCTCCACGGAGAGCTGCAGCACAGGTGAGGGGAAGGAAGGTGTGTAGTCGTTGATGTCCGTGATGACCACACGGCCTTCGAACAGGTCCACCCAGCTCTGCAGCGGGCCGATCACCGACACCTCGAAGTCCAGGAAACACTCGTTTTCGTCGAAGATCATCTGGCACTGCGGGAGCTTCTCCCGGTCGATGCGCCGCGCGCCCGTCGTCAGCTCACCTGTCACGTTGTCGATCTTGAAGAACTCCGAGCCGCTCTCCAGGGCGAAGGTGACGTCCCCGCTGCCGGTGCCCGCCGTGAGGCCCAGGTCGGCGGCCACGTTGCCGATCTTGACGTCAGGCGGGCCTTCCTCCGCCACTCGGTACCGGAGGGCTGAGTCGGCAACCGGCAGCTGAGTCAGCAGCAGCTGCAGCAGCAGCACCACGAGGCTGAGAGCCTGCGCCGCGGAGGAGTGCACTGCACCAAGCCTCTGCATGGCTCCTTCCTCCCGCTCGCCTCCCTCCTTCTTCTTCTTCGCGTGTCCGCCTCCGGTCTCTCTCTCTCTTACCCGTTGTTTGGTGGTCTGCTGCGGCTCAGATGGATCCCGTCTCACCGTCTCCCCCTTCGCCCGAGGTCCGGGGCAAAGCTTGAGCACTCTCACTGTAGTTCACTTCGGCGGTGCGGGTCTTCTCTCCGATCCCCCTCCCGGCTCCCGCACTCAGCAGCGCTTCTTACAACTTCTACGATAATACCGTCGTGGTCTCCTCGCTGGGATGTTCACGCTATTATATCAGGAAAAATCCATCCCGCTGCGAAAAAAAAGAAAGAAAGAACTAATTCAGCAGAGGTTGATTAATCCACTTCACTCTTCCTCTCCCGTGAACCGGAGATCTGTCACACCAGCACCACTATGAGTTCATAAAGCCATTTGTAAGTTTTTATTCCAGTCACATGTGGGACGGCGGCTTTTCTGGCGTTTTTCACAGTTAGAAACTGCAATGCAGCAGCGCACAAAAGGAGAGGAGAAAAACACACACCGCTCAGCTCACCGAGGAAAATTAACTCGTATAAACCCCCCAAAACACAGGGGGAATAAAAAAATCAGTTTGGAGAGAGAGAAAAAGTCTTTGGGATGCTGCTGCTGCTGGATCTCTTCTTACCTTCACATCCAGCGGCTTCTCTCTTTTCCCCGCAGTGGAGCAACGTGCCAAGCCGTCGGATTCCTTCACGCAAGTTGTGAGTAGACAAGAGTGTTTTTCACAGCGACTTTAGCATCAGATTTTTTCCCATAAAAAAATACAAATAAAATAAATAGAGCCTCTCTTGTTGGGCTAGAAAGGAGATTCCATCATCGTGATCATCATCATCAACAATAATCTAGCGTAATCCCATGCAGCCTGTGTCCGGGATGGATGTCTCGCTGATGGACCGAATGTAGATGCGTCTTTTTCCAGGAGTCCCGCATTCTCTCTCTCTCTCTCTCTCTCTCTCTCTCTCTCTCTCTCTCTCTCTCTCTCTCTCTCTCTCTCTCTCTCTCTCTCTCCTCAACATGCGCCTCCTCCTCTGGTTTTTTTCTTTCCCTCTCACCTGCACTGCTTGGGACTGCTGCTGCCGATCTCAAGCGATGCTGCAGTCTCTCTCTCTCTCTCTCTCTCTCTCTCTCTCTCTCTCTCTCCCTCTCTCTACCCGCTACTGCAACATTTTTGCCCGGCCCGCGTAACTCGATCGCTGAGCTGTAACGGGAGAGGCAGCGGAGGCGGTGCTGGGTCGCCTGTGCGTGTATGTCGGTTACCGGGGACAGACCTCACCTCCCCCTGTCATAAAGGAAGATTAAATGGCTTGGTGTCCCGGCCGCTGACTGCTCCTGTGGGGGGGGGCCTTGAGAGGGAGAGAAATATCTTTATTCACACATTCGCACAAAAGGACAAAGAGAGACGGACACAGAGGAGAGTGATCTGGCTTTAACACAAGTCAGCTCAGCGCTCAGTCACATTAGTGCTGGTGCAGCGGTTTCTGCGGGGCAAGTGCAGCCAGCGTCATCCCTCCTTTTCTGAATGAGGCAGAAAGGAGCACATAAGCCCAACGTAACGGCTCATTTAGACTATGCAGGTGGCACACGTAGTAACACCGAGACGTGCTTCTGTTTCTTTGTTGGCACCATCGCATCCTCCTCTCACACCCTAACTGTGTTGTCTCTCGGCGGAGCGACCTGCTCGGCGAGCAGCGCAATGCAGCATCGGCCCGCCGCTGTAGTGAACAACTGCCGGGGCTTCCGCGCCGTCAGACCTCCTCCGCGTCTGTCGTTTCCGAGCCGCTCAGCCTCAGGACCGAGGGCGCCCGGCTGGGTGGAAGGGAGTTCCCCCAACAACGTGTTATTGACCGGCAGAGCTCCGCGCTGCAGCTATTAGTGCGCTGCGCGTTCTGGCTGGCGGAGAGTAAACAAAGACTGGCAAACTGCAGAGAGGGGTCACTCAGGCTACTCTCTCCCCTCTCTCTCCATCTCACTCTCTGCTGCACCAGGAACAACTTGAGTGTGTGTGTGTGTGTGTGTGATGTGTGTGTGTGTGTGTGTTTATGGGTCGATATGCTTAGCATTCTGGAGGCATCGGCACGTGTCAACTCCAAGAGCACCCACGCCCTCTGTCGTTCGACCTATAGGCGCACTTTTATTTCCCTCGAAATCAATTGCATGTTCTGCCCTCTGTGTGTGTGTGTGTGTGTGTGTGTGTGTGTGTGTGTGTGTTGATTTAGAGTAGAGAGAGAGAGAGAGAAAGTTTTGAAGAGATGTGTGTGTGTGTGTGTGTGTGTGTGTGTGTGGGGGGGGGGGGACTACTGCATGTCCCTATGAGGTGAATCATTAGGGTGAAGACTTGGTTCAGGTTAGTTTAAGGTTAGTACGTAAGTAAGGGCAGGGATATGCTGGTATCGGTTGTGGTTCTGGTTGGACTATGTCTCCAGGAAATGAATGTAAGTCAATGTAATGTCCCCAAAGTCATGAAAACACAAGTGTGTGTGTGTGTGTGTGTGTGTGTGTGTGTGTGTGTGGGTCAGGTCAGTTCACTTTTTCACTTTTTTTATTCAGTTGTATCAGAAAATCTAAGTCAGATTCGACCTAATGAAAAACAAAATCCCCTAAAACAAATCTGTGGGCCTGAGCATGCTGTTATATCCAACCCATTAAGATATAATTGAGCATGAATCCTCTTTCATCAGCAAATGAACTGCAGTTTCAATTTGCATATTGAATGAAAAGTGAACTGCTGTGTGTGTTTTTGTGCACACACACGCACACACACACTTACACACTCGTAAAAGGCAGGATGTTCTTCTTTGGAGAAACATAACCTGGGTTGACATCCGTTATAGCCTGAAGGCCTAATCTACTGTTTGTGCTGTCACAAAAGAGGATCACGGCTTCACCACATGGTATATAAGGCCAACTGTGGAAAAACATGAAGACACGCTTGACACAGCATTTGGCAAACCAAACTGTTATTCAAGTGAAGTGCGTCCAGATATCCCGAGGACATTTTGTGCACATTCCGCGGGCTCTTTTAAGGCATGCACTTGTGAATATGTAACTGTTCATCCATCCGTTCTTTCGTAGGCGAAAACACAAATCAGAGCAGATACAACTTTTTTCACCTGGTAGTCAGTGCCTCCGATTTCAAACTGCTGCTTAAAAGAAAACATTTCACATTTGTATAGAAATGTGATATTTGATGTCACCGTCAGTTTTGGGTTCATGGGTTGAATCCCCACAGTTATGCAAGTAGGAACAGGACCATGTGAAAATGCAATTTCACCATTATCCTGGCCAATATAATTGCTATTCACGCTATTATCCCTATAATTATCCTTAAAACACTTTAAATGGTGTTAAAAGATACTGGAAACAAACATTTTAGTTGTTAGATATGACATATTTTTTTGAAAATCCTTTTGAGCGAAATACAATAAAATTATCTGAAATACGATGATCAGAAATGATAAGGTCTCCCTGAATAAATAAAGGATAAATAACCAAAAGGTTTTAAATGTTGTTGTATCCTGTATTTTTAATAGCAGGCTCTGTTTTTCACCTCTCCACCATGATAACGACCTAGACAGCTTTTTCAAGTCTCTTGTGACAATATTCAAAATATTCAATATTTTTTTCATCCTGATAAGAGATACAATCCTACATTGTCCCATCCCTATATGCAAGAACAGATATGTCTTTCATTTAAAGGATGTGGTTGGCAGTATTATTTATTTTTTAATCTTATTGTAACTGAATCCTTTGCCCAACAATATAGCAGCTTGTCTCACTGTACTTTCTGTCTGTCTGCCAGTGCAACAGTGTTGCTCATTAATGTGATTTTAATAGCTTTTAGACAATAATGAAGGTCCATGGCATATCAGGCTTTGGCTATAAAGGTGACACTTGTTAGTGGGATGAATTCATAGTTGGTTTCAGTCTTTTCTTTTTGGGGAATGTGTTGATAAAAATGATGTAGAATATCTTATCCTATTATATACTTTAAGTGGTCTTTTCTTTTCAAATTTCAAAATGGGTAAATATTTCAGAAGAGGGGAGCTGCCCCTTAAAACAAGTTTCAAACAGGAACAGCTGTCGAAGTTAACACAGTAATAACATGCACATTCGTTTTAATAGCAAAAAACTGAATTGACACATTAAGGCACTTCTGCGTGAAATAAATGGGATGGCTTCCAACGACGCTCATATTAGGTCCCTTCTAGAGAAGGACCATGACATTAGTGCACATTGGAGACTACTGGACTACAACAACCAGCAGTGAGGGACTTTGATTGCAACACATTGGCTGATATGAAGACAGAGATGAGGCTCTTTTCTGCTTCATGCAATTAGCAAAACAGTGGGACACTGAATGCAAAGTCATCAAGTCTTGTTTGGACACAATTACATACGTAAAAAATGGGCAGGTCAATGTGGTCAGCTGTTGTTGCCCGTTGAGCTGCCTTTAAGTACCTGTAAGGATTTCCAATTCTAAATATACAAACTTTTATACAAAATAAAAGACAACCCAAATTCATAATGGCATAATAATGCTGATTCTGAGGGCCTCGAGGTTAAGTTGCCGACCATGAAATGCAATCCTGCATTTGGCCATGGACTTATGCCATTGCAGTACTCTCCCTCTCATTCCTGTCACTCATCAATGTCACGAAATCCTTCAATCCAGGTGACCATTGTGCCAAATTCTTTATACATTTGCTCAGGAAGTTCCTGAGATGTCACAGGAATATGACAGGCGTGAAGTCACAGTGACCTTGGCATTTGACCTCTAACATTTAATGAGTTGATCCTTGACTCTCAGTGGACCTCTGTGCCACATTTGAAGAAATTCCCTTCCAGAGCTATCACGTTTGTCAAATATACAAACTTTTATACAAAATAAATACAAAATGTGTGATTCATATGTGATTAACTGTGGATAATAATGTGATTGATCCTGATCCAAAATGTTAAGTGATAGACAGCCCTAGTCTCAAGCAAACTCAAATAGGATTTTTATCTTGATTGTGTCAAGTCTCCAAGGGGTGGAAGAATATACCTTAAGTGATTTCAACTGCATTCAGGACGGTCAATGGGGGGATGGGCAGGAGAACAGTGGGCAACATCGCGGTGCGACACAAGACGAGACATTTTAATGATCCATTTCATTTAGATTTCACTGAGTGTTGTTTCATAATCTACTCCATCTCCACGGATACTCAACCAGCTCTCGCAAGTTGACTCACCTACAGTTTTAACGATCTCGGCAGCAGTGCCACTTCATCTACCATTTCCTTGAAAAATACTTCGGTTTCCTCACATTTCCCACACAAGCGGCAGCATAACTGAGAGCTGGTAATTGTTTATTGATCTTGTTTTGTCGCAGGCAAACACATGAAATTCTGCTCTTAGATTTGAGTGGCTGTCTCGTGACGCGGCACTAATTGTAGTGTACTTGTTGCACATTTGGTCGTTAAAGCACTAATGCAAATGATGGAACCTCTAATCTCAAAAATACTAGTCCTATCCACGAAAGACTCTGCCATCAAAGGACTTAATGACTACAAGTCTGTCGCTTCGACCTCAGTGGTCAAAAGGCCCTTTGACAGTCTTGTGAAGACTCACCTTGATCACACCACAAACCCCCTCGTGGTCCTTCTGCAATGCACCTCCTACGCAGAATATATATGGAGGGATCCTGCCTGGTGGTGGACTTTAGCTCAGCGTTCACCGCTTTGATCCATGAACCGCTTCGCACTAAGCTCTCCCAACTCACGATGCCTGCCTCCAGCTGTCATGGGATCAGCAGCTTTCTGATAGGTAGGAGAGAGAAATGAGGCTGGGAAAAGCCCAAAACCAATACCCAGGTGAACTCCGGGGATGTGGGCTCTTTTGGCTCTGGCAACCCCAACGACCGTGAGCTCAAACCGGTTGAGATGAGGGTTGACGTGAAGGGAGCTCCCCATCTCTGCATGCCTTTAACTTACTTACAACAGTTATGACTGTGGGGTCTTTTTAAATTCCTGGCCCAAGCTAAAGTAGAAGCCTATGAACACTCCAGTGTACAAACGGGACAAACAGTGTTACAGGCCCAGATTCCCAAAGAAATATAAAAGCAAAAGTGGTTACTCGAACTGTGTCAACAGCAATTTTGTAATATTTTCGATTGACAAGCCAAGCGTTGCAACCACTATGTTCACGTTTTTTTCTTTTCGAATTCTTTCATTTTTCAATGGGAGTGCTGCGTATTTACACTATGCTACAAATGGCAGCAGCGTGATGAGGCGCTGACCATCTGTTCTGCGTTGAGTGCTTAGAAATGTTCGACTTGGGGTAAAACGCTGCACTAAGCACTTTTTTACCCAGCCATCCAATCACAATGGGGGAGGGGCGGTACAAACACTACAAAGACCAACCGTCACATCCATGCTACAACTTGGAGGAGATATTAACACACATAGACCGCCCTCTCTCCCAACGTGCTTCAGCCGTCCCTTCATTCAGCGTAAGAGTGGATATTCCGTATCTTAGCAACCAGATGCAACCAAAGCGTTTCAGCTGAACCCCCCCCCCCCTTGCTAGGCCTCATTGCTCTTCTAATATGTTTATGTAAATTAAGTATTTAATTCATTTGAAAGCTGTCTTCTTTGTCATTTAAAAAGAAACAATATACTTAATAATAGCCAAGCAATAAAGCTAATTTATATAGCACTAAAATCATGATAAATAAGGTATTCCTCAAAAAATTAAATAACAAAGGCAATTATACCACGTATCATTATCAAATTCCTGCATTGTGACAGCACTAGATGTTACAGGAGCAGGAAGTGAAGTGAAATAAAGAGAGTGGTTGGTTAGGAGGATTTATAAAGGGTGGAACAAGCAGATCCCTCACACTGTGGCCTGTGTTTGGAGGGAGATTCGGAGAGTATGATGAGGACCAAGACCAATCACTCCCTATAGTCACTGCAAAACCAACAGAGTTTAGCACCAACCTGTATCAGAGTCCTTCCTTTATATCGACATACATTTCCTGCATGTGTTTCCCATGTAAACACTTCATTACTTTCGACAGTGGAACAGCGTAATCAGTACAGCAAACACTTCTAGAGGAGGGCCGTATTAGGTGGAATGCCAATAAGTAGCATTTGTCAGCGAGATGAAGCTTGGCACTCAGCAGTTTGATGTCTTTTCAAAGCAACCTGAAACAACTACTGTAACAGAGCTCCAGAGAGGCCAAATGATTTCTGCTCCAACCTCGGGAGTATCAGTCGAAAAGCTGTTAAAATATTGAATATGTAAATATATGGGAAGAGTCTCCAAAATCGTGAGAGCGAATGCCAACTCAGACAAACTGCAGTGACAAAAAGGACCAGCAGTCGTGGGGTGAAACTAACCAGCAGGGATATGACACATTTACAGGGGGTTGACAAGTACTGCTAATTGTCCTAATTGGGCAGCTGTTGTAGTTTTCAGTTACTACGTTGAAATGTATCGTTTCCTGTATTATCCTGTTTCCACTTTGCATTTAGTGTTGTCCACTGATGGCTGACTAACCGTTCAAATGTCTATCCATTCCCCATAGAACGGGACGGACGGCCGGACAACCCAAATTCATAATGGCATAATAATGCTGATTCTGAGGGCCTCGAGGTTAAGTTGCCGACCATGAAATGCAACATCCTGCATTTGGCCATGGACTTATGCCATTCGCAGTTACTCTCTCCTCTCATTTCCTGTCACCTCATCAATGTCACGAAATCCTTCAATCCAGGTGGACCATTGTGCCAAATTCTTTATACATTTGCTCAGGAAGTTCCTGAGATGTCACAGGAATATGACAGGCGTGAAGTCACAGTGACCTTGGCATTTGACCTCTAACATTTAATGAGTTGATCCTTGACTCTCAGTGGACCTCTGTGCCACATTTGAAGAAATTCCCTTCCAGAGCTATCACGTTTGTGTAAATGGATGTCTGAAATGTGGACCATGGCAGGTGAAACCAGTTGTGATGCTCTGAGGAATGTTTTCTATCACAGCTGGAACTTCTAAAAACAAAGTTGGGTCTTTCATGTCCAGAATTTTTTTTTTTTTTAAGAATATATTCAGTAGTGAAAGAAAAAGAAAAAAAAAAAACATTTACTGTTAAGTTCAAGCACCACTGTCTCTACTCTACATGACAATCATATAATGGGTGTGTTTCTAAAAGGCTGAGTCATTTCCTCTAGCTTCTCTGTTCGCAGAGGCCTTTTCATTTCTTAATTCTTTCGTAAAACGATTTTTTAGATCTTTATAGGAGGCCATCAGTATTGGAGCGGATCCTCGGTGCAGTTAGAAGCACAAAATCCTTCTTCATAAGTTTTCAAATTGACTCTTTTATTCACAGCAGGGGACATTTCACTTCCATGATTTTAGTCACCAGAAATCCTCTCAACCATATTCATTGAAACATACATGTACTGGGAATCTCAGAAGTGAGCCTATAAACTGAGAGCGAGAGACAAAGAGATGACACTTTCCTCGCTCTCTCTCTCTCTCTCTCACTCAGCCATTCTGACCTCCACACACACACACACACACACAATCATGACGTAGGAAGTAGATATTCTAGTCATCTCACACGCATACAAAACAAACTTGATCTGAAATATGAATCGACAACATACATAATTGCACATATGCTATTCTTGTTTCCTTTTACTATCTCACTTACTTAAGTCAGACATGCAAGCAACACACACACACACACACACACACACACACATGCACGCACACACACAAACACTCTCTCTCTCTCTCTCTCTCTCTCTCTCTCTCTCTTCTATTACTACTTTTATACTTCCCACCTGTCAGTTCTGGAAGAAAGGTATAGAAGCAGATAGGTCTTGACAGAGTATGCACACATGCACACGCACACGCACGCACGCACGCACACACACACACACACACACACACACACACCCTGAAGTCAGTGACTTGCTTTATTTCCTGGTGATCCTTCATCTCTCTGAATCCGTCTCCAAGGCTTCTCTCCTAACCCTCTCTCATGCTGTCTATAAAGACGTCTCCCCTTCTTCTATTTCATTCTTTCTTCGGCAAGACAGTGCAAAAGGTCTCACACACCTCTCTCACTCTTTACACCCGGGCTCACGCATGCAGTACATTATAGCTCTTATAGTCCCTTTGAAACAAAGAAATAAACAAAAGACATCCCACTTGATCCACCACAGTGGCTATTTGCTTTGTTAATGCATTACAATTCAGGCAGCTTTGCTGCAGTGGAAAGCAAAAGAGGAAGCATCCATAAAGCTGAGCCAAACTGTCAGCATTATTGTAAAAAATACAGTCTATGCCAGTGTTTTATATATACCTGCAGTTCCACACCAGTTCAAACATTTGTATGCTTTTAATCTACTGCTCAGTCAAAGATACTGTAACGAAATGAGCAGCAATTAATTATTCAGCTAACTCTCCAAATAATCGTCAGCATAAAAAAGTCTCAATGCAGGATAACTCAGGAATATAGAAGGCTCATTCTGTTTTCAACTGCTTTGTAGAAGAATTGCCAGATATTCACACATCCCAAAGTCGATTCCTGCTGCAGGAAGTCACCTGTCATCACCGTTCACAGCAGACAAGCAGCTCAGAAGACACTTCCGGTTAATACGCTGGACTCTTTAATATGCATTAACGATAAGCAAAGTACACTGTTTGCACTGCCGATTTTGTTCATCACATCACACATCTCGCCGATTTGACATAAAATCCTTATTCCATATTACAATGTTACATTTTTATCAGGAGTAAGGGTTGAATTAACTCAACTTTAACTCAACTTTTGCTACTTTTTTAAGTCAGTTTAAGAATATTAACGTAAAGCGCTTTTGACAAGTTCTCTGTCTCTGACACACACACACACACACACACACACACACACACAATGCACACAATGCCTCTCACCCCTGCCAATAATATAGTTTAATTCAAGCTGTGGCAGCCTCAGTCTTAAACTTTCAATTCCTGTGTTGAATAGCTCTCCCAGCAGTGCCCCTGGAACGTCATCAGCTTTGGAAATGCTGACAGACTGAAAAAAGCAGCTGAGTCATTCTTAATGAAGATCAGGAAGCTTTTCCTCCTTTCCCTCCATCATCAGAATAACAAGCATGCTGGCAGAGACAGCATAGGCTTATCCCGCTGGAAATTTACTGCTACAGCACTAGCTGTCAAAAAGTTACAGACCGTCGGCAAATAAAAGGCAGGACCAGAACAAATTTGTACTTTCCACCTTTTTTTGGTCTCCCAACACCCCCTTTGCGGATGTCGGGGGCTCGATTTGCATTGTTCCCAATCTCATAAGAATGTTGTCGAGTCAAGCTACTTGTGATTTGGGCTGCAGAGCGACCGCTGAAGTAACACCGGGGGAACACAGCCGAGAGAAAGGCGTCAAACAATCAGCAGGCTCCAAATCTATTGCAGCAGAAATCACAGTTTGTCGCAGCCACAATCACTTGAGGCGAACAGTGCGCACTTGGCTGCAAATAATATATATTCACATCTGCATAAACATCATCCCCGACATGAGACCCTGTTGCAGTTAAACTCTGAAATTCCGTCATTGTGTAGACCAAACGATATGTCACAGCTCCAATCATGCGTGGAGCAGAAACTAAGCACGGCTGTCAAGCAGCACACATAAATCTTGGACAATGTTTTGGGAAAATAACCTGAATTGTCTGTGAATGCAGATCACGACGGAGAGTCCTGCTCTCTTTTACACCAGCAAGTTGATACATTTGGTCTCAAGATGCTTTTGATTTGATTCAACTTAAAAAAAAAAAGTAACCCCACGCTTTGATTACTCAGCATATATTTCATAAATCACCTTGAATGATTTCTGGTCATGCTTGAACATCAGTTGTGCATGTCGAATTCGCCATAGAGGACAAAAGATACGCAACAAAGAAGGAGAGGAAAAGACTGAGACGCTTCGGTCTGATGAAGAGAAAAAGAACGGGACAGATTATATGACCTTTAATGGATGTGCTGTGATCTCGACAGTGTTAATCTCTTTATTTGTGTATTCCTCCTCCTCGCACCTGCCTAGACACGCCGTTCCACAATGTTTCCCCTCTTCATTAGCAACAAGCTACTGCTGTGCGCTAATGCATGTACCCGACTGATGTTCATGTCCTGGGCGTGTTTGTGTGTCGGCGTATGTGCGCGTGCTCGCCGGCATATTTTTTTCCTTCTGATTAAACTCCTGCGGTGAAGAGATTCCACCCGTGTCTCGACAAACTCCTCCTGCTTTTTGACCTTTCCATCGAAACGTGTGGCGCGCACACATGTACACACACACACACACACACCCACACACACACACACACACGTGTCACATGCACACATATCCACACAAGCAGGTGATGGATGGTGTTATTACCTGAAGCTTTTAAGGGGCAGAAAAGGTGCTTAAAAGAACAAACACACCTGTCTGTTTGTGCTCCATCGTCAGGAACGAACACACACACACACACACACACACACACACACATCCAACATATGCAATATTCTAAGAAACATTAGCATTTAGCCGGGAAGACAGTATGTTCTCGCCCAATTTTGTTTTTCAGCGTTTTCCTCGCGTACACTCTGTCACCTGTGAAAATTATTCATTAATGATTTATTGAGACTCACACAGGCCACCCATGCTCAAGGAGCTGAATTAAGCTTTGCATTTCTAACGCCGCATTAAGTACAGATAAACACGCTCACGTACACACATATACATTTTTTATATGCTCATTGTTGCCAGGATGAATCTGCATGAGGGCAGTTTAGCACTCGGGGTGACCTTGCTTTGTTGTTCGGTGGAGGAAGAAAACAAGTTGTTTCCGCGGGTTTGATCGTGCTCCTGGTTAAAAAAGTGATGATTCAAAAACACGTATCATTTTGCTGATAGTCCACATGTCACTCCAGGACCGGTAATAAAGACATATTGCTTTCATCCCGTCTCTTTTTTCTTACTCCCCCCCCCCTCTCCTCTCTGTCTCCCCCTCTCTTCTTCCCTCCGTCTCCCCCATCTCCATTTTTGCTGATTGCTTTGCACCATTAATATTTCATGTGTAATGTGGCTCTTTTGGATAGCGTGAGCATGTGTATGTGGCCCCCGCCAGCCTGCGCGTTTGTGCGTGTGCACATGCGCACACACATATGCCTGTATACGTGCATGTGTGTGTGTGTGTGTGTGCTGCGGTATCAGATTCTGCTCTCACAGCTGTCGGCTAGTCTCAGCTTGGTTGTGATCTGTCTGTCTACCTCTCAACCTTCAACCTCTCCTGTTTCACTCTCTTTCTTCAGAGTTTTTCATCTGCATCCCCCAGTTTATCTTTTATTCTTCTCTGCTACCTTCTTCTTTTCCTCCCACAGCATCCGCCTGCCTCTATCCCTCGATGCCCTCTCCATCCCTCCCTCTGAGCCATCCCCCCTTTTCTCTCCCTCTTGCATTACTTTCAATCCCTGGCTTCACTCCGGCTGTTTTCACCTCTCACCCGTTCTGTCTTAAAATACTTCTTCCATTCTCTTTGTTTGTATCTCGGCTTTTACTTGAGACATATAGAGATAGAAATGTGAAAACAAAATGGCATGAAATAGAAAATGGAGGAATATGTCATCACTAGGCATGTGATGATGTCATGATTATCCTGGTCAACATAATTGTGATTCACCATATATAATTATTAAAATCACCATAATAATCAATCTATGTTTAAACTCTAAAAATGGCGGCAAAGCATACTGGAACCACTATATATTGAGTTGAGAACCAAATATTTTTACTGTATCAGAGACTTAAAGAACATTGTTTTTCATGAAAAACAATCAAATGATCTTAGATAAGATTATTATAAACCATAAGATCTCCCTGCATGAATACAATTATAAATACAAGTATTTTTGCTTGCTGTATGATTTAAACCTGACAGCTAGCGAGACTGATTTTTCCACTTCATTTGTCACTTGCAACGATATTTGCAGTCATATCCATAATGGAAATTCAAGTAGAAGTATTTGAAGTGGATTTTTTGCCCTCTCAGATTTTGATTGTCCCCATCTTGTTTTTTTTTTTTTTTTTTTTTTTTTTTTTAGGGTGTGGAAGTACAACAGGATGTAACACTGAACAGAAAAAGATTTTAGGTGACAAAAATGTTCATATTAACATTTGCAAACTAAAAAGACACTGGGAAAGGATAAAAGTTTTAAGATGAAAACATGACTGAATGACTCTAAAGGGACCATAATTTACTCAATGAACATCATGCTGGATTGGAGAAGATTTGAAACTAGAGATTGAGACCATAAACTCATGTTTACAATGTTTACTAGGATAATAAATCCAGTCACAAGTAGGGTCATTAACTCATAGACTTCTATACTTCTTTTTACACGCCCCCTGATGGCTAGCAGAGAGAATGCAAGTTTAAGGCACTTCTTTGTTGGCTTCACTTTTCAGAACCAGAGGTTGCCGCCTGGTTCAGTGACATTATTTTTTATGTCTGACGGCAACGTTGGACCCTGAAGATGGATGTGATGGAGAAAAGGATAAATAGTGATACATACGATGAGAAAGCCTGAGAGTCGATGTCAGTCTCCCGTTATGGGCTGCTGCCTGACAGCCCTCCCTGTCCACTTCTTGACTTAGTTCTGTTGGGAGAGCGAGGCAGTGGCAGCGGTGAAGTGACAGCCTCATATTTAACAGGAGTGCTATGTAGGATGGGGTTCGGCCTCTCCAGTAAATGAGAGAGGACAGGAGTTTTTGGAAAAGGCTCGGAGTGTGCTTAGAGATATATAGAGTTGGTCAAATTCATATGCAAAGTTCTGCTCATGAAATGCTGCTACAACTCTGAAAAGTTCAGAGGTTGGAACGGCTTTATATTGCCTGTCATAAACCATCTTTAAACGTCTCCTTATAGGCAGCCCTCTTAGCTGCTGCTGCGTGTGTGTGTGTTACAGTGTGTGAACGTGTATGTGTGTGCGTGCGTTACACTCTGTGCGCACCTCAAGCCTCCTGCTGATTACCGGCACACACTGTTCCCTGCACCTTAATGAACAGAATCACCACTGACACACACACTTTCCATTTATTACCCCTGTCTCTCATTATGGAATTTCCTTTGCAATGTGCTCCTGTGTGTGTGTGTGTGTGTGTGTGTGTGTGTTCCTGCCGTGTGTGTGTGTGTGTGTGTGTGTGTGTATGCATGTGTGTCTGTGTGTATGCATTAACTCCGCTCCACCGCCGGGCCCAGGCTTTGATTGGCTGCGGATGAGAGCTAAGGCTGGCACAGCAACATTTCCGCAGAAGGCCGTAAAGCAGTAGGCCTGGAGTGCAGGCAGCATCTGCCCCTCGGCTGTTGCCAAGACACACACACACGGCGCGCACACACACACATACATTTAAGTGCATGGATTTGAATAAACACTCACTCAGATTGACATACATGTCAGCATGGGCCTGATTATCCTGGACGTAATAATTACGACATTTATCCTGATTATCATATAAAAAAAAATCTCTTTTGTTAAGAAACATTTGTATTGTGTGTCATAGATAAGACACAAAAAACAATGAACAAATCTTAAATATGATGTTCATTAATCATAAAGTCTCCCTGCATGAATAAAGAATAACTACATTTAAAAAAATGATCAGACTATATTTTACACTTCTCTACCACGACAGCGATTATCCTAATAATGGAAATTGACCACGAGTGTTTTTCATTGCCATCTGTGATAAAATCCTACATTGTCCTGTCCCGGCATATTTGAGTCAACGCACGCCTGATAATTCACAATCTCTCATGTAGCCCCATCCCTCTTTCCCTCATGCCAACCCATCCTCTCTGCTGGCACCCGTCCGGCATTCTCTCACTCCGCTGACCTCTCTCCGTCTCTCCTCTTCCATCGCCGCCGCAGCTTTGTCCCTCCATAAGCCGTTTCCCTCGGTCTCATATTCAATTCTCTGGACCCGCGCTCTATTTGTCTTTCCTTTTAGCTGTCCTTCTCAATCACGCTCGCTGAGGTAAACTGTATCTGTGGACCCACTTCTCCAGCGCCGGTGCTCATTTTCTTCCTTCTCCACCTTTCCTGCCCTGCGACAGCACCACACACTCATTACAGGCCTGCCCTTGTTCTCTCTCTCTCTCATACAGAGACACACACACACACACACACATGGACACGGACATTTTACTCAACACACACACGCTCTGCCACCCACGCTTGGGCTGTTGTGGCCAGGAGATTCTGTCATAACTCAAAGGCTGACCTTTCATAAGCCACTGCTTCAGACAGATGAATAGCCAAATAGCACTGTGTCTATGTGTGTGTGTGTGTGTGTGTGTCTGTGTGTGTGTGTGTGTGTGAGAGAGAGAGTTTGGATTTGATAGTTGTAGGTGAGCATGCTATTGTTTGTGTGTATTCTTGAGTGCACAGAGGGGGGTGGTAATGCATTATGGGTTTGAGCCTGTGTGTTAGTGTGTTTGAGTGTATAGGTGTGTGTGTGTGTGTGTGTGTGTTTGTGTGTGACTGAACAGTGTGGATATCAAGAAAGTGTAAGAAACTAAGTGAATCGCAGTTTTAAAAATAAATTAAAACCCTTACAAGCCTGTTATCCGCATTCATTATGTGCCTATTTTTCATTTGGGCGTCGTATGAATAAATGATTAATTTAATAATTAAAATGTGTTTGTATACATTTATATTTTGTATTTATGACCATTATTCTCTGTGGGCTTGTTTATCTCGGCGTATGGAGGGCAACTTTACTGAGACCCACTACGTTCTCGCCTCGGAGGCCCTCCAGCCATGTGAGCACCCTATTGATAATCAATACAGCTTCTGTCCCACTATTTCTACATCAAAGGCATTTTACCCCTGTCTCTCTCTCTCCCTATCTCTCTCTCCCTCCCTCCCTCTACGTCTACCACATGCAGACATGTACGCAGGCACATGCACAAACCCAAGCGAATATACAAATCTGCATATTGATGCATACACTCATGAATATGCATGCACACACTAACGCATGCGACATGATAAACTCCGCCTTTTCTCTGGGATGTCTGCTTTTATTTTCCTGGTAAAATCAAAAGTGTCTCTTTTTCCTTCTCTGATCATGAGCCTAAACGTTTTACTGTCCCCACTGTAATTCTTCTGTTTGCGAGAGTTAACGACAAAGTGCTTTTCATGCTCCTGTAACAAACACAATACCAGGGACAATCCTGGGAACACAAAACCTAACGCACTTCACGTCTGTCTTCTACTGTCTTGATATCTACAAAAGCCATGGTAACAACGTTGCCATGACCACCTTAAACCGCTGGCAACAGAGTACATGTTGAGAAAGTAATGTAAAAAAAAGAAAAGAAAAGCGAAAGATCTTTTCAAGGACGCAGTGTGAATGGCGGTTTAAAATGTCACTTTTTAGACTTTATTTAGGCAGAAACGAGTAAAAAATCTCAAACACACACACGCACACACATAGAGAAGCATACACACACCCTGACAGAGCATCTGCTCATAAGTAGAGATACATTATAGATCATGTTCCCACTCAGAGCTTGTGACTGAGCCAGACTGGAGCTGAAATGCTGAGATGGTGTTTCAAAGTCGGTCAAAAGAGAGCAAAGGATTGTCACAGGTGACATATGGATTGACATTTACCCTGCTGCTAGGTTAGCACGTGGAAATACTGCTGGACATCTCCTGGGTTCAATTGACAGTAACACATACGTATGCATCAGTTTCATTAATTTAAAAAATAGCACTTACACATTGTAATATATGCGGTGTACTTCACACTGAAGACACATGTCACTTCTGTCACACGTGCCTTTATTTAGAGGATTAAAATAGAAAGCCAATAGTTCAGCTCGCAGGTTCTCCTCCATCTTGGCTTCGCTGCATTTAAATAAACATTGTGGACAAAAAGTTCAAAGCAGACGGAGATTTTCTTTTGCAGATTAATTGTGACTTACTAAAGAAAGAGTCTTGAGGGTTCTACTTTCAGCTCTTTCACCATACATTTGGAGCAGGTGTTTCTGGAGCCTGATCTCCAGAAACATGTCATGTTTATTTGGAGTTGGGGGATTGTTTTGGACTTGTACACATTTTATCTTTGTCACTTAATGTTCTTTCAAAGGGATGGGTATAGTTCCACCTGGAGAAAGTACAATACCCCGTCATTTCTCATCCTAACTAGACCGGCGTGACAGAACACCGACTAACTGTTCCAACAGCAAATCCCTGGATAACGCTGGCTTTTACTTTTCTGGATAATTCAGCTTGGATGCATTTATTACGGCAGGTTGAGCAGGTAATTGCATATTACTATGATAACAATACTATTTAGCTCCATTAGAGAAAGAAATATTTGCTTAATTATTTGCTAAACTGGCCCTGACCAAGAAAGCTAATAAATAGAGTTCTGAATCTATATTTCTGTTTGCCCTCACCCCTGAATTATTATACTGCTTAGTCTGGTAATTTTTAATTAAATCCCACTCTCCTTATCCAAATGTCTTTCTCCTTCAGGGCATCGCATTTGTTTTTTAAATAAACACTTTTTTCTCCTTCCCTTGGTGTGAAATCTGAGTCATGAAGTTATTTGTCTAATGGAAGGGAAGGACCCTTCAACCTCATCCAGTACATGGTGAACTTCTGCTGCACAGAAAAGTCAGCGAGTGGAAGGAGCGCTGGCATTAGAGCGCTGGATACACTCCTCAAGATTACATTCAAACACTAAAAAAACAACTCGTTATTTATTTATTTTCTGCAGAACATCAGGGGGACAACTAGGCTAAACTAGGCACTGAGAGAATTTATCATAGACATCCATCCATCCATCCATCCATCCATCCATCCATCCCGTGGGGCAGCAGGCTTAGAAGGGCACTCCTCTCCCCAGCAACGCTTTCCAGTTCCTTCTGAGGGACCCCGAGGCATTCCCAGGCTAGATGGACTACATAATCCCTCCAGTGTTTCCACTTCCCAGTTGGATGTGCCTGAATCACCTCTAATGGGAGGCGTCCTAATTAGATGCCCGAACCACCTCAACTGGCTCCTTTCAATGCGAAGGAGAAGCTCCACTCCCAGTTCCCTCTGGATGTCTGAGCTTCTCCACCCGTCTTTAAGGCTGAGCCCCGTCACCCTACAGAGGAAGCTCATTTCGGCCGATTGTATCTGTGACCTCCTTCTTTCGGTCACAACCCAAACCTCATGACCGGATGTGAGGATTGGACCCTAGATGGACTAGTAAATCAAGCTTTCCTGCTCAGCTCCCTCTTCACCACAACGGCCCGGTACAACGCCTGCATCACTGCTGCCGACACACCAAACCATCTCACGATCCATTTTTCCCTCACTCCTGAACAAGACCCTGAGATAATGAACTCCCCCGCTCGGGACAGTGACTCACTCCCAACCCACCGGTTGTAGACAGCGTTACACAAAGTTTAAAGTTTCTCCTAATATGATTGTTAAGGGAGTCTGGGTATTTTCTCCAAAATCAAATGGTTGCTGTTAATAATTTGTTTAATTTGACACACCGTCAATGAAGATGTGTGTTTTTCATAAATGCAGTGTGGAAACTATTGTTTGCGTTATTGTGATTATACAGGATACATATATTATTTTCAAACATTCAACAGTTGTTCATTAGCAATAATTCTTAATCATACTGGCAGTTTGTCAATGCAAAATAATCAAAAATAAAACCTAGAAATGTCTGTTATGTACCCATTAAAAGACTCGGACATTCTAGCGACTGAAGCACTTTTAATGCTATAATGTCTATGATCATGTGGTCGGGCATACAGCGATAAACACACTGTAGCATAATTCACTGCATCGGCTCGGTGTGAATCTGCAGTGGGAGGAGCCTGGACGCTGTGAGAAGGACTCGCCCTCCAGTCTGTTTATGTTTGGTTCTGCTAATCGACACTTTTAGGCAATGCTGTTGTAACTTAAATATTTGAAGTGTCTCCTCAGATGAACCCGACAAATCCTGGTCCATTAAGCTTTATTACCCGTGTGCTAAACCAACTAGCATGCTATAGCCGACAACAACTATTGGGCCGCCAAAACATTCCAGGTAAAACTCGGATGCAGATAAAAATAGTAGATACAAACAGCTGTTTGGGTCACAAGGTGTCCCAAAAGGATGAGGCTAACCAAACTGAATAACATGTAGAGAAAATGTCTGATACGACTACGTGAACCGCTACACCCCTACTCACTCGACCGTCCCTGCGGCAAATGTAAGGTATCACTGGATATCTCATCTAGCCTAAAATTGGCAGCTCCCTGAGTCTTCTGTGATTTCAGTGACACATAGACAATGATGTAGTAGATACAGTCGAGAGAGAGGTCACATGATAGCACTCTAATACGATCTCTTCATCTCTATATTCTAGCAGAGAAGGAATTACTGATAGAAAACAGAGATGCGGCATCATGGTAACTTAATAACACTCCCTCCTCCCGGGCCCGTCTAAGCTGCTGACTCTGCAGAGCTTTGCATTGACCGGCGTTCTAATTATAGACCACACGTGAACTTGTTTGACTGGTATGCGATTGTGTGTGCGTCCTTTCCTTTGTCGTGCCCAGGAGAGTTTAAACAGGCGTGTCTGTGTGAGGGACGTCCACCCACATACAGGCTCAGTGTGTACGCAGCTTTGCACGTGGAGTTAAAGTCCCTGCGGATACATGTGAGTCACTTCGGGCCAGGCTCTTTTATTTATTTATTTTATTTATCGCTAATCCCCATTTCTGGCCAAAATTACAGGATGAATCATCTTCATCCATGGGAATTTTGGGAGGAGGGGGAGAGAGAAGAGGAGGAGGAGAGATGGGGAGAGACTTAAAGGATGTAAGGGAGGAGGCAGATGCAGGAGTTAGGAGGAGGTGGGACTCTAGGGGGCTATAGAGGTGAAGGCAAAAAGTGAAAATAGAAGAGTCGGAAGAAAAAGCAGCACTGAGGAAGATAGGGAGACAGCGTTGTACAAAATGTCGAAAGGCAAAAATGTGAGTGGAGCTGGTCCGGAGGGCCGTCAGAGAGAGAGGCCTTGCCATCATCATCCTAATGGTGCACACTAACAGCAAACGTACGAGCAGTACAGGCACTCATTGTCCTGCACTTGGATAGAAGCGAAGGAAGTCATTGTGTAAAGAGAGAAGTTGAAATCGCACAGTTTCTCACCTCCTCCAAGCACAGCCATTCGCTTTCTGATGTAGGCGCGCTCGTCGGATTGCCGGTTTCAGAAAGTTACAGAAAGTGTCCGAAAGTGTGTGTGTGTGGGGGCAGGAGGTTTCAGATGCTGGTTTCATGACCCGGCTCTCCAGCCATGACAAAAAAACGTGAAGATACACAGTTTTAAACTAAGACGGCCAAACATTGACGTGGATCTGAGAGAGAGTCAGAGGGCTGGAACAATCAGATCTTTATAGCCCTGGCCAGGTGTTACCAGGTGAGCTGATTGAGCTTCACCCACCCAGAGAGAGAGAGAGAGAGAGAGAGAGAGAGAGAGAGAGAGAGAGAGAGAGAGAGAGAGAGAGCAGACCCTACTGAACAGAAGGGCCTGGGAAAAACCTGTGAAAACACTTGGATGGGTCAGACTTTCATCCTGGATATGATGATATCTCAGTGTTTCCTCTACCATTATACAGGCCAGGCCAAAAAAAAAAATCAATATGCCAAAAATAAGCCACCTATCAATTTATTCATAAATCGATAATCATTTACATTAGGAGCGCCTCCGCACAGTACAGTGTAAACTTCCTCCGCAAGACGCATGGCCACAACAATCTTCATTGCGCGCTCCTGCTACGTTCTTCTTCGTGTACTTTAAGCTTGATGTTGTTCTGATGTTCCATCTCGTTGAACCAACACGATGCCGCTTTCTACTTTGAAAACTAGGCAAGTTGACACTGTATTTTGATAAGCCGTTGCACTCTTATGACTCATGGTGTGAGCAGAACCGGACCGGAACCGGACCGACACTTTATAATAAAAATGCCGCTGTGGCTGTATCTGAAACCGCATACTATACTGCTAGTACGTACTGATTTGGCCAAAATGTGTAGTATGCAGTATGCAAACAAAAGCAAAATCTGCAGTATATGAAAAGTTCCCGGATGTCGTACTGATTCAGAGAATATTTCCAGTATGCATCCGACCAGTCTACTCTGCCTACTGTTTCCCACAATGCAATGCGCTGGAGCCTGGATAAATCGAGTAATGGCCGAGCAAGAGAGCGTTTCCAGGGGAATACAAACGACCGGAGCTGGGACGAAAAAACAAAAAACAAAACAAAAAAACGCCGGAGCAGTACGGCGTTTATATTTGTTATATTTGTTTACATAAGTACAGTACATAGGCTACTTGATTATTGTGACGAAAGCTTTATAGGTACAATAGAAATCCAGGCTGTTGTACATATGAAATGAAAAAAAGTACTCTGTTAATTCAAATTTTGAGAGCTCCCGAGACAGCGCTATACTGTATACTGTCCACTACAAACAGCGGTTAAGATAACTGGCTTGCTGTCTCCCCCGGGACGACGACGCATGTTGGCCGGCGGAACACCTCTGGAGGCGGGCTGCTGCCTCTGAGACGACCCGCTCCTTCCGGAGCTTCACTTCTCCGAAAACATTGAGGCAAATTACTAAACAGCCGTCATTTGGGTAAACTAACCGCACATTGGGGATCTAAACGGTTACTTTCTCGCATGAAAAAATATTAAAATGTAATAAAGTGACATAATAACAGCGCTACAGCGGGAAATAAAACAGCTTTGCGCCTGTTTTACAACTACCGCTGCCGGTCGCCACGAAATGCATTGTGGGAAACTTGCATACTGCATACAGCGGTGTGAACGGCGTCGGTCTGCTGAAGTAGCATACTGAATCCCACATTCAGTACGCAGTATACAGTATACTAACACAGTATGTAGTAGGCAGTACGGTAGTATGTGGTTTCGGATACAGCATGCGTGTCTCCGTCCAAAATCTGCTGCGCTCGCGCTGCCTGCTCGCACAGATCAGCTCGTGCTCACATGCGCTGATGCGTGTTTCGTATAAATATATGCAGAGACGGCGCTCCTTCAAAACAACATCAAGCCATGCGAAGTATTAGGACGTGATGACATATGTTCAACTGTCTAACGGGCACTCTACACTCTGGTTGAACAAAAACGGTGAATGCAAATATAATAATTGCAGAATTGCAGACTGCTTGCTGTGGACTTAATCCAACTGCACCAATACACCATCCCACGCGTCTCTTCTGTTGAGGGGTTTTTCGGTGGGTACCACCGGGCCTGAAAAAAATTCTAGGGGAAACACTGTATCTTCTAATGTCCCACACCTGATCCCGGCCAAGACTTCCTTTTCTGTACTCGTTGCTTAAGGTCCCATTAAGGCTCATTATGCTTCCATTTCGTGCGTAAATAGAGACGTGTGTTATCAACGTTCTAAACATCGCCGCCCTCATGCTTTCATTCGTCCTCTACGTTGGAATGGACGTTGAGCAAAACATCCTCTAGAGGGCGTTGTTCACATTAAAAAGTTACTCCAATAAAGTTAAAAAAAAATAAGTTTATCACAACAACAAACATGGCGACTGGACAATGGAGGAGATGATGATCCTGTATCTATTGAGAAGGAGGCAAAATCGCAGGCAGCGTTGTGGACGGCGGTGGTCGACCACTGAATACATTCCGAGTGTGGACGGAGAATTCCAGTCAGTGGTTTTACCAATGAGAGAAATTGACAACGAACGTCATTTTCAGTACATCAGGATGTCCGTCGGGACTTTCGACAACTGGCTTCGCCGGGTGGCTGCTCACATTGAGCATGGGAACTCGCACAATTCACCGGTGACGCCGGCTGAGTGACTAGCGGTCACCATTCGCTTCCTCACATCAGGAATCAGTCATTTTTTAAACTTTTTTTAATTTCCATCCATCCATCCATCCATTGTCTACCGCCTATCCTGTATTCAGGGTCGCGGGGGGGCTGGAGCCGATCCCAGCTATCATTGGGCGAAGGCAGGGTTCATCCTGGACAGGACACCAGTCTATCGCAGGGCCCGTTTTTTAATTTGTGTATGCTATTCACGGCACTTTCTGTGTACAATGCCCGACACTGCCCCCACGATTTCTGTTGGAACTGCAACGTTTGGTCCGTATCGTCCGGACGAAATGTATGCAGAGAACAGAAAGAAGGCTCCGTCTGTATCCGTATGTGTGTCTAGCGTAGAGCATAAATGAGCCTTAAGTCACTGTGAGACTGGAGTTGGAGTTGAGAGACAGTCTTTTTTCAATACATGTGTGAATGTGGAGACCAGCTACGTTTCTATTAGTGACTACAGCTTATTTCTTGATATAAAATTGTTTATTATGTAAACATCCATCTTCTTGAAATGACAGGCCACGATGTAAACAGTCTGTCATTGTGAATGACGAGAGGAATTACAATCTACATTTTGGCGACATGAAAAGAAATTAATTAAACACTCCGCCCACCAAATTCTGTTCTCAAACACTTCAAAGAGTTGTTCACTGTGTGTGTGTGTGTGTGTGTAGAATCTCCACCGTGAAACACAGGAGCAGAGGATTTTAGTGATTGTGTAAAATTGTAGCAGCAGCGCATGAATAAAGGGGGAACACTGGCCGTGCGTTGGATCGCATGTTGAAACGTTTCTTTTGCTTGCAGGTGAATGTTTGTCTTGTTTTCTCCCTTTTTAAGGTGATGAAACAACTACAATAAAGCAGCAAAATCTGGCACTGTTTCTTTAAAGTATGAATTATTAATTCAGTCGGTGCCATTCTGATATCCAGCTGTACTTCTGGGACTACAAACGGAAACCAGAACACCTCACATATTAAAGCTTGTGCCATCTCCCACAGATTCTGCATGTATATGTTTCTACCGATTAAGCTGCAGCTACACGTCAGCCGTCTGGACAAATAAATACTGCAGACGTCAGATATGTGCAACTAAAAGAGGCCTCCCTATAGGAGGGAGAGGAAGCAGGCAGCACTAATAGAGGAAGATGAAGAAAGCAAGAGGGGCCTGGTGTAAAGGGAACCCCCGTCACGGGTGAAGGTTCGGATAACGGGTACAAGTGGACCTCCTCTCACTATGGAAACAAGGTTGGAGCTCAGTGAGTGCAGCCCATTGTTGGAATAAAAAAAACACTTTTAAATACAGAGGAGAGGGGAAACGGGAGAATGAGGAGAATTTAGGATGAGGGCAGAGAGAGAGATGAAAGAGTATAAGAAAGAGGGAGGAAGAGGAGAAAGGGATAGCCAAATTGGGAGGCAGAAGGAAAAGAGAGATTAAAAAAAGAATGTCAGGATTTGGAGAGAGAGAGAGGAGCGAGAAAGTTTGAAAGAGGAGGAGAACGAGGAGGAGAGGAGGGCTGGAAAGTCAGAGAGGAAAAAGGGAGGTGGAGAGAGAATCAGGCCATTCATTCATGCCTCTAGAGACGGACGCAGTCTGAATTCAGGATAACTCATTCAAAACGCCAACTCCACTTTGTCCCACAGCACCTCTGTCAGTCTCCGCTGTAGTTACCAAGTGGCTGGGACACATCCGGAATACCTTAACACCATGACTGACAGCAATTTGCAGAATGTGACACCCACACACACAAACACACACACACACACACACACACACACACACACACACACTGGGGGGTTCCTCGTGCGATGTTGTTCAAGTTCTTTGGAGCAATAAACATGATCAGAGCGATGCCCTGGAAAGCCATGTTTGTTACTAATATGCGATTCTCATGATGAATAATAATAATAACACATGTGCACACACACACACACACACACACACACACACACACAAACACCCTCAGCATGCCCGGGGAAACATGCTGGAGCGTTGTCAGAACCCCACAATCTCCCTTCTGTGACACCAGAGAGTTTCCTTAACCCTGTCAGATAATTGGTCTCCGGGGACGCAATGCTGCTTAAAGCTAAAAGCTAGACCTTAATAAGGCTGTAAACACACAAACACGGGCAGATGTTCACAATAAAAAGTAACGGACGCGTGCGAGGCCGAGGCACACGAGACAAAGGCACGTGCTCACACAACGCGGGGACATGAATCATTCCAGTCCGTGTTGTTACATCGCAAGCGAAAGGTGATAAATGCCAGAGCAATAAAGAAACGAGTCAATCAATTCTGCTGCCTTAGCGCTTTAGCTTCTCAGGCAAAGAAGAAGACGCGGGGCACCGGAACACCGGCCCCGGCTACGCTCTGGTTTTTCCACCCAGGCATGAACGCTTTTCATCTTCTTTTTCTCCAGGTTTGTTTTTCGCTTCGCAGTTTCCTGCTTTAGAAACAGCAGCACATCCCAGAGGTGTTTTGACCAAGCTCTGTGCATCTATACGTGTGTGTGTGTGTGTGTGTGTGTGTGCGTCGGCGTGACCTTGTCAGGAGCGTTCCTATTTAATCATCTCGGGGAAATCTCAAACATTCCTTTAAAATTGAACATGAAAGGTAACCTTCTCTATTTTTACTTGCTGTCTCTCCGCAGAGAACCGGGGAATTATCTTTTTCACTTTGCCTCGGATCTGTGGATGGCGTATGAATAGGATGGAGAGAGGGAGAGAGAGAGAGAGAGAGAGAGAGAGAGAGAGAGAGCGAAGGGGGGAAGGAACAGAGAGAGAGAGAGAGAGAGAGAGAGAGAGAGGGGAAGATGAGGACAGAGGAAAGTGAGACTGAGTGGGTAGACAGAGGGGGGAAGAGTGTCTGAAAGAGGAAGAGTGACAGCCAGGCAGATAGTAAGTTAGAGAGAGAAAGTGAGGCAGAAGTGAAGAAAAAGGCGCCGGGGAAGAGCGGCTGCTCGTCACGCACTAGCAAGACAAATATTTGGTGTGAAGCAAAATGCTCCAGTCCTGTAGTGCAAAATAGGATTTCACAAGATGCAGAGGAGAGATGCTATAACGAGGTCCATTGTTACACACAGGAAACTCCACTAAGTGAGGTGGAAGTGCAGCGGCGGACAGCGGCTTCATTACAACGTGTCATAGCGTCACGCTGGGGGTTTTCTTTTCACATATACGGATGTGACCAACGCGTTCACACCCTCCAAGGTGCGTGGGGGGGCTTTCTCTTTCTTTTCCTCTCTGTCACAGGCGAGGGCATTCAGCTAAGTGGTGGTGTTGGCTGAGCCGGAGGCGAGAGCAGGGAGACCTCACGTTCGGCTGGGCTGCGATATTTAAGGAAGCCATCCAAAGCCTGTTACACTCAGTCAGCACCCGGTGGGTCAGTCCCATCAGAGACCAATTACAAGTACGGCGGAGCCACGGACCAGAGGCTCGATCAAAGGAAACAATAGGGATGTAGAGCATGCACAAAGTGACACATGTGTTCACGTGAACGTGTGCACAAAGCCTGCATACGTGCACCCCCCCCCTCCTATTATTATCTCTCTCACCAGCTCTTTTGATCCTCATTTCCCTGTTTCTTTACAACCACAATGATCCTTCTGTCTTTTACAGCTCCACCGAATCCCAAAGGCTTCACAGAAAACACTCACAGAGGCCCACATACCAAATGTTCTACTATATTTACAAAAAAAAAAAAGTGAAAAAAGTGTCTTCCATGAAGTCAGAATTAATCAAGGACAGTGAGAGGTGACCGGGTTTAGTGTTCATGAAGCACGCACACGCACAGTCTGTCCATTGGCGACTCCGTCTGTCTGCTCACACGCACGCTATTTTCTCATTGTGACACACACACACACACACACGCCAGCAGAGCATAAATCATTCATAATGATCATTAAAAGGAGAGGGGGGGGGGGGGGTGGAATAAATCGCCCCTCTGGCCCCCTCCCTCAGTCACAGTGATGTGAACTGACAGGCCACCAGATAAGGAGCAATTACCCAGAGTCATCTAGGCCAGGGAGCATAAGGCAGGTACGCACACTCCCATCCTCGCACACACACACACACACACAAAAACACACCCCAAAGATACTGGAGAGATCCACACACTCACATGCGGATGCACCGACACGCCGAGACACAGATGATCTCTCTCACTCAGTGCGTTTACCTTGATTTATTCCTTCTTTTCTCCCTGGTAAGAGGGGGAAAGGTTCCGTCTCTCTCTCTGTCTTCCTTTAGCGTAAGCCCCGGGGAGAAAAGGCACTTAAGATAACATAGACACGACACATGTTGAACCGAGGCTGCTGCTGGGACATACGGAGGCAGAGGCGAGGGGGAACAAGAGAGCTCTACTCAAACAAAGATAAAGTACCTCTCCTTGACTGGCAAATGACAAGCCTAGAGGCTGAGACTGGATTGGGACAGTTTAGCACTCACTCTATTTACACTGTAGTTCTCCCTGTTTGGCAGTAATGAATTTCATTTGAATGGGGGAAAACCCCTTTATTGTGTGATTTAAAGCTCTTTTTCAAACACCTGTGACAAAAAAAAAAAAAAAAAAAACAAGAACAAATAAGAAACTGGTAATAAGTCATTTTGCTGCGGGTTGACCTCTTAATTTAGCAAGTGAACGCATTCATTTAATATTTGTAGACTTTTCAAATAAATATGTTCAATATGCTCAGCACGATACAATATAAAAGCATAATATCCACGTCTAATTTTAGGCGGTCCACTGCGTTATGAATTTAGACTTGGCAGATTAAACAAAGAGTGATTTAACTGCAACCTCGGGGAGTTAAGAGTAGATGCAATGTAGCACAAGGCTAAACAGGCCAAGGCGTTGTGTGAGTAGCATGGGTTGCTTGTTTTCAGGGGCTTTGCCGAGATCAAATCCAACCTGACAGATCTTTTCGTCTGCACATGAATGCCGAGATCTCATGAACGCTCCTCAGGTCAATTCAGTTCATCGAACAAAAAGAAAACTTTTAGATTCCACCACATGAACGTGCTACAAGACGCAACTTGCTGCCTAAAAAATACCCCGAAAGGAGAAGAATCGGAGAGCACTGATGTCATTGCGAAAGGGACGACCGGCATGGACGTCCTAGACCTTGTGCATAGGATGTGCTCACACAGTGTGATTAATTACTGCTAAATTATTTTTCCTAAATTATGTGTAAGCCTCATTAAATGAGGCCTGGGAGCCTTAGAACATCTGCAGTAGCTGTGTATGAGTCACTCACTGCAAGAGAAGCCGTTCAAGGAGGAAGAGAAATCATGCCATGCCCTCAGAATAACACAAAAATGTTTTTATGTATGAAGATTGGACGATCTGTGAAGCACATTTAAACTAATAAGGGTCAAAAGTTGGCAAAGAAAGTCATATTGAGGGGTGAGAGTCTCATACTGTCAGTCAGTATTGGATAAGATGGCCTGTTTGTTAGAAATGAGCTCATTTAGCTTTTCTGCTACATATGTTCTGAGAGTGTGTCCTTCATTCCCTCCCTGTACACTTCAAGGTCCAAATAAGCTATGTCCCAAAATGTAATAATTACATTCAACCGCCATTACTACAGTGCAATTCATCAGTTCATAATAATGATTAGACAAAAACAGCAAAAACACTTAACGATAACGCATGGAAAAGGGGCTTAACCTGACGGAGCTTAATCACGACGGCAAACAATGCTACACAGGTGGGTCACATTAGGTTGAGTGGCAATTAGCAGTAATTTGCCAGCTGTGAGGTTTAGAGGCGACACCAGGGAAATAATAGTCTCAAAAGTCACCAACTTGGTTCCCAAAGTGAAGAGAGAAAATCACGTCAAGGTGTGCCAAGCAAAGACATACTGCACTGATGGAGGCCAGCAGCAGTTACACGCTCAAAATAACCACCGTGCATGTGTACAAATACCGTCAATAACCAGTCACTTAGTCCTGCCGTTTCTATTTTTTTTGTCTACGTTCGAAAAGGTGGATGTGAATGATGAAATCAAACTCAGTTCAAACTTTGGATGAACTCAAAACTTAAAACTCAATTTCTTCAGATGTGACTGAAATAGAGGACGCGGCTGTCATCTGCGCTGGTGGATGGAGGTTGCTTTTGGGGCCACAAGGAGAACTATAAATAAAAAACAGCATCAATAGATAACAAAGGGAGTCAATATTCTCCTGACAGGATTCACACTGAACGCGGGGAGGAAAAGTCAGGACGCAGATTTGTTTGAAAGACGGTTGTCCTCAATTTGATGACAGAAAGGAATACGTTTATTTTTCAGTAATTACTTTATTTATCTTTTGTTGCCTCTCTCTTGCTCTTATCCCCCCCCTGTTTCATTTCTGGGAGGGAACAAGTTCAAACCATGTACCAGACCATGTGCCGGCCCGGTGTGACACGATGCAGCGCCGCCGCTGAAGCGATGCTGTGGAGATGATGTAGCCCCCGGGCCATGCGGAGACGTCGGGCCGGGCTGGAGAACGGTAAATAGCAACGCAATTATTTAACAGACTGCAGAGTCAAACGCCGCTGCAATGTGTGACCTTTACATTGCTGGTGGGCTAATACAGAAATGAAGAGCAAGCACAAGAAGCTGAGGAGAGGGATTGGGGGAGCGGTCACACCCAGATGAACACACACACACACTTGCATTTGCGCATACATCCACATTTAAAATCAAGCATTCATGCATGAGGATCTAATATTGTTATTAGTGATGCAGAAGATAATCACACGCAAACTTGCTGACTGTTCTGGTTACACTATGTTCGCACCGTACACCAAAGCGTGTATGTGAGTGTGTGTGTGTGTATGTGTGTGTGTGCGTGCGCGTGGTAAATCAGGCAATCCTGCAGTGAAAGTTACTGTCAGACCGACTATGGCAGGGATGTGCTGATAGAGAGGTTTTAGCGCAGCAGACTACTGCCTAAGGCCGAGAGGAACACGGTGGAGGAGGAAGGGGGAGGAGGAGGGGGAGGAGGGCAAACAGTGGAAAGGAGGAGAAGCAACAGAGATAAAGAAAACGGGAATGCGGGGCGGAAAATAAACAAGGTTATAGAAATAGTCGGGGGAGGCAACGAGCAAGGGATTTGAGTGAGGTGGGAACCAAGGTCAGACCAGTGAAGCGGGGAGGAAGGAGAGAGAGTGGTGACAAAGGGAAGGAAGGAGGGACAGAGAGAACGGGTGACAATGAAAAGAGGGGGTGGGGAGGAGGGAGGGAGGGCCGAGGAGGAGGAGAGAGACCTTCGCATGATAATTTGTTCATTAGGAAAGACCTTGACCGAGAATCTTCTCTCTACATCCTGATCTCCTGACTCCGCTCCTCCTCTTTCCTCCTTGTCTCCATCCCTGCCCCCCCCCCCCCCCACACACACACACACACAACCCACTCTGCTTAGTTTTCTCTTTTCCTCCCTCTCAACGTCACCGCTCTCTCATTATAGAATCGCTACTCAGCAACTCTAAGACATGGAGGCATGGTGAGCGAGCTAGAGGGAGAGAGAGAGATGTACAGAGAGAGAGAGAGCATGACGGGCTGCCATCATGTGACTTCTTTCTATTCTGCCCTCACCTTCCTCCACAAGCACACTGTGCACACACGTGGAGGATCCCCTTCTCAACTGGTGACTTCAAGTGCCCCCCGAGCTTAAACGAGATGAATAAATCCTTTCAGAGGGATTCGAGAGGAACAGGGTTTTTATAACAGGCATGCACTTTGGCAAACAAATGTGAAATCAATAAAGAGTGCCCTTAGACACGCAAAGTGTCCCCCATCAGCCGCATACAAAAGAACAGCGAGGGGAATCTCTGGGCTCATAAAGTGAAAAATAAATGCTCTGAGTGAATAATTTACTTAAAGCAACAAAAAAGAAAAGTGATGACAACAGATTTCTTTGGAATACATTAGATGGCTCAGACTCCATGGTTTATTCAAAATGTGGTAAGGGAGAGGGTGTCACACGCAGGGGAACTGGGGCTCCACCATCCTGACCCATTTCATAGGCAAGGAGCAAAGAAGGAACGGCAACGGTTTAGTAGGTTTATGTCCGACACCAAAGAAGAGCGATGGCACCACGCACACAAACATCAACAACATAACTCTGACTACATAACGTCTACAATGCCAGAAGTCATTACAAGCACATCGGATGAATAAACACAGCAGCAGGAATCCTCCAACATTAACACGATGCATCCCAGATCACCTCAGAACCAACATGCTTTCCACACTAAGAGAAGTGTGGAGTTGTTGACCACTTATGGCGCTATAGAGCAACGCTCTGATTAATGAGGCCTCATGGGAGAGGTATACTATATGGTAGCCTCGCTACTTCAGCCATTTGGACTTGAACACTGTGGAGCAGACATTACATCTGCCCTTGGAAGTAACAAAAAAAGTTTTAATCCTTGTGATTGAATGTTACTTGTGCTGACGGAGGAACCTGCAGCGTTGCACCGGCTGGCAGTCGGGTAAGTGGCCGTGGAATGTCTTCCATTGTTTGGTATGCAATTGTTTGGCCCGTATCTTTGTGCACCAGAACCAAGGGTGGGATGGAGGTGCAGAGAAACAGTGGGAGAAATGAATGGGTAGGATAAACGGACAAAGCCGAGGCGATGGCATGCATGCAACAACACAGGTGTCTCCAGCAACCTCTGCACACGGCACCTCACGCCACATGTTTAGCAATCCGGCAACAAGACCCAACATTTTCTCCTCGGGACGATGTGGAAGTTAAATACAAAGATGACTGGTGATGTGATCCTTCATCGGATTATTTGGGTTTAATGGCCAACACCTCAAATACACACAGCTAGAGTGGAGCATAACAGCACTTGGTGGCCAGGGTGCATCCCAGTATGTTTCCACTTGATCCTTCGTCACTCCAGCTAAAAACGGCATACCGGCGAGAGGTGCCAGGTAGCAAGTGTAATGGGCCGTTCAGAGGCGGTATCAAATACATATTTTACATGTCTCTGAATGCTGTAGAAGAGGCAGCACGGATTAGGGAACAACAGCTGGCAGCCTTGGGGGAGACTCCGAGAAAAGCCAGAGCAGCTTGCAGCTCGTAAGCAACTTTGTGTTAAAGAGATCAGAAAAAAGGGGCCTGAGCTGTGGAGCCCTCAGGCAAGAGGGGACGGGCTCGACGACTAGAGCTGGACAACAAAACAGCAACACAGCAGAGAATATACCATCCAGCTCTCATGATGATTATGACAACACTCATCTCAAGATGATCAGATATGCATGTCATAATAATTGGAAGATGAGTTTATAATAATACGATAAAATACATTGAGACAAATTTTGGGAGCTGAGGTTATTATGGCAGACCAGTCAGTAACGGTGTGGAGTTTTTGACCACTAGTAGTGCTGTTGAGCAATGTCGTTATGTGTTTGGGCTTTCGTGAGCGAGTCCTGGCGCATTTCAGCTGATTGAAAGTCGGCGGGTGTCAACAGATGTAGCAATGTCTCATTTATAACGTCTGTGTTTGAAACAGTGTTCTGATCTAGAGGACCAACGACAAGTACACTGTAAAAAAAAATTGTAATATAACAGAATTTTACTGTTTATTTTACATATTTATTCTGTATTTTTAAAATACCATTCAATTTACAAAAAGAGACTGTGATTTTACATGTCAAATGTAAAATAACATGAAATCATTGTAACTGTGAAAACACACAATATTTCTGTTATTTTACAAAAAAACACATTAGAAATACATATATTTATTGTTAAAATACGTTCACAAATGTATCGTAATTTCACAAATATGTGTCTGTTATTTAAAGGAATAAACTGTAAATTTCAAGTTTAAAACTCTAAAAAAAGGGAAAAAATCATTTAAAATGACTGAGAAATGAATAGTAAAATAACTATTTAATTTCTAATTTTACTGTAATTTATTTGTTAATTGACTTATGTTTTCATTGAAAACAACTACAATCAAAACTGCGCAGTGATGAATGGGCCCTTGCATAGCCAACTCGGTTAGTGCTTAGAACGCCTGCCAGTGCAGGGCAGCCTGGCCTGGCCACATGCCACGTCGCTGGTCGTCCCTTGCCTGAATTTTCATGTCGATTACCATATCAGACGATTAAAGTCATCATGCTCGACTGGGGTGCAAAGTTCCACAACACTGGGACTGTAGCGACCCACTGGAAACGTCGCTCCCTCTTACATGGACACATAACGGCGCGGTAACGGCATTCAAAGCGTCCTCCCAATCTTCGACAGGAAGCGTGAGCAACGCCTGGAGGCTCTTCCGGCCAAATTTGACACATGAGAAGGAGCGCATACGAGTGTAAAAACATGACATTTCATGTCGCCAATAGGTGGCGCTCTGATTGTGAGTCAATATTGCAGTGCAGACGTGTTCAGGGTGGGACTCTCATCAACTGTGTGAAGTTTGGAGCTGATCACACAATGTACACTGAAGTTACAATAAGGATCTAAAATCATGGCATTGTCATGGCTTACTTAATTCACTGCATACATTTGTAAACTATGGCAACATAGTAATACGTATTGTCTTTTTAAATATGTCAGTGTAAGTCATGTTTGATTTTGCTTTCATATTTTATATAAATCCGACATATAGAGCGCTTTTATTTTGTGGACTTCCTGTCGCCGCGTTTCTTTTTCCTGTTTAGTTATTTTTCGTGTCTGGACATGTCTGTGGCGTGTCGAATCTGTGACGTGCTCTCCTCCATCTTTAAGCGCTGTGATTGGCTAATTGTGAGACAGTATACACTACGTTGCGTCTTCCATCGGCCAGTCGTATATTCCAGATCTTTCCGAGCGGCATTTACGAATCTCACGAGAGGCTTTTTGGATATTTGGCTTTGGATTTTGGACTGGCTTTTGACACTTTGGACCTTGGACAACGAGAGGAGACCACATTGGGACAGCTTTTGGTGCACGAACGAACGAACCGTGAGTTATTTGAACTATTAATGAATTTTAATCTGTATTTAGCATGCACATGTTAGCTTGGTAGGCTATGTCGTAGCTATGTCCGTTAGCGAGCAACAGCATGGGCTGATACAGCTAATGACATTATCAACACTGGTACATATTGTCTTTCTTAAAGTTAACAGTGGTTACTATGTTAAAAGAATTACGTGTTTTATTTATAACTTATCTTGTCCTGTGTGGTTGAGTTAAAGGCCGTTAGCTTAAGTCCGCTATTCAGGTAGCTAGCTAGCTAGCTGGCTGGCTGACTGGTGGCCTTGAGGTAAATAGCTTTTTCGAGCTCTGCCTTTTACCGTGAGTTTGTTTTACGGTCTTAAGCTAAGTAGTATTTGTCGTGTGCTTTGGTTTCCACCATGAGTTTGCATTTAAATTAATTTGTTAATTTCATATTTATTGCGGTAGTTACTCAGCGTTTTACACAGATATCCCACTGCAAGCAAATACAAAATATCCATGGCTGTGTCTCATGCAGTTTCAAGTTCAATAGGGACAGGGGAGATATGATGGATATTTTTGCTAGTCATGCACTTTTTTCACAAGTCTTGAAGCGCAAGCGAAGTGGCTGTGTGTATGATATACAGCATGTTAATGTGTACACGTGCAGCCTCCTGCAATAATTAAATGGCTTATAAAGGTTTGAGTTTGTAATAGCTGGGGCAAGCCTGTGTAAGATAAATTCAAAACTTGTATATGTATAATATATATATATATATATATATATATATATATATATATATATATATATATTACACTTTGTTTCCACTGCTGACGTATGTTTAAGAACGTTTATATATTATAGAGATTAGATTCCAGCTCTGTATGATAAGTGGTCTGAGATTACATTTTAATGATATGATATATGACTTGATGTTATATGAATAACCACAATTATTATTATTGATTTTTTTTTTGCAGTGGAGAAAATCATCAGAGGGAGGAGACCAGTGGACACTTTGAGTACCAGAGGAATGGGTTTCTATTTGTTTGACTGCATTCAATAGAAGTTTTCACTGTTATATTCCTGATAACGTTTTTGTCCAGTGTGCCTTTTTTTCATTTAGGATGCCTCACGGGTAAAACCACTGGCTGTCCGTTGCTGCCAAGCAGAGGATGGAGGATCGGTGTGACAGGCAGGAGCCTGTCATCTCTTTCTCCGGCAGACCCTCTGGTTTGTACTCAAACGTTTTTTAATATCATTGAATGTTTTACTTTAATTGTTAGGTGTTTTCTCACTATATTTGTACACCTGACCTAGTGGAAAGAGCTATGCTTATATAATTATTATAAATTATGAATGACATTTCTGACTGATTTTGTCTTTTTAACTAGCCCATGGAACTGGTCATCGCCATGCCGTGAGGAAGTGGCCAACTTCTGCTTGTACCGGCAGGAGCCACAAGTTGGTCATCCCACCAGATTCTCCAGACAAACAGGTAATGTTGTTTTGGAAGTCATTTGACAAATGATGTTTGATGTTGATCATAATCTTGTTTGCATGATAATAATTCTCCGTTGTGTTGTTCCAGTTTGTTCTTCTTGTTGGGGACTCCCACCTTCGCAGCATCGTGGATGGGTTTGTCACGATGCCGGAGGGATGCCTTTCCTTTGGTGCCATGGCGACGCCGGGGGCTTGCACCAGGGACCTGAGGGTCGAGCTGGTGAGTGCTATTGTGCCACGTACACCAGATGTTGTCTGTGTTCTTGCCCCCAGCAACAACCTGACGGCCAGGAGGACGGTGGAGCAGGCAGGGGAGGACTTCCGTGCGCTCATCGCCAGTGCCTGCAGTCGGTGTCGAAGGTGTTCGTCCTGGACTTTGTTCCTCGCCTGTCGGTCGACGTGGATGTCCAGGATCACTTCAGGAAGGAGTTTCGCCGCGTTGCAGCAGTCATGGGTAAGTTTTAAAAGGATTTTTGTGAAGTACATTTACATGTATGGTGTGTAATATGTTCTATAGCAGACTTTTAAAGTCACTATGCCATCTTTGTGTATTTATATTGTGCTTTTCAAGGCACCCAAAGCACTGTTGTGTAACCTTTTTGCAAAAGTATACAAATATACAGTCCACAGTTACTAAAATTGTTTTCTTTTCATTAGACAGGTGCCTCTTCAAGAGAAATCGAGACAAGGGATCAAAAGTGGAGTGGAACACCACCAAAAACAACCTGCAGTCAGTCCAAAAGTTTTCACGCTGATGACCAAAATTTCAGACTACAAGTGGAGGGAATAGGAAGTGCTCAGTTATGGAGTTATGGATGCCTTGGATAGAAATAATACTGTAAATTGGTAACTCAACTTTTTTTTTTTCATTTCCAATTCAATAGATTTTTTTGTTTGTTTCAGAGTCATTTTAATGTAATTGATTTTTGAATATTGCTGTAATAATGGTTACCTGTTACAGTTGAATAAAAATACTGAGAATGGGGAAAATTGTAGCTGTTCTTGTTTCAATGTTTATTTACCATCTTTATGGGTCATTTCACTGTTTTAAAACCTAAAATGTTTGGAATTAAATGTTAAAAACAACATAAAATAACTAAATATACATTTGATGTGATCTAAAATTAACATTAAATTGTTGTAATTTTAAACCCAATATCTAGTTTTTCAACAGTTTTTTGACATGTTTTGAAAGATGAATCACATTATTTCATGTGTCATATATAGCTATATTACATCAAATATAAATTATTATACAACCTTTTTCTATAAAATAATGTTATAAAACCAACTAACAACGGCACATTTCTGTAAATTTAAGCATTATTATTTGTAATACAACGTGTACTTACTATATTTCTAGGGAATTTAATTGTTTTAAAATGTGAAAATGGTTGTAATTAAACGTTAAAAGCAACCTGAAAATAAGGGAAATCTTGTTAAAATTACAACTACAAACTGTATTTTTATTATGGAAAATAACTGTATTTTTATGAGAAAGTAATTTTCTGTTATTTCACGGTATTTTTCTGGCGCCCCAGCTGCCGGAAAATTACCGTTTTTTTACGATTATTTTTTTTACAGTGTAGACGACAGCACACTCAAGTAGAGTATTAGTAGTAGTAGTATCCTTAGTAGTAGTAGTAGTAGTACTGAGATTTGTAACCACCTGAACAAACCTGATGAGTCTCCTCTTTGCCTCTGGCTTTCAGAAAGCATCTCATTCATTAATATATAAAGTGCACATGTGTCCTTTTATAGTTTAGTTATCCTTCCTTTAAATGTCAGGTCATATTGTAAAAGCACTCCTCACTGGGGATGTGAGTACGTAGTATATCAAATATTATTTGGTTAATAAAAATTTGATTAAAGATTTCAAATGGCTTCTAATGTTTAAAGATTAAACAATACTAAATTTTGACTGTTTTCTGATTATTTTCTTATTTTTAGACTGGTTGGCTACTCTAATTTTAAAGTTCTGTTTATACATCAAGGAAATGAGTTCTTCACATAACAAATTGGAGGCTTTCCATTGGCATTGTTAAAATACTAAGGCTGTTGAGCTGTTGTCTTCAACATCCACTATCTGCTATTAAAGACATACTGGGATTAAGTAAATGCCTGCTGTTCTTCCTCTCTCAATAGTACTGATGATAGACCTTGAGAACTGCAAATGCCGACTTCACCATGGATGGTGTGGTACCTGCTCGATTGTCATTAATGCAACAGTGTTTTCTTTCTGCTCCCAACTGAGACGATGTGTACTAACTCTGCCTTTTGCTGCAAACACTCCTACACTTTTTTTCTGTGATAATAACATGACCTTGGTTACCTTGTTTCATTAAACGGACACAGTGGAAAAGGAGATATAAGGAGGGACAGTCAGTCTCAGTTGTACCGCGCGCCGTCACACAGCAGAAGGAGAGGTTTTGTCATCAGTGGCAACCGAGCCTGTGAAAACATTTTGCTGGCTTAGCTACATTTGACTTCTCATGGGAAATTCCATTTTCAGACCGCAATGCTGAAACACAGCGTACTGCTCCGAGGTGTCCATCTTTGGGTATGGATCAATATGGCTCATAATAGATCTGTTTGGGTATGTTTCACACGGCAGTCTGTGCTCATCTTGATTCCACATCCCTCAGCTCAGATAGCGTAACACAGGCTCGGGTATTGTTTACTAGGAGAAAAACAATACTTCTATATTTCTAACTCGCTGTAGCAACTGCCTTCAAGGAGTAAATGATTTTACCATTTCAGGATAACAAAACTGCCGGGCTGCAGCAGCGAGTGGATGTCATGTCCTCCACGCTGCTGTATCGAGCTCCAGTGATGCTGAGGTCAGCACTGCTTCTGGGGCCAATGTGAAAATAGGCAGACGGGGTGGTGACTCGTCTTCGTGAAGAGGACAAGAAATCTCAACCTACAGTTAGATTACAGCCAAAAACCCAAACGCCACCATCCACACTATCCTGACTAATGCAGCGACTCCTGGACGCTGCTCCATTTCTGACAGGAGAGCCCTGCTAAGGGACTAGTCTATTTTAGGTTAGGCCAGTCTCAGTCTGAGTCACAGTGTGGTCAATCAGACAGTCAACAACAACACCAAAGTAATAATAAAAATGAACCTAAAGCTTATTGCTAACCAACCCCTGGGCTATCTCGGAGCTAAGAGCTGTGTTTCCATGGTAACAATCAATGATTCCTGCTGACAACTGCCAATCAAAAGACAAAAAAGCTTATGATTTGTTAGAAATGTTGCTCTGATTGAGTTCAATACCATTTTGCTACATCACTGGATGTTAAAGATCCCATATTATACTGTTTTTCATTAATTCCACACAGCTGTCAGAGGTCCAACAACACTGTTTTCGATATGCATTGCCTCAAACCCATCCGTGGTCCTGAATTTCAGCTGTCTAAAAGTTGCTCAAATGAGCTTTGCTGAGCTCTCCTGAGAAAAGGCTGCTTCTGTGCCTGCACCTCCGTCATCTATCATCGCCTACTTGGAGAGTCACGGAGAAGATACTAGCGGTAGCATGCGCCAATGTTTACGTGGATGTGTCGCTATTGCTCACCAGTAGTGGTCAGCACACACATACAAGCTAACACAAACCGTAGTCGGCACATTGTCATTAAAAATGAAACGCAAGAGACCAGACCCGGACCACCGTGCATACATGGCGCTCTGTCGGACACACGCCCCCGGGTTCCGTCCCACCGTGAGGCAGCAGTGAAGACGCACCAGAGCGTGTGTAGACAGAGGGAGGATTGTCTCCAGCTTCACCCACACCAGGATTTATTTACGGAGCACCAGCCTGATCACCCAGTGCCACAACTGGTAAGTTGAGCTGCGCTCTCTCCCAGCTGTGTTGTGAAACGCCCCCTCTCAGATATCTCCTATCATCGAGCAGAGGAGGTTGGCCTATGCAAATGACTCCCTTTGTTACATAACAACAGGAGCTGAATCTGAACAGCCTGTAGGAGCGCCGTTGTACCAGTGGGGGGGGGCTGCAGAGGACCATGCAGGAGTCGCTTGTTTTCCTCATCCTGGGAGTTGGCAGGCTCAAGGAGGACCAGGTTTATAGGTGTAGAGACCAGAGAAAACCTGTTTTTCATAATATGGGGCCTTTAAAGGTGTGTGCTGAAGTGAGCTCTGTTCCTCCATGTTTTCACTTTGAAGCATGCCTTTTTCTAAATAGAGTTTTTTTTTTTTTTTTAAATGAGTCCTGCTTAAGACAGGGTTGGATCCCTTTTTGCCTTCAGAGCTGCTTTAATTCTTCATGGCAAAGATTCAACAAAGTGCTGGAAGCATTCCTCAGACATTTGGTCCATATTGACATGATAGCATCACACAGTTGCTGCAGATGTCAGCTGCACGTCCATGATGTAAATCTCCCTTCCACCCACATCCCCCACGCCATTCCATCACCAGCCTGAACCGCTGATACAAAGAAGGATCCATGCTTTTCACACCAAATTCTGACCCGACCAGCTGAATGTCGCAGCAGAAATGGAGACATATCAAACCAGGAGATGTTTTTCCAATCTTCTATTGTCCAATGTTGGTGAGCCCATTCAAACTGTAACTGAATTATGAAAGAGCATAGTGAATTGTTTGAGCATTAAATGATTTATTGATCTCGACCTGGATTTGTTTGAATTGAAGTGAATACACATGTGATGACCCCGTCTGCTCCCGCCTTGCAAAAACTGATGCCGATAGGCAGTTTCCCTTGATAACACCAGCCGAGATGCTGCTCGGAGGACACAATGAAGGAGAAGGCTGACAAATACGCAGAGAAAAGAAGCAGAAAGGATAAATATGAGATCAAAATACTGTGAATGCATGCATTGAGGCGTCTGCCCCTGGGGAGCTATAGAAAACCTTATTTATTTGTTTATTTCGGGCATGTCAGTTAAATCATCATCACACATCATTTTCACATAGTAACAAAAAAATACACATGGCCGAAAGGGAAAGCGGGAGAAGCCAAGGCTTATCTGGTCCCGCCCCCATTACACACAGGATAGAATCAGAATCCGAATCTTTTCTTTTCATTGCATCTTTCATTTGACATAACTTTTCCTTTTCCTAGTGACATTTGACATAACATGTTACAGCAGTAGGTGGTACAGAGAGCTGAAGTCCAGTGCATACAGATTACGTGTGTGTCTGCACACATGTCCATATTGTTCATCACAATAGAGCAACAGTCTCAACATGTAGACAAGGTCCGAGGGAAAAGAGAAGTAAAAAATTTAAAAATAGAAAAAGTAAAAAAAAAAAAAAAAAAAAAGATAAAAAGATAAAAAATACACATGTAATCATGTCCCACACTGCAACGAATACATACACACACACTCACACAGACACACACACACACACACACACACACACACATGACAGAAAGCAGCATCTCATGAGCCATAATTGGCTGAGCACATCGACCTTGTTGAGTGTGTTTCCCTGTGCGTGTGTCTAAGTGCTTCTGGAGGTTTTCGAGGCAGGCTTAGACCCCAGAAATGGGTAAATGTCTCATTTTGCAGCGTAAGCATCGTTTTATTCATAGCGTATTAAAATTATATGTGATGATGGATGGACCTTTAATAGACGGAGCCCCTGGGCTCTTACACCATTCAAGTATATGTCTGGCTCTCTATGTGTGAGAGTCTGAGAGGGGGGGGGATGTATGGAGAAGAGGGTCAAAGTTAAAGTGGGCCTCCTGTCATTTTGATGTGAGGCTTTATGCAAGATGGGGTAATGGAGGAAAACAGAGAGAAGCAACGCGGGGAGACTGTAATACTGACCTGAAACGAACAGATCTTACAAAACACACTCTTCCTGCACCTTACTGCAAACTATCGTACACATACACACACACACACACACACACAGACACACACACACACACACACACACAGGTATTTGCACATCACGACTACTACACACAGCGGGCACAAGTACCTACTCACACACACTGGTTTCCAAAACACACACGCCTTTGGATGTAGAGCGCTGAGAGGAGAATTGCCGGCGGCCAGAGTTGTCCTATCTAATAACACCCCAAAATGGAAGGAACGGGGGAGGAGAGTGAAGGAGGAGAGGGAGGAGAAGAGAGAGAAAAAGAGCAAAGTGCTGAATATGTATTTTGAAAATAATGTGGCCGGTCAGGCAAGAAGGCATGACGGCACAACATGCATGGACAACTGGCATACACAGATACATGTTCCTGCACCACAGAATACGCACAGGCACACACACACACACAAGCATCAGATACACATGCACACACATACAATGTCAGGCTAAAAGAATTTACGCCTGTTTTGATCTGGACTTCTAACAGTCTTTGTTCAGAGCTCTGGGGATACACAAAGACAGAAATACAGGCTGAGCTCTGAGCTCGAGCAAACACTTGCATACACACACACACACACACACACACACCTCCCGTACACACAATGCGAGTTCCACGTATCCCGACATTCATATAATGAAACGTACCCAAACCAATGGTCTAAAACATCCCCATTTAATGTGTTTACAAACCAGAGGAGGAAAAAAAGTTGAATATTCGTCGAAGTCGAACAATTCCCTTACAGCGAAAACAAGTCACGTCAAACTGTTTCACTAGACTTGTAACATGCATGGAGGCTATTTTTCTGCCCAGAAGACGCTGATGAATATTCTAACAACCACAACAAGAATCACCACGGATTGCTTGGCTCTGTGTTCTGTGTCAACACAGTTGGCATTCGGTGTTATCCTGCATCTATTTCTCATCCAGGCAAATTAATTGGTGAGTAATGCAGCTGATTCTTCACTATAATGACGTATAGAACATCAAATCTGTACTTTGGAAATATCTTTCACATTAGTTGGACACATTATGCAGGACAAGGATTTTGCTCATGCTCAGAGGAAATGGGAGAATCGATATATTGTCAGACACACCGTGGCAACGTGGTGTCCTCGTATTCTGGCCAAGTGTGGGAAATAATTTAAGATTTGTATTCCTGTGTGTCAGACATAATAAAATATTGATACTAGCAATAAATCAAGCTTCGACATAGACCACAACATGGCTGAGCAATTTGTAAACAAAGCAAGTTAACGGAAATTGTTTTCCGAATGTAACTTTTTTTTAAAATAAATAAATAAAACATAAAATACGTTCTCCTGTTGCATTTTTCAGATGTGTACACGCAACAAGATCACTATTTGACATTAAAGACCATATATTTATCTGTAGAAGCCTCACAGGGGGAACCAAATTGTTGTCTGGAAGGTGCAGACGATGATACATTTTTTTGTTGTATTTGCATTTGCTAACACACTTAAAGTGTATGCTTAAAAAAAAGCATCAAAACCTTTATTGTTGTAACCTTAAACAACGGCACCAAAAACACAAACACATTTTCTGCTTTGAACTGCTTTGAAATTCTACAATGCACTTGGTGCAAAGCGCTACATTTGTTACAGCGCAGACATTCAAGAATGAAATCTCTTGCGAGCATTGTGAAAACAGTTCTACTCAAAATGCAAAACATACCTGGGACACACACACACTCACACACACATCACATCAAACGTGGAGGTGAGAGGAAAAAACACAGTTTAGCATTGCACTGTAACTTTTGCTTCACTAACAGTACATGAGGTGATGTGTTGTATTAATTACTGTCTGGTAATTCTACTCTTCTTTGTGTTTTTTGTTGTTGTTGTTGTTGTTGTTGTAGAAGTGTGTAGTGGCAGAAATAAGCTGCATGTTTTCTTTTTCCGAAGCCTTCTGTATTTTTGTGTTGGTTGAAACATGAGTAGATGTATTGTACTGGAACAATCTCTGGGTGAGGAAATTAAAAGTATAGTATCGCATACAAAGTGCTAAAGAGAGCAGTGTTTGGAATAACGTTCCTCAGCGTGTTGTCGCTGCTGTGAAACAGTCATTCAGATGGCGTGCTGTCACTGTGAAAATGCCATTTTGCGAAAGTATTGATTGCAGAGTTTCATTTTGACGTAGAAGTGAGATGTTTATCTTCAAGTGATGTGTCAGTTTGGTACACACTCATACTTTACTTGAGACACAATGACCACGACCTGTAACTCATGTAACCCTCGGACCGATTCTACTAAAACACAAGCACGTCCTGCTTTACATCCAGATTGCAGCTCTAAACCACAGTTATTTCAAAACCCTTCATCAGTTCTTTTAACATTTGGCGCAACCTTCATGATAGAAATCGCTTGCCTTCCCATGGAACAACCTGTCGCTCAAAATGCCAAACTATCCGCTCTGACTCATGAGCACACATGCACAAATGACAAATCAGAGCTTTTGCATTAGAATGGCCACAGGTGAGCTCTTCTGTTCTGGAGTGATGGATGCCAACAAAGGAGAGAGAGGCTTAGCAACAGTAAGGGAAGACGAAGACCAAGCAAAGTGTCGAGAGTACAACTTAACTTGAGCAGGTTCACAAAAAGTAAGACATCTAATATCATAACAGTTTTGTAGTCCTGCATATGAATACAGGATACAATTATTACTGTAGAAATGTATTGTTATAGACCATAATACTGTAAATGGAAAGTATATATCACGTATGTTCTATTGTTTGTTGTACTGCATGTAGAACACTTGTATTTTGGAGAAATGGAGATTTTTTTTGTTCATTACAGCTTTCTATATTTGGGTATAAAAACATTATACATTTGTCCCATATAAGGCATTCATACTAGTTTTTTTTATGTCATAGTTTTTCATTGAGCACATCAGCAATCAACTGGTTCTTAGAAAGGTTGTGTGTGTCATTTGAACGTAGTTTCATGTTTTTTTGCGGAGCTTTGCCTCGTGTGTGTATGTGTATGTGTGTGTTTGTGTATTTGTGTGTGTGTGTGTGTTTGCTTGGATTTTTTATTTAGAGATATGAGGACATGAGGTTCAGAAAATGTGGACGTAAACAATTGAAGGTATTTGGCTTGTGTGTAGAGTTTTGACACAATGAGCCAAATTCCACAGCAAATGTGTCAGCACTCGCAAATAAACCCTGCCATCGAATAGAAATAAATGCTTTTTTTTTAAATAAAAATAAAAAATAGCTTTGTGAAGCAGTTTCAGAGATAATTCTACAGCATTTCATGTTGTAAATTCACATCGCATCTTGTGACACAGCAGTGTTAGCTTTGTAATGCATTGCAGGAATAAAACATGAGCTGCTGATTTCTTTTTTTTTTTTAATAATGATTTGGATAGCAGGCGGTGATGCACAAGATTAATGAGCCTCAAACTGAAGAAAAACAAGATATTTCTTTTGAAGTCCTGCTTTAAGTAGAACCGGCAACATGTCGCTGTGTGTCAGGCACCTCTGATGTCTGACTGCCCGGTATGTAAAACAGACCGCTGATGGATCTAATGCCCAACACGTTGTCAAGGTAATTCTTTGTTTTCCTCCTCGTGTCGCAGTGGTGAGGCGGGCTGACGTCAGCTATAAAGACCAGAAGACAGCTACCCCACTGAGGATTCACTACTCCCAACGAGTGCCACCAGCTCTTCAGCGTTGTGTGGGTGAGTGGGTGTTGCTGAATCCCGGCATCAAGCTGCGGATCAGCGATCAGTGCTTTGTGTGTAGGTATTACACTGCGTCAGGATGTAATCTTGACACCTGTAGACATTTGTAAATAGAAAACTTGCAAATAAAACTTTCTCATACTGATGCCAGTATCAGAAAAGCCTCCGATGCAGCCAAAAATGATCAGGTATCAGCGGGTATGCACGTCTTTGCAGCGATAATCAAGTAATCATATCATTTATCAGCTTATTTAGCTCCACAGGAAGAACGAAAACATATGTCAGTCACTATCTGATGTGTATATCCTGTCCAATCACTACTACACATGCGATGTGCAAACTAGTACTAGACACCGATGGTAAAACACTCTTTTCCCCGTGATGATGCAACATTGTGAACAAAAATCCGTGTTGAAATCGGCAGAATGAGAGCATAACATTGGCTCTTAGCAGCACAGTCGGGCATGGCTGAAAAACACAGCTCACAGCTGTTAACGGAGGTTCCATTGAGTTACATAATGATGCGTTCAAGCTCCTGTGGGTTTTGCCACTGCCGCCCTTTAGTGAACTTGTGGCAGGTCCACAATCTATCAACTCCAATTGGAGAAGTGAACGTGAACACATATTAGGACCCATACTTTAATTTATATTGTCACCAAAGCCACATATCTTTCAGCATTTCTGACACTTTTCGAGCACACAAATCAGGAGAACATTCTCCACAATTAGGCCGAATATTAAAGTAAAATAGTATGAAGCTGGGAATAGCAACTGTTTTGCCAATGTCCATCAAAAACTCAGTTTTCTTCCCTTTTGGTTTTGATCTCTTATGCATCCCTCTGTTATGGATACTGTATACAGCTTTTGCGCATACTGATTAATCTAATTAATTGTATCTATTGAATATAGACAAACAGGTAATGAAATGTGTTGAAAAATATGCAATACGAAGAACATCAAGAATAAAGACCATTCTGAATGAACACATATATTACCATTACAAATATTAAATTCAACTTTAAGGTTTGTTACAAAACGGTTGTTTCAGTCCCTACTGAGATTACAGTTTGAAGTGGAGACTACGCTGAAAGTCTTTGCAAAAGTCATTTTAATGTCTTTAATCATAACTGACTGCAAGTATTTAATGTTTAATGCTTTTCTATTTTCCCTTTCCTGCTGATATCATTTATCATTATAATCTTTGAGTGCGGAGGAAAAGGAGACGCAAAGAACTGAGGGGCAAGTTTATTACAGAGAGTGGAATTGTCAGGCAGTTGCATTTAGAGGTTGTGTCCCTGCAGACTCCCACGTTCCTGCAGAGATACTGCAACGTGTCACTTGCAGCACAAGAGCCTTGTTTGTGCTCTTTACTTAACACCTCATAACTCACCATTTAGCTACTATTTTCTCTTCTGCCTTGTTGCCATTATTAAATATTTCTAACTAATTATACGTAAATTGCCAACTATTTGAACAACAAACCACATATCCAACTGTAATACCTCAGATGCACAAGTCTGGTGCAGATTAAAGGTTTTTAACACATTACTGTGTTCATGGAACCAAACATAGGGATACAGGGCTTCACCCTAAGATACTAATTTATACGCAGACTTTAAATCAATGTATCAATGTATTGTTGTCAATTGAGCATTCCTGTAGATTCATACACATATGCATCCAACCATCTATATACAGTTTTTATATATATAAAAAATATATATAAAATATATATATAATATATATATAAGATCAACAGGAACCTAAGGGCCTTCATCCAGAACTCGATGTAAATGTGGAAGACAACCCTAGAGGCCAATTCAAAGCCGATTGCCCAAGTCAACATCAAGTGTGGCATATACCAGGGAGATGCACTATCACCACTGCCGTTCTGCATAGGCCTGAACCCCCTCAGTCAGATCATCACGAAGAGTGGCTACGGGTACCGATTCCGTAGTGGGGCAACAATCAGCCACCTGCTCTACATGGATGACATCAAGCTGTACACCAGGAGAAATAGACTCACTGATCCACACCACCAGGATCTACAGCGATGACATCAGTGGAGGTTCTAGACCAATTTTACTGAGGGGGCCTGGCTGGGGCCAGAGGTTTTGTCAGAGGGGCACATTCAACCCGGGGCGTATTATTAGTTCCGCCTTTTGCGTCGGCGTAAAAGGCGGAACTGATAAATACTGTATTATTCTTCGTTCGGAGGGGGGGCCACAGGGGGGTCCAGACTCAGTGTTACAGGGGCACTGCTGCCCCCCCCCCATCCCCCAGAACCGCCACTTGATGACATAGGGATGTCATTCGGATTGGACAAGTGTGGCCGGATGGTCTCAAAGAGAAGCAAGATGACCAGGACTGAGGGGATCGACCTACCAGAGGGCAACATAGGTGATATCCAAGACAGCTACAAGTACCTTGGCATCCCACAGGCTAATGGAAACCATGAAGAGGCCACAAGGAAATCAACCACAGCCAAATACCTCCAGAGAGTAAGGCAGGTCCTGAAAAGTCAGCTGAATGGTAAGAACAAGGTCCGAGCCATCAACATGTACGCACTACCAGTCATCAGATACCCCGCTGGTATCATAAGCTGGCCAAAGGAGGAGATAGAAGCCACAGATATCAGCACTAGAAAGCTCCTCACCATGCACGGAGGGTTCCACCCCAAGTCCAGCAGCCTGAGGCTATACACTAAGCGGAAAGAGGGAGGCCGAGGGCTAGTGAGCGTCAAGGCCACGGTCCAGGATGAAACATTGAAAATTTGAGATTACATCGAAAAAATGGCCCAGAAGGATGAACTGCTAAGTGAATGTCTGAGGCAGCAGAACCCTGATGAGAGTGCAGAGGAGGAGCAGACCACCTGGAGGGACAAGCCCCTACATGGTATGTACCACCGTCAGATAGAGGAAGTGGCTGATATCAAGAAATCCTACCAGTGGCTGGAAAATGCAGGACTGACAGACAGCACAGAGGCACTAATCATGGCAGCACAAGAACAGGCCATAAGCACAAGAGCCATAGAGGCCAGGATCTACCAGAGCAGAACAGATCCAAGGTGCAGACTGTGCAAAGAAGCCCCTGAGACAGTCCAGCACATAGTAGCAGGGTGTAAGATAACTCCGGGGCTAACCTCCTTCACTTGAATTATCAGCTGGCTGGAAACAAGAAAGGAATTTGGCTTCTTGAGGAGTTGTAGCATTTATTCATCAACAAATACACTACAGCCACAATGCACTGCTGCATTCAAGGCTGTAATGTTACTGCTGACTTCATACTCACTGATACATGCTTCCCCCCCTGGACAGTCGCTAACATTACGTCAGGCTGTAATACACTGACGGAAAACCTGACAGATTGTAGCAGCAGACACACAGCTGACAGCTTCACAGCTAAATGAACTGATGTGGTGGAGACTCACTAGACTGTCTGTTTAGCTTCATACTGCAGCTGGAGATAAATGAGGATTTAACACGTTTGTGCATCATGTTATTGTTGCTCGGTGGCTTATTAGGCTCAATGATGAGATGTTAACATCATGTTGCTGCAGTGGTGTGGGTGTGGTTTTATTGGAGTATGAGTATGAGTACATGAGTATCGGAATGAGTAGAATGCGATTAATTACCAGCCATGCTTTTACTTGAAAAGACGTAAATGTGTGAGTGGTGTCAGAGCTAAGAGTGTTTTTTCAGATGGATGATGAGATGACAGAATTAAGGATTTGATTGTTCAATGTATCACATTTGCCATGAAGCGGAACATTCACTGTGCACAAAATATGCTGCAGTAAATAGGATGTTAAATGTTCAAATGTGTTTTTGGGACTGTTGCCTTGAGTCTTTTATGATCTTTCAAGGCTCGCCATCAAGAACCACCACTTGACTTCCCGTGCTTAAAGCCTGCAGGAACACTTACAGTGTATTTGAATTTCTCAGCGGCAAGGGCAGAAGGCTGAACTCAGTAAATGTATGAATGTATGAAGTGTATGTGCCTACACTTGAGTCGAGTGCAATTGAATGAGTTTGTTTATGTCTGTGGTATGCAAAGATGAGAGGCGTGAGAGGTGATGAATGTTGTCCTTTTGGCTGAGGCCTTTTCAGGGAATTCCCTCGACAGTGCCCCTCGTTAAAACCCTGAGGCCACATCACACACACACACACACACACACACACACACACATCCAGACATAACCTACAACCCACGGCACATAAACTTTCCCCCTACTTTCCATATTGTTTGGTCCTTTGCAGCTATGATTCCAGGAACACACATGAAAAAATAGATTGGATTAAAAGGGGAAAGGAGTGTGTTTGAGTGACAAAACCCCCGCCCCAACTTTAATCTATTCCTCATTATTCTGGCAACAAATATGTGACAGACAGGTGTCAAACTTGGCATTCTTTGACAGCAGACCTCTGCGACAGCTCACATGCACACAAAGGTTTCAGTATGCTAATTTGACTCTAATTGTAAGGGGAGGGTAGACTTCTAACCCAAGTCATCACAAACTTTGAAACACATCCCTGCTCATTCATAATAATATCTCAAATGGATATGTTTGGTTATTGCTTTGCCAAAAGTGTTTTGAAAGAGAATATAATTAATGCTGGAATTAGTTTCACTGCCATCATCTTTTCCTGCCCAGCAAGAGACGATATTCTTAGGCTACTGCAGAGACGAGAGAGTGGGGAGAGGTGGACAGATGGCGTACAAAACACAAGATATTGATGTTGGAAACTGGTGTTTTGCATCCTTCATCCTACGCACGGACTGAACAAACGGGAGTGTTGTGTTTGTGCTAGAGGTGCTGGAAGATACATTTTGGACAGAGCCTGACTCGCTGTTTGCCCCTGCTTCCAGTCTTTGTGCAAAGCTAGGCTAACCACCTCTTGGGTGTAGCTTCATGCTTAAAGGGGAACTCCACAGTTTTGTCTGTTAAAAGGGGATTACTATAGCATATTAAATTAGTAAAATTACAAATACACTAGAGACCATCTTGCGATAGGATCACACCAGCAGTGATGCCAAAGTATGGCTCGAGTGGGGGTCTCCAGAACCACGTTTAACCATGATGATACCCCTTGCATACCCCTTTTTGCCTTCAGAACAGCCTTCATTCTTTGTGGCATTGATTCAACAAGATGCTGGAAACATCCTCACATATTTTGGTCCATATTGAAATGACAGCATCACACAGTTGCTGCAGATTTGTTGGCTGTGCATCCATGATGTGAATCTCCTGTTCCACCACATCACAAAGGTGCTCTATTGGATTGACATCTGGTGAATGTAGAGGCCGTTTGAGTGCATTGAACCCATGATCATGTTCAAGAAACTAGTTAGAAATGATTCAAGCTTTATGATATGGCGTGTTAGCATCAAAAGATGGTCCACTCTAGTCATAAAGGGATGGACATGGTATCAATAGTCAATTGGGCTGTGGCATTTTAACCATGCTTAATTCGGTAATAAGGGGCCTAAAGTGTGCCAAGAAAGTATCCCCACACCATTTCATCACCAGCACTAGCCTGAACCTTTGATACAAGACAGGATGGATCAATGCTCTCATGCAGTTTACACCAAATTCTGACCCAATCATCCGAATGTTGCAGCAGAAATCAGGACTCCTAATAACAGGCACCGGTTTTCCAATCTTCTATTGTCCAATTTCGGGAGCCCGTACGAATTGTAACCTCTGTTCTTAGCTGACACGGGTGGCACCTGCTTTGGTCTTCTGTGGCTGTAGCCCATCAAGGTTGGACGTGTAGTGCATACAGAGATGCTCTTCTGCAGACCTTGGTTGTAACGAGTGGTTATTTGAGTAAATGTTGCCTTTCTATCAGCTCCAATCAGTTTGACCATTCTCCTCTGATCTCTGGCATCAACAAGCGTTTTCACTCAGAGAACTGCCGATCATTAGATATTTTCTCTTTTTCGCACCATTCTCTGTAAACCCTAGAGATGGTTGTGCGTGAAAATCCAAGTGGATCACCAGTTGCCTAAATACTCAATACAACAACCATGCTGTGTTCAAAGTCACATTCATCACGTGTTATTCTCATTCTGGTGCTCAGTTCAAACTTCAGCAGATTGACTGAACCACGTCTACATGCCTCAATGCATTGAGTGTCTGCTATGTGATTGGCTGATTAGGATGTGCGTTAACAAACAGTTTAAAAGGTGTACCAAATAAAGTGGCCAGTTAGTGTATATACACATTACATATATACAGGACTATGTAATGAGCTCATCAGGAAAAATTAAAAAACACTTGCGAGTCATTTCCTCTACGCCCTAATTACATCACTGTTGTCACCCAATTACAACATTGCAAGATTGACGGGCTGGTGGACCATTCATAATAAATACTGACATAATTACATGAAATAAATACATTGTATGTCATATTGTTCAGTTGCTGCTTATCTATTATCAGCCTGACAATGTTATACAAGTGCATAGCTAAATAGGTGTTTATGTAAAAAACAAAGCAAATAATTGTCTTCACCAAAATGCCAGACTATTTCTTCAACTTTTTTAATATATAAAAAATAACCTAACCTCAACCAAGTGCTTTTGATTACCTGAACTTAGAGAGTAACTTCACTCAAAGATCTGAGCCATCCAAGCCCACCTGCTGCATAATTTTGAAAAATGCAAGTGCATGGGAGATGAAACCGCAGCCACGTCCGTATGACCCAAGCCATCATGCAGCGTTGACAAATATGACAGCTACAGAAGCTTGGAAAACAGCGATATGGGACATTAAGTTTGATGAATTTGCTCTTATCAGACCACAAATGAGGAATTACACCTTGTGTGTGTGGGAGCATAGTCTCCCAGTCACTAGCCACTTTGTAAGGCTGCACAGTGGTTCCTGAAAAAGTAACAATAAAAGACGCTGTGTGGGGAGATGTGGAGGGGGTTTCATTGGGCGTTGACTTTCTCTTATGTCATGATGTAGACTAGTCCCAAAAGATCAACCATGTAAGGTTAGGTCTGATCAAACACACCAGATAGCGTTTTGAGCCATTTTCAACCGCACAATGCCTATTTATATGCATTTGGTAAGAAATGGCCATTTTAACCTCAGCATGAATATGTTTCATCACAGTACAGTCAAATCATTTAGTTTATAGCTTAAAAAACATGTTTCCATTTCCAAGAATAGGTTTCAACAATTTGCAGATTATTTTTGTCACAGACATTGTTGATAAAAAATGTGTTCTGGCAGTGTGACAATTCCTATAAAACACATTTGCTAGTGCAAATTTATATGAACGTGAACACTTTTTTAGGAGACTAGGTTGTCACTCTATGTCTAGGGAGCGCACTGAAGCATAAAGGTGTCAGATATTGTAATTCATCTGGTTGTGGGGACAGATTGTCTCTGGGACTGACTCCACTGCTTAACAACGGGGGGAGACAGTGACGCAGTCCACAAATGGAAAGGAACAAGAAGCAAAATAAGACAGAATGAGCTGATTGATTATCCCGAAGATTGAAATGAATGGCTGAGAGGGGGAGAGATGGATACAGTGTGTGTGTGTGTGTGTGTGTGTGTGTGTGTGGTGAGGAGGGGGCTCTGGATAGATAAATGGCATGATATGTGACACTTTCAAATTTACAAGTCTGACCCTTAACTCCCTCTGCACGTCTCTTCTTCACAGAATGACACACACACACACACACACACACACACACACACACACACACACAGCACATAGCATGCATTGTAAATCAGGTTTGATCTGTCAGAGAGGCATGTCTCAGCTGTCGGTCGGTAGAGTTTGAGTGTCAGATGAGTGTTTTGAGTGTCAAGAGATGAGCAAGTGTGTGTGTGCGCGCGTGCTTGCGTGCATGTTTGACTCCAATTGCTTAATAGGTATCCGTCACCAGTGACTTCAGAGCTCCATCATTGGGATCCTGGCTCATTGCAGTTTACAGCCTCATTGTCTCCCGTGCCGTGTGCAGAGGTGGGGCTCTTTAAATCTGTATCTGTCCAATTAGCAACTGCTGTTGCTAACACAAACTCCAATATCTCAGGAAGTTTCATCCTGACACACTTGGACAAGTTGGTTAAATTGTTGTTAAAATTGTCTTTAGTAAAAGATCTTTAGTAAATGTCCGATATTTTAGAGTCAACGATGATATGTTGGTAAAATATGCTTCTTTTGTGCTTCGAGAAAAGTAAGAAACCTGTTTGGTTTAATTCAGCTGTGAATTAAGAGTTGGTATCAAGGGTAGAGCTATTTTTAAACTTAATTGATCCTCAGATAAGTGGTTGAATCCCGATCAGATATTTTGGATTGCATCACGGTTTATTTAAAACCATACACTGGCCTAATTCCCGAGCCATTCTTTTTGATCAGTCTGTGGATGTTTATTCTGAGCAGAAACAAAGATCAATGCACTGATTTACTGGGTTTACGATTCAGATTGTGAGATTGATTCATTAATATCTAACAATTGGTTCCTGATTGATAAACAATTGTCTTCAATTTGACTCGTCTATTGGATGGTGCCCCCTTTTTACTATAAATGAGTGCAGGTATTAATATTAATATCTATACATAATAGTTAATAAGCCCCATAATATATATAAATTTAAAAAAAGGCGTTTCCCCCCATTTGCACATCCTCCAGAAATCATGTGACCCATCTGTTTTAGTGACACTTGTGGCTATCATTGGTCACTTTAGATGCCTTTACTGGCTCATCAAATATTAACCTCACACCAATTACCCAGCCTTGCTTGACTTAGCACAGTTTGGGATTATTTATGATTGCTACCACTGCCCGCATCCCTCCCTTCGGGGAACTTACTTAGAGCCACCATTAACTACTGTCTACTACTTGAAGACAGTCTGCTGACTTGCTTGACGCAGAAGCAATTGTCAGTCAAACAACACAGCCGGTAAATCACTAAGTCTTGACTCTAGAATTTCTGTTTCTGCTGTTTATTTTCCTCAGCCACGCTCACGCTAATTACCCGCTTCTTCTTCTGTTTATTCTCAAACAAGCCTGTTGCCGCTGCTGGAAATGTACAATGAATCGGCATAAATATATCATATATTGTATACAAATGGGTTAGGATGCTGTCAGCTCAGTGGCTTCCTCTTTAAGTGCTGCAGCAGTTATCTGAACTCACTCTAATTCTTTCCTCCACTTTCTTCTTGCCCTTCTATCTTTTTTCTCTCTGTTATCTCCACTTCTCTTCTTTGTCCTCAAACTACCCATCTCCTTGTTTCACCTCTACCACCTCCCTCCCTCCTATCAGTCTCTGAATCTGTCACTATTTTCCCTTTGTGTTAAACGTTAATATCCCCTCCATTCTTTCTCCTGCCTTCATTGCTTCATCTCCTTGACAGACACCAGAGCAAAGACCCAAAGCTTTTCCGTCACTCAGCGGCGGCTGATGAAGAAGAACAGGTTATAATTCCACACTGACACTTTCATGCATGCACACACACGCGCTTTTGATCCACGCCATCAATTATATCACTCACATATTAAACAGCAAGTGTTATCTTAGTGCATAATTAGCAATTAACAATGAATGATGAAGTGACAATTTACAGTGTGCGGCTAGTAGACAGATAATGTGGGCAGAGGCAGTGAGCAAAACACAAGGACATGCGGAAATGAGGGCGGATTTTATGCCTGTTGGTCCGCGTGTGTTGCTACAGTTATTTGATTTGCTTGAATGTGCTCTACATGTTTGTGTGTGTGTGTGTGTTTGCGCATGTGCCTGATTGAGCATGACTTTAATCAGTTGTTATGGGTGTGTGGCATCAAGGAGACTCTCCACCTTCATGGAGATTTATCACCCGAGCCTTGTGAACGCTGTCTTGTGAACACTGTCCACGTTTCATCCGAGCACGTTTGCTCCATTAATGCAGACGGGAGCGAGGACAGCTTTTCATGTCATTAGGAAAACATGATACGGCAGTGATTTAAGACTTCATTGGGATTGTGCTTAATGCATTCACAACCCAACACAATGCTCAGCTAAATAATAAGGAGATGGCATCATATCTAGTCTTTGAAGCTGGGAGGGGGGAGAACCGACAGCCTGACTGAATTAATCAGGCAAAGGTGGAATTTTGAACAAGCAGTACAACAGCCAAATTAACAAGACTTATGTTTGAAACCTTTTCTATTCACGGGAACCTTATTCATTTCATAATATATATGTTTAGACATCCAGTTCACAACAAAGCAGCATGTGGTTGTAAAGATTATCCCACCTGTTCACCTTCCCATGGCACCAAATACCAACACTTTGTTTCAAATGTTCAATTCAATAATTTATTTAAATTTTAACACAGCTCAAAGGAATTCACCACGATGTACCCCCCCCCCCCCAAAAAAAAAAAAAAAACTACACAAGTAAGAAAAATATAATAAAAATTAAAATTAAAAAACAATCAGACATACATACAACGATAAAGTAATAAAGCTGTGAAGTGCTTTGTGCTGTCTATCAATGTTTAAATTGGATACTGACACACAAGGTAATCATCAGCGTCCGCATGAGAAGAAACTACAATGTAAACCCATCCAATCAAAAAAACACAGGGCTGGGAGGAGGAAGATGGCAACAGCCAAAAACCAAGACGGCAATGACCAAAAACCAATCACAACTGCCAAACACCAAGACGGCAACATCCAAAAACCAAGACGGCAACATCCAAAAACCAAGACAGCGATAACCAAAAAAAACAAGAAGGCGATGACGAAAAACCAAGACGCCAAAGACCAAAAACCAAGCCGGCAACGACCAAAATCCAATACAGTGACGACCAAAAACCAATCAACATTTGCCAAATACCAAGACGGCAACATAAAAAAAAAAAAGAAAGCAACAACCAAAAACCAAGACGGCAACAGCCAAAATGCAGAACTCTTCTAAACTGCAGTCCACAAACCAATGGGTGACACTATAGTGACAACATTCACATCTGATGGTTCAAACAAACCGGGAAACAGTGTTAAGACAGGGTTCAATTAACTGGTTTTGATGCCTACAAAAGTGTTTTTTAGTTCACAACATTAACCAAGTGTTAGAAAGTGGCGTCACGACGATTTAGGATGAGAACGTGTTGACACTTCCATGATTTGTCTCAAGCATCATCTTCTTGAGTAATAAGGTCAAAATGCAGCACTTGTGCCATAAACAAGTACAAAAAGAACATGAAAGGGCCTCTGTGATGACTCAATTTGTAAGTCCAATCTCTCGTGCGGTATGGGAACCTTAACACTACTGCACTGGTTCCAGATTATTTTGAATCACACACTAATTGGGTTGCTGTGTTAAAAGCACTTTGATGCCGGATGCAAGTGAATTTTTGCAACTAGCTGGAGCAGTGTGGCATTGTAATATTCGGTGTGTGGCGCATATATTTACATATTCCTTCATGGATTTAGGATCGAGTTGAAATTGAGCCCAGGAGTTTTTGCCTCTGGTGAATTTAATTTGTTATGACACTTTTCCTGCTGTAGAAGACTGAATTATCTTGTGTGTACGCCTGCCCACTTGCACATTCACCCTTGGAGACATTCCTCAAAGCGACGACTCATTTTCAATCTTTAAATACGATGAAAGTCAAAAAGACATGCCTGAGTACACTACGCACACTACACACACACACACACACACACACTCAGACACCTCTATCTATCTGTAAACAGGGCAGGTATGCGAGAACGGGTGTAGTGAGCTCGCTCTGCAGGAGATAACACACTCTCCTTTAAACTCTCTCAAGGACTCTAAAAAGAGTGAGACTAACTATCCTAAAATGTGTCTCTTTTCCAAATCTCTCTCTCTTGCGAGATCATGCTGAACATTTAAGCCATTTGTGGTCATTTCAAAACGTACTCCCATACACTAATGGGTCAAGATGAAGATGAAAGTGGCGAGCCGATGTGGTATATACGCATGCTTGCTGAGGCTTAAGACTTGACTTCAAATTCCAATAGCCCGGCTTGTGTAACACTACATCAGCAGCAGCACCACACTGCTAATAAGGGTCTCCATGTTAATATAATGCACCCACGCTGGGTTTTTCTTCAAGGGGACACATTTTAATGGCCTGCTTTTTGTTTTGCTAAGCTGTGTCCTTCCTGTAAAATAGCATGCATTACTTACAAGGCTATAAAGGAAAGGGGGGAAATATGGTAGTGCACTCACTGCTTGGTGAGTAGAGTTCAATGTGAGGATCCAGAGGCTGTGGATTGAACCACTTGACTACTCCAGTGCACCTCCACAGGTTTGGTTTCTATGAATAGGACTGACCTCTCTCCTTTCTCTCAGGCTGTCTCCATCGCCGTCTCTGTCTCCAAGGCCCTGTGCACACACACTGCTGAACTGTCAAGGCAAGAACACCTTTCTCAGAGGCATTCATTTGAAGTAACAGGCAATGATTCTGCGAGAACATCTTCACTGTCCCCTCCGGTGTTTCAGTCTTCAATCCATAGCTGACTAGGAAGCCAATTTTTCATTAATCTTTAATATCAGATTTTGCATCTTTATTTCTCAGACTTTCTTCTATAGCAGTCTGACAGTCATTAACAGCTAGGGCACGGATAAGATCAGTTCTCTGTCAACACACCACTGATATGTGTGATTTATTGAGTTATTATGTGTAAAACTTGTTAGTCGCGCTTTTACACACAGTTCATGACATCGACTTATTATTGTGTAACAAGCAGGTAGCAATCTCCAGTTCTGAAAAGTGAAGCCAAACCTGCTTTAAACCTGCATCATTTCAAATTTCCAGAAGGGGGCTTCTCCTCTGTTTGCATGAAGAAGGTACGGATGCTCTGGAGAAGGATGGGCTAGCTAGCAAACTAACCAGCTATCAGACTGGGGCAGCGTCTGCACTCAAGCTCCGACTACCAAGGGCGTAGAATTGGGTAGGGACGCTAGGGACCCGTCCCTACCAATATTCAGCTGCTACTGTGTAGTCACTATCAATACAACCGCTGTCCGTAGTGTTTAGTCAATGAGTCCCGCCTCTAACCTAAATACCGGTTTCTGGCTAATTTACATGTGATTGGCTGTCCCCACTGTCACTCCTTCTGCTTGTTAAAACTACCTGCAACCTGCTAGTCGGACCGGACGAGAGGCAGTGCATGTTATCTGCAACTGCGAGTGTTGAAGTTGTCATGAACATGTTCGCCATTTGTTCTTCCTGGGTCAAGTCAGCTAGATGGATTTTAATATCAGTGGTGTCATTTACATTTGTGTTTGTGTCTGTTTGCGTGCGTGCACGTGCGTGCATGCGTGTGTGCTGTACAGGATTTGAAGGATGTCAAAGAAAAGAAAAGTGGACATAAGAGACTTCTTTAGGAGTCAAAGTTACTTCAAGGGTGTATAGGTAGAGGCTCAACAATACAGATATTGAATAAAAGAGAATATTTAATGCCAAAGAGATGCACCTTATTTAAGTTATTTTTAATTCTTATTTTCATGTATTTGTGTAGAAGAGAGCAACGGTTTAAAAACACAAATAAAGAAAAACAATAAAACCTCAGATTCTAGATGATCATGTGGTTTTATAATTATAAAATATAATTAATTAATATTAAGTAATCTAACCTATAACACCTTCATGACGTGAAATTATGATTGCTAATGCAAAAAAAACCCGTCAACTTTCAGGATTGCTGCCTTGGAGCACTTTTGTGTCCCCACCAATCTCAAAATCAAACCTACTCCCTTGCCGACAACACTTCTCTGTATTTTTTGATACCAATTTGAATTTGTCCATCAAAGTCACAAGGCACTTCCAACACCAGCACTGTTATCCCAGTTCTAATAATGTTGCTAGCTCTTGTATGTCTGTTAGTCAGCCCAACAATAAAAGGGTCACTAACACAAACAAAATGTAATATGATCCCAAACTTAAGCGCCAGTTAACTGCGATTGCCAATACTTATTCAGGAACATAAAACTTATCTTTGCCATATATGTATATATAATTGCATTATATATAATAAGGATTTTAACATCAAAGGTCCAGCACTGACGAAAAAATTGACCTAATCAAATGAACATGAAATAACATGCTGTTACAGCCAGAACACGTTTTTAAATGTTTAAATAAGAATCTATGCTGTGGTCTGCATTGAAATTTGTGAAGCCCGTAGAGCTGTTATATTGTGATATTAAATTTGGATGATGCAATTTCTGTAAGATGAGCATGAATGCATCAGTCAAAGTTGTAGTTCATGGCATGAAAATATCACCATGAGTCACTAAAGAAAACTCTTCGGGAAGGCCAACTTTAGGATAAATCGACATGTAACAGCTGCTTTTCAGAGAATCTGTTTTATTCCCCAACATATCATTGGTACTAGGCCTACTTTCAAAATAACCAGTCTCTGTGATTTAGCATGAAAGAATGATATTGCTGTTCTGACATTCAGAATTGACTATTTTATTTGTGTCTGCCTGCTTTCAATAATTCCAGTAAACAGTAAAGAGTACCTTTTAAGGGATACAAATCAGTGCTTGAATTGGGCCGGTACTTACCAGTACGCAGTACCGGTACTTCTGATTTTTACCCATCTGCTTACCGTTACTTCTTACAGCGTACCGCCACCTCATGACGCATCTAGGTACGCATACTGTAGTTTCTTTTATCATGTTGTGGATGCCTATAATAAGCTATGCAGTTGAATCTGTCTTCATTTTAGATCGACAAGATTCAGTTTAAAAGATTTTCGAGAGCTTGCGTGAGGCTGCGGCGCACTTCCCTCCACACTTGCCGTCAGTCGAATGCATTTCAGGGCATACCGTAAATCCTCTATTATAGCCTCAGCCAAAATCTTCGCGACGCGAACCTGACAATCTATTATCATAATCTATTTATGTACAGGGAGCAGAAATGGAAAAATAAAACCGATCACCCTCTCTGGATGGAGAGGACTAGACAGAGGAATTCAAGAGTGAGTATTTAGTTGTGATATCTTTATTCCAAGACACACTCACTCTCTCTCTCTCTCTCTCTCTCTCTCTCTCTCTCTCTCTCTCTCTCTCTCTCTCTCTCTCTCTGGGACTAGTGCAAGCAAGTTGAGAGACAGAGCAAACAAGCAAGCAGAAAACAAGTAGCTACAATAAAACCACACATAGTAGCCATCTCACTGTACATTGTATCCATTTAGACAAACAATTTTTTCCTGTACAAAAATTGCAACAAAATAAAGATACAGATTGTAGTTTTTTTTATTTTTTTATTTTTTACAGAGAAATGTGTGTGTGAAAATTATCAACTAGTATATGGTTTATCTAAGCAACTAGCATAGGGTTTATCTGTCATGTCTGTGTTTTGTCATGTTCTGTTTCCTTGGTTTTGATTTCCTGTTTTATTTTGTCCTCAGTGTGGTTCCCTGTCTCGTACTTCCTGGTCCTTGTTGTTTCCGCTGTCTTGACTCCCCCTCCCTCTCGTGTTGATTACCATGCCTGCCCTGATGTGTTTCACCTGTCCCTCGTCAGCTCCCTGCCTCCCTGTGTATATAGTCTGTGTGTTTTCCCCTGTCTCTTGTCGGATCATTGTCGTTGTTGCTGTCACTGTCGATGTTGAATGTCGTTTGTCGCTACCCTGCACCACGTCATGTCCCTGGAGTTTGTTTTTGTACCTCGTCCTGCCTCCCGTGTCCCTTCGTGTTTGGTTCCGTTTCGTAAGTGTTTCTTTGTCTGGTGTTTTTGCCCCTGTGGTCTCCTTCATTTGATACTTTGTTTTTTGTCTTAGGTTTTATTTTGTATTTAGTTTATTATTTAAATAAAACCTCTGTTTTTCTGCATTTGGGTCCTCACCTCCTCTTTCGAGTCCACGCCTCTGTCATGAAACCTGACATTATCTAGGTAAACCAGGCAAAAACACATGGTACCCACCAGAGCCACAAGCGCGCGTGCTGTGCAGTTGTTGATTTAGAGTACTGGCACCTCTTTTATTCCAATTCAAGCACTGATACAAATAAAATGTGAAATAGGAAGAAACAAGGCCAGTCTGTGCTTATTTAAAAAAAAAAAAAAATGCAACCACATATTCTTTCTTGAATTGTTTCATCATCAAACAGCAAGATACAATTAAAATGGTTAAATCAGGAATAATTCTGCAGCCAATGAGAAATTGTCTCTTAGTTTTGGGTGTAAATAGGGGTTATAAATATTAGGTGCATACACCGGGCACGCACTCTGCGATGCAACCTAACTTCAAGAGAACGTAACAAAAGGTCAGGAAACTTAACATATTGGGCCCTAGTTTCGTGGCGCAGCGCAGGGCGGCGCAGGGTGGCGGAGCCAGCGCAATGCAAGTTTCGACCCGCGCACCCTTGCGCACCGTCAGTTTGGCAGTTTGGTGGATCGCCTGCGCCAAGATGGGTGTGGCGGCGCAGCAGGGGGAGGCGTCACAGATTCAGCTTGGCGTAGCGGAAGTTTCAAGACAAAAAGCCTCGCCGAGAGTGCGCTGAAAGCTCGCCAGTTCCAACCTGGTCTACTTTCGGCGCAAGGCGCAAGGCGTAAATAAAGTCCATTCATTCGATGCGAATCACAGCTGGCGGAGTGGAAGTTTGGCTGACGGTGCGCAGTGCGTACACGTCACCGAGACCTCACAGGCAGGTTTCCACAGTTCCAGGCACATTTAAATGCAATAAATAATCACAACAAACACTATTTAATGCAACTAATTGAATCAACACGTGAATTTATATCTATATAGATTGTCCCGTCACATCTGACGTCAGATCAAAGGTGGATGGCACGCGTAACGGAAACGCAGCCTCTCGGACCAAAACATCTCCCTCTCTCTCTCCTGTTTTTTATAATATCGGCATTGTTATTATTATGATACGCGCGCACAGCGCATGATGCGCGTGGTGGGAGCAGCGGCGTCATCGGGTTGTCAAGTGACGGAACTTGCACTGAACCTCCCCTAACGCATTAAAGGAGAGGAGAGGAGCTCATTTGATTGGTGAAGATCTGAATCGGCTGTATTAATCCCAGTCCACGCCTCGTCTCCTCCTCGTCTTCCACTAACGCCTTCTTCTCCTCCCTCTTTCCCACTTGCGCCGGTGGGCGAGACGGGAGGTGTGTCTGCGCGAGCCTGCGCGGTGCACGAAACTTGCAAAGTCCAGGCGGACACACCCCGTCGCCGTGGCGCAGGTGCGCTGAAAGCTGACTGCGCCTGGTCTACGAAACTAGGGCCCTAAGAGGCAAGTCATTGTGGAGTCACTGTAGAAGTGATTCTAACCCTGTTTTATACAGTCTGTGCTCTAAACCGGTGAATTTCCAATCATTTTGAACAACCACAGTAACATTTAGGGAAGGGTTATTGATAGAAAGTGCATTGGATGAAAGAACAACACGGTCAACAAACGTTTTCCACATTTTGGAAGACAAAATGCTAATTAATGTTAATTCACAATCAATAAGTCACAAGTATTGTAACTGTGTCATGTAATTAAATTAAAAGTTAAATTTAAGACCAATAGTAAATATGAGTTAAATGGACATAGCCACAACAACAACACATAGTCAGCGTATAACTAACTAAATAGCCTACCGTGTTTTTTGCCTTACTGCGGGAATGTGTTGAGGGTGTTGCAAACTAGCATGGAACGGTTTCTGAAAAGAAAAACTCCAGATAATTCACAAATTCTGTACCTTCAATCATCCAGTGGTAGCTCAACAGCGAAGGTATAAGAGACCAGCAGCGAGACAGTATGATAACTACTTGTCGTATGGTTTCATCTCCATTAGTCTGCCTGGTATGTGGTGTGAAATTGTCAAACCAAGCAATGGTGCCGAGCAAACTTAAAAGTCACCTGACAACAAATGATTGCTAGAAAGGAGACAGAGCACTTTATTCATTTGAATGGTCAACACAGCTGACAAGAGCAAGTGATGATGATCAGAGAAAGCACTGGAGGCTAGCTATCTAGTTGCCGAGATAATTGCTAAGGCTAAGAAGCCACACATGAATGCTGAGATGGTCATATTGCCAGCATGCACAGCAAATGCTCGGCTCGCAGGCAGCAAAATAAATAAAAAGGTTCTACAATTGGAAGGAGAATCAATGATTTGTCTGAAGATATTGAAGACGGGGTTTTGGAAAAAAATCAGATCCAATGGTGGGAAGTTTTCCATACAAACTGATGAATCAACAGATATCAGCGGGCACACTCAGCTCTTGGCAAATGTTCGTTTTGTAGATGGGAACCATATCAAAGAGAATGTTTTCTTTTTACAAATATATGCCGAAGAAAACAACCTGAGAGGAGATTTATCGCCTGACACTGAGTACACTGAACAGGGGGTATTCGGTTGGAAGAACTCGTTATCTGATGGTGCAGCGGCCGTGGTGGGTAGTGCCAAGGGTTTTATCAGTAGGGTCAGAGCGCAGAACCCGGACGTGCGATTTCCTCACTGCTTCCTTCCCAGAGAAGCACTGGTTGCAAAGACGCTGCCAAAAGAACTTTCAGATGTTCTGGGTATTGTTAGGTTTATCAAGACTGGCCATTAAAGAGGCGTCTTTTTTCAATACTGTGCAAGGAAATGGGAGCAGAACATCCGACCTTGTTGCTACGCACGGCCGAGCGCTGGCTTTGACGAGTGAAGCTGTTGGCCCAACTGAGATAAAAGAAGACCCCAGAACGTTCCTGATAGGAGAGAAGTCTGCATGTGCCAAGTTGCTTGCAGATGAGCAATGGTGAGCAAAACTTGCATTCTAGGCCAACAATTTTAAGCATCTCAATGAACTGAATGCTAAAATGCAGGGCAAAACCTCGTCTGACAAACTGCGTGACTTCTGATCTAAGCTCAGACTCTGGCGCTCCTTTGAGGAACAGAAAAGGCTTGAGATGTTTCCCTTGTGCAGTGAACATTCAAACAGCAGCATACTCTCAGCGTCGGAAATCTCTTGATGAGAGATGTAGTCACTATTTTCCATGTTTTGGGCAGCTTGTTTATGCACGAAGTCTAAGACTGGGTCCGTGAACGCACTTGGAGTTCAAGAAATGCACTGGAAAAGCTTTTTACATAAAGGAACCATTGTTCCACTGCCTTGTAACTGGAGCAACTGGCAGAGATCACAGAAAAGCTTAATTTCACCAAGAACAAGAACAGTGGGCGACTGAGGACTGCCTTGACTGAAAAACTAAAATGTGGGGTGAGGAAAAGGAAGAGGCAATTCAGTTATTCAATATTAGTTGGAAAGTACAATGTACAAGGAAATCTCTAACCTGGAGCATTGGGTTAGGGAAAAAATATAAACTGTAAAGTGACCTTGAGTGTTCAGAAAGGTGCCCTTAAATAAAATGCATTATTATGAGAATTATTAATGTTATTATTTCATACATTTTTTAAGAGGTGAAACATATTTTTTCATGAATGGTATAGCATTTTATTACATAAAATATGCATTAAATATACCGGAGTCGTGTCTTTTGTGGTTGCAAAGAAACAAGATGGCGTCAGCCAAAATACCAAACTCCATCTTCAAAACCGTAGTCCACAAACCCACGGATGACATCACGGTGACTACATCCAATTCTTCTTTACAGTCTGTGGTAACAAGCCAATTCTCCAAAATTATCAGCAAAGTATTAATTTCAAGGTCGATGGATCGGTCAACAATGCTGCATTTTCTTTTTTTATCTCACTTACTCACTCACACAGCATACACTATATCTGCAGAAACCGTCATGCACGGATTCAATGAAATGAAAACAAAACAATCAAAACACACAAATGTGAGGCAAACACACACACACACACACACACACACACACACACACACACACACACATCCCCGCATGGATTCAATTGCCTCTGTGTTTGTAATTACGGCTCCGCAGGAAGCAGAACGGAGCACCTGGGTGCCCTGCAGTGGAATATACTCTGAGTGAACTCTGCATGTTCAAACCTCTCTACCACAGAAAAGATAGGCTGAACTTGTGCCTGGACAGTTAAATGCTAATTCAAATACCAGGACGGATTATTATTTAAATATTTGTGCTTCTCAAAGTGGCGTGTTTTTGCTGTGGAGGTAGATTTATGCATATACAGCACAGAAACTGTGACATTCAGAAGATTACACATAATTAACAGACCGGTTTTATGTTGCAGCTTATTTGTTTTTGCCTATCTAGCAACATGAAACACTTAATGTATTCAGTACACTTGAGAAGAAGCCAATTTATACACAATACAAAAAATCTTACTCATTTCTGTCTATAAATATGACGTACAGTAATTCTCCACATTTATTATCTCCAATACGACTGTCAAGACGTGCATGCACTTACTGCACATTGTTTAGGGGTCGGTATCTACCCTTTAGTTTATTTTCTCACTCCTTCTCGTCCCCATTTGCCTTTTTACTTCGGGTTGAAGGGGATTTAATCAACAGTATGGGCAGTGGCTTTCAGTTGGAATTACTTTGCCAGTCTATTTCATCGAGGGGGAAACTGGTATTTCTAATGTTTTGTATTTTCACCCTTTTGCAGTTTCACTGTGTGGGCAATGTGGGTTTCTGTAGTCTCGGTTTCTCTGGAAGTAATTTTCCATCGTTTGCGAGTGACATGAAAAAAAGCCAAGAGCTGGTGCAATGATTAATTTAGTTTAAGTGTTTGTACACTGATAAGCCCCATAGAAAAACCAAGAAATATTTTAGCAGAAAGATGAGCGCAGTTTCTGAAGTAAGACCTAGTTAAAGGGATATTTATTCCAGTTCAGAAAGAACATCAATCTACGTATGTTATCTTCTCTGGATTGAATGTGTAGCCATGCCAACAGCACTTCTCTTGTGATAGACATGTTTGTTAATCCCTCCACTGCTTTTATTTCCTGACCAAAACTATAGGATGGATTACTATGTAGTTTAGTGCAGCTATTCATGCTCCCCTTAGGATGAATCCTGCTGACTTTGTCATTCCCTGACTTTTCACAAATTATCAGTCATCCAATATGGCTTATCACAGAGTTCTGAACAATTGGTTCCACAAATTTTAATCCTAATAATTTAAATTATCCCAGTTTGCCCCCTCTGGTTGCACCGTAATGTTCATATTTGTGATTGTGATTAATATTTCTGAACAACTATTGGATGGATTGCCATGAAATCTGGTTTAAACTTTCATGTTCCTCACATAAGTTATTGTTATACGTTTGCTGATCAGATGGAGAAGTTCAAGCATCTTGAAAGCGACACAATCAGTTCAGCATGAAACAAAACAACGGCAAAATGACCTCAACTCAAGGTCCACTTACTACAAGCACATGTTGGTTTAGTATTGAACTGTATGTGACCAAGTTCCATTAAATGTAATCATCAACAGTTTATTTATTCAGTCTCTAAATTTCCACCCTGGTTGCAGTTGTGAATCTGAGGTTTAAATAATGGTGGATCCTCTAAGCTGAATCAATGTCAAGGTCTATGTTTTGAGTGGGCTGGGTGTGTCGCTGTACTTGTGTTTTTTTCTGTCTGCTTGCAGAGGTGCGCTGGAGGCTGGGCGGAGCCGGCGATCTCGGGAGGGAGGGAGCACACACGCACCTGCAGCAGGTGAACAATCAGCGCCGGCTTAAAGACCTGGATCCTCACGCTGCCCGCTGCCAGATGATTACGTGATCCTCACACGGTACATGGCTCAGTTGTCAGACCTACTCGAGACTAGTCACTAGTACTCCTGTGCGTCTTGCTGTTTCAGAATTATTAATTACGCCTTCTCCCGTCTCTAGTGTCTTCCCGCTCCGCTCTGGACTCCGCTCTGGACTCCGCACCTCTGCAGCACATCGTCAGACCAACACACCTCCGAGCCGACACAGACACGCTGCATCTCCACTCACTGGCGGCTCCGACCGGACCGGTGCGTCTCTGAGCAGCCGCGGGCTCGCAGCACCCTCATTCACCTGCGGCCGGCCTCCAGCGCTGCGTTCCTCTGAGCGCTTCGCCCCTCAGACTCAAGCCCTCCTGGACTTTCTTGGATTCATCTGGGTTAAATAAAACACTTTTTCACCTTGCCCCAGTTGTCTGTCTGCTTTTGGGTTCCCCTGGTGTTTCTGAGCCATAACAGAATCATCTGGCCGTAGTGATGGACCCAGCGGATCCGGCATCTCTTGTGCAAGCCCTGAATGCGCAAGGAACCCTCGTGGGACGGCATGAACAAATGCTCCAACAGATTGCGGAGGCCCTCAACGCACTCAATGCCAACGTTTCCCAGCTGGGCCAGCAGGTTACCGGGCTCGTCACACCACCCCCAGCCGCCTCCCCTGCCGCTGTGAGTAAATCCCCTGCGGCGGATCCAGCCCATTACCCTTCGCCCCACACCAAGGAGCCTTTTGTTCCGCCCCCAGAACACTACTCCGGCGACATAGGTTCTTGCAGTAGGTTTTTGTTACAGTGCTCGCATGTTTTTGACTTGCAGCCCAGGAGTTACGCTACTGATAAGACTCGTATAGCCTACACTATGAATCTCCTGAGAGGTAAGGCAGCACAGTGGGGAACTGTATTGTGGGAGGGGGAGTCTCCTATTCTTGGCACGTATGCCTCTTTTGTTAATGAGCTGAGGAAGGTATTTGATCACCCCGTTAAGGGTTCAGTAGCGGCGAGAAGGTTATTGTCTTTACGTCAGGGTTCTCAGTCTGCAGCCGAATACTCTATTGAGTTGCGGATTCTTGCAGCCGAGGCCGGCTGGAACGAGCCGGCGCTCGTGAGTTTGTTTAAACGTGGGCTTTTGGATAAACTTCAGGATGAGTTAGCTACCAGAGAGGAGCCAGACACCCTAGAGCGACTCATTTCCCTTGTGATTAGATTGGATAATCGTCTAAGAGAGAGACAGAGAGAGAGGGCCACCAGTAGTCGCAGTTGGAACAGCCCCACTCATAATCAGCCTCCTAATTCTCCGCCTAGCCTCCCTTCCACCTCCCGTCCTCCCGGTGTCCCCAGGGCTCCCCCTGCTGCACTGGAGGAGCCGGCTCCTACTGACAGTGGGCACCCTGGTGTCGTCTTCATGCCCCAGCCCTTTAGTCCGTATAGACCTCCCTGCATCCCTCCAGTTTTCGCTTGAGTCTCTACCCGTGCGTGTGTTTGTGGACTCTGGCGCAGATGACAACTTCATTGATGAATCCCTGGTGAAACAAGCTCTCATCCCTGTCGAGCCCCTCGAGAGCCCCAGAACAGTAAATGCGCTGGACGGGCGTAAATTGGCCACTATCTCTCATCGCACCACCCCTATTACCCTGACTATTTCGGGCAACCATAGAGAAGATATTCGGCTGTTTTGTTATTCCCTCTCCCTGCTCCCTCACATTGATTGGACAGCAGCTTCAATTTCCAGCTGGAGTCCATTCTGCCACTCTCACTGCCTCCGCTCAGCCGTCTCCACGGACAAGAGACAGACGGCGCCCCTTCCCAAACCCCCGGATCTGTCCCTGGTTCCCCCTGAATATCATGACTTGGCTCCGGTGTTTTGTAAAGAGCGAGCTCGATCCCTGCCACCCCATCGCCCTTACGACTGTGGCATCGATCTGCTTCCCGGCGCAACTTTTCCCTCCAGTCGTTTATACAACCTGTCTTGCCCTGAGAGGGAGGCGATGGAGGAATATATCAACAGCTCCAAGGCTTCGGGCCTCATTCGTTCCTCCTCTTCTCCTCTCGGGGCAGGCTTCTTCTTCGTGGGAAAGAAGGACGGCACATTAAGACCATGTATAGACTACCGGGGGTTGAACGATATTACTGTAAAGAACAGATACCCACTACCCCTGATCGACCCCTCCTTCGAACCTCTCTGTCATGCTCGTGTGTTCTCCAAGCTGGACTTACGTAGTGCCTACCATCTGGTTCGCATTAGAGAGGGCGATGAATGGAAGACCGCCTTTAAGACACCTTTGGGGCACTTTGAATATCGGGTCATGCCTTTCGGACTCTCAAATGCACCAGCCGTTTTCCAGGCTTTTATCAATAACATTCTGCGGGACAGGCTAAACCACTTTTATTTAGATGACATCCTGATCTTCTCGGAGAGCATGGAGACGCACGTTGAGCAGGTGAGGCTGGTACTCCAGCGGCTGCTGGATAACAAGCTGTTCGTCAAACCGGAAAAGTGTGAGTTTCATGTTCCCAGGGTCAGCTTTCTGGGATTTATCATCGCCCAGGGACAACTCCAACCCGACCCGGTCAAGATCCAGGCGGTGGAGAAATGGCCAGCTCCTGTAAACCGCAAGCAGCTGCAGAGATTTCTCGGCTTCGCCAACTTCTATCGGAGGTTCATCCGGGACTTCAGAAGAGTCGCTGCCCCGCTCCATCAGTTAACCTCCTCCGGCTCTCCCTTCACCTGGACTCCCTCCGCTGATGCAGCCTTCCTGAGACTAAAGACATTATTCACGCAGGCTCCCGTCCTGCTGCACCCCGACTCTGACCGCCAGTTCGTGGTGGAGGTGGACGCATCCGACTCCGGCGTTGGCGCTATTCTATCATAGCGGAGCACAACGACCAACAAGCTTCACCCCTGTGCCTACTTCTCCCGACGGCTCTCCACGGCGGAGAGGAACTATGATGTGGGCAATCGAGAACTGTTGGCAGTGGTCCTGGCGTACCCAAGAGCCGTTTCTCATTTGGACTGACCATAAAAATCTTGAGTAGGGATGCAACGGTACAGTTTTCCCACGGTTCGGTATGCATCACGGTTTTTGGGCTACGATAACGATACGGTTTCGATATTTTAATATACAACTACTCGGACTAGCAAAGGCAATATTGCAATGTAAAAATAATTAAAAGCAGCACAGATATAATCAAACCACAAACTTTATTAAAAAACAGTGATCAGATCAAATTAAACAGCAAACATAAAACCACACAAATTAAATAATAAGTTAAGTACTAAACACTACAAATACAATTAAATGTAAACATGAAAATTGTAGAGCAGGAGCTCTGCATGATGGATACGGCACGTCGAGTTGACGGCCCTGTCGCCGTATGTGAATTTGCATAAAGTGCCGCCGGCTCAAGAAACTTTGTTCAAACTATCAAACTAGGCAGTGTTGATCAAATATGAATCCAGATTCTGTTACTGCACTACACATTTCCCGCCACAAATGTTTTCAGAAACATGCTTTAGCGTGTAGTTTAACTGTAAAATGAGATCGTTTGTGGCCCGGCCGCCATGTTGGAAACGGCAGAGCGAAACTCAAGTCCCGCCCACTTCCCAGGACGTCTATCCAATTGATCCAACTTGAACACAGAAGCGCCCACTCGCCGGTGCGTTAAGAGCCAATCAGAAGGTCCCAGGAGCCAGCCAGCGCTCCTCAGCGTTCAACATTTGCATGCAGAGCGCTGATTGGCTCCTAGGGAATTCAGGGACGTTCTGATTGGCTCTGAGGCGGCATGACCAGTGCATAGCACTGAGCCTGCTTTGGCCTGAACAATGTGCTGCGGCTGCTCTCAGTCACTGCTCCCGAGGGACAGACACAGCATGCGCAGCTGCACAATGTTTTGAAAGTTTTTTGCCAGGGAAACGTACCGAAAATACCGTTGTTTGCCATTGTGCATTGAACCGAGCAGGGCGTATTGAACGGTTCGGTAAAATACCGAATATTGTTGCATCCCTAGTATCTACGCTCTGCTCGAAGGTTAAATTCCCGCCAAGCCCGATGGTCCCTTTTCCTGAGCCGTTTCAATTACACCCTCTCCTTCCGCCCCTGGTCCAAGAATGGGAAGCCAGACGCACTCTCGCGCCTCTACTCTTGTGACGCTCACCCCGCTGACCCCAAATTCATCGTGCCTCCGCTCCAGATCGTTGGCGCCGCCACATGGGAGATTGAGACGATTGTGCGAGCGGATCAATGTGACCATCCTGATCCGGGTACTGGGCCCCCTAATCGCCTCTTTGTACCAGAGGAGGTCCGGACTCAGGTGCTTCAGTGGGGGCACTCGTCCAGGCTGAGCTGCCATCCTGGGGCCCAGCGTACACTACTGTTTCTCCGGCAGTATTTCTGGTGGCCGAGACAAGCGAGAGATGTGAGCGAGTTTGTGGCGGCCTGTGTGGTGTGCGCAAGGAGTAAAGCTTTGCATCGTCCACCTGCGGGGCTCCTTCAGCCTCTCCCTGTCCCCAGTCGCCCTTGGTCTCACATCGCTGTGGATTTTGTGACCGGACTTCCCCCCTCTAACGGTCACACAGCCATCCTCACTATTGTGGACCGTTTTTCGAAGATGGTCCACTACGTGCCTCTTGCCAAACTCCCTTCCGCCTCTGAAACTGGGGAATTACTGGCACTGCATGTATTCAGGCTCCACGGGCTGCCCACAGACATCGTCTCCGACCGTGGCCCCCAGTTTACGTCCCGGGTCTGGCAAGCTTTCTGCAAAGCTTTCGACATCACCTACAGCCTGATATCTGGATATCATCCCCAGTCGAATGGACAAACGGAGAGAGCAAACCAGGACCTGGAGACTGCCCTTCGCTGTGTCACGGCTCGCAACCCATCCTCCTGGTCCTCTTTCCTCACATGGGTGGAGTACTCTCACAACTCGCTTTCCAGTGCGGCTACAGGGATGACTCCGTTCATGGCTGCTTACGGCTACCAGCCACCCCTCCTCTCCTCACATGAACGTGACATCGCGGTCCCCTCTGTCCAGGCTCACGTCGCCCGCTGTACGGAGGTGTGGAGGGAGGCCCGTGAGTCCATTAGGCGCGCTACCAGGCGCAGCCGGCGCCTAGCGGATCACCACCGCGTCCCCGCTCTGACCTATTTACCTTGACAGAAGGTGTGGCTTTCTTCCCACGACCTTCCTCTGCAGGTGGTGCTACGTGGGCCCTTATCAAGTGGTGAGGATGATCAATCCGTCCGCTGTGCGTTTGAAGCTGCCCGCGTCCCTACCCGTGCACCCCACTTTTCATGTGTCGCAGCTCAAACCTGTGTCCTCCAGCGTCCTCAGCCCTCCGGCCGAACCCCCGCCGCCCACCCGGCTCATTGACAACGACCCCGCCTACAAGGTTAGCAGGATCCTGGACTTGCGTCACCGGGGTCGCGGTTTCCAGTTCCTGGTGGACTGGGAGGGTTACGGCACCGAGGAACGCTCGTGGGTCTCCCGGGCCCTTATCCTGGATCCCACTCTCCTGCGGGACTTCTACCAGGAGTTTCCCCACAAGCCAGGTAGGGCGCCGGGAGGTGCACGTTGAGGGGGGGTACTGTCATGGTCTATGTTTTGAGTGGGCTGGGTGTGTCGCTGTACTTGTGTTTTTTTCTGTCTGCTTGCAGAGGTGCGCTGGAGGCTGGGCGGAGCCGGCGATCTCGGGAGGGAGCTCGCACACACGCACCTGCAGCAAGTGAACAATCAGCGCCGGCTTAAAGACCTGGATCCTCACGCTGCCCGCTGCCAGCTGATTACGTGATCCTCACGCGGTACATGGCTCAGTTGTCAGACCTACTCCAGACTAGTCACTAGTACTCCTGTGCGTCTTGCTGTTTCAGAATTATTAATTACACCTTCTCCCGTCTCTAGTGTCTTCCCGCTCCGCTCTGGACTCCACTCTGGATTCCGCACCTCTGCAGCACATCGTCAGTTCAACGCACCTCCGAGCCGACACAGACACGCTGCGTCTCCGCTCACCGGCGGCTCCGACCGGACCGGTGCGTCTCTGAGCAGCCGCGGGCTCGCAGCACCCCCATTCACCTGCGGCCCGCCTCCAGCGCTGCGTTCCTCTGAGCGCTTCGCCCCTCAGACTCAAGCCCTCCTGGACTTTCTTGGGTTCATCTGTGTTAAATAAAACACTTTTTCACCTTGCCCCAGTTGTCTGTCCGCTTTTGGGTTCCCCTGGTGTTTCTGAGCCATAACAATCAAGGTAGGTTCATGCTCTGTCATTAAAGAATAAAACATATTCAAAATAAAAAATAATTAAATGTGGTATTGTCTGATGCATGGTATTGACCGTGTCATTTGATTGTTTGGTTGCACCGAGCTGGGGATTGTAATTGAAGAGTGTACGAATGGTGTACATAACAGTTGCACAGCTATTTAAAGCCGGTGTTGAAAGATCTTTTCAGGCGTTAACTGAATTAGGACATATTATTTAGCACTTCCTCATGTACTGAGCAGACACACTCACACTTGTGAATCACTCTACATAGGGACCTTTGAAGGTCCTCAGAGTGGGGACGTGAAAGGCCACTTAGACTCTGTGAAACAGAAAACAGTCAAGAGGAAGTCAGCCTGCTTGTTTGTGCACTGCGGTTTCTGTGTGTTTTGCTACAGGTGTTTGTGTTTGATATTTATCAGAATACGATTCCCAAGAGAAAGAGAGGGAGAAAGAGAGACAGAAAAAACCTGAAGTCAAACTGGGAAGTCAAACAGCACAGCCAACAGTTGGAAGTAATAAGTTCCACTTGTGCAGAGTACCTGTCGGTATGAATTTTTCAGACAGGGCCTGACAGTGGGGATTGGCAGGTATGGCTGCTGCAATAACAGCATCACCGCCATATTGAGAGTTGCACTGCGTTAGCTGGCTAGTTACGGCAGCGGCCACGGAGGAGTGTTGGCACGGAGCCACGCTTCCAATTCATCTATCCTCGCCTCCATTGCAAAATGTGAGTTACGTTTGGAGACGGGGAGGCAGCTAAACATTAGATGCACAGTGGACAGAGATGCCATTGTAACTGTTAAGTTGCTCACCAAGATACGACTGGAATTTGGCTTGAAGGCAACTAAGAGAAGGAGAGAGATGTGATTGCTGAAGCAGAAATAGTAGTGGCAATTAGCCACTGGAAAGATGAATTAAAATAAATTAAATGATCAGAGTTAAGCTCGAGAGAAACATGGCCTGCAGTGACCGACACAAGGCATTGTACAGACAGATAAATAAACTGCACAGAAAACGATCTCATCGTGCAGGTAAAAATTAAACACACAAGGGGGTTTGGTTACGGTATTACTGCAAACTGCAGGGTGACGCTGTTGAAACACTGCAGGGAGGAAATTTCGATACCGCTGCAGCCCTGTTGCCAGGTTATAATTGTCAAGCATTTAAAGGAATTGCAACCAGTTCTTGGCCTTTGGTTGCCATCAATGGCAATCACTTTTTTATCTACGCCAGGAGGATCGTGTAATCGGTCGTGAGTGTTCACCTCTGTATCCATCTACGGCTAATCTCCTATGATGTACTATTTTGGGGATCACGTTATGAACTCTCATGGTGTTGCAGTGACTGTCTACACTGTCTACAAATACCTTTTTTTTACATGTTTCGTACTGCCATTGACTGTCTGCTCTGAACAGGTCCCAGGCAGGAGGGGCTTCTGATAACGCTCCCAGCCACTACTCTATTATTGCTATTGGCAAAACGATACACACACTGAATGCATACTTCTGGGCGGTTCCTCTACGCCGCTTATTTATAACAGCTAACAATAGAACCACCAGTACATAAACCACTGCACCTTGCACTTTTGCCGGACAGCTGGATGACTTTTGTTTTTGGCAAGATTGTATGAGATGTATTGTATGATGTTTTCAAGTTAATCGCTTGAAACCATCATTGCTTGTATTTGTGTTTCACAATGCCGACAGCCCATTGGTTGCATACATCACCTCTTGTTAGTTACCTCACTTTTATTATTTATTTTGGCAAGATTGTGTGACGGGTCTTATACGACAAATTCAAGCTGATTTTCTGCATACATTACTGCTTGTTTTTGAGTTTGAATGAAGTGTGTTTCACAACAATATCCAGCCCTCTCGCGTCTCGATGGCGGTTAGGGAATTGTGGGTTGTATTCATTCAATTACACAATACAGCTGTGGACATCGAAGACACACCCGACAGAGATCCGCTCTCTACTCAACATATAAAAGCCAGAGCTGCATCCAAAAATAAATCCATTTTTAATAAGTGTTGCATTAATTATATATTCATATATGTATTATTATTATATTTGTTTGTATACATAGGGATTTATATTAGTGACAGCTGAATGGCGCTCCACTATGTTAACGTGAACAGAAATTTGTTTCCAGGCAAAAGTCCTTTTAAACTAAGCACACATTTTTGATTTTCTTGCATTACAAATCAAATTAAATAATTTCTCACAGCAATAAACTTGCATCAGAAATGTATGTGTGGAGTTCTGAAAATACTTCACTTTCTGTTATGAAAACACTGTGCAAACCGTGGCTAGAAACAGTCCACTGTAATAAGATGCTCCATTAGTTTGTCAGTGCTAGTGGCAATAAGTAGCAGAGGAGCAAGAGGTATAAACTGGTGGTAATTGAATACCAGGATCCCGGTGGGAAGATGAAGGGTAGCCATGCTATTAGACAGAATTAGCGACCCTCTCCCACAGGAGCGCACGTTTAGAGACTGTGCGCACAAGTGCTTGTGTGTGCCGAGGACCTGCATCTGCAGATGTGTGCACGCGAGACAGGCTTTCGGCAGGCTGAGAACCATCACATTAAGAGAGTTAAATGTCATACATCTAACTTATTTTTGACATAGATGTTCATGAATAACCCATCAATAATGAATACATGTTCTTAAATTAAAGGATTGGGTGTCCGTGAAAAGAGCCGAGGTCGGATCCAAGGTTGCTGGTGCGTGTCAGAGGCAGGCGGGTTAAAGAAGGTAGGCATGAAGTACTTGTGAAAACGGAGGATGTTGAACGTCAAAGATGAATGCAGCAATTACAGATGAGGGGAATGAGCCCCGCATGGAAAAAACATTAAGCTAAGATTGACTCGTGGGAGGTAAAATATTATATTATTCAAATCCAGTCATGTAATTTCTTTTGGGTCACTTAGTGCCATACACTAATGGATAGGTGTGTGGGTATTTGTGTGCATGCTGGTACATTCTACAAAAAGCTAAAAACAGGTTGTCTTTTACTCCCAGTATTAAAAGCCTATAATTAGCTTGAGCAGAAGGACATTACAAGCTGTTATGGCCAAGGATGGATGGGTGAGTGGATGAATGGATGGATTATGTATTTTGGATGGGGAGCATGCTTAGTAGAGTATCTGATAGACATATTGTGTGATTGGGCAATCTGGGAGAACTGCTATGTGAATAAATGACTGGATATGGAGGAGAATGGGGCCTATGGCTCACAATGAAGCACTTGTCCTTAGAAAAACGGCACTTAAACATGTGAATATACTGTATAAGTCAATTTAATATATGTGCCCTTTGTTGAGCTTGCCTTGATAGCATTTTTTGTAATCACAATATATGTCAAAAGTCAATTTGATAATTTCGCACTGGTCTACCCGGTCTAAAGGATAATTCTGGACACACTTAATATTTATCCCATTTCCCAGTTTGCCCTTCCCCTCTCCTAAAAAGCCCTGCAGATTTCACACTGCCTGCAGAGACAGCAGTTAGCTTAAACATGTGACTTACTTCGATATATCACTTTATTTCATCTCCAAACAATATCAAAACCAATTATCTGGGATGCAAAGGCAATGTAGTGTAGCGTGCTTCTACAACCTCTCAGCTAAACGTTTTGCTTGATAAAGCAGAAAACCGCCATCATTTTGTGAATCAAAAGTAGGGTAAACCAGACACGGGCGGGCGCTACAAGTGACGGGAGGATTTGCATGAAAATCAACTCTCCAGCAAACACACACACACACTCTATGACTAACTTTAGCAGACAGTATGCATGGAGTCGGTAATGGGGTCTGGGCACTGGGACGTTGTCAATTGATGGGGGATTAGGTTATGCTTCATTGTTACTGCTGCCTCCCCCCTTTTTAAAATCTGTCTGTCTGTGGCTCTCCCAGATAGAACAACGGCTACTTTACTTTTGTGTTTTTCCACCTTATTAATAAAATATACTGAATAGTCGGTGACAGTTTGGTTTTGGTTATGAGCCATTGTTTCCAAAGTGTGTATTTATCTCCAGCAGGAGGTGGAACATCTAAAGTCCTCGGAGCCACATACATATTTGACTTGTATTGATAGTGCTACTAATGAAAAAAGGTGATTTTAAGCATTAAAAGACAAAATACCTTACTCAGACTGCCATGTTGCAGAACACCCAATTTTGTGTGTGGAGCATTTGCTGTTCATTCATTCATGTTGACTTTAATTTTCATGTCCCAATTTTACGTTACATTTTAAACTTTGCGGCTTTCATATCTTGCGGGAGGAAGGATGTTCCATTTAAAGCAAATTCTTCTTGCCTAATAATACATTTGTTTGACTGATCCTGTACACAAGCTTGCACATTCGAAACATCATTAAAATTAACAAACCCATCCGAGTTAGATCTGCTATGAATTCGTCCATTCTCACGTTTATGCTAATACATCTCATTAAACATTTTAACATGGACTTGTGGATGATAAAGTCTTCTACTTACATCTTTTTTGAAGCAAAGTCAAAGCCACAATTACAGACACAGCGAAACCTTTTACAAACGTAGTTAAAAGTCAGTCACTGCTGATTTACTGATGCTGTTGTGAAAGCGTGAAGGTAGCAAGTTATTGAGCTGTGACTGCATTTATCCCCAATATGTCGGAGGCGTAAGACAATTGTGCGGAGGTGGGTGACACCTTGTCAAGGAAGTAGGAGGTCTGCACCTGATACATGAGACTCACCCTGCTTTGATGAGTGTCTTTAGATGTCTTGATGCTGTTGCTGTTATAAATGAGTGTGCAATCAGCACTTTTGCACCACACTAAAAGCTTCCCATTAGGATATGCTTTCAGTCTACTTTTTGGAAGTCTCCTCTTAGAAAAAGACAAGCCAAGAGTAGTACTGGAGTGAAAAAAAGAAATTAGTATATCTCGGCCAGAGGCCTGGCAGCCTGAAGGTTCTTCAGTATCTTAGCTGTTCCTCAGACTGAGCTCTTCTGGACAGAGGTCTCTGACGTTGATCCTGGACTCCTGGCCGATTACCACCGGTACCACTGATGCCTTTACTCTCCACATGTTTTCCAGCTCCTCTTTCAGCCCTTGGTATTTTTCAAGCTTATTGTGGCCCTTCTTGATGTTGCTGTCTTTTGGGACAGCAACATGGATCACTACTGCTGATGTCGGTTGTTTGTCCAACAACACAATGTCCGGATGGTTAGCCATCACCATTTAATCAGTCTGGATCTGTAAGTCCCACAGGATCTTAGCTTGGTCATTCTCAACCACCTTCGGAGGTGTCTAACATTTTGACCTTGTGGCTTCCAACCCATAATACTCAGCACAGATGTTCCTGTACACTATACCAGCCACTTGGTTATGGCCCTCCATGTATGCCGTACCTGCCTTTATCTTATACCCTGCAGTTATGTGCTGGACTGTCCCAGGGGTGTCTTTGCACAGCCTGCACCTGTGGCCCTGTCTGGTGTGGTAGACCAAGGCCTCTATTGATCTAGTGCTCAGTGCCTGTTCTTGTACTGCCATGATTAGTGCCTCTGTGCTGTCCTTCAGACCAGCCTTTTCTAACCACCGGTATGATTTTCCATATCAGACACTTCTTCTGTCTGTCTGTGGTACATGCCGTGCCTGTCCTTGATGGTTACCCCTCTTCCTCCTCATCCTCTTCATTTGGTTTCTGCTGTCTGAGATATTCACTTAGCAAGTCATCACTTGGGGCCATCGTTCTGATGTACTCCTGGATCTAGGTTATTTCATCCTGGATAGTGGCTCACTAGTCTTCGGCCTCCCTCCTGCCGCTTAGGACTTGGGGGGAAACTCTTTGTGCATGAGGAGCTTTCTTGTCTTGATAATATATATAGTTCCCTTGAACAAATAGAAGGATGCCCTTTGTTAGAACTATTGCTGGTTTATTTAATCAGTTTTTCTTTTATCTGTTTTTGAGTTATTACTGTTGAGGTAGTCTGAGACTGAGGGGATAAGCCTGCCAATGGCCACCTATCTCAGCCACCATTCTCCTCCTCTTTGACTATCTGTGCTATTTTGCAAGGGCATCATCTCTGCATCCTCTGCTTAACGTCGCCCACACCATTGTCATTGGTTTAAAGAAATATAAACAAACCAGGGTATTTTTCCCCCCTACAGCAGAATGATAATGCGTGGAGCCAGACCTTTCATACGCGCTGACACAGCGCTGTGGAGACAGGTCTTGCTATGCAAGACCACTGTTTAGGAAATCCAAGTCTCTAGATTCCAATTTTATGTATATATTTTCATCAGAAACCGGAAAGAGTTAGATGATTATGCAGTGGCTTTCTCAAATGGGAACTGAAGCAGATGACACAGCTGTAATTTGGTCTCTCAGATGCTCCATCAACAGTCTCAGCACACACTCTGCCTCTCCGTCACTGATGGAGAGTCACGACTTATCAAGTTGAAGAAATATGCAAGCACACAGTGACACACACACACAGATGTACACACACAACATTTGCGAGCCTTCTGAATTAAAGAGCTTCCACACACACACACACACACACACACAGATAAGGCTCACGCACACACAAACAGAGGCGCACATACATTTAAACGACTCAGAATCATGAAACCACATAATGAATAGTAATCATAGGCATTTCCATAACGCAAAACATAATCCCTGATGAAAATTCAGACGAAGAAATGAATTATAAAGACCAAACAAACAAACAAAAAAAAAGAGCCAAAACAAGTGCAATAATGTAATGGATGATAATGTGAAGGAAGGTCGGCAGTTAGAGGAAGTAAAGATGCCGGAGGGCGGAGGGGAGCTTGTGCATGTGTGTGCACACGTGTGCATGTATGTGTTCGCTCGACATACACGCCTTAATGTATCATAAAATTGCAAGTGTAATTTCCAGAAATGATATTCCTTTAAATGTTCATCTGCATGCGGAGGTGTGTGTGTGTGTGTGTGTGTGTGTGTGTGTGTGTGTATGTAACGGTTTATGCAGTGAAGTTAGAGCTTATTAAAGGGAGTGTAAAGCAGAGAGAGTGTAATTACCAAACATAAATGAGAAGCTCTCACCCAATGCATTAAATTACCCTGAGAGAGGAATGCCAGCCGATAATTGGACTTTCTCATCTAGTGTGTGTGTATATGTGTGTGTGTGTGTGTGTGTGTGTGTGGGGAGAGAGAGAGAGAGAGAGAGAGAGAGAGAAAACCATCTTAAGTTAAAAGATGCAGCACAGTTTTTCTGCCTGTGTCTGACTGTGCGTGAGTGCGTGTATCTGATGTCCTTCCTCTCTGGGAGTACCGGTTGTTGCTACTCCTCTTGCACACTTCCAGGGTGATAAATCCGTTGACGCTCCAGTTGTGACAAACCATGGTTCACTTTAGGCTTCACCTCCCCCGAGTGTGTGTGTGCGCGTGCGTGCGAAACCCCAAGATTGCCTGTATAAAGTACATACTGCATACCCACATGTATATGTATGAAGGAAGAAAATGCTTTGTGCCAGAGACTATTCCTTTGTGTTGATGTTTTCCAGTGTGAGTGTGTGTGTGCATGAGAGATTCATTGTGTATTGGTGTCAGTGTGTCAGTGGAGATGAGAGCTTGTGTGTCCCGGGATGGTTTGTGATAAAGACTGATTGTCTATCGATATTTTTGAGAGCCGGCATAAATTCAGCCATGTCGGCGGTTATGTGTGTCCGGAGGTATGTATATAGCGGATTTGTGAATGTGTGTGCATCCATGTGTGTGCGTTTCTCCCCGTTGTGTGTCCCTGAGTGCATTTCCCTCCTCCTACTCCCCTCTTTCCTCTGCACTGTCCTTGCAGTGTCCTTCTCTCTGCCTCCCTCTATATCCTGCTCTCTCGCCATCTCCATCTCCGGGCCTCGCTCGCTCTATCTCTCCATGTCTTCTTTACCCCAGCATCCTCCCCGTCACACACACACACACACACACACACACACACACACATGCTCACCTCTCTTCCTCTTTTTGTGCTTCACTCCTTCCCCTTCTCCTTTGCCCTCCCTCTTTCTCTATAACTTTCTGTACCGGGGGAATAAAATGCTTCAGAGCTTTCAGATGGACGAGTCTTGCTCCAATCAGAGCTGCACTTTTAAGTAAACACAGCCGTGGTGTTAACACACACACACACACCCCGCAAAACACCTCACGTGTCAAAAATACTCATACGGGAACCCATATGCGGAGTTTTGCGAGAATAAATATGAATGTGAACCTGAAAAAAAAAAAAATCACCTTAAAAAGCTTGAGCGCAGGCCAGATGCCAGTACAGAGGGAGAAGGATGAAACAAGCTGTCAGAGAAGAAAACTTGCTGCAGATTAGAAGAGAAAGGCGGGAGAGAGGGAGCAGTGCAAACAAAAGCAGAGGGAAGGCTTGCTGTCGAGGAGAAAGAGAAATAAAACAAGGTAAACGCTCCTTAGCCAGACCGACCAACGTAAAGACAGAAAAGACAGTGAGGAAAGCAGTGACATGGGGATAATGGCGACAGGAAGACGGCCATTGAGGCAGACTGCACACAGAGCGGAGTGACGGACTGACAGAGGGATAAACCGACAGAGACACAGTGAACGGGTTAGTTTGCTAAATGGGTTTGCTTGATAATTGTGTTCTGTGACAGCTGACAGTAGCGCCACTTAATTAAAGCCAAGCAGGAAATGACTATTTATAGAAGCTCTATCCCATCAGCACTAAATGACATGGTGTTTTATTTCCCTGCAACCGACTGGCCGGAAAACGCTGACTTTATTTAATTCGATAAGTGTGCGTTCAGAGGGGAGGGTGGTGTGTGTATTTGTGCGTGTGTGTGTAATGGGGGAGGCAGTGGGAGGAGCCTGTGCATGTCTGTTTTGGTGTGTAATCCGTACAAAGTGTGTATGTGTGCTTAAGGAAGATATATCTATCTAAAGAAATAAAGCAGCGTTATTAAATAAATTTGCCCTAGGCAACCAAAAGCAAGCACTATATCCACTTAACACATACGCACACATTACCTCCTACAAAACACATGCGCAAGTTCACACACACACACACACACACACACACACACACACACACACAGACACACACACCTACACGCACGCAGCCACACAGTCATGTCCCACGACAATGCACAGTTTGACAGCATTCTCCCTGACAGTTTGAAATGTCAGCCCCAAGTGTCCATCCAAGTGCGCAGATGAATGTGTGTGTGTGTGTGTGTGTGAGAGAGAGAAAGAGTGTGAGAGAGAGAGAGAGAGAGAGTGTGAGAGAGAGAGAGTGTAGAGCCACCATTTATTGGATGTCAGCTATAAAAACCCTTCACTGAGGAAGCCGCTGCCTCGTTGTCCGACTGCAGTGCACTCGACCGGCCTTGGAATGAAGGAAGTTTAGAGACAAAAACACTGAATTGTTGGAGTTAACCACAACAAACAGAACAGCCCTTGTTGCCCAAGGATGCACTCAAAGCACTTCCCAATTTCTGGGAGTTGCTTTTCGTTTGCTGAGTGACTCGCATTAAAAAATTATAAAGCCTAGACATTCTAAGATTTTTCAGATGGCTTTAGTGTAATGCCACGCAACTTTAAGCATTGTTACTGTAGAGGCTATAAAAAAACAACTTCACATCGCATTTTGCTGCTGAACCGAGTAAAAACTTTATCTTCTTAGATAAAAGAGAAGTTGACAAACTGCATAATTTTGCATTTGAAAAAAAGTGAAAAAAGTTCTCAGCATATTCTTACATAATTCTCAGCAAGTTGCAAAATGTTTCAAATCCAAATAAAGTTGCATCGTGATTTAAGTATCTTGATAATATCTCTTCCCCTAATATTTACATTATTTACGTAACAATAGAATCTTATACAGCATTTATCATATTTCATGGCAACACATTCAAAGATTTTTGAGATATTTCATTGGAACTTCATGGTCAGAGGATTGCTAAAGTCAGTCGGAGAAAACAGAAATTGTCACAAATTACGATCTTTCAACCTTTAGTCACTCTGCACAGATATTGTAGCGCACACACATTTAAAAGATGTTGAAAAAAACCCTGCAGACAACTGACATTGTTGTCAGAGTTGGATTATGTGTTAGGAAGCGAGCGGGCTGAACTTAAAAAGTGTTTAACAGTCCTTTAATCCGGATCTTAATTCTCTCTCTTCCCTTATAAAGCCGAACTGAACTTTATTTCTCCAAGCAATCCTCCTAATAATGTCTTCAAAATGGACAAAATGTCATCGGTACAGTAAGCCATTATTCCTCCTCTGCTGATTCCTCTCCTGTTTTCATTCAACATTGAATAGACTATTCCAGCCTTTTCTCGTTACATTGGACTACATCAGCATTTCAAATTTGGCCGTCTTATTCCCTTTATCTGAGCCTTTTAGTTCAGCTCCCGAGACATCTATTGTAATGTGAAATACTCATTCGGAGTGCTGTGTGTAAGAACAATAGCAGCCACTTTAGAATACCTGTAGTTTTAAGTATTAATAGACCTACAGTAGGTGAGTCCAACCGTGTGCCTTTCTACAGAGATGAGGCCTTTTTTAAAAAAAAAAATGAAAGAAAAAAACTGTTTTTAAAACAGGTATCAAGGGTAAATTCAGTGGTTTTCTTCATCCTACTTGGAGGACTATGCGTCAATATTTTCTCAGACAGGCAGAGCTCAGCTCCGTTAAGGAGTGCCAGCACTGTTGGCACATGAAGAACAGAACACAAACCAGAACAAAACACATAAATGCCTGCTGGTTTCCATACTAAAAATGAATCCTCTTGAGCCTGGTAGGCTTTCTTCTTCTCACCAAATCCTTCTGTTTGTATGGATGTTTCCCAATCAAGCACTTTTCCTGACTTTTAGTATTCTTCGGTTTGAGTGTATCCATAATCCATAATTCAATGTAACCATAATTTAACCAGGATTTCTTACAGTTGATATAACAACCCAGAGACATAGCCATATTATGATTAACATCAGTAATGTACAGACTATAAGGCAGGTTGATTTTTTGTTGAGTTTTTATGACTTAATTCTTATTCAATTACTAATTTATTCAAATAATAGGATTATCCCCCTTTAATAGAACTTAATTCTTGACTTTTCAGAGGAGACATGATGGTTTTTGAATCTCTGGTGCTTGGTCCTCTCCTGTTCATCCTTTACATGCTAATTTGTCATCACGGTCATCATTTTACGCCGATGACAACCAGTTATACATCTCCACCAAAGCCATCACACTGTCACTCACTCCACCCTAACCAACTGCCTCGTCGACATCAAATCTACGAGGCAAAAACATTTCCTCAAACTTAACTGTAACAAAACTGACATGAAGCTGATTCTGATGATCATCACTGGGCCCAAATCTCTCACTAAAACCACCCACAACTTCAGCCTCACCATCCACAATCCCACTCTGTCTCACTCCCTAAACATCTGCAACCTCACAGTCACTCTTGACAGCAACCTCTCCTTTGAACACCACATAAATCAAATCTCCACAACTGCCTTTCTCCACTTGAAGAACATTGCCCGTCTCCGTCCATCACTCTCTTTCCCTGCCGCAGAAACACTGATCCAGACTTTCATCACCTCCACTCTGGACTACTGCAACAGCATTTTGAACAGCACATTGTTCAAACTCCTCAATATACTCCAGTACATTCAGAACTCTGCTGCTCGTCTGCTCACCATGACCACATAACCCTTTGATTGTGAATTTTTATTAGGAATTTAAAAGTACAAACAACTCCAAGGAGAATCAAAATACAAAGAACCCAGAGGATAGCACTTACAAGCATTACTTAAAACATTTATTTTGTGGTGGTCCTCAATAGAACACTGTTCTCCTGAATCTCCACTGGATCACTGTCCCACAACAAATCCACTTCAAACTCCTCCTCATCCTCACCCACAAAGCCCTCCTCCACCAGGCCCCCTTCTACCTCGCAGACCTGCCCCACCATCAGACTCCTTCCAGCCTCCGCTCCTCTGTTCATAACCTCCTCTCTCCTCCCATCAGGGCCAAGCACCAAACCTGATGTGACAAATACTTCTCCATTGCTGCCCCCTCCCTCTGGGAGACACCACAGACTGCACCGATCTGTCCACATTAAAGCCACTATTTAAAACTCACCATTTTAAATGCTTTTAATATGTGACTAATGCTGTGTTTTTGTCTATTGCTTGTGTGTTTGTTTCAATTTCAACTGTATTTTAACTGTAAAGCAACTTTGATTACAATTAAAAGCATTCTATACATAACACGTATTAAAAATATTAATAATAATAATAATAATAATAATAATAATAATAATAATAATAAGAGTAAATCATGCCTACATGAGTGTTGACTCAGCAGAGATAACATTAAATGAGAAAAGTTAATCTTCAGGAGAATAAATATTTTAATGTTATACAGAATGTTTGAGAGCCTTGCCACATTATATATTTATATTTTGAATTGTCTGCCTGATTTTAGTGTTTCCCCTTACATAATTAAAGACATTTACCTTATAAACAGGCACATTAAAAATTCACCACAATGCAGCAAATAAAGTGTCTTAAGCTCAACATTTCCTGGGGGACGACCCCCAGACCCCCCACTTCATGTGTCCCCCCCACCCCATCTGGGTCCCCAGCAGGATACTGTTTTCACACAGCTGGACATTGTTTACACTTGAGGGAAATCCTGGCAACACTGTTAAAGAATTGCTTTTAATCGGTGTCTGATCAATTCAAAATATACTTTGTGTTAATAAAAAGTTCAAAGAAATGTAAACTTGGCACATCAGAAATCTTATGTTGTTGTTATATTCCCTTGATTGGGTATCACACTCCTCATGACCAATCCTTACATCCCTGTTTTTTTTACCTTTTTCCTTTTCTTTCCATCCCAAAATTGGCAAACACAGGCAAAAATAATATCCTCTTCAGGAGCCAATCACACGTTGCATCTGAAAACGGGTTCTATGTCAAACTTTTCTCCAGTAGCATGTCGTTACTTAGCAACCAAAACCTGTGTGCTGTGATGATGACGATGATGCCGTAAGGTAGCAGTAAGCTTCAACGGCAAAGCCCTGCACTAAATTCAGAAACTTCTTAACTTCCATATAGTTACCGTAAACTGATATTTACAGTAGAAAGAAAAGAGGCATTTGGAAATGCGTAGCGATGATGCCTTTTGTGAGTCAATGGACAATGGATTCAAGGCTGCATTTGAACAAGTAATTTACTATTCAGTGTGTGCTTTTATCATAAATGGGGGGTTGTTTAAGCTAAATCCTACTGTTGTTTTGTCAGGAGGAAAACCGGACAAATTGATATCTCAAACGCTTCACCTCCCTTGACACTGCTTGAAACCTTTCACAAAAATAATTGAAGAGAAACAGCAAAAATGAACAGATCTCACACAGTTAACTATCTGAATGAATCCATTATACAACATGTGCCCTTCACATCTTGAAGGTCATCAGAAAATTAGCTATGTAATAATTCCTGGAGCTCAAACAAAACATGTTTAATTAACATTTAGTTACTAGGCGACACAAACTTTGTTGGAACAAACTTCCAGAAGATATTTGACTTACCCAAACAATGCTATTTTTAAATCCAGGCTGAAGGCATTTCTGTTGTTAATCCTGTGTTTGTGCTACTTTATGTTCCAAAGTACAGAAAAAGAGTGCCGAAAGTAATATTGAATGTATGTTGTTTCTGTATGAATTTGTTTGTTAACTCATTATCCAATCATTTTCAGTCTTTTATAATAGACATTCGTATAAAGTAGCATAGTGCTTTGTGATTCATCACATACTATCATGCAGTTTGCACTCAAATGATTTTGATCATTATTTGCTGTGTCCATAGTTACTAAGAGTATCTGCTTGGCGGAGCTAATGTGAGAGTGTTAATTTTTAAGACAGATCCCTCCCAACACCAACATATTTTTTACATTCGTTACCAGTGTATTCTACACGCAGCATCATGTGCCAATGACATTGCATTGCATTACAGTATATTGCATGAACACGCTGTCATTATAGCAATGCTTAAAACATGCATTTGTGCTGTTTGAGTTAAATAGATCTAACAGGAAGCATGTTACTGGGGTTTGAAATCAGGTATTTACAACGATTTACAACGATGTTTGTCTTTTCCCCCCCATTCATGTCTCCTCCCCTTTTTCCACCTCTTCTGCAGTCATAATATGCCATTTGCTCTTTTTGTTCTCACACAGCCGTACTTAAATAAGTCTGCTAAAGACAGCGACTTGTTTGAACAGTTGAAGTGGCAGTGTTTCAAAGTCATCAACACTGCTCACTTAAGCAGCGCCATGAGTCATGACAGTTCTGCTTTCACTGTACATTACTAATGCAGTGCCTGTTCAGAACGTGTTGAATGCTTCAACCAATATCAATTTGATTGAGGATATTTCAGTTAAAATACCAATATTGCACAATACTGAAACAACTGCATTATGATGTTTAGATATGAAAAATAATGTGCATGTGTTAATAACTCATTGTTCCTCAAAATAACTTCTTAAAGGCCCAAAAGACCCTATAAAATATGCAACTCATCTGAATTTGACTGAACGTAAGGCATTATTATTTAACTATCCAGCATTATATTAAGCTGGATAGTTTCCACTGGGAACAAGCACACATTTAAGTACATTATGCTGTCTCTCTCACTCTTCTTGAAATAAAATGTTGAAGGACTTTCATTGTGCTACTAAAATGTAAGGACTCCCTACAGCCTCTGTACTCGTCTCGAGGACGTTGTTGGATGCCAAATAATTTCCTTCAAAGCTGAAGTAATTCTTTACCAGTTAACTAGCCCTTATAACACCATATGTAAATTCACATACAAAAAAAAATCCATGGTGTTAGCCCAGTCTTGAGAAACAAATCAGTTGTTAAAATTCATTATTATGAGTGAAGAATAATTTCCAAACTCAAGCCAATTCTGTCTTTCCATGATATAGAGAGGCTAAGCCTTCCACTTGAACAACATTAGGACCCTATTATGGAAAAAATATGTATGGTGGTAAACTGCAAGAGACCACTCAATTTTATACATAATGTCTGTCAATTTAAATGATAGCTGTAGATATCACAAATATATAACTGTTGAAGTATAAGACTCTGAAAATATCGAATTTGAAAGAGGACATACCCAAAATTTGAATAAGTCTCTCAAGCTACGATGCCTGTTTGGTATCAGGACATTACTCACACTAACAAGAGGTGCTCGTTCTTTATCTTCCTGGCTGTTAAAAAGAGTCGCTGGATGAAACACATCAGGTAAGATAACGTTACATTTGTGATGGAAGGTAGCAAAGTTAGCTACCTAGCTAGCAAGCCAAGCTAACGGCTGTGATGGTGAAGCACATTGAGTGAGAAGAGAGATGTATTTCACTGAGCAGTTTCACAAAAAACTAAATGATACTATAACAAACTTTTCCGAATTAAAATATTATTTTAATTGACAAAGATCTATGGTACAATACAAACAAGATCACTGTACACATTTTGCCTCGAGATAAGGGCCCATGAAAGTGTCATGACTTAGCCTGTCTATTGAAAAAGTAATTCATGGCTTCATTACACCAATGCTGGACTGCAATTCCCTGTATTTAGGCCTTCCCCTCTTCACCCCCAGTCTTTATTAACCCACCTACATGGTCCAGAATGCAACTGCGAGGGTGCTGACTGATACCACCGTTGTACCTCCCGTTCTCCGCTGGCTCCCCGTTCACTTCAGAATTCAACTGAAGACCTTGCTGATTTCTTTCATGGCTCTTAATGGTCGGACCAAATCTTATATTCACTGACACTGGCTCACTAATTCTCTGTAATCAGGTCTATTATTACCGTATCTGTACATATCTGTTTATTGTTGAGGTTGCTATGTTCTTTGTGTGCCTACAACAGTTTGGTATTAACTTTTTTTATCTATACTTCAGCTTAAGCTGTGTTAGAATTTGCTCTAGAAATTAACTGCACTTAGGCTACTTACTAGTTTTGAGTATTTCTTCCACCACCGCCAATACCAAGATCTCCAGTTAGAAAAAGTGAAACGGGTTGACATTAAGCCAAGTAGCTGAGATGTTTTACTTGCCAAACTTAATTGTCCCTAATATAAAACATAGGCCTATTAAACATTAAATAAACTCAACAAGCTAGGGCTACTCACCATTGGGAACATTGAAATACACTTAGCAGAGGTATTAATTACCAAATAGGTCACTGATTCTTGAGATTAGGGACAAAAGTACTTTGGAAAGTGAAAAACAAAAAATCAATGCCACATTAATTTGAATTGGATATCTTCATAAACACAGGTCTCATCTATCTACCATGAAAAGGAACAGGCAATTTATTCAACCAATTTTTATAAAAATTGACATTTACTCAGTGGGTAACTTGACATTTGTCAACTCCGTCGGACACATGAAAATGTGTTTTTTGTGTGTTTGATCAATTCACCAACACTGTGAAATCTTTAAGTGTGTAGAAATGGTGTGCCTTAACAAGCTTAAGTGATAAATTGCATTATATACACTTTTAATATTATTTTCCATTGTTTTGAAATGAGCCAATTTAAATTACCTTCATTTCGTTGAGTATTTTTTTCATTATTATATATACAATCAGTGGTTTTGTGCACAAAAGACACTGATGGATGTAGATAAGTTGGTGTTTTAATATATGAACACAGTCAAATGGGCAACAGAAATACGCATTTTTGTATAAACATAAAAAACCTCCATCTTACGGTGTTGACACACAACTGACGGTGTTGACACCCATTTGACGGTGTTGACAAATTAATGGAGAATCAAACTGATTAAGGATATGTAGCATGTTCTGAACATGGCAAAGGGAGAGACTATCAAGGGAAAGGGTATCAAACTTCAAACAAGGAGTACCTGGTCACAGGATCTTTAAGGCACACATGAAAATGTCAAAATGTTCCTGGGGAAATTTTGAACGGACCACAGGGGTCTACTGCCGGAGTGTATACATTATGATGAGATTCTTCAGAGATTTCAAATGAGACGGAGTTGTTTTAGAGGCAAATACAGAGACTGTTTGCTGAAAAACAAACAATTTTCCTCTAAAACGGCTCTGTCTCGTAACGTTACATTTTTATCACATAGCGTGGTGAATGTGCAGGTCACAACTTGTCCAAGAAAGCATTTTGGAGTTGTTGGATTGTGTATTTGATGAGTTTGATGAGGGAAACCAGGAAATCCCATTCGCCTCCTCAGCATAGCTCTGAGCAGCTAAAAATAGTTTACACAGACAAATAAAGGTAATGAACCTACTGCTGAATATAGGGATGGGCCAATTTGCGAAAATGTTGAACTGTCCCTTGTTTTTGTTTTGTTAAGATTTTTTTCTGGCATAGACACCTTTTATTTAGCAGTGGTCAGAGAGGAAACATGGGAGAGAGAGGGATGTGAGATGCAGCAAAGGACCTCCGGTCAGGATTCGAACCAGGGTCCGCTGCATATATGCGTACATGGCATGTGCTCTAAACACTAGACCACCTGCGTGGCGGTGAACTATCCCTATAACTGTAGCTGTGGCCTGAGACTCAGTTAAAGGGTTACCGTGGCAACTTGAAGTCCCCACCAGGCTGAGGGAGACAGAAACGTGGAGAAAAAGAGCCATTTTCTGCTTCTGCGCTGGTCTCACATTTGGGCTGTTTCTGACAAAACGGTAGGTCTTATCAGAAAAAAAACACACCATCTTGCTGTAAGGACTTTGTTTCTGCATACAAATACTTGGCAGACATAATGGGTGGATCCCCAAGAAGACATTATGAATGTTCTAATGAGCGGAGGATGGGAGGTGCGTCGTGGGCACTGACCTAGAATGGGTGGGAATATTCAAATGTGCCTTATTCCTACATCAGAGTAAGGGCCGAAATTGACAGGCTCATCTGAAAAATAGGGCGGGGTATTTTCAGAAATCCGTTTCTCACTCAAAGAAGCATGTGCAGCCTTATTTCACCAAAGACCCCAAACAACACCCCAAATCCCAGAAAAAAGTGGGTTTTGTTATCATATGTCACCTTTAATTCAATCAAGATGTATACTTAGATTATATTGTCATGTTATATAGTTGTTATGCATTAATTAATAAGGATTTGGAAGCACTTTTCCACTCCGTCATGAAATATCTGACGGAGTTGACGTCTGACGGAGTTGAAAAAATTACATGTTTTTTCAAATTACTCATATCTAGTAAAAGGTAGCCATTTAGATTTTTCTCAGTTGTCAGATGCCACTAAACTAAACCTAAATATCAACTTTTATTTCAAAATAATTGATTGAAATCACCCCTAATTTGAAGACAGTGTTGACACACACTAGCTGTGACCACAGAGATTTCAACTTGTTTGCTGAATATTTTTAAAAATGTAAAACTTAAGAGACCATGTGTTGGACTGCTGCATCCATCAGCAGGAAGGAGTCAAAGGGGGTACTCAGGGTTAAGGCTGACCAAAATATGTTTGATTTATTTAGAATTTGAAAAATATCTTACGGAGTTGACATGAATTAAGGACAAACTTTGAGAGGCTGTTGTAAATGTATAAAATAATGGAATGTCCACTTTAAATGTTTTGTGGTATTTTATTAAGCCATACAATTAACCTCATATTAATATTGGGACATTTTGGGCATTTTAAAACACTTATTTTCGGCAGTTTGATACTGTGACCTCTACGAAGGACGAGTTCATTTACATGGGCTTGCATAGTACAGTGCCGGTATTTTATCAAATTACTATTAAATAATATAAATATATACAAAACTAAGGGTGTACACATACAAAAGTCTTTCATATCCAACTTTTAAAGCCTTTTTAAAATAAATAATTTATTGTTTTTTAAGACAAATTGCAACATTTTGATGTGGGACATGTTTTGTCCCTTATCTCAAGAATCAGTGATGTACATTAGTCACATTGCATTGCTTTGACATAACCAAAGCAATGCTGCCTCACAAAGCGCTGCGCACTTGTTAATTCAAATCCTTGCTAAATAGTGATATAACACCCTACCCAAGCCTTTCTCATGTTTTTCCTCTCACTTTCTACATGACATTCTTTGTTGCACTTTGTTAAACTTTCACATCTATTGCGTTGTTTTTGCAGCCACCTTTCACCAACACATTGTCGTTCCTTCCCTTCCCTGCTTACTTCCTTCCAGCCCTGGTGAGCTGCCACAAGGTACTGTTTTACACCTCTGTCTCGCTCTCTCTCTCTCTCTCTGCATCTGGATGTGTCCCATAGCAATACTGGCAAAGCAGAGAGCAGATGAGACAGTGTTAAACAGTGTCATCTGCCAACACATCTGGCCCAGAAAGCTGCATTGTAGTGTGTGTGTGTGTGTGTGTGTGTGTGTGGTATTTGAGATCATGGGTATGTTCCCTCTGTGTTTAAGTGTAGGCTGCTCAGCGTGATGATCAATTTGGTGTGTAAAGATCTATACAATCTAACAGCAACAGCTCCTTGATGCGCCGTCTACTGAAATGTAGTGCCGGCGTAGTGACACACTGAGGCGTTTAAGTGAGGGGGCCCTCGGCTTTGAACACTGACAGCCCCGTGGCTGGCTGTCTCTGCCACACAGTGGCAGTCGTTCAAATGTCACTATCTTGATTGGCAAATCAAAGGCGTCTACCGCCAAGTGCCGTACTGCAGACACATTTCATATGGAAGTTCTCTCCTCCATTAAGCGGAGCGCCACCAAGCAAGGGGGGGGACAAATGTTATAAAGGCACTGGGGATGCGGCTGATTTGAGGACTTGGAGAACGTGTCTTGGCAACTGCTAGTTTTCCAAAACATTTCAAACACACGGCTGGAGCATTCAGACAGCCTGATGGGAATGTTTTGATCGGGAAGTATTAGCTCCTCGGGGCCTGCGCTGCGCAATGATGAAATATTTGTCATATGATTTACATAAAAATTTGGTTTGCGTCGATAGTTTACCTCCTCACTGAGATGTCACAAACTCACAAGAGAGCGATCGAGTTGTGAGTATTGCCATGACCCTAACTATTCCTCCTCAAAAGTAAAAAGAGCCATGGAGAGACACCTCCACTTTATAGAGTATGATCTATTACAGGATGGTCATGCTCCGGTGGCAGCGACACAATTTCACTGATGGCACACTGCACCATATCTCAGCAGTTGATTAAAACTCTGCCCTGATTTCCTCCCCGGTGATGACTCCAGCACTGCCAACACTGTTGCTATGATGCAGAACAACTGGAGGTCATGACCTTGTCAGAGGACTGCAGTAGAAGTACATGTGGATTTGCGTGTGCGTGCACAGCCCCGAGCGTCCTTGAGCACACATGAAAATCATCCTTGCAGACCGCCGTGGCTCCCATTTGATACGCAGAACAATTCATAGCTCGCTACTATTAATGCTACTATTAATACCCATTCACTCTCCATTCTGCAAGTTATCTATTTACTGCAGGGTGGAGGGGTCTGAGAGCATGATTGTGATTTGAGTAATGCTTTCAGAATAAAGGAAAGGCATGGAGGCGGAGAAGGGGGGGAGGGGGGAGAAAGACAAGCATGAAACGGGGAGGGAGAGATGGAGAGAACAAATGCAATAAGGTAAAGGCTGAAAAGATGAGTGCACAGAAAGTGAGGGGATCAGTGGAAGGAGGGGGGGAGACACGAGGGACAACAGAGGGGGATTGAAATCCTCCCGGGATGCACAAAGAGAGGAAACACTTAAGATGACTCAATTCATCACAATCACTGTTACAAAAGGGGAAGGGGGAGAGAAAAATGAAGGGGAGAGATGCAAGGGAGAGTGTGTTCTGCAATACATTAGTAAGACTGGAGATGATGTATAAAAAGGCTGCACAAAAACTATCCGGGGGATGGGAGGGGGGAATCTTATAATATCCAGGGTGCGTTGGTAAATTGTTTTCATGGGCATATTGTTGGATTCTCATCATCATCATCATGATCATCATCATCGTCAAGCTGTCGAAGATGAATGCTCTGCTTCTTCAGACAATAGTGCTCGCATTTTACTGTACCAATGCACAATTAATATTAAAAGGGGTCAGTTGAGGTGGTCAGATGCCTGCTTCTCCTGGTAAGAGGCCCAGTTGTAGACCCAGAATACACTGGAGAGAGTATATATCTGGACTGGCCTGGTCTGGCCTCGGGGGGTCCCCCAGGAAGAGTTGGAAAACCCTGCTGAACCTGCTGCCCACACGACCCTGCCCGGGATTAGTATAATGAAGGATGGGAGGATGGATAATATTTCATTTTGCTGTGGGGAGGGAAGTAGTAAGTTTTTAGGCAGAAGAGAAGTCTTGTGACTTTGGCTGTTTATATTTATTCTCAGGATGTTCAATGGTGCAACACCTCCCATTACAGAACCATTTAATTCACCTACTTTTGGTTTTGACATAAGAATCTGCTAAAAAATACAAATACGACATAGTTTAGTTTGTTTATACCATTGTTTAAAATATACATTTTTAACCCTTTGAGATCAAATCCCTGGTTATATTGTTAACCCATTTAATAATATATGCTGAAAAAATTCCCCCCAAAATCAGATTCTTCATGTTTTATATCACTCCTATATTTCTTTCTTCTTGGATAACAAAATATCTTGTTTCACTCAAAAATACATCACGATACAGCAGATATTCTTGAAATGCTGTTTCAGCTCAACTTTATAGAATCTGATGTAATTTGTAATCAAGCTACACCAAGAAAAAGCACCATAGAGGGTGAGTTTGGAGACTACACATGTTTTTACAGATAATCCGTTCCCCTATGATATAGCCTTCATAGCCTTTCATTTGTAAAACAAAGTTCAGACGTAAGACAGTTTTGACATTATTTCTTGTGCGCTAGAAATGAACAGTTCTACAATGTTTGATTTTACACTAATTGGTACAGGAAAGGAACAGGCCCTTGAACAGAGTTAATAATTTAGTTATTTTTGGCAAAATCGGTTGCCATATAACGACACAATCAACTGACACCGGGCAACAGAGGCATCCCACTGCCTTCTGTATGACATCCTCTTGGATGTCAGTCATCTATACAGCACCCTCTTATCTCAGTTGTGGTCCACAATTCCTCTGAAAAATAACTATTTTTGGCCCAGAGATGTATCATCTAGTGTGAACACGTATGTTGGAAGCAGCACTTTGAGCCAACGATGTTGATTCCCAGTTGGAGCAGTAGAATTAGCAGCCTGCTCACATTACATATAGCAGAGTAATAGTCATAGTAAAAATAATGCTTCATCAGCTTTATATTTAGATGGTAACTTTGCCACTTAAAGCTTTGGATAGTAATAGTTGTACTGTGCTGCTTTTTTTTTTTTTTTTTTTTTTTGCAGAAATCTAAAGCATATGTGTTTTGAGTTTTAAGCACATACTAGCTACAACAATTGCTTTTCTTAAGATTAAAAACGTAGTAAATGTTCTTCCAGCTGGCAGAAGATTGGTGTTAAGAGCAAACAAGAGGAAGTTGTTGGCAGTTACATAACTACAGCAAAGATAGAACAGCATTAGGCATTTGTGCTCTTTTATTGTCGATGCAGTAGTAGTGATTATTGAAAAGTATTTTTGTTGATAGTGCGATTGGGAGATTATTTGGCAGATATTTGGGAGATTATTTTAACGACAAAAGGGAAATGTGTAAATGGCTACTGAAAGGCTTACACTGTGTGCAGCATGCTAAAGGCCCTCAACAATGTTATTAATATTGTGGCTCCACTCTGAAGATTGCAGCTGTAATTGTGCAATATTCTGTGGTAATTACCCCTTCGTTAAGCCCCACCCCCCACTGCTACCACACTGTCAATAACTACACCCACTGCTTAAATGTTATCAATCATTTACTTGTAGCAGCGAGGTATCGAAGTGCTAACGCTAGGTAAAGAGGTGCTAATGTAAACTCTGCAGGTTTTGTAGAAGGATAACGTGTTATGAACGTATATCTCCTTCCAACCTCTCAGGGTAACAAGTGTCACTATTACACAAACAGTCTTTGGAGCAGTGCTGGCTAGAT